>JAJJWW010008641.1:1200000-1800000 GCA_023531295.1 Papaver armeniacum | reverse complement strand
TTGAGTAGCAGAAGAATGTAAAATCTAATGCCCCTACTCTCCATGACCAAATTGAAATGGCCACTTGTGCCGCATGTCATAGCTCAGACCACTTAGTGGACAGTTGTTCAGACCTACATGCATTTCAAGAGTCTAAAACTGCGCAAGCTAATGCATTGTACCATAGGCAAGAGAACAACCCTTATTCTCAGACCTACAACCCAGGGTGGAGGAATCACCCTAACTTCTCATGGTCTAAAGGGCCTGTACAAGGGGGAACAACAAATAACAACCAAGGATACTCATATCCTAGAAACCCCCAAGTACAACCACACCCTCGGTACCACTGTAGAGAAAAAGCCTAGCTTTGAAGACGTGTCGGTATGTTAACCCAAAATCTTTCACAACTTGAAAAACCACCGGCCAACGTTTCACAAGTCTAGAACTTAAAATGGGTCAAATCAGATGCATTGAATGAGAGAGAAAAAGGCAAACTTCCTAGCCAACCCCAACAAAATCCAAAGAATGTATTTCAGCAGTACTTCAACCCGCAATGAAACTTCACATAGTCATGTGAATGCTGTCACCACTCTCCGTAGTGGTAAAGTTGTTGAGAACAATGTAGGTGTACCACAGTCAAGCGAGTCCAAATCAGACTCACCAGTACACACAACACCGCAGAAAACATCTACTTGTAGAAAAAGAATCTGAGCATGTTGATCAACCTAAAAGTGCTACTGATATAGATGTTTCTTGCCAAGTCATGCACCTGTTGCTCCATTCCCACAAAGGTTGGTGCAGCAGAAAGGGGGTAACCAATACAACGAGATTTTGGAAATGTTCAAACGAGTTAACATAAACATTCCATTTCTCGAAGCAATCAGACAAATACCCACCTATGCTAAGTTTTTGAAGGATCTGTGCACACAAAAGCGAAAGCTTCACGTGCATAAGCGTGCCTTTCTCACTGAGCAAGTGAGCTCAATAATCCAAAACAAGATTCCAACTAAGTTTAGAGACCCAGGTAGTCCAACAATTACATGCACCATAGGCGACCATGTGGTCGAAAAGGCGTTACTAGACTTAGGAGCAAGTGTGAATCTATTGCCATACTCTGTGTATGTGCAACTGGGCCTTGGGGAGCTGAAGCCCACTCTGTTACGCTACAATTAGCGGACGGATCTGTGAAAATCCCCCGTGGCATTGTTGAAGATGTGTTAATCAAGGTTGATAAATTTTTCTTTCCTGTGGACTTCATCGTCTTAGATACTCAACCCGTGCAAAACCCAAGTAATCACATTCCTGTGATTTTAGGACGTCCTTTCCTGGCGACGTCCAATGCCATCATCAACTGTCGTAATGGAGTGTTGAAATTGTCTTTTGGTAACATGACCGTAGAGCTGAATGTTTTTAACACTAGTCAACAACCCATTGATTGTGATGATACTGATTTGCATGAGATTAACATGATTGAGAGTCTGATCCAAGACTCATTTCCTGACATTTTGTCAGTGGACCCTTTGCAAGCATGTTTAGATAACTTTGATTTAGATCTCTTTGAGTCTAAGTACATTGGGGAAATTCACTCTTTGCTTGAATCTGTTCCACCCATGGATATTGCTAAATGGCAGAATGAAGTGGAACCACTTCCACTCTCCGATTCCAAATCTGCCCCACCTCTTGATGTACCACCTAAGCTTGATTTGAAACCATTACCTGATACTTTGAAGTATGCTTTCTTAGGTCCTTCGATACTTTACCTGTGATTATTACATCATGTTTAGACACAGAACAGGAAAGTCAACTCTTAGAAGTGCTTAAAGAACATAAAGGAGCCTTAGGTTGGACCATCTCAGATCTTAAAGGTATAAGTCCCACAATTTGCATGCATCACATAAATCTTGAAGAGAATACTAAACCATCTAGGGAAATGCAAAGGAGACTTAACCCCAATATGAGAGATGTTGTCAAAGGTGAGATTTTGAAATTGCTTGATGCGGGTATCATTTACCCAGTTCCAGATAGCCAGTGGGCCAGTCCCATTCAAGTGGTACCCAAAAAGTATGGCATTACTGTAGTTCAAAATGAAATGAATGAGCTTGTCCCCACCCGTGTGACCACAGGGTGGCGAGTTTGTATTGACTATAGAAAATTGAACAAGATAACAAAGAAAGACCATTTTCCCCTTCCCTTCATTGACCAAATGCTGGAAAGGTTGGCAAAACATAGTCACTATTGTTTCTTAGATGGCTATTCGGGCTACAAACAAATTCACATAGCACCCGAAGACCAACAAAAGACCACATTTACATGTCCTTATGGAACATTTGCTTATCGTCGTATGCCTTTTGGGTTGTGTAATGCACCCGCTACTTTTCAACGTTGCATGATGAGCATATTTTCTGACATGGTAGATAAGTTTCTTGAAATTTTCATGGATGATTTTTCTGTGTTTGGGTCTTCTTTTGATGAGTGTTTGCATCATCTTACTCGTGTGCTGATTAGCTGTAAGGAAAAGAATTTGGTTTTGAATTGGGAAAAATATCATTTCATGGTTAACTCAGGCATTGTTTTAGGGCATATCATCTCGAAAAAAGGCATAGAAGTAGACAAAGCCAAGGTTGATCTCATTCAACACTTGCCTCAACCTCGTTCTGTAAGGGACATAAGATCATTCTTAGGCCATGCGGGTTTTTACCGCCGATTCATCAAAGACTTTAGTAAAATTTCAAGACCTTTGTGTAATCTTCTTGCAAAATATGTTGCATTTGTCTTTGATGATGCTTGTAAGGAAGCATGGGAGCAACTGAAGGCTTTCCTTACATCTGCCCCTATAGTCAGACCACCTGACTGGACATTACCATTTGAAATTATGTGTGATGCGTCGACTATCTTTGTAGGAGCTGTTTTAGGCCAGCGAGTAGACAAACTCCCTTATGTGATCTACTATGCTAGTAAAACACTTAATGATGCTCAACTGAATTATTCCACAACTGAGAAAGAGTTTCTAGCTGTTGTGTTTGCATTGGATAAGTTTAGATCTTATTTGATAGGGTCTAAAGTCATCATATATTCTCGACCATCTTTGCATTGAAATATCTTTTGTCTAAAAAAGATGCTAAGGCTCGTCTAATTCGATGGATACTCTTGTTACAAGAGTTCAACCTCGAAATTCGAGATAAGAAAGGGTCGGAAAATGTTGTTGCTGATCACTTGTCTAGGTTGAATATTGAATCTGTTGATGAATCCGTGCTTATTAGGGAATCATTCCCTGATGAACAGTTGATGCTTGTGTCTGAAATGCCGTGGTTTGCTGATATCGTGAACTACCTTGCTACAGGTAGAATGCCTTTGCATTGGTCTAAATAAGACCGTTCTAAATTATTGGCTGAAGTTAAACATTTCCTTTGGGATGACCCATATCTGTTTAAGCACTGCCAAGACCAAATCATTAGAAGATGTGTCCCCAATTCTGAACAAAGGGACTCATCTCTTTCTGTCATGACCATGCATGTGGAGGCCACTTTAGTGCCAAGAAAACTGCTGCAAAGATCTTGCAGAGCGGTTTCTATTGGCCAACATTGTTTAAGGATAGCCATGCTTTTTGTGTTGCTTGTGACCGATGCCAGAAATTAGGAAGTATCTCTAAGAGAAACATGATGCCCTTACAACCCATTTTGATTGTTGAGCTGTTTGATATGTGGGGTATTGATTTCATGGGTCCATTTCCTAACTCTGAAGGTAAGTTGTACATTCTTGTTGTTGTTGATTATGTCTCTAAGTGGGTAGAAGCCATTGCATCCAAAACAAATGATCATAAAGTTGTTCTTTCTTTTCTTAAAGAAAACATTTTCTACCGTTTTGGAACACCTAGAGCAATAATCAGTGATGGAGGTAGTCATTTTTGCAATAGACCCTTTGATCACTTGTGCGCAAGTATGGAATCACTCATAAGGTAGCAACACCTTACCATCCTCAAACCAGTGGCCAAGTAGAAGTTTCTAATAGGGAAATTAAGCATATCCTTGAGAAGACTGTTAATCCTTCTAGGAAAGATTGGTCTTTGCGTTTAAATGATGCTTTGTGGGCCTATAGAACTGCATACAAGACTCACATTGGGATGTCCCCTTACAGACTTGTGTACGGTAAAGCTTGTCATCTACCTGTAGAGTTAGAACATCGTGCATATTGGGCTGTAAAGAAACTGAATTTTGATCTTGATAAAGCTGGCACCCAAAGAAAACTTCAACTCAATGAGTTAGAAGAATTAAGAAATGATGCATATGATAGTGCCAAAATGTACAAACAAAGAATGAAAGTGTTTCACGACAAGCGCATTCTGCGCAAGTCCTTTACACCTGGTCAAAAAGTTTTATTGTACAACATTCGTTTGCATTTATTTCCAGGAAAGTTACGTTCTCGATGGTCAGGACCATTCTTGGTACGTACCGTTTTCCCCCATGGAGCTGATGAAATCGAAAACCCAGCAACCAAGAACATCTTCAAGGTCAATGGTCAGAGATTGAAACCATTTCTGGAGCATCTTCCACCAGAAGTTGAGACCGTCGACACAGAAGACCCCATTTATGTGGACTAAACTAGTTCACTTGTGTACATACATATGGACTAAAAATCCATTCTATTTCCCTTTTCTTTTTCTTTTTGCATAGTTTTTTTTATGTGTGCTAACCAAACTTTTTGTCTTGCGCCCATGTTGTTTGCTTTCAAAGCATTCATCCTCTATGGTTTAGCACCACCCTTGTACATCCGGTAATCTCTTCCCTTTTCTCTACTCAACATAGTTCTCATGGTATGTGAATATTTAAATTCTTATCATATGTTGACACATTGAGGACAATGTTTGATTTAGGTTTGGGGGTGTGTTTTGCATATAGAGTTTTTAGTCTTTTATTTTCAAAAAAAAAAAAAAAAAAAAAAAAAAATCAAAACTCTTTGTAAATACTTGCATAAAACCTCCAACTTTTAGAGATCCTAGAGTCACTAGCATGCTTCTAGCTATGTTTACATAGAGAGTCTGACCGAAATAATCTGAATTTGGAAGTCTTGGAGAACACAATCGGGGTTTCTTAGTTGATTAGAGCGTTAAAGTTGGATTTAACCATGCCGGAGGGCGAATTAGGTGTTGTATAGATATTCGGTAGTAGAATTGTGATCACCCATAGTGGAGACTACCCATTTTTACATCAAGCGAGGCACCGACCTTCATTTTTGTGACTTTCTAAAAAATATGTTAGAGTGTGTGTCACCGTACGTCAATTCCGGGTAGGAATGGTGAGCTACCCAACTTCGCACCACTTTCAACACTATTTTTGATCTCTTGAGTGCTAATTTTGTCAATCATGAGGGTGACGTTTAAAGATGAAAACTCCTTCTTGTAGTTTGATTTGCAGTTAGCATCACTCTCTCCCTCTCAACAACATCAACAGATCCATAGAAACACATCATCGTCAGCAAGCAGAGCAACATCAGAATATTTGAAGAAAAGTTGAAATAGTCCAAGGTTTACATGCAACAATTCAAAGAAAAGAAGATAAGATGAGAATTAGTGAAGTTTATGAAATCAAGACAATACAAGTTATGGAAAATTGAGTGATAAAGTCCTTCATCCATGGAGTTAGTAGTTTCATTGTTATTTTCATTTCATGAAGTTAATTAAAAAAAAAATGTATATATATTGTAGTTTATTTTCTTAGTTTTGGTACCACCATGGTAAAGAAGAAGAATCGAAGAAGAAAATTCCAAGCAACAAGGAAATTGAAGAGAAAAGTTACAAATTGTCAAGTTTTTGTGAAGTTCAGAAGTTCATCATCAACAGTTGAAGACCGAAGACCGAAGATTGAAGACGTTTCTATGAATGCTGAGAGAGTGGTGGTAATTGCCGATCGGGTGAGAAGGTAAGTAAGTACTCCCATCCTTGCTAATGGTTGATTTCCTTTCTTAGAGATCATAAGAAAAAGATTCTTTTTGTCCACAACTCTGTGGAGTCTCCAGAAATTATTACGGAAGGTTATCCTTCTCACCTTCAACATGTGCAGGATTTCTCTCTTTATTCCTGCCTGCACACATGAGAGACTAAAAAAGCGGTCTTTTTGAGTGCAATTATCATAAAACCCTATTGGTGAGGCAGAAGTCGAGGCTTGTGATCACTCTCGAACCCGAATTCTTTCATATGGTATGGTTATTTCTCGCTCAACTCTTAAGGATGAGAATGCGTTCTTTGGTAGTTCTAACTTCGTGTTACTAGCATGCGAAACTCTATGTCCTCATAGCTCCTTGGATACTTGAGACTCTTTTACACTACGAAGTTGGAGAAGGTTTGTGGGTACACCTCTGGTAAACCCTCACGAGACTACAACTCGTCCACTAGGGACACCTAGGGGTTTAAAGGCTTAGTGCATACGCTAAATGCATTCGAGAGACCAGCGACAGTGGTATAGTTAGGATTTCTTATTTTCTGTTTCACTTGAGGACAAGTAAAATTCAGGTTTGGGGGTATTTGGTGAGTGCCAAATATTGCATAATTCTACACCTTTTTATTGGCATTTAACTCATCTTTTGTGCTTAGAAATCAGATATTATCCCAAATTCTGTATTTTCTCTGTTTTCAAGAATAAATACTTGTACTAATTAATTTTGTGTTTTTAGGTAGTAAATAAAGTTCGGAGAAACTAAGGAGCCAAAAGAGGAGAAAACCAAAGCCCGCGCGTGCATCAGTTGCAACCCAACAAGTAGCAACCCATTTACAAGACATGGGCTTGAGCAATCCAAGACCCGACCCATAACCCGGATCCAAGCCATCGCATCTGAGCCGTGAGATCTGACCCTTCCGCATCCAACGGTCGCATCAGCCCACGCATCGGTTTCCGCCGTATCCAACGCTCGCATCGGCCCGCGCATCGACTCTCGCTGCTCCCGCTTCACACCGAAGCCACCTATACCTTCACCCAAACCAAACACTCCTCTCATTTTTCTTTTCTCTCCTCCCCCGACAAAACCAGAGAAACCCATCCCCTTCTTCCCCCGACCATGGCAGAGCCAACATCACCACCACCATCTCCATCCCCTGACACCAGCAGCGCAGCCACCACAGCCACCTTCTCCGCCACTCTAGCTCAAGCTACCTCTTACATAGATTCTCCCATACCCTAGAAGTTAGGTTTGAGATAGTTGGAGCTAGGGTTTCTCCAACAAAGCATTAATGGCTACCAGAGCCGAATTGGAAGAGGGAACAGGATTGGGTATGCATTTATTGTTGATTTTGAGTGTTAGAGAAGAGGGAGAAGTATAAAACCGAGTTGTTCCTCATCTGAGAATCAGTCAGTCAATTTTAGGTTTTTATTTTTCTGATTAATTAAATTCTGTTCAGCACTTGTATGATGTTCTAATTCAGTAACTAGGGTTTAGATGAAACCCTTGATTGCATGCTAAGTCAGTGAAATTCTTTTTATTGTTCTTGTTGAGCTTCAATGTTTTAGGAAGAGTGAATTAACTATTTGAGTGAATTAACCTGTGATTAGGTGTACTGTAAGAAGACACCTAATACTAGGGGGAGTTTGTGAGAGTAGCCAATGCATCATCCATGGTATCCTTCCCTGGAAAGAATCAAGAACATAATTTGACTAGGCATTGCCTTAGCATAGGATCAGGTGGTGGATTCACTGCCCTAGTGTTCTTCAGACTTGTTTACAATTTGTTTTTATAACTTACTTTACATTCACAAACATCTTGTCGTATCGACACCAAAACCAACCCATATTTGTGTTAACTCCTTTAGAAATCAGTTAGTGAAGCTTTAGAGTCAACTTTACACACCCAAATCTCTGTGGGATCGACCTGTATTTGCCCTGCCTCCAATAGGCACTGTGCACTTGCATTTATACATTGTAGGCATTCACTTTTCTCAGCCTACCAGGTAACAAGCTTAATAGGAAGGTCGTTCGAAAAATATTGATTACTCTTTTAAGCATACTTCGAAGTTCATGATGGTTTCTGTGAGTTGAATGCGTGACTGCGCCGCCTTGTAATGCGGTGAGGCCTTGGGTATCAAAGCTCCACGCAGCTTCCCTCGCCTCTATTCAACTTAGTTCAACTCTTATTGATTCCAGAGAGGTTTGCTCAGACTGTAACGAGTTCCTTTTTGAAAGATTAGAAGCTGGTCTAGAAACAATCTAAGTGGAGCCATCATGCTTTTTGTTTGCTAGAAATCATTAGGTTTGCTGTGGTGGAGTCAGCCTTATTTGTGTTTGCATAGAACTTCCTTTCCTTTTAGGATTTTTCTTTTTCTTTTGTTTTTTCTAGTGTATGCCCGAGGTTATTAGAGAGCGGGCTTGGAAAAGAGACAATCTAGGTCGATTGATTAGTGAAAAACCTAATAATCCTTCTTGTGGAAGCGGGGAGCTCGAAGACTCTTCTTTTGAGAGACCTATTTTTGGAAACTTCAGTTTTGAGAATCTGTCTCTTCGTAAGGAAAGTACCCCTAGTACTTCAGCTGTGCCAGCGATGGCAACTTTGAAAGATTACATGTTCCCAACTAGGACCAACCGAGCTTCGTGTATTAAATTGCCAGCCACTACGGCTAATTTCGAGATAAAACCTAGTATTCTTCAGATGATCCCTATATTCTTAGGAAAAGATAATGAGAACCCTTATTTTCATTTTAGGGACTTTGAGGAAATTTGTGGGACAGTTAGAATAAAAGACATTACTGATGAAGTTTTGAAACTTAAGATATTCCCCTTTTCCTTGAAAGATAAAGCCAAGACCTGGCTAAACAACCTACCATCTGAATCCATTGAAACATGGCAGGAACTCATTGCTGCTTTCTATATGAAATTCTACCCTAAGCATAAAACTGCAGCTGTTAGACAGAAAATTAGTTCCAGTGTGCAACAAGAGGGAGAGTCTCTTTATAGGTTTTTAGAGAGATTCAATGATCTCCTATCCCAGTGTCCTCACCATGGATTTGATAAGATGAAACTTGTAAAGATTATTTATTATGGTTTAGACTATTCGACCAAAGCCATGGTCGAGTCTATGTGCGCTGGTGAGTTCACTAGTAAAAGTGCTGAGGATGCTTTACCTTCTTAGGAGTTGTCGCTGAAAAATCCCAACAGTGAGAGTCTTGTGTTGAACCCCCTAAGAGACTATTGGTTAATAGAAGTAGCACCAATATGGTAGATACGAGTTTTGCGTCAGATGCTAAGTTTGCTGCTTTGTCTAGAAGGTTGGAAGCTTTGGAAATGGGTCAGTCTAAAAATAGGTCCCTTGTTGAACCTAATAGAGCCTCTCAAGTCTCTAGTTGTGGAATAGAGCCCGATAACTCATTTTGGGAAGGTCGGAGTTCTTCAAGAGCAAGCTCATGCTTGTCTATAACAATGCTAGGTTTGAGAACCGTCAGAAGTTTGACCCCTACTCAGAGACCTACAACCCTGGTTGGAGAAGCCATCCTAATTTTTCTTGGTCTAAGGGCCAGAATCAAGGTCAGTCTAGTAATTCTCAGCTTCCCCCAGGTTTTGGTTATACTTAGAACCCTTCAGGTCAAACCCAGTTTCAGAACACTTTTAAGAAAAAGATCTCTACCTTAAAAGAAGCCCTTACTATGTTAGTAAAGAACCATGATATGTTATCAGCTAACCACCTTAGCTTTCAACAAGAAACCAGGCAGAATCATAAGGATAATTCCCAGACTCTTGCTAAATTAGAACTTCAAGTCGGCCAAATAGCTAAGTATTTAAGTGAGAGAGAAGGAGGTAAGTTTCCTAGTCAAACTCAACCCAATCCTAGGGGGGTCCATCAAATATATTTAGTTGGTGAGGAATCATCAAACCATGTGAACTCGATAAAAACCCTTAGGAGTGGTAAAACAGTAGACAACAAGGTTGCCAAGCCTGATAGTGAACATGTTGTAGTTCACCATTCTGAACCAGAAACTGAGGAGACTGATAGAGTCTCTAAAGAGACCAATGAGGGTCATATTGAGCCCGACTTTGTTCCTAGAGCCCCATATCCGCAGTTGTTAGCCCCAACAAAGAACGAGTCGACATTCAACGAGATGATGGAAATATTTAAACAGGTGAACATCAATATTCCGTTATTAGAAGCAATTAGGCAGATGCCTGCTTATGCCAAGTTCCTTAAATATCTTTGTACACGAAAGCGTAAGCTTAATGTCCAAAAGAAAGCCTTTTTAGCTGGTCAAGTAAGTTCCATTCTTCTGAACCAAACACCCCCTAAGTATAAGGACCCTGGATGCCCCACCATTTCTTGTGCGATTGGTAATCACATGGTCGATAAAGCTTTACTTGACTTAGGAGCTAGTGTTAACTTACTCCCGTATCATGTATACACCCAGCTACGTCTTGGTAAGTTGAAACCGACTAAAATGACACTACAATTAGCTGATAGGTCTGTAAAAGTCCCTCGTGGTGTCATAGAGGATGTTCTGATTGAGGTTGATAAGTTTATTTATCCAGTGGATTTCGTTGTTCTAGACACCCAACCTGTTCGGGACCCAAATGCTCAAATCCCGGTGATTCTAGGTCGCCCATTTTTAGCCACAAACTAACGTTGTCATCAACTGTAGGACTGGGCTTATGAACATATCCTTTGGTAATATGACCACTGAACTAAATGTCTTTAATATTACTAGACAACCTTCTGAGAATGATGATGTAGAAGAAGTGAATATGATTAGCACTTTAGTTCAGGATAATTGGCATGACACTTTACTGGGAGATTCTTTAGATGAATTTGAGGAAACCATTCTCTTAGACCAGATGTGTGATCAATCTTTAGAAGAAGACCTTGAGTATTTTAAAGACTCTACGGACCTAGAAATCCAGGCAATAGTTAGGTCTTTCTGAGAATAATGATGACCCTAAGTTTGGGGGTAGAGAACTAGAAGAATCTCTTGAGTATTTTAAGGACTCTGAAGATTCGAAAATTCAAGCAATAGTTAGAGGTTTGTCTGTGAGTAATGAAAACCCTAAGTTTAGGGGTAGTGATAGTTCTTGTGATTGTCATGTATACCTAATAAGAGTCCCTAACTTGGGATTTGAGCCATGTGCGTCTGAGATATTACTCGACGAGTCTATTCAGACTCAGCAACCCGATCCTCCTGATACTGTCCAGGAGGTAACCCAGGTATTAGAGACCCATTTTTCGGATGAACCTATTTATCGAGACACACATATGAAGTTCAATAACGCGCCCCAGATAAACCCAATTGTCTTGACAGATACATTAGATGAGAATGTGCTCCTTCTATTCATTTTTCTGAACCAGTGCAGTTGTCTGATATTGGTGTTAGCTCTATTTGGTCTTATGGACCCACAACTATTTCGGCTATTGGTGTATGACTTTGGAAGGTGAAGATCCTTTTTGAGGTATTTGATGTCTGGCTGAAGACTTTAAACTTAGCACTCCTTGGGAGGTATCCCTTGCTCATGCTTACGGTAATATCCTTCCTTATTTCTTTTTCCATCCATCAAGTGGTAACAGTTTCTTCTTGTTCATGCTTTTAATTTCATCTTTAGAACATTGAGGACAATGTTAGATTTAAGTTGGTGGAGAAGAAACTTTTTGTTAGCTTTTAGTTGCAAAATAAACTCCAGATCCTAAAAATTTATGTTTATTAAGGATGGCACTAACCAATCTAAGTGGATGGAAGCATCTTGGTTGTAGGAGTTGAGGAACCAATCTGATTAGATGGAAACATCTAGAAGAGTCTATTCATAAAAGCACAGAGCTCGGGTGTTAGAAAAAAAAAAAAAAAAAAAACATGGTAGTTTCGCCATATCTCATGATGGAAACATCGAAAGAATCCTGATAAATTCTTTTTTTTTCTTTTTACCTTTGCTAGGGTGAAATAGAGTGACTGAGTTCCAAAAAAAAAAAAAAAAAAAAAAAAAAATTATTTGAGACCAGACCATTAGACCAACCGGAATAAATTCAATAAAGTCGACCACTGGTACCCTTGTATATGCCAGCTGAGTTGACCTAGAGTTAGGATTATCGACCACTGGTTCCCTTGTATATGCCAGTTGTGTTGGTATTAGTCAGACCGGTATCTCAGTCCATTAGGATAGGTTCACCTTAGTCAACATCTATGTTTTTCTCTACATCCATCTTCTTAATCTTTCCATGTGATTGGTTGACTCCGGTTTATGATGTCCAGAAACTATCTGAGTAGAGCTCTGTCACTTTATATGAATTTTAGTATGCTTGAGTGCAAACTCGTGTACATCAATTGGAATTTCGCATCAGGGTACTTCCTCCTATAGTCAATGATTGTATGCCAACCAAGGAGATTCTTTAGTGCCTTCCAAGGTTCCGCGTAGATAGCTAGGGTCTGGAGTAAAGGTTTTGTGGGTACACCTCTGGTAAACCCTCCCGAGATTAACTCGGTCACTGGGGCCACCTAGTGAGTTAGAATTTTATTTTCTATATTAGATTTGCTCGAGGACTAGCAAATAATAAGTTTGGGGGTATTTGATAGACACATTTTTGTGTCTGAATTGTCCTCAATGTCTCTATTGTTTGTGCTTGATTTTGTACTTATTTTTTTTTTTTTTTTTTTATGTTTGTGTAGGTGTTTTTGGAGAAATACAGTTGTGTGGAAAAAGTTGCTCAAAAAGTGTTGTTTGGAACCCAGGAGAAAAGTACTAAAGGCACCCACATTTTGGACGTATCCCCATGGCTATTCGCACCCCTACTCTGGATAGGGGATACCTTTCTTCCTCACGTACAAATAGAAAATGGCGGGAAATTTGGTTTCAATAGTAAAGGATTTATTATCTTTAACATAAGAATATCTTCTTCCCTTATAAACAGGAAGTTGTGAAGAAAAAATAAGTTATCTTGTATTAAACAAGAAATATATCCTTAGAAGATTTTATCTTGGATTTTATTCTGCGAATTAAAGAAGATATGGGTTTAGTAAAGAAATATATAGAATAAAGAGAAAGAAAAATTCATGAAGATATTTTTAATTAAAAAGAAGAAGATTTTGGAGTTATGGAAGAATATATTTGAGTAATGTGTATTTGTGTGTATAAATAGAGAGCTAGAGAGCACATTTGAGGGGGGAGTTTTGGGAGAGAAAATAAAATCACTGCTTTAATAATTTTCTCTCATTTTCATCATTTGTAAACACTTTGAGCAATGAAATTATATTTTGAGCGTATTTCCATGATGAGGAGCTAAACCCATCACCAGGGCGACGGAGGAAGCTGTATTTCATCCTTGGGTAATTTAATTAATTCCTTATTTACTTTTTGCACCGATTTTAAATGATTTATGATTTCTATTAATCAATTGTTATCTTGTTTGATAGTGTATGCTTAGTCTTAGGTGATTTTGATACACTATGCTTGTAATTTACAATTGATGTTTTATGAAATCTACTTTGGCAAAGAATAGAGTTAATGTTTCTTGTGTTTGGAGCTATAAATGTCAAGGATTAATTTCTAAAACCCATGTATATGAAAGTCAGTGAAATCCCGAGTCCCAGTACCTACCCATCTTGCTACTATTTTGTGTATATATTTTCTTATTTTTATTTATTTATTTAAGCCTAAAATCAATTTCAACAAAGTCCGAGTGAACGACAACCTTTCTTACTACAACATCATTGAAAATAAACATCAAATTTTTGGCGCCGCCGACGCGGACTTTTCTTTAGGCTAGAGTTTTTAGATTTATTTTTTTTCTTTTTTAGGTTTTTATTTGTTTTTGTTCTTCTTTACGTTTTTGGGTTTTTGTCTT
Organism: Papaver armeniacum; assembly: GCA_023531295.1. Classification (NCBI taxonomy): domain Eukaryota; kingdom Viridiplantae; phylum Streptophyta; class Magnoliopsida; order Ranunculales; family Papaveraceae; genus Papaver; species Papaver armeniacum. The sequence goes on along the minus strand of JAJJWW010008641.1, from coordinate 1,786,236 downwards.
TTCCTTACAGAATTTGGAATTTGGAGCGAAAGAAAATTTTGCCAAAGCTTTTGGTGAATACTTAAAGACTTGGAGTAAAAGGCAAAGCGAAAGGAGCGAAAGAAGAAGAATTTTTTTATTTTATAAAAAAAAGAGAGGAAAAAAAAAAAGAGACATTTTTATTTTTTTTAGACTTTCCTTTTCTTTTGCACTTTATTTTCGGACTTTGGACTTTAAACTTTGGGACATTATTTTTAAACCCTACGGAAGGGTAGTTTAAATATAAACTGTGTGCAGAGAAGGACGGCGATTACGATATCGCCTCGGCCCCTTGGTTTCGTACACGACATTGAAGTCGTGGCCCGAGTCGACTACAACGGTTCATCCCCCGTCTGGAACGGGAGGTAAGTTTGTCGAAACACTCGCGAATCCCCATTCAACGAGTTATTGTATTCCTTCGTTTGCATATATGTCGAGGAGCTGAATACGGCTGCTTTAATTTCCTAGTAAAGGGAAAGGCCTGGCCATACAAGATAAGGGTTCGGATTTCATCACCGTTCTCTTCTTGCCTGCCTTAGGAAAATGATACTTAACGCGAACCTAAGATTTAAAATTTGGAATAGAACGAGACCGATAGGGTAACGAGCTTAATAGGAAAGTCGTTCGAAAAATATTGATTACTCTTTTAAGCATACTTCGAAGTTCATGATGGTTTCTGTGAGTTGAATGCGTGACTGCACCGCCTTGTAATGCAGTGAGGCCTTGGGTATCAAAGCTCCACGCAGCTTCCCTCGCCTCTATTCAACTTACTTCAACTCGGATTGATTCCAAAGAGGTTTGCTCAGATTGTAACGAGTTCCTTTTCGAAAGATTAGAAGCTGATCTAGAAACAATCTAAGTGGAGCCATCATGCTTTTTGTTTGCTAGAAATCAATAGGTTTGCTGTGGTGGAGTCAGCCTTGTTTGTGTTTGCATAGAATTCCCTTGCAGTTAGGATGTCAAACTGGTATTATAATAGCCATCACAATGAATATGAATATCCAACTGAACAATACAGACATCACTCTTTTTATGACCATAGTGTGAATAGTGGTTGGGAACGCCAACGTTTTGAAGGTTATGGGTCATACCATGGTGATCCCAATTACTATCCACACGTGCATCAATCTTACGAGCAAGAAGATTATAATACTAGTTCTTCGTCTCTAGAGGATACAATCAAACTTTTGAAAAGTAGTCCTTTTTATGATCCTTCTGTTCCTACTCCTTCTTTAGAAGAGTCCCTCAGGGATTTAGCTAAAACGACATATAAGTTAGCTGAGGTGAATAACGTAGTTATGGACGAAAGGACTGCAACAATGACTGAATCTTCTTTAGAAGACATCCTCAATAGATTAACTCAAAACTTAGATCCAACACTAAGGGAACTTTCTTTGGAAGAGACCCTTGAGAGGATAGCTGAGTCGACACGTAGACTTGAGTTAGAGACGAACGAAAGCATTGCTCGAAATAACTGGAATTGCCAATATAGTGTATCCAATAATACACTTGAGAATGAAGATAAACACTACTTGTTTAGATGAGGTTCGGTCATTTTCATGTTATTATAGTGATGATCATGATGTGGATAGTGTTGATGAAGAATCTGAAGTTTTTAGGCATAGTGATCAGGAATTTGTTTCTCCAATTGAGCTTTATAATGATAGTAATATTTCTGGATTAAATCCAAATAATTTTAATAATTATTCACCTATTCAAAAGGATGAGGATTTGACTAGAAGTATCTCCATTTTAGACGGTGTAGAATTTCCTAGTTACAAAGCCGATAATGGTTTAGAGGAACGGGTTTATCCTGAGAATAATGTTTTAGAGTCCAAGGATTTAGAAACAATAGTCTTAGACGAAGAAGATGAACTCGTAGAGCTTTTAAATATGAGTGAGGATGCATCACCTGAGTATAACCTAGAAGAAGCAATTGACCATTTTCAGGATTCCGATGATCTAGAAATTAGGGAAATTGTAGCTAGTCTATCTAGAGACACCCAAAACTCTAAGTTTGGGGGTGATTATCATTCTCCTTGTGCCTTACCTTTAGCTCTTACAGAGATCCCTCACTTGGGACTTGAAATATGTGCCTCAACCATTTTACAAGAGTATCTTCATACACGTTTTCCTGAACCTAATGATGTCCAGAATGAAGTCCAGTTGTTAGTGTTGATGGTGGATTTTCGTTTAAGGTTATATTTGTAAAAACCAGAGAAAATCATGCGCTGACATCTTATAAAAGATAAAGCCATCTATAAGTGTTGGATACTCCCTCACTTGATTCACCAAGAATGGAACATGTGGAAACAATCCCTTCCTGTGAATTTCATATCAGCCTTGTATTTCCAGTACTCATTATCAGTGTGGCATGACGACTGAGTGTTACTCTTACAGAGTAACACGAACCTCCAAGCACTATAATGAAACCATGTATGAAATACCCGTACAGGCTGATTCTCGGTGTGTTATACTAGCCCGAGCCCTCTCGGTGTGTTATACTAGCCCGATTGAGCCCCTCTCGGTGTGTTATACTAGCCCGATTGAGCATCCGGACGACCATATCGGTCCTGGATATGATTCGATCGCATCATCCAACTCCACAAGCATGATTGGATGACCCCGCATCAATTCCATCACCCCCAAGCGGTATGGAATACACACAGCCGACCCCGCATGGTCGACCATTGGCCTTCGCTTGCCAAGAAATCGTCCATACCAAGCATTATGGACGGAAAAACCCTAAATTAGGGTTTGCGGCATATTACATGTGCCGCAAAACGGTCTCAACCATCCATCTTCGCAGGTATAGATGGAGGGTGTAGATGTAGACTCAAAGGGCCCGGAGCATGTCGACACAATCACCATGTGACCGCCTACACACTTGACCAATCGGTCAAAACCAACCACGATTGGTTACAACAAATTCGTCCGCCTAAAAGAGCATGGTCGCACGGCTTTGAAAGCCAAAATTAGGGTTCAAGCCATCACGCGCGTCCATCTTCTCCTAAGACGAATGGAGGGTCACAGATTAGATTAAGCGGTGTCCGGTTATACCAAAGATGACCACCGTGGGCCCATCTACCTCCTCATGCGGTCGGCCAAGGCATATCATGCCTGGTTAACCCCAAAACGCCCGTCAAACTTGTGTGGTTACACCTCCCAGATTGCAAACTAATCTTGACCACTCAACTTCACCGGACGAATTGAGTGGCTTAGATCACGTTTTCATGGGACGGTGAGACATGGGCGTGAACACCAGCCCACCACCTACACGCTAGAGTGACCGACCAAGACCGACCAAGGACGGTTGTCTTGGAACGTGTGCGGGAATATCACGCGGTTACCAATTCCTTTGCGGTAAGAGATTTCTGCCGCAAACCGATCTCAACCACTCCTCTTTGCCGGTCAAATTGAGTGGCCCAGATCGCGCTTTCATGAGGGAACGGAATACACGCGCCTACACCATCATGCTGTCAACACGCATGTATGGTCGGTCCTCTCCAAAATCCTTCCCATGCTTGGTTTCGACCAAGCTGGAGAGTGATGCTTGCGCACCTCTTAAAAAACCCTAATATTCATTAACGGTCGCAGATGAGTGTCTCAAAGATCATCTCATCCGTCCAACTTCACCACTTGGTTATACAACCCCGGTCGAGTCAATTGGTCGATAAGGCGTCATTACCCATCACCTTACCACACCACAATGCAAGACTACATAAAATACACACGATACTTCACAAGTATCGACTTCTGGAATAACGCAGATTATTCAATTCAAAGATTACATGCTATCTTTCGTGGATCCACGATCCACATTCCAGGACATCAATCATGTCACAAACTGGGGGGATACATACTGGGGTATTGGTCTGCGCGGTTTACAGCGTGCGGCGTGCAACGCGCCATCACAAGAACGTGTCGGGGAAGTCATGGACGGTTAGAGATGAACAGGAAAAGTGGGCAAGACTGGTCGTGTATCACCGACACACAACTCCACTACTCCATCATTCCACTACCTCCACTTCCCACGAGAAACGTGAATGAGGCTCAATGACTTGTATAAATAGGTTCTCCGCCCTATTTCAAACAGGGGACAGAACAACACAAGTTCAGACGAGACAGAAAATCAAGTGTTAATACAAAAATCGTATTCAAACACCCAGAGCCTGCTTGCATCAACCGCAAGACTGCTCATCTTTCTGTTACAAGTCATAAGCAAGCCAACACCTTCACAATCTCAACACCTTCTTCGCTTCCCTCCCTAAGATCAACCCCATCTCCTTCACTTTGTGATCGAAACAAGTCTGGAACGGCCATTTCTTGGTTTAGGCCGGACTTGCACAGATTGATCTCTCGAATCTACAAGCACTCACCGCGCAAAGGCATTTGTTTAAAGGTTTAAATTCATTCCTCATCCACCCCCCAAATTACCAAATTCTGCAGGAGTAGTTTTCACCCATCAACAATTGGCGACCACAGTGGGAGATTGATCTATCGGTTGCACAAAAATTGAATTCTCAATTTTTCGGTTTCCATCTCGCAATGTACCCTGAAACCACAGGTGGTTCAGATATCATGGGAAGCATAGCTAGAATACTGGAGGATGTCTTGGCAAATCAAGCCGGTATCACCAGAAGGCAGAGCGAGACATTTCGCCTTTTTGAATGATATGGCAGCGCAATTACAAGAAGGATGCATCCACTCAGGCAGTGAGAAACGCTGGATCCTTAGTCAGGAGTCACACCTTTACCAGTGGAGATGCAGAAAGAGCGCGTAATCACAGGGGACTCAGGAGAGACGAACAACATGGTCCACCGACAACGAAGACTCGAGGCAACTCCACAGAGGAAAAGACTTGTCCGGGTACCACAACGTCTACCGGATAAAGAAATGGAGCCTGCAGCTTACGGATCCCTGCTGGAAGATCTATATCTCAAGACCCTTGTCGAAGCCGTGAAGAAATGCTTAAAAAGGAGAGATCAATCAAGGAACACGTGAGTATAGAGGATGGGAACGTTCAATTCGATCACCCAGCAGTGATATTACAACACCTCCCATCACCAGAGCCAGAGCAGCCGCAAATCCCGGCATCTCCTCAAGTGTAACTCCTCCAGTAGTCACCAGAGCAACGACGTTCACCTCTTCATCAGGACGAGGAGCCGGAGGAACGAGAGGAGGACCGCCATCCATTACCATTGCAGACTTGATGGAGAAACAGGAAGTCCTTGCTAAAACTCAAACGGATATGGCCGCAACTCAAAAAGAGGTACTCACCTTCCTAAAAACTTTAACTGATCGATTTCCACAAGAGCCGCGATGTCCACTGGAGCCAACAAGGAACGCATGCAACGCACCTGGAGAAGGTATTTCAGCTGCGCGAGCCTACATGGACCTGATCAAAGAAGCGAAATCAGATATGAACGGTCCTGTCATGGAGATTCCTATACTGGGGACTAATCCTCACAACGATCCTCCCCAGGTCAATAGATTTACTACGAACCAGAGACCAGTGGATCAGGAAGCGGCATCTCTAGTGGAAAGCTTGTGTGAACTCTTGCACCTCTCGAAGAATCAACGGGCAGAGACATTTGCTATAATTAATAAAATAGCTATGGACGTACACCTGACTCCTTCACGTCCAGAAGTCTTAAATGCATCGTAAACACCTGTAAATAATGTTACATTTACAGAAGACGACATGATGACAGAAGAAGATCGCGACCGGGCCCTACATGTTACCGCACACATCAAGGGTTCAGAGTTCAGGAGGGCCCTCGTCGACACAGGAGCATCTTCGAATGTGATTTCTTTCAAGACTCTCAGGACGGCCAAGGTTAGCCCATGCAAGACTGTACGTCATCCCACCACAATGACGGACTTCGAAGGAAACCAGACCAGCACATACGGTGAAGCTTCAACCCATACTCACACCAAAAGGGAACGCACTTTCGAGGCAAGACGTGATCATAAGGGGAAGACAATATACCGGCGCCGCTGTTAGCAATTAGCAGGAGAGACTGGCACCCAGTCTCTCCGCCCAATTGAATGCTCCAAAAACGATCCTCCTCTACCTAACATCAACATGTTAGTAGATGCAACCAGCGGACACGGCATGTTCTCCTCCATGGATGGATGTAGCGGCTACGACCAGATAAGGATGTACGAGCATGACGCAAGTAAGATAGCTTTTCGAACTCCTCTCGGAAATTTTTATTATGCCATATTTCCATTTAGTTTAAAGAATGCCGGTGCAACGTATCAACGCTCCGGCAATCTTCCACTGGAGCCGATACCTCAAGGGAACAGCCTCAAGAAGATAACGATGTTCACGCGTCATATCGAACAAGATCCGGGCGAGTCACTTTATCAGACAGTGGTACATGTCTATCATGCTATGTTGGAGAATCCACGCTTTTGGTCATCCTCTGGAGCTGTTAAACGCTCATCTACAACAACATATGCCCTGATAGAAAGAACCAGGCCTGCCGGTAATGAAGAGCCTCATAATGTTCGTAGGGGCATATATCTCACCAACATGCGATACAACCTTCAGCCTTCTGCAAGCAGTTCCCTGAAGCACCAAGAGGAAAACCACCGAGATACAACATCCTGCGCTTCCGTCAACTCCAACTCCAGTACCGCATACACGACTCCCACAATGATGAAGCAATGTCTAAGATATTCCATATCTGGATCGACAAAAACCACTACAAACAAACCATGTAAACCACGCTTGGGGACTGAGGTTCAGCATGAAGTTCCTTCACCGTCAGTCAAGGACTTCTTCAACACGAGAAAGATGGTCAATCAAGAATCATGGAATTCGCGAAGGTAAATCGAACTGAAGAGGAAGCCGCTTCAATGCTCCCTCCAGCAGAAGCTGCTTCAATGGTCTATTCAAGAGCCGCCTCAACGCTCTCTCTGGGACCCACGTTCGCTTCAGAATCCTTCTTCAACACTCTCTCCAGGATCCACCTAACCGTTCGCACCAGAAGCCACTTTAACATCCTCTCAAGTCGTTTCAACACTCAAGCTACATCAATAATCTGTGCTCTGGTCAAGTTATCTTTGATGTACTCATTGCTCAACATACGTCTCATCCATCCTTCATGAGGACCCAGCGGAGCATGAAAAACCCTGAAGTTTATCCTGTGGAACGGATGTTTTTCATATAGTTGAAAGGGTGCGGTGAACAATTCATCATCGATGTTCGGCATATTTTTGAAGCTGTCAACACTTCCTGACTTGGCACCAGCATTATCTCCAGAAGACATATCGACATGAGTTCTTTTCTTTCTACCGCAATGAAATAAAACACAGGAATTAGAACTCGTATGAAAGCGCATGAGAAATGTAGTCATACACGGCAAAGACACAACTCACATCGGAGCACACAATGGCCGGTCCAAACACCATTCAAGTCCGGTACAAATTTTAGTCCGGTACAAATTTTAGTCCGGTACAAATTTTAGTCCTGTCTGGTGTTGATTTCAAGACCGGTACAAGTTTCAAGACCGGTACAAGTTTCAAGTCCGTCGGCGTATGTGGGTGAGACTCACGTTCAATCAAGCGGACACAACAAGCCCACATTCGATCAAGCGGGCATGAGCCCCACGAACGAAGCGAGTGCAGCGATCGTCGATTAGGCACAACCCCACGATCGAGTGAAGCGGCGCAATAGCCCCTCGACCGAAGCGGGCATAGCAAGGTCGATCGAAGCAGCAAGGCCGACATCATACTAGGGAAACACTCTCCTATATGCCTTTTGAACGTGACATACTCCAAGGACAGGATGACCCGTCCCTCCCGGTAACATCTAACTTTGCCTCATAAGTTTTATCTTTAATGTCACCATCTCATGCCTACCACACAATAGTGTAACCATTATGTGCTAGGCGGGGGACTTAATGTTGATGGTGGATTTTCGTTTAAGGTTATATTTGTAAAAACCAGAGAAAATCATGCGCTGACATCTTATAAAAGATAAAGCCATCTATAAGTGTTGGATACTCCCTCACTTGATTCACCAAGAATGGAACATGTGGCAACAATCCCTTCCTGTGAATTTCATATCAGCCTTGTATTTCCAGTACTCATTATCAGTGTGGCATGACGACTGAGTGTTACTCTTACAGAGTAACACGAACCTCCAAGCACTATAATGAAACCATGTACGAAATACCCGTACAGGTTGATTCTCGGTGTGTTATACTAGCCCGAGCCCTCTCGGTGTGTTATACTAGCCCGATTGAGCCCCTCTCGGTGTGTTATACTAGCCCGATTGAGCATCCCAAGACCGACCATATCGGTCCGGATATGATCCGATCGCATCATCCAACTCCACAAGCATGATTGGATGACCCCAGATCAATTCCATCACCCCCAAGCAGGTATGGAATACACACAGCCGACCCCGCATGGTCGACCATTGGCCTTCGCTTGCCAAGAAATCGTCCATACCAAGCATTATGGACGGAAAAACCCTAAATTAGGGTTTGCGGCATATTACATGTGCCTCAAAATGGTCTCAACCATCCATCTTCGCAGGTATAGATGGAGGGTGTAGATGTAGACTCAAAGGGCCCGGAGCATGTCGACACAATCACCATGTGACCGCCTACACACTTGACCAATCGGTCAAAACCAACCACGATTGGTTACAACAAATTCGTCCGCCTAAAAGAGCATGGTCGCACGGCTTTGAAAGCCAAAATTAGGGTTCAAGCCATCACGCGCGTCCATCTTCTCCAGCACGAATGGAGGGTCACAGATTAGATTAAGCGAGTCCGGTTATACCGGCATGACCACCATGGGCCCATCTACCTCCTCATGCGGTCGGCCAAGGCATATCATGCCTGGTTAACCCCAAAACGCCCGTCAAACTTGTGTGGTTACACCTCCCAGATTGCAAACTAATCTTGACCACTCAACTTCACCGGACGAATTGAGTGGCTTAGATCACGTTTTCATGGGACGGTGAGACATGGGCGTGAACACCAGCCCACCACCTACACGCTAGAGTGACCGACCAAGACCGACCAAGGACGGTTGTCTTGGAACGTGTGCGGGAATATCACGCGGTTACCAATTCCTTTGCGGTAAGAGATTTCTGCCGCAAACCGATCTCAACCACTCCTCTTTGCCGGTCAAATTGAGTGGCCCAGATCGCGCTTTCATGAGGGAACGGAATACACGCGCCTACACCATCATGCTGTCAACACGCATGTATGGTCGGTCCTCTCAAAATCCTTCCCATGCTTGGTTTCGACCAAGCCGGAGAGTGATGCTTGCGCACCTCTTAAAAACCCTAATATTCATTAACGGTCGCGAGATGAGTGTCTCAAAGATCATCTCATCCGTCCAACTTCACCAGACTTGGTTATACAACCCCGGTCGAGTCAATTGGTCGATAAGGCGTCATTACCCATCACCTTACCACACCACAATGCGAGACACATAAAATACACACGATACTTCACAAGTATCGACTTCCCGAATAACGCAGTTATTCAATTCAGATTACATGCTATCTTTCGTGGATCCACGATCCACATTCCAGACATCAATCATGTCACAAATCGGGGGATACATACTTTGGGGTATTGGTCGGCGGTTTACAGCGCGTGCGGCGTGCAACGCGCCATCACAAGAACGTGTCAGGAAGTCATGGACGGTTAGAGATGAACAGGAGAAGTGGGCAAGACTGGTCGTGTATCACCGACACACAACTCCACTACTCCATCATTCCACTACCTCCACTTCCCACGAGAAACGTGAATGAGGCTCAATGACTTGTATAAATAGGTTCTCCGCCCTATTTCAAACAGGGACAGAACAACACAAGTTCGAGACGAGACGAAAATCAAGTGTTAATACAAAAATCGTATTCAAACACCCGAGCTCGCTTGCATCAACCGCAAGACTGCTCATCTTTCACATACAAGTCATAAGCAAGCCAACACCTTCACAATCTCAACACCTTCTTCGCTTCCCTCCCTAAGATCAACCCCATCTCCTTCACTTTGTGACCGAAACAAGTCTTGGAACGGCCATTTCTTGGTTTAGGCCGGACTTGCATAGATTGATCTCTCGAATCTACAAGCACTCACCGCGCAGTGCATTTGTTTAAAGGTTTAAATTCATTCCTCATCCACACCCCAAATTACCAAATTCTGCAGGAGTAGTTTTCACCCATCAACAGTTAGAAACCCATCCTCTGGTTGATGTGGTTAGCCTAGGCTATGATACCAAAATTGACTTTGTTTTCCCGCCAAATATTTTCCAACAAAATGTGGGAACATTGATAGGTGTTGTAAAACACCTTAATATTTATCTATTGTTTATGCTTTCTTTGCTACTTTTCGTATGAATTATGTATCTTATGTTTGCTTTTGAGTTTTATAGGTGTTTTGTAGTTATTTGAGTAAAAGGAAGTGGAACTCGTCTAAATCCAGGGCTTCTTCTCAATCATCTTGAAGAGAACGAAAAGACGAGCCAACAGCGAAAGAATGAGGTCAATCCGACGGCGTATGAGAAAGTAACGAGAAAAATTATATTTTAAGCTTGTCAGTGCTGGAGAACTGACATGCATTGAGAATGAAGTGGGAGGTTGTATTATCAGGGGTGGCCCATATCCATCAGCCGGGCGCCTAAATACGGCCATACTACAACCTTATCAACTAAGTCGAGTGTTCATCAGTTCAAGCCATGAGAGACTGCATTTCTCCTTGCCGTTTGCCAGAGATCGAGATGGTGGTTTGTTCATCAGCAAATACAAAGATTTGGTGGCTGTTCACCATGGGTCAAGAGCCCTATCTGAAGCTGAGAAGAAGAAGGAAGAAGGAGTATAGTTGCTGGCGTTCAGGACCAGAAAAGGGGAAGAGATTGAGTTGTTGATGCCATGGATTCTGTTGGGTGTTTGAGTTAATCAGCAGGTCAAGTTGTGTACTGGTTGTAACTCAAGAATTGGGTTCGAAATGATGAGTCTTTGGCAAAGTTTCTTAACCTGAAATGAACAAAGAATGAACAAGTTTGCTGCCATTATTTTGGGTGTTGTGTAGTGCAATTGATGTGTGTTTTAGGATATGTAATGGATATGAATAAATGGGTTATGTGTGAAATTAATTGCAATGCAGAGAAGGAGCAGTAAAAAGTTACAAACTCAACAAAGTAATATCCACCATTAGTCTAGAAAACGTACAGCAGGTGTTCGAGAGATGGCCTAAGTGACCAGATACTCTTGCTGCAATAGCAGCTGGCCATGAGTTTCAGGGTTTGAGCTACAAGGATTATGGGGTCTGTGATGTACTGAGAAGCACAATGGTGTTGTTACTGAAATGAGCAGATGGGTTTAACTTCAGTGGATGAACTTAAATGAAGGGTTGTGACAGAATGGTGTTGCAACTGGTGCAGGTAATGGCATTTCAGGTGGTGGTTTGTTGTTTGGCAGGTATTGTGGTCAAGACCTGGCTGGAGATGTTGGTATAAAGCAATGCAGAAGACATGATACTGTTGTTGTTGCTCTGAGTTGAAGGAGGAAGAATGGATGGTCCGAGGATAACGAGGACTCAGATATGATGTCGCTGCCATCAGTTCATAGTAATGGAAGGCTGCAGTATGGCTAGAACTTGGAATTGAGACCAAGTGAGAAGCTGTTGCCGTGAATATATCTTGAGGCGTGGAGGAACTGAATTGCAAAGGTGCAGTTGGCTTAAGGTAGAGAAGATGAATTACAGGATTGGGTTGGAGCTGAGATTCATGAAGATGAAGAATTGGAAGCTGATTCAGAGTTTGAATGGAGAATTGCGAATGAATTACAGATGTTGTGAAGAAGGGTATGGAGATGGTGATGCCAAGTTGCAGTCAAGATTGATTTGCTGCCATGGGTTTAAGTTAATTTTGATAATGGCAGCAAGGTGAAATGTTGAGATTGATTGCAGTTGCAGGATTATGGAACTCGAAGGAAAAGCTTGGTCTTGGCAGAATGAGATGAAGGTTGCTGCCAAGGGTATGATGGAAGGAGCTGGCGATTGCAAATTAATAAAGAATCTAGTGGTGCAGCTGAGATAAAAAGAGGTTCTGGTGTTGATTGTTATTGTGCTGCTTCCAAGTTCAGTGGTAGTGATGGGTGAACTAAAATTGCAGGTTGGTGGTTGCTGGCATTTGAGCGAACTGCTGATGGAGTTATTGTTTGCGGCAACAGAGAGCTTTATGTCGCAGGTTTGAGCTGCAGAAATTGAGCTGAGCCATATGGAAGAATGCGCAAGGATGAGTCTGCAATGGGGAATAGTGTGAGCTAATGTGAATGGCCTGAGAAGTTAGATGAATGCTACGAGAACTAAACAGTCAGTAAAAACTGTGCGAAAACGGAGCAGAAATGATGAGCCGGTGAGCCTAGCCCGGAATGCCGGAGTTCAGGGATTAGAGTGGGAATCGCAAAGTTTCACTGAATCATGAAAGGGGTACGAGTCGGATGTAAGATTTGGTGGCCGGGCATATGAGCTACGAGTCGCGCTTTTTGGTACTTTTTCGCAAGAACAAGGAAGGGGTTGAAATGGTTCTTCTTTTGAATGTTTGAACTGAGAGAGAAGTAAAGTTGAGCTGCTGGGAGTATGCACTTGCTGGTGACAGTTTCCGATGACAAAAGCGGCCAGAGACGGTTTTTCGATCACCGGATTCCGGTGATGACGTCAGCAACCCGGCGACCCATTTTTGGACCCAAGATTTCCAGAGACTTCACTCATGGGCTTGGTGTACCACTTGGAGATGGATTTTGAGAAGACCTAAATTTGGAAAGAGTATCCTTTTGGAATGGGAGAAGCATATAAATAGAAAAGTCTTTCTCTAAACCTAGATATCTCCATTAGGGAGGCTTCTACTTGTTTTCTAGGGTTTCACATGATAGATTCTTCTAAACTCTTTGTGATGATTTCCAAAAACCCAAGTAGTTGATTTATTTTCATTGGTTAAAGATGTAGTTGGATTTTGCAACCAAGTTATGATTTTTATGAATTAGTTTTCTCTCAATATTATCGTTTGATTTCTACGGATTATAATAATTGCATGATTGATGTATTGCAATATGATTGAATGTTTGTTTAGTTAAGTCTAGAATTGATTGAACTCACATCCATATCTATAGCTAATTTAGGGTTCATCATCGAGCGATAACCTTGAATACGAGTAGCATGATATGATTATGGTTTGTAGTGATACATCCTTGTAGTCATATGTAGAAATTGACCTTTGTCCGAATTGTTATGCGCAATGTATTACAATTGCATTTGATTAGCCTATTTCTGAAACTTAATGCTCCTAAGAATTGAACTTAATTAGCGCAAGGCGTTAGGTTATTCTTTAGGTAGAATTCACATACGCAGCTCTAATGTGTGTGTTGATGACTTAGGAAATTTATGGAGTATTCTTGCAATAAGATATTCTAGGGCTCTTGATGATAGCGAGATTAAAAACGAATTCTAATCATACATTCAAAACTTGTTTACAATTGAAGATGAAACCTTTATCCAATATTTCACAACCTTGATTTGCGTGCTTTGCTTTGATTTTTATTTTAGTTTTAATTTTATAAAAATCAAAAAACCCCCTTGTTATCTTTAGGAAACCAAAACATATTGACAACCCAAGACCTCTCTGTGGGAACGATCCTTTCTTGCCCTTGCTTCATTATATATTTTGAGTAGTAAGAAAGTGTAATTTATTTTTGACGCCTACGACAGCGATCAAACATATTAGTTACAGGTGTGTCAGTTATTAAGTTTTGAGACTAAACCTAATTACTTTAGGAGATTATGGTCGACACATTTGTTTAAGATTGACCATCACTCTCTTTGTGGTCAGCTGTGTGAGTCAAATCTGATTGACTTAGAGGATCCCCAATTATTCAGGTTATTGTTATGTGCTTCAAGTTCCTACTTGAGTATTTCCAGACTCTACAACCTGATCTTAAGAATCCTTCATTTGAGGAAGTCCAGCCCATGAAAACATTTTATTTAGACCCGTTTATAGAGCCTGAACCTGAGCCACAACTAGATATAGTTGTCTTAAACAAAAAGTTAAAAAAGGGTATGTTCGATATCTTCATGGTCTGTTGCAATTTTCTCTTATTTTGGGTTATACTTTTTGATCCAAATGACACGCAGTTATTCTGGTTACTACTATATGATTCTGCGAGGTGACTAGTTCTTTCTTAGTCTGGCTGAAGACTTTAAACTTAGCACTTCTTGGGAGGTAACCCATGCACATGCAACACAGTAATATCTTTCCTTAACTCTTTTGCTTCAAGTGGTAACAGTTTCTCATTGTTCATACTTTTAATTTTATCTTTAGAACATTGAGGACAATGTTAGATTTAAGTTTGGGGGTATGATAGAAACTTTTTAGTTGCAATAAATAAAACTCCAGAGCCTAGAAATTTATGTTTATTAAGGATGGCACTAACCAATCTAAGTGGATGGAAGCATCTTGGTTATAGGAGTTGAGGAACCAATCTGATTAGATGGAAACATATAAAGAGTCTATTCATAAAAGCACACAGCTCAGGTGTTAGAATTAAAAAACATGGTAGTTTCGCCATATCTCGTTGAATCCTTTTCACCTTCTGTTTTTATAAGTGATTGGGTGAAATAGAGTGATTAAGATACCAAAAAAAAAAAAAAAAAAAAAAAAAAAAAGACCAGACCATCAGACCAACCAGAATAAATTCAATAAATTCGACCACTGGAGCCCTTGTATATGCCAGTTGTGTTGACATAGAGTTAGGATTATCACCCGCTGGTTCCCTCGTATATGCCAGCTGTGTTGATATTAGTCAGACCGGTATCTCAGTCCATTAGGATAGGTTCACCTTAGTCAACATCAAAACCATCTACATTTTGTCTACATCCATCTTCTTAATCTTTCCATGCGATTGGTTGACTCCGGTTATGATGTACATAAACTATCTGATTAGAGATCTGTCACTTATATATGAATTTTAGTATGCTTGAGTGCAAACTCGTGTACAACAATTGGAATTTCGCATAAGTGTACTTCCTCCTGTAGTCAATAAGTATGCCAACCAAGAAGATTCTTTAGTGCCTTCCAAGGTTCTGCGAAGATAGCTAGGGTCTGGAGTAAAGGTTTTGTGGGTATACCTCTGGTAAACCCTCCGGAGACAACACTCCGCCGCTAGGGCCACCCAGCGGTTTAACGGCTTGTTGCACGTGCTAAGTCTAGTCATTTTGTTTTCAAGATTAGATTTGTTCGAGGACTAGCAAATAATAAGTTTGGGGGTATTAGATAGACACATTTTTGTGTCTAAGTTGTCCTCAATTTTCTGTATTGTTGGTACTCGATTTCGTACTTATTATGGTGTTTTATGTGTTTGTAGGTATTTTTGGAAAATAAACTTTGGTGGAAAAATCGTCTCGAAAAGTTGTCTAAAACACCAGGAGGACACATGTTATTCGGACTCGTAGCGTTGGTTAAGGGGCACCTTAATTACTAAGGGGCACCTTCTTCGCTATTTACACCCCCAGAGCGTCACCTGCTAGTCGCACCCCCAGTTTGGTTAGGGGGACACCCTTTCTTCTTCATTTGAATTCTGAAAACTGGCGGGAAAAACTAACCTTCAAACTGCCGAAATTAGGGTTGCGATTTGAGCTCGTTTCAGTGAGACTAAACGGCTGACTTTGATTGGGTTTGTTCATATGGGCTTAACAGACGTGGTATGATATTTGAAATCAAACCAGTTGGACCAAATAATCGTTGAGAAGCAAAACAGAATCGGAAATATACTCGGAATTCTGTTGAGAAGATTTGGATCAGTTGTAGTAAGATTCGATCAGTCAAACGAATTACAACCACCTGTTACGATCAAACAGGAATGGTAAGTTATTTCGAAACACAAAAATAGGATTGAAACGTGGATTTCACGTAAAACTGGGGAGATATTGTATACCGGGTATGTTTTTCTATTGCTGGAAGGATTGGTGTATGTCTGCATGAGTTTTCAATGTGTTGGGAGAGCTCGAAGTCTAAATGAGATAAATAAGGAAACCCTTCTCAAGATTTACAGCTGCAGACGCGTGAAAATCAAACCAAGAGATAAAAAAGGGAAATAATATCTCCGGGTGTTGCAGAGGAGTGAAGAGAGGATTATTCGCATTCAACTCAAGAGATTTGGGTACTGATGCGATATAAATATGTGCTTATGGATCACATAAAAAGGGGGAGTGATTGGGAGAAGTTTAGAACACTACAGAGCCAAAAAAATCGAGTTGCAGAGAACTGCCATTTTCTGCTGCTGTGAAGAACACCAAGAACAAAAGACCACCAGAGACAGTCGTTAATGCTACAGTGACAACGACAAACCACTGTGGGTCTCATTACTACAGTGACAGTGACACTACCACGTTATCGTTCTCTGTAACAGTGTTTTGCAACAATTTTAAGCGTTGCAAACACCCGGTTTTAACCATTTTCACTATATTTCATCTTTGTAAACACTTTGAGCAATAAAATCATATTTTGAGCGTGTTTCCAACATGATGAGCTAGACCCCTGTTTATGGGTGAAAACTATTTCTGCCGGTTTTGGTAATTTGGGGTGTGTGGATGAGAAATGAATCTAAACCATAAACAAATGCACTACACGGGAGTGCTTGTGATTCGAGAAATCAATCTGTACAACTCTGGCATAAACCAAGAAATGGCCGTTCCAGACTTGCTTCGGTCACAAAGTGAAAGAGATGGGGTTGATCTTAGGGAGGGAAGCGAAGAAGGTGTTGAGATTGTGAAGGTGTTGGATGTGTATGACTTGTATCAGAAATCTGAACTTGCTTGCATGATGTAAGCTATCAGTTCCGGTGTTTGAATACGATTGTATCAACACTTGCCTCTGTTGTCTTGTCTTGCCTTGTTTCTCCTTTGGAAAATAGGGAGGAGAACCTATTTATACAAGTCTTTAAGCCTGACCCTCGTATCTCGTGGGAAGTGGAGAAAGTGGAGTGATGGAGTAGTGGAGTCGTGTGTTGGTGTCACACGACCAGTCTTGCCCACTTCTCCCATCACCACTAGCCGTCCATGACTTCCTGACACGTTCTTGTGATGGCGCGTTGTGCGTTGCACGCTGTAAACCGCCACACCAATACCCCAGTATGTATCCCCCGGTTTGTGACATGATTGATGTCTCGAGTGTGTGGATCGTGGGACCCACAGAAAGTAGCATGTAATGCTAGATTAAATAACTAAGTTATTTAGGAAGTCGATACTTGTGAAGTATCGTGTGTATTCTATGCAGGTACTGCATCAAGTATATTCAGCGTGCATGAAGCATCGTTTTTTGAGCGTCTCAAAATAGCCTCATGTCCAGCCTACTTCATGTGATGGTTTGGAGGTTGCGTAAGCAAGTCCTCCCTTGGCCGACCACATGGTGTGGTAGAGTGACGAGTGGTGATCTTCATGACGCCTCACTGACCAATTAACTCCTGACCGGGGCTGTATAACCAAGCTGGTGAAGTTGGACGGACGAGATGATCTTTGAGACACTCATCTGCGACCGTTAGTGGAATTAGGTTTTTAGAAGAGGTGCGCAAGCACCACTTTTCAGCTTGGTCGAATCCAAGCTTAGGACACGATTTTGGCATGGCCGATCGGGCATGCGTGTAGACGGCATGCCGGTATACATTCCCATACCTCATTGTCCCGTGAAAGTGTGATCTGGACCGCTCAATTTTTCCGGCAAAGAGGAGCGGTCAGGATTGATTTACAACGGAAGTTTGGTGCCGCAAATGCCGCGCGTCATGCCTTCTTCAGGCGCGCGTTTCGGGACGACCAAGCTTGGTCGGTCTCGGCCGATTGGTTCGGCGTGTAGGTGGGAGGATGGTGTTCATGCCTATACCTTACTTTCCCATAGGAACGTGATCTAAGCCACTCAATTCGTCCGGCGAAGTTAAGTGGTCGAGATCAGTTTGCGATTGGGAAGTGTGACCACGCTAGTTTGGGCGTGTGAATTGGAACGACCAGGCATGGTATGCCTTGGTCGATCGGGTATGGAGATAGATGGGTCCACGATGATCATGTTGATGCTCACCGAACCTGCTCAGTCGACTCCTAAACCCTCCATTTGATCAGGAGAAAATGGACGTTTGCTATCAATGCAAACCCTAATTAGGGTTTTGTCAGCCGTGCGGCATGCCCACTTTGGGCGCACGATCTGGAACGACCAGCCATGGTTGGTCCTGACCGATCGGTCATGTGTATAGGCGGGCTTACAGTGAGCGTGTTGACATGCTATGGGCCTTTTGGATCTACATATACACCCTCCATCTATGCCTGCGAAGATGGATGGTTGAGACTGTTTTGCGACACATGTAATGTGCCGCTAACCCTAATTTAGGGTTTTTGTCCATACTGCTTTGACTTGGACGGTTCGGCAAGCTATGCCACCCTTTTGAGGAGGCCGACCAGGCGGGGCCCGCGTTGGGTCGGTAGTGAATATTCTAATACCTGCTTGGGGTCATGGATTCGATCTAAGCCATCTAACCATGCTTGGTGAAGTTGGATGGTCGTGATCGTTTCTAAGACTGATATGGACAGTCCAGATTCAAATATGCTCAATCGGGCTAGTATAACACACCGAGAGATGTATGCTCAATCGGGCTAGTATAACACACCGAGAGTTGCAGCCTGTACGTGTATTTCGTACATGCTTCATTATTAATGCTTGGAGGTTCGTGTTGCTCTGCTGAGAACAACACTCAGTCGTCATGCCGCACCGATAATGAGTACAGGAAATACAAGGCTGGTCATGCATTAATTAATAATGCTGTAAATTCACAGGTTATATGGGATTGTTGCCACATGCTCCATCCTGGATGAATTTCGTGTGTTTAATTCACAGAATACTGGGATTGTTGCCACATGCTCCACCCTAGGTGAATTAGTAAAGTGAAGAAGTATTCATCACTTATTAATGGCTTTATCTTTTACAAGATGTTAGCGCATAATTTTGGCTTTTACGAATTTTAGCCTTAAATGAAAATCCACCATCAACATTAAGTCCCCTGCCTAGCGCATAATGGTTACACTATTGTGGGGTAGGCATAAGATGGTGACAAGTTTGTATACAGAAATGACCAAGCTAAAGTGAATATACATTTACCGCATAGGTCGACATCGTCAGGTGTTGCCCTGGGAGTCCTAATTAGGGTTTGGGAGAAAAGTACGACTTGGTCGGCGTTGAGACCTCATTCGTTGGATGAGTTCCGTTGTAGTTGATTCGGTCTCCCTTAGGGTTTCCTTCAGTGTGTATGCGGGGTTTAAAACCGCTATTCATTGATAAATTTTTCTGCTGAAAACTCTATCTCTCTAACATGTCGAGCAACAACAGATCATCTTCTTCGTATCACCTAGGATCTTCTGTCAAGCGTCCGCGTCCGTTTGAGACTCAGGATGAGCAGCTTTGCGATGACTCTTCTGTTCGTGCTCGCCGGGATAAGAAATCCGTACCAGTCCGTTCTCCCCCTTTTTTGCAGAGACGTCCAAATGTGACAGTGGTTGATGATGATGACTTGACCAGTCCTCTTCCTTCAAGTTCAGACATACCTACTCCTGCGGATCTTGATGATGCCGATTTAGGTATCTTGTCTTATGAATATCCCAACGCAGGTCTTCCGTTCGATATTCACATGAAATGTTTGTCTTCCATCTATCGCAACATTGGTGGATTCTTGGTGCGGAAGGAGTTTGTGCCTTTATACACAAAAGTATGGAGGAGATATGGTCACATTGCAACCAGGAATGTCGTTCAACACTGCGCGTCTGCCTTGGTTACCACGGTAAACTGCCTCCTTCATATGATTGCCGAGATGGAAGGTACCTCCATTCGCAATGTTGCTGAATCAAAATTTGAAGAGTGGGAGAATATGGTGTCTACCTGTGAATCAATGGAATTCAATGTGGGTTGGTTGCGGCAGCGTCTTGACGTCATTAAGGTTGATCGAGCTGGTATCCTTGCGAATGTAGTTCCTGCTGTAAAGGCCATCTTGGAAGAAGAGAAGGCTCTGGCCGCTGAATCAGAGAAGGTAGAGCAGGCAGTACATGACTTGAAGAAAAGGACAGAGAGATATCAAGCTAGACTGGAGATGATGCTCTCAAGGAACTATAATCTTCTAGATGGCCTCCTCTAAGTCGCATTCAGCTGTATTCCCACATTGTTAATGACGTTTATGTCAAAAGTTTTCTTTTGAACATCTTTGCGGAATAAATTGCATTGGTTTTTGATTGGTGAAACGTTTTTTTTTTTTGATGCATCTCTGAATATAATTGATGATTCAAACATGTAATGAAATAAATGCCTGCATTGTAGCGTCATGAGACAGAGCGGACAATAGTCAAGCATGATATGCCTTGAGCCATTTTCCATTGATGACCGCTTCCAGCTTGCCTCCGTCCACCTTAATGATCTTGTAGTAGCCAGTATTGTAAGCCTTGGTGACTGTATAAGGACCTTCCCATTTCGGTGAGAATTTTGGTGCGGACATGTCTTGTTGGATGTGCTTGGCCGTTTTCAAAACCAAATCTCCACTTTGAAACCACGTGCTTTCACAGTTTTGTTGTATGCCCTGGAAATTCTATTCATGTACACCTGAGTGCGTTCTTCTGCTTTGTTTCTTCTGAAATCCAGAGTGTCTAACTCCGCTACTCTAGAGTTAGAGGCTTCACCTCGTTCCCGGTGGATCCCGTTGCCGCCGAAATCTGGGCGATGGGATTTTGATCTCTCGCCGGGGAGAATTGCGTCCGCTACGTAAACAAGTGAGTATGGGGAAACTCCAATGGAGCTTCTGGGTGATGTCCGGTATGCCCATAACGCCATTGGTAACTGGTCATGCCATTCCCTAGGATTGTCGTGTACTGTTCGACTGATGATCCGGATCAATATCTTGTTGGTACTATCACCTTGTCCGTTCCCTTGAGGATAGTAGATGGTGGAGAAGACCTGTTTAATGCCATACTCTTCAAGTAACTCTCGTACCTGTTTATTGGCGAAGGGAGTGCCGTTATCAGTGATGATATGCTTAGGCACACCAAAACGACAAATGATATGTTCTTTAATGAAAGCCGCAATTGTTTCTCCTGTAGTTCCTCTCAGGGGAATGGCTTCTACCCATTTGGTGAAGTATTCTGTCGCGGTTATGATGTACTCATGCTGCTTCGATGATGGCGGATTGATTTTCCTGATAATGTCCAGTCCCCAGCTGTAAAATGACCATGGACTGCTTATCGAGTGCAAAGGGGTGGAAGGCGCGTGAACAAGGTTCCCATGAATTTGGCATTTGTAACAACTTTGAATAAAAGCGGATGTGTCATCCTCTATGGTCAGCCAATAGTATTTCTCGTGTATCTGGAGAAACAATTTCCTCTTCCCTTGATGTTCCCCTTCGTGTGTTTCCTTTAGCATGACTGGGATTTCTACCCCAGCCAGGCATCGTAATATATCACATCCGAAGCTCTTGCGATACAGGATCTCTTCGTGGAATACGAACCGCTTGGCCTTTTGCTTTATCTTGATAGCATCCTTTTGATTGGCAGGAGTTGCTCCGTCACGGAGATATCTAATGTATGGCTCTCTCCAGTCCCCAGTGTGGTTCATATTAAAAACTTCCAATTGATGTGGCGGTGCTTGGAAATTTGAGCAGGACTTCTGAAGTAGTCTGGATTGAGTCTCCATCTCTGGAAAGTAATAGCCTAGGCGTTGAAGTCGTCGGTAAAGCGTTACCACCAGTGATTGTCCACAAATTTCATTGTGAACACGATTCAGCTGTAGTTGTGCTTCGTCATCCCCAAGACATCTTGATAGGGAACCATTCGGGTTTCGATAATACAGCATACCATGAAGCATGAAGAAGTTCTGCAGGGTCTTGAGACTGACCTTTCCTTGGGAGAGTGAGCTGTTGAGCTCTTGAATGATCAGAGTTCGCCAATCGTCAGTCTTGGTGTCTTTGTATTGTTATAGCCATGTCAATTCTATGGTTCTCCTCTTTACTGTCAGGGTTTCTTCCAAACCTTCGAACTTCAATTTGGAAGCCAGTGTTGCTAGACAATCGGCGTGTTTGTTGTTGCTGCGACCAACATGGGTTATGGTTGCATCGGCAAAATAGTTTAGTAACCTTTGTGCTTCTGATCGGTATGGAGCTAGCGTTACTTTCTTCAATGCGTATACTCCATTCATCTGATTCACCAGCAACTTGGAGTCACCTCTTATCTCCAGACGCGTGACTCCTTCTTGCTTAGCTATTGACAGCCCTATGAGGAAGGCTTCATACTCTTCTGAGTTGTTGGTGCATTCGAAGTCCAGCTTGAAGGAGTGTGAGAATACTTCCCCAGTTGGAGATACTAATACCACGCCCGCTCCTCCAGTATTACTGCTAGGGGTAGCAGAGCCATCAAAATACAAGAGCCACACTTCTTCTTCCAAAACAGAGATGTCTGAAAATTTTCCAGGAAGATCCTCGTGTAGCCCTGTAGTGCCTTCTCCAGGGAATGATGTTAGTAAGTCTGCGACTACTTGACCCTTGATAGCTCTAGGTGACGTACATGTTATGTCCAGCTCTGACATTTGGAGAAGCCACTTTCCTGTCCTTCCCGTCAAGACCGGCTTTGAAAGTAAAAACTTTGCAGGGTCAGATTTAGACACGAGTATCACCTTGTTGGATAGTAGGTAATGCCTAAAATTCTGAATGGAATGGATCAAATCTAAACATGCTTTCTCCGCTTTGGGATATCTGAGTTCAGCATCTCTTAATATTCGGCTGAAATAGTATATGGGACGTTCGATTCCCTCGTTGTCTTCCTGAGCGAGTAGAGCCCCTACGGCGGCGTCACTGAAGGCAGTGTAGAGACACAGCGGCTTCCCTTGTACATGAGACTTCATGATGGCTGGACATGACAGTATTCGTTGAATCTTTCGAAAAGCTTCCTGCTGGGTTTCGGTCCAAACGAAGCTGGCTCCTTTCTTCAGCAAGGGGGTGAATGAGGCGGTAAGTTGGGCTAGACCAGGTATAAAACGTCATGTAGTTCACCTTGCCCATGAAACTCTGGAGCTCCTTCATAGTTCGTGGAGGCGGCATTATGAGGATATCCTGAGTCTTGGACGGGTCTACCTTGATTCCTTCTGCAGTCACTTGGAATCCCAGAAATTTACTTGAAGAGACACCGAAAGAGCATTTCAAAGGATTCATCTTCAACTTGTATTATCGACACCTCTCAAAAAATTGCCGTAAGACGTTGGTGTGATTTGCTCAAGCCCTTGACTTGACCACGATATCATCTACATAGTCTTCTACTTGTTTATGCATCATGTCGTGGAAGATTGTCGTCATAGCACGTTGATACGTTGTGCCGGCGTTCTTTAAACCGAATGGCATAATAGTATAGTAAAAATTGCCAAGAGGGGTTCGAAAGGCTGTCTTACTTGCATCGTGCTCATACATCCTTATCTGATTGTAGCCGTTGTAACCATCCATGAAGGAGAACATGCCATGTCCGCTGGTGGCGTCTACTAACATGTTGATGTTAGGCAGAGGAAAGTCGTCCTTGGGGCAGCACTTGATCAAGTCTCTGAAATCCACGCAGCACCGAATCTGTCCGTTTTTCTTCTTTACTGGGACCACATTAGCTAACCAGGTCGGATGATGAATAGGTCTGATGAAGCCAGCAGCTAGCAACTTCTGAATTTCGTTCTTGATTTGTTCTTCCACTTCATGTCTGAATTGCCTCGGAGATTGCTTGATTGGCTTGGATCCAAGTATGACATGTAGGTGATGGGTGACCAATTTTTTGTCTAGACCAGGCATTTCCTCGTATGTCCAGGCAAACACATCTTGGTACTCCTTGAGTAGTTGGACAAGACTCGCACGCTTGTCCACGGACAGAGTCGAACTGATAGAGACAGGCCTGGGAGATTCTTCATTCCCGATGTTAACAGTCTCAAGCTCGTTAGTTGTGGAGTTGGTGCCATCTTGTAGCTGTTGCGGGGCGTCCAATACCTCCTCTTGTATTTCGTCGTTCTTGGAGCATTCAATTGGGCGGAGAGACTGGGTGCCAGTCTCTCCTGCTAATTGCTAACAGCGGCGCCGGTATATTGTCTTCCCCTTCTGATCACGGTTTGCCACGAAAGTGCGTTCCCTTTTGGTGTGAGCATGGGTTGAAGCTTCACCGGATAAAGATGGACGCCTCGTTAGAAAAGGTGTGTCGTAGTGCTTAACCCCCAGTGATGCAAGTCGGTTTTCTTCCTGGATTGAATCCTACGTGGGTAGTGGGGTGCACATGACTTTGTCTGACCTTCCCTGCGGAGTTTCTTTTGGCTCGAACAGTTCCACTACGCATATTGGTGCATACGGAGACAATGATGCAGGAATACAGATGACTTCCTCATTTAGCATGGTCTTCAGGCACTGGTGATATGTTGAAGGGATGACCTTATTGTCATGAAGCCACGGTCTCCCTAGTATCATATGGTAGTCCGACTCCTTTTCTATGACTTCAAATTTCACTTTTGACTGAACGGGTCCTACTGATAAATTCATATTGACATACCCGTATGTGATGGTCTGGTTTCCTTCGAAGTCCATCATTGTGGTGGGCTGACGTACAATCTTGCATGGGCTAACCTTGGCTGTCATGAGAGTCTTGAGAGTAATCACATTAGAAGATGCTCCTGTGTCGATGAGGGCCCTCCTGAACTCTGAACCCTTGATACGTGCGGTAACATGTAGGGCCCGGTTGTGACCTTCCTCTGCCATCATATCGTCTTCTGTAAATGTAACATTATTTACAGATGTTTCCGATGCGATTAGGACTTACGGACGTGAAGGAGTCGGTGTACGTCCGAGCTATTTTATTAATTGCTTCAAACGTCTCTCGCCCGTTGATTCTTCGAGAGGTGCAAGAGTTCACACAAGCTTTCCACTAGAGATGCCGCTTCTCGATCCACCGGTCTCTGGTTCGTAGTAAAGTCTGTTGATCCGAGGGGAACTAGTCCCCTGTAGAGGTCTCCGGAACGCTCATCTCTGATGTCATCTTGATGAGGAGATCAAGTATGCCGTTTACCGCTTCTTTAATTAGTTCCATGTTCTTCGTGTGAATATCATGTACCCGTGCTAGTTCGCTTAATGTTGGAAATCTCCTGATCATGCCTTCAGATACGCCGTTAGGAGGAGGGGTATCTGATAGGTGTAGAATACACCGTATTTACTATCTAGAGTTTATGCTTTCTTTGCTATTTTTCATGTAAATTATGTATCTTATGGCTGCTTTTGAGTTTATTAGGTGCAACGGAGTCATTTGGAGCAAAAGAAGGAGAAATCACTCATCTAGAGCGAAAAGAACGGTTGAACAAGAAAGCAAAGGGTTGTCGGTTATCTGAAATTGACAAGCCAAATTATTCGAGGTGGCTCATATCCAACAGTGGGTGCTTTTAGTAATTCTCATCATTACTAGACCCTGAAAACAAGAGAAGTGTTCCTCTTCTTCTTATTACCCTTCAAGAGTTCAGAGAAGGAAGAAATACGGTGACAAATACGTTCTGAAAATCAGTGAAATGAGGTGATGGAGAAATCAACCGATCAACTCAGGTTGCGTAGAAGAGTTGGTAGTGTGTCGATTCGAAGAAAAAAGGGATTAAGTTAGGGTTTACTGAGATTGAAATCGAGAAATTGGAGGAAATCAGTGAGTTAGGATAAATGAAAAATCGATTGAAGTTGGGGTTTTGTGTAGCGGCTACTGGTGACGGTTGAGGCTGATTCAATGGAGATGCTGGTGTTGCTGTATGCCATGGTTGAGCTGGTATTGAGGTTCTGATGAGGATTTACGGCGGGATTGAGAGCAGATCTGGTTTGTGTTGATCAAGAACACAAGATGAGGGAGAATTATAGCTGTTGATGTACTGTCAATTGAACTAGGAAAAAAATCGAAAGGGTATTTGTGGTGTTGATGAATGGGTTTCTTTTGATTTTGGAGTTGAAGAAGAGTTAGAAGTGGTTCTGTTGACATTGAAGATTGAGAAGGTGGTAGCCGTTGTTGCAGCTGGTGGTTGTGTTCAATTGATTTGGCCTTTTTGATGTCAGGTGGTGGTAATGGTCTCGAGAATAAGTTGTTGTAGCTGGGAGAGCAAAGGAGCCTGAGAAGGGAGGTGTTGGTGCTGGTACTTCAAAACTGTGGTTGCAGCTGTTGCAAAGATGAAGGAGCAGCTACAGATGGAGTGCAGGCTTGCTGGAGGTTTGAGCTGCTGCTGTAATTAGTTGCAGCTGGATTGGACAGTTGCAATGGATGCAATGTACTGAATGGCATATGGAGTTGAGAATTTTGTTGGGTTGATAAGAATGGCTGAGCTGCAACTCAGGCAGTGGTGGTTGAATTCACAAGAAGCAGGGAAGTATGAAGAAGTTGTTTACAGGGTAGCTGTTGTGCTGCCATTGCTTGATGGTTGAATGGAAGAATGTTGCTTTGAGTTGGCTAATGATACAGGGAGTGAAGGTTATGGTGACTTACTGCAGGTGAAGTTGCAGCTCAGTTGGGAGAGCTGAAATTGCAGGCTTGAATTGGTAGGAATTTGTGGTGTTGAGCCTAGAGTTGCAGTCACGGCAGTGGAGCTGTTGATAATGCAGCTGAGATGTGTTGTTGTTGAGCTCTATATGGCTGATGTTGAAATAGAGGGTTTAAGGTGGTGCTGGCCTGAGGTTGATGCTGCTTGACAGGAAATTGCAGGTGTAGCTGCCAATTGCTGCAATGGAGTCGACCTAGCGCTGTTGAGAAGAGTGCAGGCATGGAACTGATAATGGTGCTGCAGTTGGCGAGGGACTGAGACTAGGAATGGTTGAAAGCAATAGATCAGAGAAAGAAGCGAGTAATTATGACATTGCAGAGCATGTTCTGGTGATGCTATGAAGAGAAATGGATGAGCAGGGGAATAGATGAGGCTGTGAAGAGCAAAGAATGAATGAAATTTGAGTTGTGACTTTGAGCTGGTTTTGAATTGAGCTACAAGGTGGTGCAGCTGAGTTGTAGTAGCAGATGGTTATGAAGCTGCATTTGAATAGAACCTGAGAGCAAGAAGGATGAAGTGTTGCGCAACAGATGAGAATGATGCTCTGGAAAAGACAAGGCTGCAAAATGAAGATGGCATGCCATTATGGTCGGAAGTGAAGTAGTGATGCACCATCCTGGTGCAACACATTTGGCCTCTGCAAAATGGCTTTGGCCTGGCAATCAGTTAGGCTCTGATTCAGATGAGTTAGCCCTAACTCAGACCTGCTTCAATCTGACTGGCACTACCTGACTCAGGTCTGACTTCTGTGTTGAGTCATCTGACTCGTTGACTAGGTGCTTGACCGAGTTGACTCACCGATCTGACCTGTTGACTCGTTGACCGGTGACCGGGCGGACTTTGCCGGTCACCTGAGATGTTTTCCGGCGACCTTTCCGGCCAAGTTCCGACCACAATACCAGATTTCCGGCGACCACTTTTGGGTCATATTTTCTACATGGGTTTCTCTCTCTTATGGGCTTGGTGGATTTTCATCTAATGGACTTTGAAGACTAGACCTAATTTTAGAAGTTGGAGAAAAGCTATAAAGGGAAGGTCTTCTACAACTTATGGGATATCTTATTCTTGGAATTTTGGAGAGCCGTTTTTGTTTACGCTTCTAGGGTTTGCTTTTGTTCTTCTTCTTCATTATTTTATTATTGAATATTGATTATGATGAACTCCATAGCTATGAGTAGCTAAACATCTTATTGGTTATGGGATAAAAGTTGATTTCTCAACATGTTTTTGAATCTATGAATTAGTTTTGTCTCAGTAATTTATTGTTTGTGATTCACAATTAATAGTGTTATAAGATTTGAAAACTTGTTAGGTTGAGTCCTAATCAATCCGATTTGTGTTCATCTCTAGAGCTATATTAGGGTTTTCAATACGAAAAAGTTGTTTATCCCTGATTCTAAGTAGCATAATTGTGGGTAGTGCTTGTAGTGATATATCCTACTAGTCACAAGTGAATCATAACTTTTGTTAAAACGTTTAGTGCTTTTACACATTCGTTTGCATTGATGAGTCTTATTCCATAAAACTTAATGCTTGTAGGGAGTTAAACTTAATTGTGCTTTTACACTTTAGGTTGCTTTCTAGGAAGAATTCACATATGCATCTTTTAATGTGGTTGTGATGAAAACAGGGAATTAACGGGTTATACTTGCGATCAAGGTATCCTAGGACTTTTAATAAATACGAGATTAAAATACCAATTCTAATCATTGATGATAATACATGTTTGTGAATGATACTATCCCGTGACCAATATCTTCTCCTTATTGATTTCTCAAATTACTTACTTTGCTTTCAATTACTTTTATTTGCTTAAATACAACAAACATTCCCCGTGGTTACTTAGAAACTAAAATTTTATAACAACGAAAGCCTCTATGTGGATACGAACTCTTTCTTATCGCATACTATATTTATATCTAGTTGATTGAGAAAGTGAAATTATATTTGACGGATTGACAACCGACCAAATTTTGGCGCCGTTGCCGGGGAGGCATACGGCTTGTTATTGAGTTTTTAGTTTCTTTTTACAATTTCTGCTTTTATCTTTGTTTTTCGGTTCTTGTCTTGTTTCTCACTTGTTTGCAAGAATTGTTTGCAGGTACCTAATCTCTGGCTTCTAAGGATTGGAATTATCTAAGGTGCGGGATAGCTACTCGAAAAGGCACAATACTCCAACCAAGGCGGAACACAACGGACGAGCACGAGTTGGAAGTAGGAGAAGAGATTTTCCAACAACAAGAAGAAGAAGCAATGGGTGATGCAAATCGTTCACTCAAGGACTTAGCTTCTCATAGGCTTGATACACAACAGGGGTGTATTCAAACGAACTCTACTTTTGAGATAAAGCCGGGGTTGCTTAGAGAATTACCAAAATTCCATGGCATGGTGAATGAAGACCCAAACAAACATCTTTTGGACTTCCACACCATTGTCACGGCTATGCTTCCAGCGAATGTTGAGGCGGATGGTGCAATGTTTAAGGTTTTCCGTTTCTCTTTAATGGATAGTGCTAAGGATTGGTTGTACTATTTACCTCCCGGAAGTGTCACAACATGGAATGGGTTGAAGAAACTCTTTTTGGAGAGATATTTTCCTGCATCCAAGGCTACTCAAATTCGCAAAGAAATTTGTGGGATGAAGCAAAACGTGGGAGAATCCTTATATGAATGTTGGGAACGATACAAGAGATTGGTGGCAAGCTGCCCTCACCACCAATTCAGTGACGCTATGATCATCCAATACTTCTATGAAGGACTCCAATCAAGTGATAGGAATCTTATTGACGCTGCGGGTGGTGGTGCACTAGTTAGCAAAACGGTGGCACAAGCTAGAGAGTTAATTGAAAACATGACGGCGAACTCCCAACAATTCTTGAGTCGTGGTTCGGATGTGATTCTAAGAAGGGTGAGTGAAGTGAGCGAGGTGGAGGAACTTCGTCAACAAATGGGTAACATGACAGCAATGTTGCAACAAGTTGCATCCGCGGTTATACCAAGTTCTCCTCAAAATTATGAGGACGAGCAAGCTAATGCGATCTTTCCAAATCAACAAAGACGGTATGATCCCTACTCAAACACTTATAATCCGGGATGGAGAGATCACCCCAATTTTAGCTATGCTAACAAGCAAGGTGCCATTCAACAACCTACTTTCAACCGTCCGAGTGGATTTCAACCGCAACAACAACAATTTCAGCAACCTCAAGCACAACAATCAATGCAAAATCAAGGTTCGGATATTGATTCAAAGCTTCAAACAATGATGCAAGGCATTTCCACCATGTTCAAAGAGAGTCAACAAGAAACTAAGAGTGCTATCAAGGAATTGCAAACACAAATGGGATCCATGGCTATTGAGTTGAACCAATTGAAGGCACAAAATAGTGGGAAACTCCCTTCTCAACCTATCAACCCAAAAGAGGGTGTCAATGATATTACGTTGAGAAGCGGTACACAACTTGTGCAACCCGAAATTACTGATTCGGGCAAGGTGGAGACACCAAAGGAACCTGTTTTGGAGGAGAATAATGAGGATACTCCCCAAACTTCTGAGGTACCTATTTCTAACTCTAAAACTCCGGTTTCTACTTATGTTCCTCCTTTACCTTTTCCTCGCAGGTTTGCAAGTTCTAAGAAGGCGGAACTAGAAAAGGAGATTTTAGACGTTCTTAAAAAGATCCATGTGAACATACCACTCATTGATGCTATTAAGCAAGTTCCAAAGTATGCAAAGGTGTTGAAGGACTTGTGTACCAACAAACAAAGGCTCAAAGGTAATGAAGTGCTTAGTGTGGGGGAGAATGCCTCGGCAATCTTACAACACAAACTCTCACTTAAGTGCAAGGATCCGGGTAGTTTTGACATTCCCGTCACGATTGGTAACACTACATTTAACAAAGCTATGTTGGATTTAGGTGCATCCGTTAATGTTATGCCTGCGTCAATGTATAATTCACTTGATCTTGGTCCTCTTAAAAAGGCTGAAATTGTATTGCAATTAGCCGATCGCTCTAATGTCTACCCAATGGGTATTGTTGAGGATGTTCTTGTGCAGGTTAATCAACTTGTATTTCCAGCTGACTTTTGTGTGCTAGAGATGGATGAAGGTTCACCGGACTCGTCTCTTCCATTGCTACTTGGGCGTCCCTTCATGAAAACGGTGAAAACCATAATTGATATGGATAAGGGAACGCTAACCATGGAGTTTGATGGAGAAACAATACGTTTCAACATTTTCGAGACGATGAGATATCCTAGTGATGTCCACTCTTGTTTCTCCATTGATGTTATGGATTCATTGGCACAACAAATGTTTGAATTAAACGGTGATGATGCTTTGGAAACTGTGTTAACTACATCC
Source organism: Papaver armeniacum (assembly GCA_023531295.1). Lineage (NCBI taxonomy): Eukaryota > Viridiplantae > Streptophyta > Magnoliopsida > Ranunculales > Papaveraceae > Papaver > Papaver armeniacum. The sequence goes on along the minus strand of JAJJWW010008641.1, from coordinate 1,755,246 downwards.
ATGGATAATGGTGTAGAGTGTGGTAATGAAGTCAAGGAAGCCCTTGGTAATCTTAATTCACTACAAGGATGCCCGGAAACTCATAATATCTCTTTTATTTCTTTACCATGCAGTGATGAAAAGCTTGTACCTTCAATTGTTAAATCTCCAAAGTTAGAATTGAAACCTCTTCCCACCACCTAAAGTACTTGTACTTGGGTGATAATGAAGAGTTACCGGTGATTGTTTCTAATGAGCTTAATGATTTACAGGAGAAAAAACTTCTAAGGGTGCTAAGGAAGTACAAGACGGCCATAGGATGGACAATTGCCGATATCAAGGGTATAAGCCCTGCCGTTTGTATGCACAAAATTCGTTTGGAGGATGATGCAAAGCCTACTAGGGAAGCGCAACGTCGTTTGAATCCTCCCATGATGGAAGTTGTGAAAAAGGAGATACTCAAGCTTTTGGAAGTGGGTGTTATCTACCCCATATCCGATAGCAAGTGGGTGAGTCTGGTACAAGTAGTACCAAAGAAATCGGAGTGTGACAGGTGGTGGAGAATGATAAGAATGAACTTGTCCCAACTCGTGTGCAAACCGGTTGGAGGGTTTGTATTGATTACAGGAAATTGAATGCCACTACTAGAAAAGATCACTTTCCTTTACCTTTTATTGATCAAATGCTTGAACGTTTAGCTGGACACTCTTATTATTGCTTTCTTGATGGCTATTCAGGTTATAATCGATTGTGATAGCGCCGAGGACCAAGAGAAAACCACTTTCACTTGTCCTTTCGGTACTTTTGCTTATAGAAGGATGCCTTTTGGCTTGTGCAATGCTCCAGCTACCTTTCAAAGGTGTATGGTAAGTATCTTTTCGATTATGTTTTCAACATAATCGAAGTGTTCATGGACGACTTTAGTGTCTTTGGTGATTCATTTGACCTTTGCTTGAACAATTTGTCTCTAATCCTTGAACGATGTGTTGAAACAAATCTTGTGCTAAATTGGGAGAAGTGCCATTTCATGGTAACTCATGGCATAGTTTTAGGCCATATAATATCTTCTAAAGGCTTGGAAGTCGATAAATCTAAGATAGACCTTATTCGTGCTCTAACCCCTCCCACTACGGTGAGGGAGATACGTTCTTTTCTTGGTCATGCAGGTTTTTATCGTAGGTTCATCAAGGACTTTTCCAAGATAGCATCACCAGTTTGTAACTTATTGCAAAAAGATGTGGTTTTTAACTTTGATGAGAAATGTATGGCGGCATTCAATCGTTTGAAAGAACTTTTGATTTCAGCCCCTATCATTAAACCACCAGATTGGAGTAAGCCTTTTGAACTCATGTGTGATGCTAGTGATTATGCGGTTGGTGCGGTGCTTGGGCAACGTGTGGGGAAGCTTCCTCATGCTATCTATTATGCTTCTAGAACGTTAAATGAGGCCCAACAAAACTACACAACCACTGAAAAAGAGTTATTAGCCATTGTTTTTGCTTTAGAAAAGTTTCGCTCTTATCTAATTGGTACAAAAGTTGTTTTCTTTTCGATCATGCAAAGACTTAGATACTTGCTTACAAAGAAAGAGGCGAAACCGAGGCTCATACGATGGATTTTACTCTTGCAAGAGTTTGATATTGAAATCAAAGACAAGAAAGGAATTGAGAACACCGTTGCGGATCACTTGAGCCGACTTGCTGTGGACAAGGAGATTATCCTGTTGCGTGAAAGTTTCCCGGATGAGCAACTTTTCTCAATTGCCTTTGGAGAACCATGGTATGCCGATATTGTCAATTACTTAGTTTCTAAACAAATCCCAAAGAACTTGTCTCGTCTTTGAGAGGGACAAACTTAAGAGGTTAGGGAACCAATACATATGGGATGATCCATACTTATGGAAACATGGTAGTGACCTAGTAATACGAAGGTGCGTGCCCGAATCTGAATTTAACTCTATCTTGTCTTTTTGTCACTCTTATGCTTGCGGAGGACATTTTGGGAGTAAGAGAACCGCGCATAAGGTACTTGAAAGTGGTTTTTATTGGCCAACTTTGTTTAAGGATGCACATATATTTTGTACAACTTGTGATAGGTGCCAAAGAACCGGCAATCTAGGTGCCCGAAATCAAATGCCACAAACTTTTATTCAATTTATTGAAGTTTTTGATGTATGGGGTATTGATTTTATGGGGCCTTTTGTCAACTCCCATGGGAATTTTTATATCTTACTTGCGGTTGATTATGTCTCGAAATGGGTGGAAGCTAAGGCCACCCCAACTAATGATTCTAAAGTGGTTTCAGATTTTGTGCAAGCTCATATTTTTGCAAGGTTTGTAATTCCAAGAGCCATAATCAACGATGGGGGTTCTCACTTCAAAAACAGGATTTTACAAAGCTTGTTGACGAAGTACAATGTGTCGCATAAGATTGCAACACCTTATCATCCTCAAACAAATGGACAAGCCGAGGTGTCTAATAGGGAGGTGAAATCTATTCTAGAAAAGACGGTGAACCCAACAAGGAAAGATTGGAGCATGCGACTTAATGATGCTTTGTGGGCTTATAGAATCGCATATAAAACACCTATTGGGATGTCTCCTTTTAGGCTTGTGTATGGTAAACCTTGTCACTTACCCGTGGAAATTGAGCATAAGGCGTTTTGGGATATTAAGCAATGCAACATGGAGATGGATGGGGCTGGAAAGCAAAGGAAGTTACAACTCCAAGAGCTAGAGGAGCTTCGCAATGATGCATTTGAAAGCTCACGAATTTATAAGGAAAAGACGAAAGCATTTCATGATAACATGATTTCTAGAAAACAATTTTGCATTGGGCAGAAAGTGCTTTTGTTTAATTCTCGTTTGCAATTATTTCCGGGTAAATTAAGGTCACGATGGATCGGACCTTTTATTGTTACTAATGTGTTTTCTCATGGTGCAAGGAAATTCGTAGCATAGCTACGGGGAAAGAACTTAAAGTTAATGGGCACCGGTTGAAACCATATTATGAGAATTTCACTTCCGAAGTGGTGGAAGGAGTTAACTTTGTGGATGTGCTCCTCCGGAGGAGTCATAGAAAGCAAGGAGATAGTCGGCCGACGACTTTAAACCAAGCGCTAATTGGGAGGCAACCCAAAGGATGAGTATTTCTTGTCTTGTATTTATTTCTTTTCTTGTTTTTAGTTTTTCTTGTTTTGTTTTTACTTTATTTTTTTTCGGATTTCTTGTTAGGATTTCCCACCTTGACTTACTTTGGACGATTCAATTTACATTGAGGACAATGTAAAGTTTAAGTGTGGGGGAGTGGTTTATGTTGTAAATTTTTGCAATTTTTCAACTTTTTTGTGAACTAGTGAATAAGAAACCTCCAACTTATGGTTAGTTTAGAGTCACATAGTATACATGTCGCTAAGATTACATCGAGAATCTCACAATAGTGACTGAACTTAGAGATGACAGAGAACATGATCGGGTTTCTTAATTGTATGAGAGTTAAAGTTGGATTTAACCATGCCAAAGGGCAAATAAGGTGCAGATCAATTCGGTATTAGAACAAAGATCCCCTATAGTGGAGACTACCCATGTTACATAATGTGAGGCACCAACCTTCAATTCTTTGTACCTGTCTAAATTTGTGCTTTTAGAGTGTGTGTCACCGTACGTAAATTCCGGCAGAATGGTGAGCTGTCCAACTTCCCACCATAGAAGCACTATTTTGATCTCTTGAGTGCTATTTTTATCAACCATGTTGGTGACATCGAATTGCTAACTTACATACCACTTGTGATCTTGTTCGAGCTTAGCACCATCCACCTTATCTCTCTCTACACCAACAGGTCCATAGAAACACCATCATCATCAACAAGAGGAGCATCACAAATTCGAAGGAAAGTTGAACACGTTCGAGGTTTACAAGCAACAGTACAGAAATGGGCAGATTTCAGATTTAAGTAAAGCAACAAGACAGGGAGCAAAATTTTTATAAGTTGAAGACTATTATACAAGAGTGGAAATTATTAAGGATGAGAATTCGAGAAGTCTATGATATCAAGACATATAAGTTGTGAAGAATCAAGCAGTAAAGTACTTACACCATGGCATTGTACTTACATTTTTATTTTTTTTATTATTTTATTTGTATTTTACTTTCTCTTGTCTAAAAAAAAAAAAAAAATAGAAAAAAAATAGAAAAAAAAAAAAGAGACAAGAGAAAATGTTTAGGTTTGTTAATAGTTTTTATTTTGTTTTATTTTATTTTTTATTTGTTTTATTTCTTATTCAATGAAAAAAAAAAAAAAATTTTATTTTGGGTTTGTATAGTTTGTTTTTAGTTTTGTATTCTTTCAATAAAGCCTATGGAAAGAAGGAATATCTATAATGAAGTTTTAAGCGACAAGGAATTTGAGGAAAGAATCATATTGTCAAGATTCTACGAAGTTCGAGAGTTATCATCAAGAGTTGAAGACCGAAGACGAAGATGAAGACACCGATAGAAGACCGAAGACGTTTCTATAGATGCTGTGAGAGTGGTGCTAGCTGCACGCCGAACGGATACGAGGTAAGTAAGCATATTCCCACCTTCGTTAAATGGTTGATTTCCTTTCGAAGAGATCGTCAGAAAAATGGGTTTTCAAAAATATATAAAAGATGTGGGTTTTCAAAATATTTCGGAGGGTTTTTACCTTCCTACCATTCAACGTGTCGCAGGATTCTCTCTTCATTCCAACCTGGACACATGTGTGACCCATAAAAAGCTGTTTATTATTGAGAGCAATATCATAAAACCCTTTCTTGTGAGGCAGAGTCGAGACTTTCGATCACTCCGAACCCGAATTTATGTCGAGAAGGGATGGTTATCTCTCTCTCAACTTTTAAGAATGAGATTATGTTCATTTATGTGTCTAACTTCTTATGACTAGTGTGCGAAATCTATGTCTTCTTAGCGCGTTGGATACTATCATTACGAAGAACTAGTAAGTTGGAAAAATAGGTTTTGTGGGTATATCTCTAGTATACCCTCACGAGACTATAACTCGTCCACTAGGGACACCTAGGGGTTTAAAGGCTTGTTATTTATGCTAAAAGTGACCGTAGCCTCGACGACACGGAGTTGTATGTATTTTCTTAATTTGTTTTGTTTGATTTGCTCGAGGACTAGCAAAGTCTAAGTGTGGGGGAATCTGATAGGTGTAGAATACACCGTATTTACTATCTAGAGTTTATGCTTTCTTTGCTATTTTTCATGTAAATTATGTATCTTATGGCTGCTTTTGAGTTTATTAGGTGTAACGGAGTCATTTGGAGCAAAAGAAGGAGAAATCACTCATCTAGAGCGAAAAGAACGGTTGAACAAGAAAGCAAAGGGCTGTCGGTTATCTGAAATTGACAAGCCAAATTATTCGAGGTGGCTCATATCCAATAGTGGGTGCTTTTAGTAATTCTCATCATTACTAGACCCTGAAAACAAGAGAAGTGTTCCTCTTCTTCTTATTACCCTTCAAGAGTTCAGAGAAGGAAGAAATACGGCGACAAATACGTTCTGAAAATCAGTGAAATGAGGTGATGGAGAAATCAACCGATCAACTCAGGTTGCGTAGAAGAGTTGGTAGTGTGTCGATTCGAAGAAAAAAGGGATTAAGTTAGGTTTTACTGAGATTGAAATCGAGAAATTGGAGGAAATCAGTGAGTTAGGATAAATGAAAAATTGATTGAAGTTGGGGTTTTGTGTAGCGGCTACTGGTGACGGTTGAGGCTGATTCAATGGAGATGCTGGTGTTGCTGTATGCCATGGTTGAGCTGGTATTGAGGTTCTGATGAGGATTTACGGAGGGATTGAGAGCAGATCTGGTTTGTGTTGATCAAGAACACAAGATGAGGGAGAATTATAGCTGTTGCTGTACTGTCAATTGAACTAGGAAAAAAATCGAAAGGGTATTTGTGGTGTTGATGAATGGGTTTCTTTTGATTTTGGAGTTGAAGAAGAGTTAGAAGTGGTTCTGTTGACATTGAAGATTGAGAAGGTGGTAGCCGTTGTTGCAGCTGGTGGTTGTGTTCAATTGATTTGGCCTTTTTGATGTCAGGTGGTGGTAATGGTCTCGAGAATAAGTTGTTGTAGCTGGGAGAGCAAAGGAGCCTGAGAAGGGAGGTGTTGGTGCTGGTACTTCAAAACTGTGGTTGCAGCTGTTGCAAAGATGAAGGAGCAACTACGGATGGAGTGCGGAGCTTGCCGGAGGTTTGAGCTGCTTCTTGTAATTAGTTGCAAACTGGGATTGGACAGTTGCAATGGATGCAATGTACTGAATGGCATATGGAGTTGAGAATTTTGTTGGGTTGATAAGAATGGCTGAGCTGCAACTCAGGCAAAGTGGTGGTTGAATTCACAAGAAGCAGGGAAGTATGAAGAAGTCAAGCATGGGTAGTCATTGTTGTCTTTGCCATTGCTTGATGGTTGAATGGAAGAATGTTGCTTTGAGTTGGCTAATGATACAGGAGTGAAGGTTATGGTGACTTCTCGCAGTGAAGTTGCAGCTCTCGATTGGGAGAGCTGAAATTGCAGGCTTGAATTGGTAGGAATTTGTGGTGTTGAGCCTAGAGTTGCAGTCACGGCAGTGGAGCTGTTGATAATGCAGCTGAGATGTGTTGTTGTTGAGCTCTATATGGCTGATGTTGAAATAGAGGGTTTAAGGTGGTGCTGGCCTGAGGTTGATGCTGCTTGACAGGAAATTGCAGGTGTAGCTGCCAATTGCTGCAATTGAGTCGACCTGGCGCCGTTGAGAAGAGTGCAGGCATGGAACTGATAATGGTGCTGCAGTTGGCGAGGGACTGAGACTAGGAATGGTTGAAAGCAATAGATCAGAGAAAGAAGCGAGTAATTATGACATTGCAGAGCATGTTCTGGTGATGCTATGAAGAGAAATGGATGAGCAGGGGAATAGATGAGGCTGTGAAGAGCAAAGAATGAATGAAATTTGAGTTGTGACTTTGAGCTGGTTTTGAATTGAGCTACAAGGTGGTGCAGCTGAGTTGTAGTAGCAGATGGTTATGAAGTCGCATTTGAATAGAACCCGAGAGCAAGAAGGATGAAGTGTTGCGCAATGTAGATGAGAATGATGCTCCGGAAAAGACAAGGCTGCAAATGTGAAGATGGCAGCCATTATGGTGGAAGAGAAGTAGTGATGCACCATCCTGGTGCAACACATTTGGCCTCTCGCAAAATGGCTTTGGCCTCGGCAATCGCTAGGCTCGATTCGGATGAGTTAGCCCTAACTCGCACTGCCTAACTGACTGGCACTACCTGACTCAGGTCTGACTTCTGTGTTGAGTCATCTGACTCGTTGACTAGGTGCTTGACCGAGTTGACTCACCGATCTGACCTGTTGACTCGTTGACCGGTGACCGGGCGGACTTTGCCGGTCACCTGAGATGTTTTTCGGCGACCTTTCCGGCCAAGTTCCGGCCACAATACCAGATTTCCGGCGACCACTTTTGGGTCATATTTTCTACATGGGTTTCTCTCTCTTATGGGCTTGGTGGATTTTCATCTAATGGACTTTGAAGACTAGACCTAATTTTAGAAGTTGGAGAAAAGCTATAAAGGGAAGGTCTTCTACAACTTATGGGATATCTTATTCTTGGAATTTTGGAGAGCCGTTTTTGTTTACGCTTCTAGGGTTTGCTTTTGTTCTTCTTCTTCATTATTTTATTATTGAATATTGATTATGATGAACTCCATAGCTATGAGTAGCTAAACATCTTATTGGTTATGGGATAAAAGTTGATTTCTCAACATGTTTTTGAATCTATGAATTAGTTTTGTCTCAAGAATTTATTGTTTGTGATTCACAATTAATAGTGTTATAAGATTTGAAAACTTGTTAGGTTGAGTCCTAATCAATCCGATATGTGTTCATCTCTAGAGCTATATTAGGGTTTTCAATACGAAAAAGTTGTTTATCCCTGATTTTAAGTAGCATAATTGTGGGTAGTGCTTGTAGTGATATATCCTACTAGTCACAAGTGAATCATAACTTTTGTTAAAACGTTTAGTGCTTTTACACATTCGTTTGCATTGATGAGTCTTATTCCATAAAACTTAATGCTTGTAGGGAGTTAAACTTAATTGTGCTTTTACACTTTAGGTTGCTTTCAGGAAGAATTCACATATGCATCTTTTAATGTGGTTGTGATGAAAACAGGGAATTAACGGGTTATACTTGCGATCAAGGTATCCTAGGACTTTTAATAAATACGAGATTAAAATACCAATTCTAATCATTGATGATAATACATGTTTGTGAATGATACTATCCCGTGACCAATATCTTCTCCTTATTGATTTCTCAAATTACTTACTTTGCTTTCAATTACTTTTATTTGCTTAAATACAACAAACATTCCCCGTGGTTACTTAGAAACTAAAATTTTATAACAACGAAAGCCTCTCTGTGGATACAAACTCTTTCTTATCGCATACTATATTTATATCTAGTTGATTGAGAAAGTGAAATTATATTTGACGGATTGACAACCGACCAGTATCTCCGTTGGAGAAACCATCAGGAGGATTTGAGACTGTCGAGGCGGACCTAAGACCAACCATCTCGAAACTGATTGAATGGTATTGAAGAAATTGATTTTACAACCGAGAGATTAACCCCCCGCTGTGGTCGCCAATTGTTTATGGGTGAAAACTATTTCTGCCAGTTTTGGTAATTTGGGGTGTGTGGATGAGAAATGAATCTAAACCCTAAACAAATGCACTGCACGGGAGTGCTTGTGATTCGAGAAATCAACTGCACAACTCGGCCTAAACCAAGAAATGGTCGTTCCAGGACTTGCTTCGGTCACAAAGTGAAGGAGATGGGGTTGATCTTAGGGAGGGAAGCGAAGAAGGTGTTGAGATTGTAAAGGTGTTGGCTGTGTATGACTTGTATCAGAAAGCTGAACTGGCTTGCAGGATATAAGCTATCAGTTCCGGTGTTTGAATACGATTGTATCAACACTTTCCTCTGTTGTCTTGTCTTGCCTTGTTCCTCCTTTGGAAAATAGGGAGGAGAACCTATTTATACAAGTCTTTAAGCCTGACCCTCGTATCTCGTGGGAAGTGGAGTGATGGAGTAGTGGAGTCGTATGTTGGTGTCACACGACCAGTCTTGCCCACTTCTCCCATCATCACTAGCCGTCCATGACTTCCTGACACGTTCTTGTGATGGCGCATTGTGCGCTGCATGCTGTAAACCGCCAGACCAATACCCCAGTATGTATCCCCCAGTTTGTGACATGATTGATGTCTCGAGTGTGTGGATCGTGGGACCCACAGAAAGTAGCATGTAATGCTAGATTAAATAACTAAGTTATTTAGGAAGTCGATACTTGTGAAGTATCGTGTGTATTCTATGCAGGTACTGCATCGAGTATATTCAGCGTGCATGAAGCATCGCTGTTTGAGCGTCTCAAAATAGCCTCATGTCCAGCCTACTTCATGTGATGGTTTGGAGGTTGCGTAAGCAAGTCCTCCCTTGGCCGACCACATGGTGTGGTAGAGTGACGAGTGGTGATCTTCATGATGCCTCACTGACCAATTAACTCCTGACCGGGGCTGTATAACCAAGCCGGTGAAGTTGGACGGATGAGATGATCTTTGAGACACTCATCTGCGACCGTTAGTGGAATTAGGTTTTTAGAAGAGGTGCGCAAGCACCACTTTTCAGCTTGGTCGAATCCAAGCTTGGGACACGATTTTGGCATGGCCAATCGGGCATGCGTGTAGACGGCATGTCGATATACATGCCCATACCTCATTGTCCCGTGAAAATGTGATCTGGACCGCTCAATTTTTCCGGCAAAGAGGAGCGGTCAGGATTTATTTACAACGGAAGTTTGGTGCCGCAAATGCCGCGCGTCATGCCTTCTTCAGGCGCGCGTTTCGGGACGACCAAGCTTGGTCGGTCCCGGCCGATTGGTTCGGCGTGTAGGTGGCAGGCTGGTGTTCATGCCTATACCTTACTTTCCCATAGGAACGTGATCTAAGCCACTCAATTCGTCCGGCGAATTTAAGTGGTCGAGATCAGTTTGCGATTGGGAAGTGTGACCACGCTAGTTTGTGCGTGCGAATTGGAACGACCAGGCATGGTATGCCTTGGCCGATCGGGTATGGACATAGATGGGTCCACGGTGATCATGTTGATGCTTACTGGACCTGCTCAGTCGACATGCTCCATCCTGGATGAATTTCGTGTGTTTAATTCACAGAATACTGGGATTGTTGCCACATGCTCCATCCTAGGTGAATTAGTAAGTGAAGAAGTATTCATCACTTATTAATGGCTTTATCTTTTACAAGATGTTAGCGCATAATTTTGGCTTTTACGAATTTTAGCCTTAAATGAAAATCCACCATCAACAACCCCATTACTGGGACGACGGAGGAAGACGAATTTCATACATGGGTAAAATTATTTAATTCTTTTTAAGACTTTTGCATTAATTTTAATTGAAATATGATTTGAATTAATTGGTTGTCATTTAACTTGATGAGGTATGCTTAGCTTAAATGTTTTGATACATCATGCTTTGGATTTACAACTAATCTTTTGAGAATCTACCTTGGCAAAATAAGAGTCCATGTTAATTTAATTTATTGAGCTTTAATTGTTGATAATAAATAAATTGAACCCTATGTTATGAATTCGACGAAATCCTAGTCCCAGTAACTCTCTTCATCCTGTGACAATATTTTGTATATATTTTTCTTTTATTTTAGTTTATTAATATTTAAAATCAATCTCATCAAGTCCGAGTGAACGACAACTCAATGACCACTATATAAAATTCGATCACTATATAGACTTCGATTGTACACATGTGCAATTTCAAGCCGAGTTTAACTCGCCTATCTATTTCTCAAAATATGTGTTGGTAAGCTTTCGCTTTGGCCAAGTTCATCTATACTAGTGACGAAAGTCATGATGATTATTTCAATTACTTGAAAATCGCTTTGACGAAAAATAGTTTGTGAACAACAACTATATAACGTCCTCTAAGAATGTTTCAATGATTGAAATGAGAGTTTAGAATATATAACCATGGTTGGATATAAACATTGTGTGGTAACTCATACTTGTGTAAGTCCAAAATCCTTGAACCAAAGTATGCATACTTTGCTGCTCAGGATAACCGGAACTAAAGTCCGCGTATTGTCGGAAGTTCACATCCCGTGAATTTTTGCTGGAGTTTGTGAACTGAAAACAAGCTCACTGGTATGCGTACTTAAGTGGGTTATTTTATAAAAACAGTTTAATTCGTGAACTAAGACATTTATAAATTAAGGAATGCAATCTTTACAAACCGTGGCTATAATGTTCATGAATCGATTCGAGTGAATCAAAACCGTTTTTGCTTCAATTGTGTCTTGTATACTTCTATGAGATCTAAGCAATTGAACAACTCTCTAACTAGTTCTTTTGAGTCATTTGAACTAGTTATGGTGAAGATGGATAAGGTTGATATGAAAGTGCTCATATGGCTAACCATTGGTTAACTACTGTTGAACCAACGACTTGTACACGTTTAGGTACGGTTACTCAAACCTAAATGAAGTTAAATTTTATGTGTGTATAACAAGCTAAGTTCTATCTAATGGTTGAAAAATATTAGCTTGTATCTAATCAGGTTTTCATCTAACGGTAAATATTGAATGCTTTGTTACCAAGGTAACTTAGATTGCAAACCCTGATTTGGAGACTATATAAAGGAGAACTCTAGCAACTGGGAATCCTAATCCCCACACCTCCTGTGTGATACTAGTTGTGTAAGCTAGAGTCGATTGTCCTTTAACCTTAGGTTTCTATCGAGACCCTGTAGGTTAACGACTTAAAGACTTCATTGGGATTGTGAAGCCAGACCCAACTATTTTCTCTGTAGTTGCGTGATTTGATCTTTCTGTTTCTATCGTATTGAGTACAATTGTAAAATTGGCTCGAGATTAATTTCTCCGATAGGCAAGATAGAAAAGTAGTCAGAAACATCTTCGTCTCATCGTTTGTGATTCCACAATATCTTGTTTCGCTAGTCGATTAATATTATTGTGAGGTGATTGATATTTCTAGGATGTTCTTCGAGAATATAAGTCCGGTATATCAATTGGTTCCTGTTCACCTTGATTTATCAAAAGACGGAACAAAACTCGTAGGTATTTTTGTGGGAGACAGATTTATCTATTCATGTAGACTTTTCTGTGTGATACAGATTTGTTTATTAAAGTCTTCGACATTGGGTCGTAGCAACTCTTAGTTGTGGGTGAGATCAGCTAAGGGAATCAAGTGCATAGTATCCTGCTGGGATCAGAGACGTAAGGAGCGCAACTGTACCTTGGATCAGTGTGAGATTGATTGGGTTCAACTACAGTCCAGATCGAAGTTAGTTTGTAGTAGGCTAGTGTCTGTAGCGGATTAATACAGTGTGTGTTCAATCTGGACTAGGTCCCGCGGTTTTTCTGCATTTGCGGTTTCCTCGTTAACAAAACTTTTGGTGTCTCTGTTTTATTTCTTTTCCGCATTATATTTTGTTATATAATTGAAATATCACAGGTCGTGCGTTGAATCGATCAATTAGTAAATCCAACCTTTAGTTGTTGATTGAAATTGATTGATCCTTGAACATTGGTCTTTGGTACCATTCAAGTTAATTTCTCTTGTATTCAATCAGGCTCGCAAATTCTATTTGTTTGAGTAAGGATTGGATCGAGAAATTGAGATATAAGTCTTTGATATACTTTTTTATTAAGATTGAGTCTGACTGTCTAGTTGATTCTCTTAAAAGTATATTGGAGTTAGTCCATACAGATTGCTAAGCAAAATATTGGGTGAGGTTGTTGTACCCCCACTTTTTCAATTGGTATCAGAGTAGGAAAACACGTTTAAAGACCTTATAAGTCTGTGTTTGTATCGATCTGACTCTATGGACAGAAATTCTATCTCCATAAACGTACCACCAGTCTTCGATGGCTCAAACTACTTGTGGTGGAAAATTGTTATGCGTGCTTTTCTTCAAGCACGTGATTTTCAAACATGGGTACGTGTTGTTAATGGCTATACTCCTCCGGTTGATACAGAAGGCGATGTGCCTAGACCTAAGGATATTGGTAGATATAATCTAGAAGAAATCCTTGCTGCAAAGCAAAATTCTGACGGCTTAAATGCTAACATACATGCCATTATCCCAGATCTTCAACATCATGTGACTACGTGCTTAAAGTATAAAGATACCTGGGATATCTTAGAAACCGTATTTGAAGGGAATACCTATGAAAAATAAGCTAGGTTTCAAAACCTAAATTCTGATTGGTAAAACCTTCGTATGGCAGATGAAGAATCATTTGATGAGTTTAATCAAAAAGTGTTTGAAATTGTTAATGCATCTTTTGCATTGGGTAAGACTATTTCTGAAAAGGACATTGTGATGAAGATTCTCAGATCTCTGCCATCCAGATACGATTCTAAGAAGCATGCCTTCGTTGAAGGATATAACCTTGATACTCTTTCTAGAATTACTCTGGTTGGGAAATTAAAGATCTTTTATCATGAGCATACATCCAAATCTAGAAAGGATGTTGCTTTCAAAGCACAAAAGAACACTAAATTACTTGATAAAAGTAAAAGTGTTTGCATCTCTGAAGATGATCTTGAAGATCTTGACAAGTCAGTCTCGTTGATCACAAGACAGTTTAGGGATCTTCTTATGAAGAGAAGTAAACGGTTCTCCAGAGATAAATCCAGGTCATCAGATAAACCTCATAATCGTGTTCCTCCTAAAACTAAGGATAATGATGAAACTGATGACGAGGATATGCCTCAGTGCTTTAAGTGTAAAGGTTTTGGTCATTTTGCAAATGAGTGTCCAAATCGAAAGAAATACATTTGGAACAAAGGTCTAGCTGCAACCCTTGATGAAATGTCTGACAACTATGATTCTAATGAAGACGAAAAATCAAGTTTTGCGCTTCTTGGTGAAAATACTTATTTTGATAACTGTAGTAATATATACATCAATCTTGATATTCTTTCAGAAGAGAACTCAACCAATCTAGAAGAAAAAATAGACCTTTCTGTTGGAAACTCTCTGTCTAATGTTTCAGGTTCCACTATGTGTCTAGCAGCTTGCACATCTGGGGTGTCTGAATTATATTCCAGGTTGACATGCTCATATTGTTCACTCAAGGGTCATGAAATATCAAAGTGTTACAAGTACAAACACAAATTGAAACATGTCAACAAACTTCAACGAAGAGCAAATCGATTAGCAAACAAGCTTAAACTTGTTCAAAAGACCGCTGAGGTATGTAAGATTTTATCTTCGTCAAAGAAGTTAGTTTCCAAGGAAAAGAACATTAGAAAGAAGTTTATGGTCTAATCATTATGAGAAACAAGGTTCTATGAATTCTGACCGAAAAGGATATGGTGGACAGATTATTGTTCACCCCAGCAGAAATTAAATTGTGTTGGTTTGTGCATCTTGTCTCATGTGCCTGATCAAAAGAGATAATATTTTGCACAACTCAGGCTCTGGAAAAAAAAAGAAATTTGTTAGTTTGTTTTTCTTTTTTATGTTTGCTCTGAGAGCATTGTAAGGTCTGGAATTTGTACCACTTTTCATGTCTAATTGATATCGGAAAAGTATTCTCTGATTCTTAATAAAAGAGGGTTAAAATAGATAATTCTGCCTTTTATAGGGTTGATAGTTGTGTGTACACGAACCTGTGTGTTTAAAGGTTTCGTAACCCTACATACCTTTTTCCTTCCCTGAAACTCTTTTTAACCAAAGACTGCTTGTTGAGCTTATTTTGTGACTTCCTCTCACAAACCTGTACGCATATGGATACTCCAAGCATCATATCTTCTGATGGAAAAGATGTTAATATGATTGTTAAGCCATCAATCATGAAGGAAAAAGAAAAATCTCTGATATATCCAATTTTGAAAAGAGAAAGAAGGAATGTGAGGAAGCCAAGAGTTGTTCCTTCCAGTTCTCAGAAGTTTTTCAGATATTCTTGAAGAGTTGAAGTAAAAAAGAAAGGAGATTCAACAAATAAAGGCTTTTGTTATGAGAACTCTTGAAATTCAGAAGGTCGTGGTTCGACATCATCAGCCTAGAAGGTTTGTTGGAATTGACTCCTTTCTTCACGAACCATATGTTCCCATGGCTGTTGACGACAAGGAGTTCGGGGATGATAAAGAATTTTTTAGAGGTCTCAATGTCTAGAAAATCTTCTTATGAGAATCTTATTCTTATGTTTTTAAGAAGAATAACTAGGGTTTGGAATAGCCATTATTGTTATTACACATAGCTATGTCCAACGATTTTCATCTTTAATGTTTTTAGATTTATTTGTTTAAATTCTAAAGTTTATTTGGAAGATGATTTTTGCAGTATTAATCTTTATGATTTCATATATTGCAACTTGTTATGGGATATGTGTGTTTGTGTCCGTGAACTATGATTTTCCCATACGTAGTCAAAAGTTAAGTCTTTCATATGTCGATATGCATGTATTGATAAAAGATTGAATGAACTTTTGACAAACAAAAGATAAGCCTTTTATGTCATTATGCAAATATTGATAAAAGAAAGGATGAGCTTTTGTTTACAAGGATTAAGTCTATTATGTCATTGTGCAAATGGTGATAAAAAATAGAATGAATCCTTGTTTATTCCGCAGTATTGGCCGATCTACGATCCACATTTTTGTGCATATATTGTGTTGCTCCGTAAGTTCTTTTATGTCGAGCATGATCAATTGAATTGATCATTTGTGGTTGATTCAATTGAGATTTTTGGATTCAAATCCATATTCTTATGTGATTTGTTGTTGTCCAAAAAAATCCTTCTTTTCTCGTGAAAGTAAGGTCGCTTTTGTTGTTCTTTCGGGAATGACATTTTATGTGGGAGAGTTCTTAATTGAACTTGTGCTTAATTGCGGCATCTTTGTGGGGAGTGCGGCTGTGGAATATTATAGGGGTTATCTTGTATCTTTATAAACTCCTTGATGAATGCATTTAGCTTCGGCTATATGATTGCATCTAAACAAGTTGATATGTTGTTCTATTTTGGTCATGAAGTATCTCTATGGAAATTTCATTAGGATCCCACTAGTTTTCGTAACTTTGCAAATTTATATTGACAAAAGGGGGGAGAATTAATGTGTAGTTCACATTACAAATACATATGGTTTACGGATCATTATGTAAGGGGGAGTGGTTTTCATGTGAGATGAAGTATTGACTAAGGGGGAGTGATACATATCACCATAGTATTGTTGTCAAAGTTGTGATACAATTGAACTTTGATGATGTGTAATAATATTATGACACTGTATAACAATGATTGGGAGCTATTGTTTTCTCATTGTTATGGCTACGGATCTTCAACAACAATGATGTTGCATTGAATATCTTTGGAATCATTGGAGTACTTAGAAGTGACGAAGATTTCGAGTAATGTTGAAGAACCAAGGAGATCAAGCATGTGGATGAAAATCTACTGAAAAGGCGAGGGTAACCAAATATACCTCAAGCTAAAACTTTTCCTACCTATAAGTCCTTTCTCCGAAAGTGATTGTCTATGGACTGAGTCGAGAAAATGCAACTAATTGGTTCACACTTCGTGTGATCGTCTATGGATACGAGATCGAGAGAATACAATAACGAAGTATGTTTTCTTGATAAAAAGGTTCGGACTTAACCAAACACAATAGGATTGCTTATCAAGTAAATAGGAATTAACATGTGTGTAATTTAATTTAATTTAATTATAATAAAACAATTATAATGCGGAAATATAAAGTAAATGACACAGCAATATTTTGTTAACGAGGAAACCGCAAATGCATAAAAACCCCGGGACCTTGCCAGAATTGAATACTCTCAGGATTAAGCCGCTACACAAAATTAAAGCAACTTCGTATAGTTGAGACCAAGCAACTAAACCTATAGTTCACCTAGTTCTGCCTGTATTCCCACGCCTCCAACTTATGAACAAGTCACGTACTTGGAACAATTCCTTTGGTTCGTATTCCAAACAGTAAAGGAACAACAAATCTGTTTGGTAGCAACTCTCTTCAACCAAGTGATGTGAGTTCGACAAAGGCTCTTCTGTTTATCTCAATAAACTCCTTCGTCAGGTTCTTGGATCTATCTTATGTTCAACTACCAAAGGTAATTGTTAAAATTTTGCAATCAATACTTTTTATCACAAAGAATTGTATTGATGCCGATCTGCACAACTAATTAATCCAATCTACCACAAGGATAAACCGATTATAGTTGGATCCTCTTATACCGAAACAAGTATTGTGCACACCAAAGATTATGAACCCCAAATCAGAAATCTTCAATATCTTCTTTGTCTTCAAATCTTCTTAGATCTTTAAAAAACACCTGCACACAACAACTTGAATCTCTTGTGATCAATCACGCAGAGAACGGAGTCTGTTAACAATGGATTATCACAAGATTGTCTTTAGAACTAAAAATAGTCTAAAGATCCCTGTCGAAACTTCGATCTAGTTTGAGTGAATCTTATATCAGAAGATAAGATTCTCAAGCATAAACAAACTAGGTGCAATCAAAGTTCAGCCACCGTTAGTCAATCAAATCAATCGAAAACACAAGATAAACTGCAATTATCTAGTTTTCCACCAACAGTACTAATAGAGCTTCTCAATCCCAAATAAGACTTTAAACTGAGCGGCCGTAAGAGATTTCGCCTAATTAGGTTACTCTCCTCTACGAATAGGCAGCTACACCAGTAACAACACAACCGAGGAAGTTTGCTGTCACGAAGGATTAGTTTGCTAGAAATGCAAACTTCAAGTATTTATAGACAAGGAAGTTTGGACACCAAGGAATTTCCAAAACCGAAAATATTCTCAAGATATACAATATATTCCAAATTCGGTTTCCATAATTCCTGGAAATGCTCTGTCCAAAATATTGACCGAAAATCTCTTTGGAAAATCTTCAACTAGTAAATGCACATTACTAATTCTCGTTTTCCTATAATAAAATTAAAAACCTTAAATAAAAGATTCTTAACTTATTTATATTTCGATCCTGGTATTTTTTTTCCTTTAGCTATTAAGGAATAACTCTGAACAATAAAAGATAAACATTACAGCACATGTTCAAATGTCGACATCCTTACTATGTAAGTCCTCTTTCATACTTACAACCTTGAAACCAATTTGCCACACTTCCAAACAAGTTTAGAATTGGTTCATCTGACTTTCAAGAACTATGTGATTGATCAAGAACACTCAATCACAAATCATGGGTTTAACGGTTCTACCAAAACAAGTTTCGGTTCTACCTCCATGTGAGTACTGTGCATAGTCACACTAGATTTCCAAAATTCGGTTGACTAGGTACTAGGATCGGTTCCCCACATATATATGGTATCTAACTTATATGTGTTGCACATGTCCATAGGATCGGTTCCCCTTTGCCTAACAACGTGTTACACATGTTCATAGGATCGGTTACCCTTTCTGCTAAAAACTTGCTGCACCTCATACAAGGATCGATTCCCCTTTGTGATGTGTTGCACCTCTTACTAGGATCGGTTCCCCTTTACCCAAAGTCGGTCATACACAAATCACAAACTCGATCATACCATCTCAGGTGATTACTTAAGATCGGTTTCACTAATAAAAGTCATACCAATACATAAGTCATGCCTTTGTGAATAGTTTTACCAAGAACATAAACAAGTCATGAGTGGTTATATTAATTCACACATATTTGTTGTTCACAAGATATGCAATGAATAACAATACCAATAACGCCTGGCGATTTCCTTTTCGATTCATAAACAAGTTTATGAACTTAATTCCTTAAAACACATGTAAAATATTATTTCCTAGGATGAAATCCTCACCTCATACCCATACATAATCACAATAGCATTTAAACGATTATGTCGATGTCTTATCTATAAAGTTTAATGGTTAAGCAATAAACCTCGTATTGTATTCCTTAATACTATGTTTATCTAGAGTGTACATGCTTCGCAGTTTTGTTTTCAATATGCACGAATTGAAAGATCTGTTAGGGAATGAAACAATTCAAGTCAAATATCACTAACCTCAAGTGGAAGGATGATGTTGTCGTTGTAGCTTCTTACTTCTTCACTTCTTCAAGTCTTCGCACTACTTGTAATGTCTCATATCCTAATACTTTCAAGCTAACCTATACGAAGTTGACTCTAGTACATAATCAAGCGACTCTTAAAATGAATTTTGATTCACTAAAATATGACAATCAAACTTGACATACCAACGCTTGGTGGGTTCAACCGAGCTATGCTCTAACAATCTCCCCCTTTGTAAATTTTAGTGACAAAACTCTTACAATCATATGGATAAAAAAAATTACAAGAATTCATTACACATACGCTTGATTCCCGAATTCAACAGCACAATAACCTGTATATATTCAATCCTTAAATGCCGTAGTTGACATTATAATAACAAAGAATATTACTTCCCCTAAAAGATAGGTAGATTTTATCAATCCGCACGTCTTTGTTATTCCCTTGGTAATGATATGTTACCCCCCCTTAGTCTATGCTTTCACTCTTTCGTTAGATAAACGTTTAAGCACCAATGTTCTTTTCCTTAGTGATACCAATCAATATAAAATCAATGCCAGTATCACTTGTTTACTCCATACATTTCTCCCCCTTTTTGTCACAAAATGAAAAAGAAACGAAAAAATAAAGGACAAACCGAAAAGAATCTTACAAATCTCAAAATAGACTTGCAAACCTATAGAGTTAAGCACGAGGGTTCCACACACCATTTCTGATAATCAATATCAAAACCGAAACTACAAAGTAATTTGTTTTGATATGTTATCAAGGAAACAATTGCCCGAAGCAATTTTCCCTAATAGTTTATCAAACCAAAAATCAACTAAGCACCTTAGTTCCTTTGTTAAACCGATTGTACAAATAAAACCTCTTCGTTCGATAATACCAAAATAAAGATAACTCTATTTTTCTCATCAGGCTCTAATTATCCATATAACTTAGACCTTTCACTTTTAAACAAGACAAGTACTAGGTTAGTTAACTAGTATTTCTTGTTAAGGCATTCGATTAGACTTGAATAACCGAAACCTCCACTTTGATAAGTCTAACTAAGATAAACTTAGTTTCTCTTATCCGGAATCGAATTGGACTAAACAATCCATCCCGTAAACTTTTTCTTTCGTTAAGCCATAAACAATTCATACAAACCAAATAAATCAACTTGCATAATTATTCACCTCAACCGGAAGCAATTAAAACAACATAGACATTATAGCACCGCAATTGCACCGAAATTTTGTAAGCCTAAACAATTGATACCACACAATAAAGCAAGATAACAATAGTTTTTCTTAACCGGAACCAATTGAATCACACACACATCCATACACACATCATGGAATAAACATTAATTATATTGTACCGAAATTTTGTTAAGAAAAAGCAATAAATATATGAAATAAAATCAGGCTTTTCTTAAACAGGAAAACAATTAACTAATAAGATTGTTACCTCAAATTTCGCATCCTCTTCTCCAATATGTTTGCATCTTCTTCCAGGGAGAATTGATATCGAAATATCATTATGTTGTCATCCTTATGCAAAACAAAAGAATAACAACAACCAACCTTTACCAGAGAAAGGTCGAAAACCGGTTTTTAACTATTGCAAGCAAAAGTTGAAAACCACCGAAACACATATGCTTTTATGTTAAACCAAAACCGATTCAACATATTGTGACTTTTTCACATATTGTTTCTATCGGAACCCCTCATGATCCTTTGATAAAGCCTACCAACATGGGCTAGAACTTAATCCTGCTAAATCAAAAAGTCACCCAAACCATAAGGGTTCACACCATTATGAGATCGAATATCAAGGTAATAAAACCGAAATCAAACATCCCATAAACATCCATAGCAATAATAAAGCATTCAAGCACATGCTATGTAAATCAAAAACCATCACAAGAAAAATTATAAATCAAATAATTTTATTCATAATAGACTTAATACAATCATTGAAAAAAATAAAAAATTGAAGTCTATCATTCCCTTCTCAGTTCTTGTGAAGATTGCTTTCAAAAACTGGATTCAAATAATGCAACCTTTAACAGTAAGAATCTATTTCCTTAAAGAATCTTGAGAGTTATCATGAAGAGAGACATCATGAGTTTCAGTCATAACTGATGCACAAAGTGCTAAATCATCAAGATATGACCCTTCTTTTACCTATTTCTCCATTGAACTAAAATAGTCTTCTTTCGGACAGGAAGAAGATATATAAGATGGGAGAAACTCACGGAATAATTTGGTTTATGGAAACCAAAATTATTTTACCCAAAAATAAAAGATATCCATTATTTTTCACTAAGGAAACAAACATAAACAACTTGCCCAGATTTGTGCTTCCTCACACTCAGACTTGGGCAACAAGTGAGGATGCATATTTCAACACAATCAGTGTGTGTTGAGGTGAGAATTATTCTCACCATAGTTAACAAAGACATCCTTAGGATGACTTATAAACACAATAGACTGTGTTTTCTTCTGTTCTTTCTTTCTTTTGTAATTGCAAGAGTTTTCAATCTCCTTTTGAAATCTCATAAAGTTACCAGTCATCTTTATCCCCTTACGAAGAGCTTTGATAAGTTTATTTTCAAGAAGGATTGTAGTGAGATTATTTTCTCCACATGAAGAACTTATCATGTTATCAGAAAAACTAGTTTCCGTTTCTCTTGTTTTTTCACCCAATTTTTCTTGTTCAGATTTTACCATACGGGTTTTATCTGAGAGGAATACCAAAAGGTTTTCAAGTACCAGGCTTAAACTTTTATTTTCCTTAATCTCCAACTCACGTTTTTCTTGGAGTTGATTAGACTCACAAAATTCATCATTATTAGAGTTGGCAAGAAGTGCATTACACTTAGATATTTCTTCATTGGATTCTTCCTCCGGAATATCAATAAGAGTGGATACATATGCTTTGTTGCACTTTTGATTTCTTCTGCTGGGACAATGTTTTGCCATATGTCCGAATTTACGGCACTTGAAGCATTGTACTTCATCATTACCCTTTTTATGGCAAACTGATAGTGTATCAGGAACAAGTTTATCAATAGATAAGATGTCCTTCATTCGTTGTGATAGAAGTACAATAGTTGAGTCAAGCTCCTTTTCAACATATACCTTTTCTACTTGGCAACATTTCTTAGTTTCATTCTTCAGCAGAATTTCTCTATCAAAGATCTTTAACTTTCCTACGAGAGAGCTCCGAGAAAGTAGAGAAAGATCATTACCTTCTATGATGGCATGTTTCTTAGACTAGTATCTGGATGGTAACGATCTGAGAATTTTGCGTACTATTTCCTTTTCAAGTATAGCCCTTCTTAGAAAGAAAGATACATTGACAATCTCAGAAAGTTTAGAATTAAACTCCTCGAAAGTAACATTATCATCCATTTTGAGATGTTCCCATTCAGATGAAAGGGAAAGAAGTCTAGCTTCTTTTTCAGATTCATCTTCCGCGAATACGCTCTCAAGAATATCCCATGCCTCTTTAGAAGTTCTACTGGTCAGCACATGATATAGAAGATCATGACTAACTGCATGTATGATGGCATTCAAACCATCCGAATTCTGCTTTCCAAGATCTCTTTCTTCAAGAGTATAAGACGTAAGCGTTTAAACTCTGACTCCGAATAATCAATCGATTGTTGGTATCCGTCTTCGATTAATATCCAAGTATTAAAATCTCGGGATTGAAGAAAAGCTTTCATAGACGATTTACATAATTGGTAGTTTGTCCCATTAAATCTTGGTGGTACGTTAAATGAATCACTTTTTAGATTCATTCTTATAGGTTGGATCGCACCAAACACAGATTGTTAGATCTTTTCGTGTTTGCCTACTCTTATACCAATTGAAAAGGCGAGGGTACCCAAATTTACCTCAAGCTAAAACTTTTCCTACCTATAAATCCTTTCTCCGAAAGTGATTGTCTATGGACTGAGTCGAGACAATGCAACTAATCGGTTCACACTTCATGTGCTCGTCTATGGATACGAGATCGAGACAATACAACAACGAAGTATGTTTTCTTGATAAAAAGGTTCGGACTTAACCAAACACAATAGGATTGCTTATCAAGTAAATATGAATTAACGTTTGTGTAATTTACTTTAATTATAATAAAACAATTATAATGCGGAAATATAAAGTAAATGACACATAAAGATTTTGTTAACGAGGAAACCGCAAATGCAGAATAACCCTGGGACCTTGTCCAGAATTGAATACTCTCAGGATTAAGCCGCTACACAAAATTAAACCAACTTCGTATATTTGAGACCAAGCAACTAAACCTATAGTTCACCTAGTTCCGTCTGTATTCCCACACCTCCAACTTATGAATAAGTCACGTAATTGGAACAATTCCTTTGGTTCATATTCCAAATAATAAAGGAACAACAAATCTGTTTGGTAGCAACTCTCTTCAACCAAGTGATGTGAGTTCGACAAAGGCTCATCTGTTTATCTCAATAAACTCCTTCGTCAGGTTCTTAGATCTATCTTATGTTCAACTACCAAAGGTAATTGTTAAAATTTTGCAATCAATACTTTTAATCACAAAGAATTGTATTGATGCCGATCTACACACCTAATCAATCCAATGTACCACAAGGATAAACCAATTATAGTTGGATCCTCTTATACCGAAACAAGTATTGTACACACCAAATATTATGAACCCCAAATCAAAAATCTTCAATATCTTCTTTGTCTTCAAATATTCTTAGATCTTCAATAAACACCTGCACACAACAACTTGAATCTCTTGTGATCAATCACGCACAAAACGGAGTCTGTTAACAATGGATTATCACAAGATCGTCTTTAGAACTAAAAATAGTCTAAAGATCCCTGTCGAAACTTCCATCTAGTTTGAGTAAATATTATATCATAAGAGAAGATTCTCAAGCATAAACATACTAGGTGCAATCAAAGTTCAACCACCGTTAGTCAATCAAATCAATCGAAAACACAAGATAAACCGCAATTATCTAGTTTTCCACCAACGGTACTAATAGAGCTTCTCAATCCCAAAGAAGACTTTAAACTGAGCGGCCGTAAGAGATTTATCCTAATTAGGTTACTATCCTCTCCGAATAGGCGGCTACACCAGTAACAACACAACCGAGGAAGTTTGCTGTCACGAAGGATTAGTTTGCTAGAAATGCAAACTTCAAGTATTTATAGACAAGGAAGTTTGGACACCAAGGAATTTCCAAAACCGAAAATATTCTCAAGATATGCAATATATTCCAAATTCGGTTTCCATAATTCCTGGAAATGCTCTGTCCAAAATATTGACCGAAAATCTCTTTGGAAAATCTTCAACTAGTAAATGCACATTACTAATTCTCGTTTTCCTAAAATAAAATTAAAAACCTTAAATAAAAGATTCTTAACTTATTTATATTTCGATCATGGGATTTTCTTCCTTTAGCTATTAAGGAATAACTTTGAACAATAAAAGATAAACATTACATCACATGTTCAAAGTATGTCGACATCCTTAATTACTATGCAAGACCTCTTTCATACATACCACTTTGAAACCGATTTGCCACACTTCCAAACAAGTTTAGAATTGGTTCATCTGACTTTCAAGAACTATGTGATTGATCAAGAACACTCAATCACAAATCATGGGTTTAAAGGTTCTACCAAAACAAGTTTCGGTTCTACCTCCATGTGAGTACTATGCATAGTCACGCTAGCTTTCCAAAATTCGGTTAACTAGGTACTAGGATCGGTTCCCCACATATATATGGTATCTAACTTATATGTGTTGCACATGTCCATAGGATCAGTTCCCCTTTGCCTAACAACGTGTTGCACATGTTCATAGGATCGGTTCCCATTTCTGCTAAAAACTTGTTGCACCTCATACAAGGATCGATTCCCCTTCGTGATGTGTTGCACCTCTTACTAGGATCGGTTTCCCTTTAACCAGAGTCGGTCACAAATCACAAACTCGATCATACCATCTCAGGTGATTACTTAAAATCGGTTTCACTAATAAAAGCCATATCAATACATAAGTCAGGCCTTTGTGAATAGTTTTACCAAGAACATAAACAAGTCATGAGCGGTTATACTAAATCACACATATTGGTTGTTCACAAGATATGCAATGAATAACAATACCAATAACGCCTGGGGATTTCCTTTTCGATTCATAAATAAGTTTATGAACTTACTTCCTTAAAACACATGTAAAACATTGTTTCCTAGGATGAAATCCTCACCTCATACCCATACATAATCACAATAGCATTTAAACGATTATGTCGATGTCTTATCTACAAAGTTTAATGGTTAAGCAATAAACCTCATATTGTATTCTTAGTATTATGTCTATCTAGAGTGTTCATGCTTCGCAGTTTTGTTTTCAATATGCACGACTTGAAAGATACGTTAGGGAATGAAACAGTTCAAGTCAAATATCACTAACCTCAAGTGGAGGGATGATGTTGTCGTTGTAGCTTCTTACTTCTTCACTTCTGCAAGTCTTCGCAATACTTGTAATGTCTCATATCCTAATACTTTCAAGCTAACCTATATGAAGTTGACTCTAGTACATAATCAAGCGACTCTTAAAATGAGTTTTGATTCACTAAAATATGACAACCAAACTTGACATACCAATGCTTGGTGGGTTCAACCGAGCTATCCTCCAACAGCTACAAAGTTTATTTATATTGTATTCCATATGTATGGATAGTTTTGTCACTAAAATTGACAAAGGGGGAGATTGTTAGAGCACTGCTCGGTCGAACTCGCAAGCGTTGCTATCTCAAGCTTGTTTGTCAAGTTTAGTTGCCAAAAAGTATAAGTCTTGATTTCTAGTCTACATATAGCGAAGTCTCGGACTAGGATAAAAAGTGTAGTTGAGCTCTAGACTCCACGGCGTTCATCATGCAAAGATGAAGAACTACTCAAGGAACTAGTGGAACTTCATCGACTAAAAGGTATATGGAGACTTGAACTTATCTATCACTTAAAAGTCTATCTACTCTATCTCCTATATCTTGAGACAAAAGTCGTATTGTTATATAGACTTCGATTATACACATGTGCTATTTCGAGCCGAGTTTAACTCGCCTATCTATTTCTCGAAATATGAGTTGGTAAGCTTTCTCTTTGGCCAAGTTCATCTTTACTAGTGACGAAAGTCATGATGATTATTTCAATTACTTGAAAATCGCTTTGAAGAAAAATAGTTTGTGAACTACAACTATATAACGTCCTTTAAGAATGTTTCAATAATTGAAATGAAAGTTTAGAATATATAACTATGGTTGGATATAAACATTGTGTGGTAACTCATACTTGTGTAAGTCCAAAATCCTTGAACCAAAGTATGCGTACTTTGCTGCTTAGGATTACCGGAACTAAAGTCCGCGTACCTGTACGCGTACTGTCGGAAGTTCACATCCCGTGAATTTTTGCTGGAGTTTGTGAATTGAAAACAAGCTCAGTCCGGGTACTTAAGTATGCGTACCGGTATGCCTACTTAAGTGGGTTATTTTCTAAGAACAGTTTAATTCATGAAATAAGACATTTATAAATTAAGGAATGCAACCTTTACAAACCGTGGCTATAATGTTCATGAATCGATTCGAGTGAATCAAAACTATTTTTGCTTTGATTATGTCTTGTATACTTATATGGGATCTAAGCAATTGAACAACTCTCTAACTAGTTCTTTTGAGTCATTTGAACTAGTTATGGTGAAGATGAATAAGGTTGATATAAAGTGTAACGACTTAAAGACTTCATTGGGATTATGAAGCCAGACCTAACTATTTTTTCAGTAGTTGTGTGATCTGATCTTGCTGTTTCTATCGTATTGAGTACAATTGTAAAATTGGCTCGAGATTAATTTCTCTGATAGGCAAGATAGAAAAATCGTCACAAAAATCTTCGGCTCATCGTTTCTGATTCCACAATATCTTGTTTCGCTAGTTTATTAAGATTATTGTGAGGTGATTGATATTTCTAGGCTGTTCTTTGGGAATATAAGTCCGGTATATCAATTGGTTCCTGTTCACCTTGATTTATCAAAATAAGAACAAAACACGTATTTATTTCTGTGGGAGACAAATTTATCTATTCCTGTAAACTTTTTTGTGTGATAAAGATTTGTTTATTAAAGTCTTCGACTTTGGGTCGTAGCAACTCTTAGTTGTGGGTGAGATCAGCTAAGGGAATCAAGTGCGTAGTATCCTGCTGGTATCAGAGACGTAAGGAGCGCAACTGTACCTTGGATCAGTGTGAGATTGATTGGGGTTCAACTACAGTCCAGACCGAAGTTAGTTTGTAGTAGGCTAGTGTCGGTAACGGCTTAATACAGTGTGTGTTCAATCTGGACTAGGTCCCGGGGTTTTCTGCATTTGCAGTTTCCTCGTTAACAAAACTTCTGGTGTCTGTGTTATTTCTTTTTCGTATTATATTTTGTTATATAATTGAAATATCACAGGTCGTGCGTTGAATCGATCAATTGGTAAATCCAACCTTTGGTTGTTGATTGAAATTGATTGATCCTTGAACATTGGTCTTTGGTACCGTTCAATTTAATTTCTCATGTATTCAATCAGGCTCGTATATTTCTATTTGTTTGAGTAAGGATTGAATCGAGAAATTGAGATATAAGTCTTTGATATACTTTTTATTAAGATTGAGTCTGACTGTCAAGTTGATTCTCTTAAAAGTATATTGGAGTTAGTCCATACAGATTTCTAAGCGAAATATTGGGTGACGTTGTTGTACTCCCACTTTTTCAATTGGTATCAGAGCAGGCAAACACGTTTAAAGACTTTATAAGTCTTTTTTTGTGGCGATCTGACTCTATGGACAAAAATTCTATCTCCATAAACGTACCACCAGTCTTCGATGGCTCAAACTACTTGTGGTGGAAAATTGTTATGCGTGCTTTTCTTCAAGCTCGTAATTTTCAAACATGGGTACGTGTTGTTAATTGCTATACTCCTCCGGTTGATACAGAAGGCGATGTATCTAGACCTAAGGATATTGGTAGATATACTGCAGAAGAAATCCTTGCTGCAAAGTAAAATTCTGACGACTTAAATGCTATCATAAATGTCATTACCGCATATCTTCTGCATCATGTGACTACGTGCTTAAAGTCTATAGATGCCTGGGATATCTTAGAAATCGTATTTGAAGGGAATACTTGTGAAAAAGAAGCTAGGTTTCAAAACCTAAATTCTGATTGGGAAAACCTTTGTATGGCAGATGAAGAATCATTTGATGAGTTTAATCAAAAAGTGTTTGAAATTGTTAATGCATCTTTGCATTGGGTAAGACTATTCCTGAAAAGGACATTGTGATGAATATTCTCAGATCTCTGCCATCCAGATACGATTCTAAGAAGCATGCCATCGTTGAAGGAAATAACCTTGATACTTTTTCTAGCAATACTCTGGTTGGGAAATTAAAGATCTTTGATCATGAGCATACATCCAAACCAAGAAAGGATGTTGCGTTCAAAGTACAAAAGAACACTAAATTACTTGAGAAAAGTAAAAGTGTTTGCATCTCTGAAGATGATCTTTCTGAGGCTGATTCATCAGATGAAAATCTTGACAAGTCAGTCTCGTTGATCACAAGAAAGTTTAGGGATCTTCTTTTGAAGAGAAGTAAACGGTTCTGCAGAGATAAATCCAAGTCATCAGATAAACCTCATAATCGTGTTCCTCCTAAAAATAGGGATAATGATGAAATTGATGACGAGGATATGCCTCAGTTCCCTCAAGTGTAAAGGTTTTGGTCATTTTGCAAATGATTATCCAAATCGAAAGAAATACACTGGGAACAAAGGTTTAGCTGCAACCCGTGATGAAATGTCTGACAACTATGATTCTAATGAAGACGAAAAATCAAGTGTTGCGCTTCTCGGTGAAAATATTGATTTTGAGAACGGTAGTAATACATACATCAATCTTGATATTCTTTCAGAAGAGAACTCAACCAATCTGGAAGAAAAAATTGACCTTTCTGTTGGAAACTCTCTGTCTAATGTTTCAGGTTCCACTATGTGTCTAGCAGCTTGCACATCTCGGGCGTCTGAATTATATTCCAGGTTGACATGCTCGTATTGTTCACTCAAGGGTCATGAACTATCAAAGTGTTACAAGTACAAACACAAATTGAGACATGTCAACAAACTTCAACGGAGAGCAAATCGATTAGCAAACAAGCTTAAACTTATTCAAAAGACCGCTGAGGTATGTAAGATTTTATCTTCGTCAAAGAAGTTAGTTTCCAAAGACAAGACCATTAGAAAGAAGTTTATGGTCTAATCATTATGAGAAACAGGGTTCTATGAATTCTGACCGAGAAGGATATGGTGGACAAATTATTGTTCACCCCAGCACAAATTAAATTGTGTTGTTTGTGCATCTTGTCTCATGTGCCTGATCAAAAGAGATAAGATTTTGCACACCTCAGGCTATGGAAGAAAAAAGAGAAATTTTTTAGTTTGTTTTTCTTTTTCATGTTTTGCTCTGAGAGCATTGCAAGGTCTGGAATTTGTGCCACTTTTCATATCTAATTGATATCGAAAAAGTATTCTCTGATTCTTAATAAAAGAGGGTTAAAATAAACAATTCTGCCTTTTATAGGGTCGAGAGTTGTGTGTACACGAACCTGTGTGTTTAAAGGTTTCGTAACCCTACATACCTTTTTCCTTCCCTGAAACTCTTTTTAACCAAAGACTGCTTGTTGAGCTTATTTTGTGACTTCCTCTCACAAACCCGTGCGCATATGGATACTACAAGTATCATGTCTTATGATGGAAAAGATGTTAATATGATTGTTAAGCCATCAATCATGAAGGAAAAAGAAAAATCTCTGATACCTCCAACTTTGAATATAAAAAGAAGGAATGTGAGGAAGCCAAGAGTTGTTCCTTCCAATTCTCAGAAGTTTTCTGATGTTCTTGAAGAGTTGAAGGAAACAAGAAAGGAGATTCTACAAATAAAGGCTTTTTTTATGAGAACTCTTGAAATTCAGGAGGCCCTGGTTCGACATCATCAGCCTAGAAGGTTTGTTGGTATTGACTCCTTTCTTCACGAACCATATGTTCCCATGGATGTTGACGACAAGGAGTTCGGGGATGATAAAGAATTTTTCAGAGGTCTCAATATCTAGGAAATCTTATTATGAGAATCTTAATCTTATGTTTTTAAGAAGAATAACTAGGGTTTGGAATAGCCGTTATTGTGATTACACATAGCTATGTCCAACGATTTTCATCTTCAATGTTTTTAGATTTATTTGTTTAAATTCTAAAGTTTATTTGGAAGATGATTTTTGCAGTATTAATCTTTATGATTTCATATATTGCAACTTTTTATGGGATATGTGTGTTTGCGTCCGTGAACTATGATTGTCCCATACCTGGTCAAAAGTTAAGTTTTTCATATGTCGATATGCATGTATTGATAAAAGATTGAATGAACTTTTGACAAACAAAAGATAAGCCTTTTATGTCATTATGCAAATATTGATAAAAGAAAGGATGAGCTTTTGTTTACAAGGATTAAGTCTATTATGTCATTGTGCAAATGGTGATAAAAAATAGAATGAATCCTTGTTTATTCCGCTGTATTGGTCGATCTCCGATCCACATTTTTGTGCATATACTGTGTTGCTCCATAAGTTCTCTTATGTCGAGCATGACCAATTGAATTGATCACTTGTGGTTGATTCAATTGAGATTTTTGGATTCAAATCCATATTCTTATGTGATTTGTTGTTGACCAAAGAAATCCTTCTTTTCTTGTGAAAGTAAGGTCGCCTTTGTTGTTCTTTCGGGAATGACATTTTATGGGGGAGAGTTCTTAATTGAACTTGTGCATAATTGCTAAATCTTTGTGGGGAGTGCGGCTTTGGAATATTATAGGGGTTATCTTGTATCTTTATAAACTCCTTGATGAATGCATTTAGTTTCGACTATATGATTGCATGTAAAAAAGTTGATATGTACTTTCTTTTGGTCATGAAGTGTCTCCATGGAAATTTCATTAGGATCCCACTAGTTTTCGTACCTTTTCCAATTTTAGTGACAAAATGGGGGAGAATTAATGTGTAGTTCACACTACAAATACATATGGTTTACGGATCATTATGTAAGGGGGAGTGGTTTTCATGTGAGATGAAGTATTGACTAAGGGGGAGTGATACATATCATCATAGTATTTTTGTCAAAGTTGTGATACAATTGAACTTTGATGATGTGTAATAATACTATGACACTGTATAACAATAATTGGGAGCTATTGTTTTCTCATTGTTATGGCTACGGATCTTCAACAATGATGATGTTGCATTGAATATCTTTGAAATCATTGGAGTACTTGGATGTGACAAAGATTTCGAGTAGTGTTGAAGAACCAATGATAACAAGCATGTGGATGAGAAGCTACAAAGTTTATTTATTTTGTATTACATATGTATTGATAGTTTTGTCACTAAAATTGACAAGGGGAAGATTGTCAGAGCACTGCTCGGTCGAACTCGCAAGCGTTGCTATCTCAAGCTTGTTTGTCAAGCTTAGTTGTCAAAATTATAAGTCTTGATTTCTAGTCTACTTATAGCTAAGTCTCGGACTAGGATAGAAAGTGTAGTTGAGATCTAGACTCCACGACGTTCATCATGCAAATACGAAGAACTACTCAAGGAACTGGTGGAACTTCATCGACTAAAAGGTATGTGGAGACTTGAAATTATCTATCACTCAAAAGTCTATCTACTCTATCTCCTATCTTGAGACAAAATTAGTATTGCTATATAGACTTCGATTATACACATGTGCTATTTCGAGCCGAGTTTAACTGGCCTATCTATTTCTCGAAATATGTGTTGGTAAGCTTTCGCTTTAGACAAGTTCATCTTTACTAATGACGAAAGTCATGATGATTATTTCAATTACTTGAAAATCGCTTTGACGAAAAATAGTTTGTGAACAACAACTATATAACGTCCTCTAAGAATGTTTCAATGATTGAAATGAGAGTTTAGAATATATAACCATGGTTGGATATAAACATTGTGTGGTAACTCATACTTGTGTAAGTCCAAAATCCTTGAACCAAAGTATGCGTACTTTGCTGCTCAGGATTACCGAAATAAAGATCGCAAACTGTCAGAAGTTCACATCCCGTGAATTTCTACTGGAGTTTGTGAACTGAAAACAAGCTCAGTCGGGGTACTTAAGTATGCGTACAGGTATGCGTACTTAAGTGGGTATTTCTAAAAACAGTTTAATTCGTGAACTAAGACATTTATTAATTAAGGAATGCAATCTTTGCAAACCGTGGCTATAATGTTCATGAATCGATTCGAGTGAATCAAATTTTTTTTTGCTTCGATTGTGTCTTGTATACTTCTATGAGATCTAGGCAATTGAACAACTCTCTAACTAGTTCTTTTGAGTCATTTGAACTAGTTACGGTGAAGATGAATAAGGTTGATATGAAAGTGCTCATATGGCTAACCATTGGTTAACTACTCTTGAACCAACAACTTGTACACGTTTAGGTATGGTTACTCAAACCTAAATGAAGTTACATTTTATGTGTGTATAACAAACTAAGTTCGATCTAACGGTTGAAAGATATTAGCTTGTATCTAATCAGGTTTTCATCTAACGGTGAATATTGAATTCTTTGTTACCAAGGTAACTTAGATTGCAAACCCTGATTTGGAGACTACATAAAGGAGAACTCTAGCAACTGGGAAACCTAATCCCCACACCTC
Source organism: Papaver armeniacum (assembly GCA_023531295.1). NCBI lineage: Eukaryota > Viridiplantae > Streptophyta > Magnoliopsida > Ranunculales > Papaveraceae > Papaver > Papaver armeniacum. The sequence goes on along the minus strand of JAJJWW010008641.1, from coordinate 1,722,332 downwards.
CTGTGTGATACTAGTTGTGTAAGCTAGAGTTGATTATCATTTAACCTTAGGTTTCTATCGAGACATTGTAGGTTAACGACTTAAAGACTTCATTGGTATTGTGAAGCCAGACCCAACTATTTTCTCTGTAGTTGCGTGATTTGATCTTTATGTTTCTATCGTATTGAGTACAATTGTAAAATTGGCTCGAGATTAATTTCTCCGATAGGCAATATAGAAAAGTAGTCACAAACATCTTCGTCTCATCGTTTGTGATTCCACAATATCTTGTTTCACTAGTCGATTAAGATTATTATGAGGTGATTGATATTTCTAGGCTGTTCTTCGGGAATATAAGTCTGTATATCAATTGGTTCCTGTTCACCTTGATTTATCAAAAGACGGAACAAAACTCGTAGGTATTTTTGTGGGAGACAGATTTATCTATTCCTGTAAACTTTTCTGTGTGATACAGATTTGTTTATTAAAGTCTTCGACTTTGGGTCGTAGCAACTCTTAGTTGTGGGTGAGATCAGCTAAAGGGAATCAAGTGCGTAGTATCTGCCGCCGAGATCGTAGACGTAAGGAGCGCAACTGTACCTTGGATCAGTGTGAGATTGATTGGGGTTAAACTACAGTCCAGAACGAAGTTAGTTTGTAGTAGGCTAGTGTCTGTAGCGGCTTAATACAATGTGTGTTCAATCTGGACTAAGTTCCGGGTTTTTTTTTGCATTTGCGGTTTCCTCGTTAACAAAACTTCTGATGTCTGTGTTATTTGTTTTCCGCATTATATTTTGTTCTATGATTGAAATATCACAGGTCGTGCGTTGAATCGATCAATTGGTAAATCCAACCTTTGGTTGTTGATTGAAATTGATTGATCCTTGAACATTGGTCTTTGGTACCGTTCAAGTTAATTTCTCTTGTATTCAATCAGGCTCGCAGATTTATATTTGTTTGAGTAAGGATTGAATCGATAAATTGAGATATAACTCTTTGATATACTTTTTATTAAGATTGAGTCTGACTGTCTAGTTGATTCTCTTAAAAGTATATTGGAGTTAGTCCATACAGATTGCTAAGCGAAATATTGGGTGAGGTTGTTGTACCCCCACTTTTTCACTAATGGCCAATGGCCAATGGCATCACACACCAAAAGACCTAGCTAATCTTCTCACAAAGCACTTTTCTTCAATAGCAACTTCTACAGCTCCTACTTTTCAAGAGCAATCTTTCAGTATTATTAATCCAATCATCACTTTGGCTGAAAATGAAGCTTTAATTTATATTCCCACTGTTGAGGAAATATACAATATGCTTAAAAGTATTCCTAGCTGGAATGCGCCGGGTCCTGATGGTTTTCCAGCAGGATTATTTCAAACTCAATGGTCTATAGTTGGGAATGATATTGTTCAAATTGTGCTAGATTTCTTCATTTACAAGAAAATGCCACCAAACATTAATCATACTACAACTTGTGTGATCCCTAAAACTCTTCATCCTGCAACACCAACTGATTATAGGTCAATTGGTCTTTGTAATATAACATATAAAATCATTTTTAATCTGCTAGTTATAAGAATGAAGCCTCTGATGGAGAAAATAATATCTCCCACTCAAGCTTCTTATGGCCAAAAAGATATATTAATGATAATATAGTTATGGCACATGAGTTGATACATTCTATGAAGAGATCTTAGAAAAAAGAGGGACTGGTAGCTTTAAAACTGGATATATCGAAGGCCTTAGACAGAGTATAATGATCATTTATTGATAAAATGCTTCATTCTTTGGGATTTTGAGAAGACTGGCGCATTATTATCCAACAGTGTATTTCAACAACCATTGTTTCTATTAAACTGAATGGAAGTAATTGTCAGCCTTACTCTCCTTCTAGAGGTCTTAGGCAAGGAGATCCTTTATCCCTTACCTGTTTATAATTTCTATGGAGTATTTGGCAAGATCTTTACTTCATGCAGAAGCTCTACAGTGTATTCAGGTAGTTAAACATATCCATCAATCATCTAATTTTTGCAGATGATTGTATGATGTTCCTTCAAGCAAATCAAAGAAGCATTAATCAAGTTAAGTCCCGTCTGCAAGAGTTTAGTCAGTTGTCTAGTCAAATGATAAATTTCATGAAATCATCGGCATTTATTACAGGAGATCTATCTCATGATCAGAAGATATCCATTAGAAATATGCTGGGAGTTAAACAACTATGCCCCTCAGATAAGTATCTGGGACTTCCTATACTATTAGGCAAGTCTAGGTCTAATTCATTCAGTTATATTCAAGATTCTTATGAAAATAGACTTCAAGGGTGGTGTTCAAAAACTCTGAACCAAGCAGCTCGAACTACTCTTGTTAAATCGGTTCTTAATTCTATATCAGCTCATTATATGAGCAACTTCAAAATACCAAAATATGTTATCAACAAATTGGATTCTATCCAAAGGAAGTTCTGGTGGGGACACAAGAACAACAAAGGCCTTAAATTGATTGCATGGAGTTCCTTGTGCTTTTCTAAGAATGAAGGAGGATTAGCTTTCAGAAATCTAGAACAATACAACAATGCCCTAATTACTAAGCTTGCTTGGAGATTATGCACAGAAGTAGATAAACCTTGGACACAAATTATGAGAGCTAAATATTCACCTTAGTGCGGCTTTCTTCATCTTCAAGAATCTCATAACAATTCATCGTGGATTTGGAAAGGGCTAGAGTTAGGGCTTCACTATGTTAGGAAATTCCATAGGTGGGATATAAGATTTGGAACTAAAACTTTAGTCTGGTATGATAAATGGGTGCAAGGTTTAGATTCTCCTCCAACACCTAATGATACTTTCTTAGAGCCAGCTAGAATTGTTCAAGTTTCTGATTTAATGCTTCAAAATCCCATAAGATGGAATACTCAGTTAGTGCACTCCTTATTTCCCAAAGAAACAGCTGATTTAATCCTAAAAATGCATCTGGTTCAGTATGGTTGTGACAGACTTGTTTGGGAACCAAGTAGGACAGGTGAATTTTCGGTCAAGTCGACTTATAAGGCATTAACAAATCAATCTAATAATTCAGTTCAAAGGAATCAATTTCCAAATATCCGTTGGAAAAAATTGTGGAAAACAAAAGCTTCGCATAAGGTCAAGATATTTATTTGGAAATGCCTTAAAAGCATTGTTCCGACTAGAGTTAAGATGAACACCTATAGGGAAGATATTGAAACTATATGTCTCAGATGCCTATCAACTGAGGAAACTTTACAGCATATGCTTATTGATTGTGATCATTCTAGATCTGTCTGTTTAGCCATGAATGTGAATGTTGCAAACATTCAAGCTCAACATACAGATGTAACAAGCTGGATTAGAAGCTGGTTTGACACAACAGATACTGTTAATACACATAGCAGCAATCATTGGGTCTTAAAACTTATGATCACAGCTTGGTTCCTCGGGAAGAACATGTGTTTAAAAGTATTTGAAAATAAAAATTAAAATATCCTGAGCACGATACATTCTATTCACAGTATGGTGAATCAATGCTCAGAGGATAACATGTCATTACAACAACCTGTTAAACAGTCCTGGTCACCTCCATCTTTAGGTGAATTGAAAATTAATTTAGATGCTTCTTTTGATTATAACATTTCTGATGACGTTGGTATTGGTTTAATTATTCGTGATTCAATAGGTCAATGCAGAGGCATCAGGGGAAGATACTTCAATGGAGGAATAAATCCAGTGCAAGCTGAGTGTTTGGCCATGAATGAAGCTATCTTATGGGCCAAAGAAAGAAACTTGCAGGATGTAACTTTTGAAAGTGATTGTACAAATGTAGTTAACTCTATCAAGCAAGCCAAATCCTACGTCCACTGGATGAATCAAGGAATAATAATGAAATAAGGCATATGCTTTCCTTCTTTTCGGTTAATCAAGTTAAAGGAATTGCAAACAATGTTGCTCATGTAATTGCTAACAAATAACTGTTAAAGGAACCGCAAACAATGTTGCTCAAGTAATTGCTAACAAATAACTGTAATTGCTAACAAATCTAGAACTGACAGATCTTGTTTTGATTTTGGTTGGAACATCCCAGACATGATGTAATATAACTTGAGGAATGAAATGTTTTCTTTTGCATCAAAAAAATATAAACAACTCGGGACACCAGGCTGATAAGATCAACACTTCGAATCATGTCACATATCGGATTGTATCTCACCAGCGCAATTATATTTGAATCCAGTTTGTCATTCGGCAATGGATTGGATGGCCACAGTCCATTCTCATTATCAGGCAAGTAAATAATGTTGAAAACTTGAAATTTACTCCATAAACCAAAAAAAATTAAATGCCAAATAGATGACACTATTACTTTTGCAGCACAAGAAACTAATTTGAAAGACGAGTTCTTAGATCCCTATATAAGAAGGCTTAGAGGTGATAACAAGAAAATCTGACAATTTAATTAGAAAGGAACCAAGGATTACAACATTTCGAACAGAGTTGAGAACAAAATCTAACCAAAAATTTTGAATAGAATGAGCGAAATAATAAATTAATTTTCCAGTTCACTAATACCTAACAAATTGCCGGTTATCATCTTTTTGTTTACCATAAGGGTTGTCTCGATTAATCCCATGGCGACTTCCATCCACTTTACGACTCTTCTTTCTAAATTTGGATGCATTGCTATCAAGAGCCAGATTTATCTTTGGTGGACCAGAAAAGCAAAATGAAGCAGCAACAGCCTGGCCAGAATACAAGGAATGAAATTAAGATTAAGATTTAATATAAGAGATATAGCTGTAAGGAACAGAAAATGAAGTGCAGCATGTCTAAATACCTGAAGGTTGAGTTGGTGAACATTAAAGATGTCTTTCATAGAATGTGAATTATATGCTAGTATGTATGCTCTGTACGCTTCCTTTGCCGACTTATTTAAATAATAGTTTTTTTCCACCAGATCCTCCTGTAACAGTAGTGAACATTTAATTTCTTGGCACGATTTCATCACGACCATAGTATTTAACAAATGCATAGATGTGAACTTTCATTTTCCACCAAGAGAACATACCAAGTGAGGTTGCACGTTTGCTAACTTCTTTTCGTCAAATTCGTACTCTTTCACTGGTACTTTTGCTAACTGCAGATAATTAGTAAACAATAAGAAAAATTCAGGGCTGAGCATATTATAAACTTTGGCAACTTTTTACCTTCAGATATTTAAGAAACATCAACTCTTCTGGTATTAAGAAGAGAAGAGCACGCCCTTTAGAACCTTCACCACGAGCTGTTCGACCAACCCTATGAATATACTCCTGAAGTAGTAAAATGCCATCACAGAGTTTACAGAATCCATTAAATAGAGTAATCTTATGGAAGAAAAAAGAAATGGTAGAAAGAAATGGGTGCAGAGAAATGTGGGAACCTTTGGCTCATCTGGAGGATCATACTGTACAATCCAGTCCTACAAGTTTGATACATACAAATGATTTTAGTAAGAACTCTTTGACTAGATAGGAACATTTGTGTTTGATTGTCAAACACAGATTCAGAAACAGATTAAACAGGTTGCAAAAGTAACTTACAACAGCAGGAATGTCAAGCCCACGAGCAGCAACATCTGTGCATAATAAGATACCTTTTTCTGCCTTGCAGAAATCAAAAAAGGTCGATGTACGTTTCTGCTGCTTTTGTTTTCCATGGATATCGAAGCAGTCCACATGAATGTACCTCAAAATCTCCGAGTGATATTTTACAGACATACACGAAGAGAAGAAAACCATCACTTTCTTGGACAGATTCCTCTTCAGGAAAGAATATAGCAGAATGAATCTCCTCTCACTTGGCACAATACAATAACCTTGCTCTAATCCTACATTTGTGGACTGCATAACAAAAGCACTGTCAGCTTTATTCGCAGAAAAGATTAGTAAGAAAGCACAAATATTTAATACTATATATTTGCCTCGGATCTGTTTTCGTCCACATCAATATAAACGGGTTCGTTCTGAAATGATAAGCGCGCAAGATCTTCCACCTGCAACACGTGCTGCTTATTTAGACTACTACAGGACGGTGATAAGTAGGATTACATAGGGTTTGATGTCATATACCAACCTTTTTAGTCTGGGTAGCAGAAAACAAAGCTGTTTGCCTTTTATCCTGAACATCAGAAATTGATACAGTCAGCTCGGGCGTAAATCGTAGACTTACAATTGCAAAATTGATTAAAACACTAAGAAGTGCAGCTAATGTTAGCAAGTGGTTCGAGAGTAAATGCAAAAAGCTATCATACTTGAAATAAACTGCACTTATAATTTATATCCCAAATAATGGTATTCTGGTCAGTTTGGTTCATATTTTTACCTTGGGCAGAAGCTTTATAATCTGCCTCATTTCCTCCTCAAAGTTTGCTTCCAGTATTCGATCAGCTTCATCAACAACGAGGCACTGCACATCCAAGAAAACTGTTAATGTAACAAGAAATGAGATATGAAAACATACTTGGGAAATCGAATTATCCTGACTTTTAAAACCAACCCCATGCATGATGTGTTAAGGGCCGAGGATGGGTAAAGATAAGCTTCTATTTGAGAAAGAAGAAAAAAATAATAAAGATTGCTACCTTCAAATTTTTATAAATGAAACCCTTGGTATTTTGAAGATGATCAAGAAGTCTACCCGGGGTAGCTACTAACAAATTTACTCCTCTCACTAGGCGTTCTGCTTCTCCTCTTCGAGCTGCACCACCCATAACCAACCCAACAGTCTGAGAATGGTACTTGAGAAGATCTTTTGCCACAGCATGTGACTGAATCAATAAAACAGAGGGAGAATGTGAAATATTTCAAACAAACAATTGCTACCTTTATAATTTTACTCTACATAATAGATGGAGCCATAACAAAATAACTTCACACAAAGAAAAATAACAGAAGTAGTATCCCAATTCCCAACCAAATTGTACCAAAATGGATATACGAGAACAGCAGTAGAATAGGACAAGTGTACCTGCATGGCGAGTTCTCTAGTCGGGCAAATGACAATTACACCAGTTCCATTACGAGGACTAAACTTCAAAAAATGCATGAGTTCAATGGCTGGTATCAAGAAAGCTAGGGTCTTCCCAGAACCTGTCCTTGCAGCTCCAAGAACATCCTCCCCTTTCAGAAGACGTGGAATAGACCTAGCTTGAATCTGCAGTTGTAATTAAGATACATATCATCGTACATATTAGCCGTCTAAGAGGTTGGTTCAGAAGAAAACCACAATTCTTTATAAGTTCTTCATAAAGAAAAGAAAAGTAAACTTAAGTTTTACATTAATGTTATATACATAATGTTCATTAAAGACTCGCTTTTGGTACAGTCCAGAGGGTACGTTATCCAAGATTGAAATAGCAATAGACTGGATCCAAGGTCTTTTGAAACCCTATCACAAATTAGTCACAGCTCGCAGCCAGTGTGCAGTCATAGAGCAATGGTACCTTTAATGTGGTCCCAACAATAGGTGCAATTAGGGTGAGGAACTTAAAGGGAAAAAAAGTCTATACAAGATCAAATAAGGGGGTAAGCAGCCCTCCATCTAGCACTGGATAGACCACATATATTAAATGTCTTAGTTGGCTAGTTCTACCATATCTTTCATTTCATATCTTCTTAAACAACCATCAATTATTTGAACATACATCACCCCTTGTAAGTTTTCATGCAAATAAACGAAGTTTATTTCTACATCATGCTTTTAAACATTAAATAGAATCCTGATAACCATTTCATAAAACTAAGCCTACATTGATTGCAACTACTCAAACTACAAAATAATTTCTTCACAACCATTCTCTTAGAATACTCAAGTGTTTGATGCAGAGCACATAGTCAATCCAAATTAAAAAAAAAAAAAAAAAAAAAAAAAAACAACAACTAGTATTTCTACAATTAGGGCATTTAGCTAAAAACCAGCTCTCCAAAAATAACCCAAATAAAGGTTTTCTGGCGTAACAAAATTGTCTGAATCAATCATTCTAAGCAGTTGACTATAGAAATATACAGACTCTATTCATCTTACAGAATAAATTACACAAATTAGGGATTTTTTTTGCATTTCTAATTAAGAAATTCAAACACAATTGTACCTGAGTCATGTGTTGAAAACCCATATCTTCAATAGCTTTCATGGTAGGTTCAGAGAGAGGTAAGTTAGAGAAAGCTTCAGTACTCATGATTCCCGATCCTTTAGTAACCTTCTTCTTCTTCTTCTCCACCTCCTTAACCTCTGTTTCAACAGCTTCCTCTTCCTCCCCATCTTGTTCTAGATTCAAGTTTCCATAATTTTCCTCTTCTTCTTCAACTCTATCAACAGTTTTTTCATCTTCTTCAGATTCTGAGACTGGTTTTTCAACTTGTTTCGTAGTTTTCTTATTCTCTCTCTTTCTCTTCTTCTTCTTATTCATCTTTAACTCTTCGTTTTCATGATTAATCTCCTCTTCTGAACTAGCCATGATTATTGTTTCTTTGATTTTGATTTTTATTATTGTTTCTTTGATTTTGATTTTTATTATTGTTTCTTTGATTTTGATTTTTAGGTATTGGCTATCACAGAGAGCGGCAGAGTTGGAGAAAAGAGAGACCTGAAATTTTAGAGAGAGATTTAAAAGACCTGGGTTTTTCTATGGTTTTAGGGTTATTGGATAAAAAATCTGTGCGCAAGGGTTGTTTAGGTCGGTGGGGAGATATTTACACCCACCTAATATGAATATGAATGGTTATGCATGTTGTTGGGCTGTTTGGTAACCATTATTTTAATGGATTATCAGCTTATAATCCATTAGGCAGATTATAATGGATTTTATATGTGTTTGGTAATCATTAAAATAATTGCTTATTTTAATCATAATGGAAAAAATCCATTATTTTCATAAATAACAAAAAATTGTTTTGAAAATTTATTATAATCAATTATTTTTTCTAGCAAACTCAAATTAAATTTTTTTCTTCTTATTTTCTTTAAACTATCAAGAGAGAGGCAGAAAAACAACATAGGACTAACAAAAATCCTAGATCATTGTTCTTTATTCTCCTTTTCGAGATCATCATTCTAAAATAATCAATTATTTGAAAAAAAGTGTTTGGAAAAATTTATTTTTAAAATGATTATACCAAAATCATTTATCGATAATCATAAATTTTACCAAACAAGGCCGTTATGGGCCTCATGGTAACTCCAGTCGTCTCAACCTGAAAAGAGCACATCAACCAGGTCCGATCGGCCTCGCCTGGGTCGTTGCTCGACTCAAACTGAGACGAATGGGCTTGGTTGAACCGAAAACGGCTGGTCCCATCCAATGTGATGCAGGAGCATAATTAGCTTTATTTTTTCTTTTTTTTTAGTTGAGTTATTTATTCTTAGACATTAGATGATTTTCTTATGGTAAGGGATAGGATTTAAAGTATTGTTATTTAGGATTCTTAACCAAAAAGCCTTAGGATTCTTAGCCAGGAACCCTAGTAGTATAAATAGATTTATGAAACTATTTTGTAGGCAGTTTATTATGAACGCGAAATTGGGGGATATAAAAAGGAATTGGGGGATATAAGAAAAGGACAAAAACTGGATCCATATATCAATTCGGGGTCACCCCTTATCTAAGTATTTTTTTAAATCCTAATCTAACCCTCACTAATCAGGTTTAGTGGTTAATAATAATTAGTAAAAATCTTAAGTATTTGTTAAATGATTAGTGTGTATTTGTATTTGGGTGAATGAGATGAGAGTAGAAAGATGGAAAAAAAATTTGAGAGGGAACTTTTTTTGGTGAAAGTGGAGGATGATTGTGAAGAGAGAATTGCTCCTAAGAGGTTGAAAATTTGATTTTTTTTTCTTTGAATCCACCATTGTTGCAGCTTTAAAAAGCTTGGTGCCTAGGCATGGTATTCAACCAAAAACCATGCCGGCATTTGTTGGAAATTTTCATAAATTGTTTGCCACTATCTGGGGGGGGTTCGGGGGAAATTTTTCAGGTTTTGATCTTCAAAACCTATTTTTTCTGGTTTTAATCAGTCTACTTCCGGCATAGTTATCTGATTTTCGAGCATGCCGGAACTACTTCCGGCATGATTTTTGCTTAAATTTCTATGCCGGAACATGATGAAAAGTATCCAGGTGTTGATGGTGGTTTTTAAACAAGGGGTAAAATCGTAAAACCCCATGACCTAGTGTTACCCGCAACACATTAACTAAGAGCATTTAACTCAGGTGTAAATAATTAATAGGGGTATTTTTCAAAATACCGGATTAGGTTTTCGACACGTAACCCTAATTCCAAAACTAAGCCGCACATCATGCACGCACTAAGAATAATGCCAAACCAAGCCGCACACATCACGCGCAACAATGCCAAACCAAGCCGCACACAAGCGCACCACGGCAACCATGCCAAACCAAGCCGCACACCAACGCACCACTGCACGCAACCATGCCAAACCAAGCCGCACACTCGCGCACCATGGCAACAATGCCAAACCAAGCCGCACACCGCGCACCACGCAACCATGCCAAACCAAGCCGCACATCTGCGCACCACTAAAGAACCATGCCAAACCAAGCCGCACACATGCGCGCCATGGCAACAATGCCAAACCAAGCCGCACCCTGCGCGCCACCGCAACAACGCCAAAACCAAGCCGCACACCAGCGCACCATGGCGAGAACGCCAAAACCAAACTACATATCACACTCATTGGCAACCATGCCAAACTAAGCCGCTATGCCATTGGCACATGCCAAAGATAGCGCCATAGGCTTGCAAAACGTGCAACTAGGTCAACATGGCCGTACGTGCCATTGGCACATGCCAACGCGTACCACAAGCCATATTTCCAAGCCGCTATGCCATTGGCACATGCCAAATGTAGCGCCCTAGGCTTGCAAAACGTGCAACTAGGTCAACATGGCCGTACGTGCCATTGGCACATGCCAACACGCACCACAAGCCATATTTCCAAGCCGCTATGCCATTGGCACATGCCAAATATAGCGCCCTAGGCTTGCAAACCATGCAACCTACCATGCAATGCCATTACATGCCAACATGCTCGCCGGGTAGCTTTTCCTACCAAGGCCATGCCAATGGCACATGCCAACATGCCAACATGCTCGGTAGCTTTTCCTACCAAGGCCACGGCCCTAATGGCCACGCATGCCATTGGCACATGCCAACATGCTCGCTGGTAGCTTTTCCTACCAAGGCCACGGCCCTAATGGCCACGCATGCCATTGGCACATGCCAAACACACACGCTGGTAGCCTAACTTGCAAACCGTGCAACCTACCACCAAGGCATTCTGCACATGCCATTGGCACATGCCACACACGCCACTAGCAAACTCTCGGCATTGCCACTTACACTCAACATACAACCTACCACCAAGGCATTCCGCACATGCCAATGGCACATGCCACACGCGCCACTAGCGCCGCCACTTGCACTTAAGGTGCAACCAACGAGATATCAACACAAACCGGGGATGCTTTCCAGGGGTTTTGGTTTGGCGGTCACACTTGCGGCGTACACTACGCTCACATTAAGAAAGCGTGAAAAGGAATAAAGCGGTCAAATAAATGAGGAAATAATGGTGAAAACGTTTTCACCCATTAACACCATGCGGTTACCACCTCCTCCCATTATTTCACCCTTTACTCTCTTCCTTCATGAGACCAGTGTACGTTTCAATCTCGACTTGTATAAATAGGTCTTACCTATTTCCACCGCACAACAAGTCTCTAATCGGAGAAAAATACTACACTCTCGTAAAAGGCAACTTTGCAAGCTCTCCAAAAGCTTTCATCTCTTGCAAGCTTCCTAAGCTTTCACTTTCTCGATACAAGTCGAGACACTACTCTCCCGTAACTATTCTTTCTCAACACCTTTCATTGCTTCCCTCCCCAAATCAACCCTTCTCCTTCACTTTATGACCGAAGCAAGTCTGGAACGGCCATTTCTTGGTTTAGGCCGGACTTGTACAGATTGATCTCTCGAATCTATAAAGTGCTCACGTGCAACACATTTGTTTAGGGTTTAAACCAGTTTCTCACTCACCCACCGAATTTACCGAAATCGGCAGAAACGATTTTCACCCATAAACAATTGGCGACCACAATGGGAGGATTGATCTATCGGTTACAATACCAACTCCGACTCCCGATTTCGTTTCCCGACGTCAAATCCCAACATGGTGGAACTCAGTCCGGAGCGGCCGCGAGAACACCAAAGATGTAACGCACCCCGATGTTAGCATCTCTCCCAATAACGTTGTTACGTCACCGGTGACAACAACAACATCGAATGCACTCCCTCAAGTGTAACACCGCCAATCACCGGGCCGAGCCGCCGCCTCCTCTAGCGTCTCTCGCACAACCCTCTAATCACGACAACGAAAATATCTTTTTCGGTGTCGCGCCACCCGATCACCGTGGCTAGAGCCGCCGCCACGACCCCAAATGCTTCGTCTAGCATGGCGCCTCCGTCCACGACCAAAATCCCAACTACCCCGCCAACGGGACGAGAAACCGGAGGGACAAGAGGAAGTCGCCCTTACGTCACCATCGCTGATCTGATGGAACGACAAGAGATGCTCGCCAGAGCCCGGCATGAATATGGTTTCAACACGTAAGGAGGTACTCATCTTTCTCAAGACCCTGACAGAACGACTACCACGTGAGTCGCGCCCTCCAAAGTCATTTAGGAACGTCTCCAATAACCCCGACGCCAGCACCTCGGCGGAGCACGCCTCCATGGATGAGGAAACTCGCACTAGAATCCCATTGGAAAGAAATCAGCCACCCAACTTTGTCACGAGAGAAGATTTGGAACAACTCCTCTGCAACCGAATCAAGAATGATGAGTTGGACGTGCATCATCACCAACCCCTTACCCATCTCGAAATACATAGAATCCCTCTCCCAAGGGGGTACTCTTCTCCTCAATTTACCCCGTACGATGGTACCGGAATGCACGTGAGCATGTTTCTCGTTTCCTGGAATCCCTAGGTGAACATGAATATAATCACGTTCTTCGTTTAAGGGAATTCTCAAAATCACTTACTGGAAGGGCGTATACATGGTACAACAAAGATCCCACCGAGCAAAGATTCCCAACCGGAGTAGCATGGTCACCGTTTTACAAGAAATACTTCTTCGTGTCTCGAACAAGTTACCTTTTCGGACCTCGGAAGAATGTACTAGTGGGATAACGAACATCCGAATGATTTCGTCAAAAGGTTCAGGGTTCAAGCACTCGACTGTCACGACCCAAACGTGACCGAGCAACAATTGGTGAACGCATGCATCAATGGTATGGTTCCAATCTACCGCGCCCTGCTAGAAAACTTGTGTTTCCAAACGTTCTCCGAACTCCATGAAGCCGCCAAACGATCTGCAACAACAGCACCAGCATTACTGGAAAGAACTAGGCCAACTCGAACCGAAGACGCGCGCGAAACCCGCGGGAGTAGACGCCTCATCAACAAACAATTTAAAGCCGGATCATCCTCCGTGAACATAGTAAACGAAAGGGGAAAAAGGAAAGCCGCAACTACGAGCCACCACCAAACGTGAAGCGCCAGAAACAACGGAACCCTCGCAACGGAAGATCGTCACTAAAACTCCTGTGCATCATCGTGAGACCGAAGGAAATACCCTTGATTTCCCATTCCCCATCGAGGAGGTGATTGACCTCCTAGAAGCCTGGGTTCAAGATGATGTCATCAGATTGCAACCACTCAGACGGCCACCAACTGAGGCTGAGATGGCGAACCCCAAATACTGCCATTACCACAGGTTCGTTCACCACCCGACTAGCGATTGCAACAGACTGAAGCATATTTTCAAAGAAAGGATAGAAGCAAGAGAACTCCAACTAGGAGACGAAAGAGTGCATCGAGACCCACTACCAATAAGAAACTGCGGTTCCCCTGGGGACTCCGTACACGAGACCGTACAATCCATGATGCGACATGTATGCGAAATTCTCTATCTTTCCAAGGTTCAGCGCCAAGATATTTTCGCAGCTCTCAATCGTGTTGTATCCGGCAAACGGCTTTTTCTCTCCTCGGAATCCACGCCAAGGGCCCAAGCTTCCCAAACAGGCGAAGCGGAACTGGGACTGCCGACCACGTCCCGTTTAAGAGGTAACGAATTTGACGACACGCTCATCGACACGGCCTCCTACCACAACATCATTACTTTCAAGACACCGAAGGCGGCAGGATTTACAAAACAAGACGCTACCTATTCCCGTCCGTGATTAAGGACTTGAGAGGAGAAGCTTTGAACGCGCATGGCTACATCAACTTAGAGATCGAGATGGGAGACGCTATAACACATAGCAAATTCCATATTGTCAAAGAACTAGATCACGACATGATATTGGGACGTTTATGGGTGCTTGACAACAAAGCAAAATTGGATGTGCGCCTCCGCCAACGTCCACGCCCGAAGGAAATTCCAACAAATCATCCCACCGGTTATCGCATCAACAAACTACCAAGAAACCCGCACATCCGGAGAAGACTCGTTGGCGCTAGCTCATGGTTTTCAAATGCAAGTAAGTCCGACCAAGCAACCTTTTCTCGCAACCAGCCTTTCCTTCCCCTTTCCGTCATGGGGACTCGCGCGACATCGCACGAACGCTGTCAAGAAATGCGAATGGGAGGCCGGACCATTTGAACACTTTGCAAGAAGCTTGGAAACTTCTATTGAAGCCAACGAAGCCAAGACTCAAACGGTCGCACGACGTCTGAAACCGTTTTCAATTGGAGATGTAGTGGTCAAAGGAAGCACGTTTCAAGTTGGGAAGATGACAAGAAAATGGATTTGCCCGAAGAAGGAGAAGACGAGCCGTATCTGGTTGCGGATACCCTTTTGGGAGGATATTGCAAGCTCATCAATGCAGTCACACTTGAAGGCGTGATAATTCACTCGCGATGGCTCAAGGAATCCAATCCATAAAAAAAAAAAAAAGGGGGGTACTTCCCATTTACTCCTTTTCTTTTTCGGTATTCCCTTTAACAATTCCTCTTAGTAGTTGTACTTCCCCAAGATGAATACACCGTTTGTATTTCTCCTCGGGATTCCCTTCCGTCAAAAAAATAAAATAAAAAAATACATCTCTTTCCAAGCAAATTCTCCGGATATCGAGAAATACATCGATAAACCCGTAAAACCACCGCAGAGCCATCTCTTCCAAAAAATATATATGAAGCAAAATGTTTACCGATGAAGAAGAAGGAAAAGATGAGTTTACCAAAAAAAAAAAAAAAAAAAAAAGGCATCAGGGGAACAAAGCAACAATGTAAATAACAAAAGGGAGGAACTAGCCCTCGAAGGATGGAGCACAAGTCCCCTCGGGCAAAGCTATCTTCAATCACTTCCCCCAGCAATCCTTCGGGCAATAAAGGTTCCATTCAACGGTTTTAGCAAAGAACAACCTCAACATCCCATCCCGAAGTAGCCACAAGAGAAGAGCAGCAGTCCTCCCCGACGACTATTCCAGCATACGCCACCATAACCCCTCCGGTATCACCAACAACACCTTTGGCATCAACTTCAAAGGCTATTCAACACCTTTAGGGTTTTCGACACAGAACCCTAATTCCAAAACTAAGCCGCACACTGCGCACCATGGCAACAATGCCAAACTAAGTCGCACACTGCGCACCACGGCAACCATGCCAAACCAAGCCGCACACTGCGCACCATGGCAACAATGCCAAACCAAGCCGCACACTGCGCACCACGGTAACCATGCCAAACCAAGCCGCACACTGCGCATCACGGCAACCATGCCAAACCAAGCCGCACACTGCGCACCACGGCAACCATGCCAAACCAAGCCGCACACTGCGCACCACGGCAACCATGCCAAACCAAGCCGCACACTGCGCACCATGGCAACAATGCCAAACCAAGCCGCACATCGCACCACGGCAACCATGCCAAACCAAGCCGCACACTCACGCACCACGGCAACCATGCCAAACCAAGCCGCACACACGCGCGCCATGGCAACAATGCCAAACCAAGCCGCACCCTCGCGCGCCACCGCAACAACGCCAAAACCAAGCCGCACATCGCGCACCATGGCAAGAACGCCAAAACCAAACTACATATCACACTCATTGGCAACCATGCCAAACTAAGCCGCTATGCCATTGGCACATGCCAAAGATAGCGCCCTAGGCTTGCAAAACGTGCAACTAGGTCAACATGGCCGTACGTGCCATTGGCACATGCCAACGCGTACCACAAGCCATATTTCCAAGCCGCTATGCCATTGGCACATGCCAAATGTAGCGCCCTAGGCTTGCAAAACGTGCAACTAGGTCAACATGGCCGTACGTGCCATTGGCACATGCCAACGCGTACCACAAGCCATATTTCCAAGCCGCTATGCCATTGGCACATGCCAAATATAGCGCCCTAGGCTTGCAAAACGTGCAACTAGGTCAACATGGCCGTACGTGCCATTGCACATGCCAACGCGTACCACAAGCCATATTTCCAAGACGCTATGCCATTGGCGCATGCCAAATATAGCGCCCTAGGCTTGCAAAACGTGCAACTAGGTCAACATGGCCGTACGTGCCATTGGCACATGCCAACGCGTTCCACAAGCCATATTTCCAAGCCGCTATGCCATTGGCGCATGCCAAATATAGCGCCCTAGGCTTGCAAAACGTGCAACTAGGTCAACATGGCCGTTTGTGCCATTGGCACATGCCAACACGCACCACAAGCCATATTTCCAAGCCGCTATGCCATTGGCACATGCCAAATATAGCGCCCTAGGCTTGCAAACCATGCAACCTAAGCCAAGTCGGCCACGCATGCCATTGGCACATGCCAACATGCTCGCTGGTAGCTTTTCCTACCAAGGCCACAGCCCTAAATGGCCACGCATGCCATTGGCACATGCCAACATGCTCGCTGGTAGCTTTTCCTACCAAGGCCACGGCCCTAATGGCCACGCATGCCATTGGCACATGCCAAACACACACGCCGGTAGCCTAACTTGCAAACCGTGCAACCTACCACCAAGGCATTCTCGCACATGCCATTGGCACATGCCACACACGCCACTAGCAGCTGCTCTGCATTGCCACTTACACTCAACATACAACCTACCACCAAGGCATTCCGCACATGCCAATGGCACATGCCACACGCGCCACTAGCGGCGCCACTTGCACTTAAGGTGCAACCAACGAGATATCAACACAAACCGGGGATGCTTTCCGGGGTTTTGGTTTGGCGGTCACAGCTTGCAGCGTACACTACGCTCACATTAAGAAAGCGTGAAAAGGAATAAAGCGGTCAAATAAATGAGGAAATAATGGTGAAAACGTTTTCACCCATTAACACCATGCGGTTACCACCTCCTCCCATTATTTCACCCTTTATGATATCTGGAGAATTTGCTTGGTCGTGTGGCACCGACGCACAACTCCACAACTCCATCACTCCACTTCCTCCACTTCCCACGAGAGACATGAATAAGGCTCAATGACTTGTATAAATAGGTTCTTCGCCCTATTTCAAACAACAACACAAGTCCGCATTGAGACAAAAACCAAGTGTTAATACAAAACGTATTCCAACACCCGAGCTTGCTTGCATCAATCACAAGCCTGCTCACCTTTCTCGTTGCAAGTCATAAGCAAGCCAACACCTTCACAATATCAACACCTTCTTCGCTTCCCTCCCTAAGATCAACCCCATCTCCTTCACTTTGTGACCGAAACAAGTCTGGAACGGCCATTTCTTGGTTTAGGCCGGACTTGCACAGATTGATCTCTCGAATCTACAAGCACTCACCGCGCAGTGCATTTATTTAAGGTTTAAATTCATTCCTCATCCACACCCCAAATTACCAAATTCTGCAGGAGTAGTTTTCACCCATAAACAAATAGGTACCTCAGAAGTTTGGGGAGAATCCTCATTTTTCTCCTCCAAAACAGGTTCCTTTGGTGTTTCCACCTTGCCCGAATCAGAAACTTCGGGTTGCACAAGTTGTGTACCGCTTCTCAACGTAATAGCATTGACACCCTCTTTTGGGTTAATAGATTGAGAAGGGAGTTTCCCACTATTTTGTGCCTTCAATTGGTTCAACTCAATAGCCATGGAGCCCATTTGTGTTTGCAACGCCTTGATAGCACTCTTAGTTTCTTGTTGACTTTCTTTGAACATGGTGGAAATGCCTTGCATCATTGTTTGAATCTTTGAATCAATATCAGAACCTTGATCCTGCATTGATTGTTGTGCTTGTGGTTGCTGAAATTATTGTTGTTGCGGTTGAAATCCACTCGGACGGTTGAAAGTAGGTTGTTGGATTGCACCTTGCTTGTTGGCATAGCTAAAATTGGGGTGATCTCTCCATCCCGGATTGTAAGTGTTGGAGTAGGGATCATACCGTCTTTGTTGACTTGGAAAGATCGCATTAGCTTGCTCATCTTCATAACATCGAGGAGAACTTGGTATAACCGCGGCTGCAACTTGTTGCATCATCGCTGACATGTTACCCATTTGTTGACGAAGTTCCTCAACCTCGCTCACTTCATTCACCCTTCTTAGAATCACATCCGAACCACGACTCAAGAATTGTTGTGAGTTCGCTGCCATGTTTTCAATCAACTCTCTAGCTTGTGCCACCGTCTTGTTCACTAGTGCACCACCACCCGCAGCGTCAAGAAGATTCCTATCACTTGATTGAAGTCCTTCATAGAAGTATTGGATGATCATAGCGTCACTGAATTGGTGGTGAGGGCAGCTTGCCACTAATCTCTTGTATCATTCCCAACATTCATATAAGGATTCTCCCACGTTTTGCTTCATCCCACAAATCTCCTTGCGAATTTGAGTAGCCTTGGATGCAGGAAAATATCTCTCTAAAAAGAGTTTCTTCAGCCCATTCCATGTTGTGACACTTCCGGGAGGTAAATAGTATAACCAATCCTTAGCACTATCCATTAAAGAGAAACGGAAAACTTTCAACATTGCACCATCCGCCTCAACATCCGCTGGAAGCATAGCCGTGACAATGGTGTGGAAGTCCATAAGATGTTTGTTTGGATCTTCATTCACCATGCCATGGAATTTTGGTAATTCTCTAAGCAACCCCGGCTTTATCTCAAAAGTAGAGTTCGTTTGAATACACCCCTGTTGTGTATCAAGCCTATGAGAAGCCAAGTCCTTGAGTGAACGATTTGCATCACCCATTGATTCTTCTTCTTCAACTTGTGGTTCGTCTACGATTGGAACCTCTTGTTCTCCTTTTATTTGTACTTCTCCTTCCACCTCTAACTCTGGATTTTCTGTTGTGTCTTGACTTGGTTGGAGTATTGTGCCTCTTCGAGTAGCTATCCCGCACCTTGGATAATTCCAATCTTTAGTAGCCAGGGATTAGGTACCTGAAAACAATTCTCGCAAACAAGTGAGAAACAAGACAAGAAACAAAAATCAAAGATAAAAGCAGAAATTGTAAAAAGAAACTAAAAACTTAATAACAAGCCGTATGCCTCCCCGGCAACGGCGCCAAAATTTGATCGATGTCGTAAGCGTCAAAAATAATTTCACTTTCTTACTCACTAAATTTAAATGAAGTACAAAGTAAGGAAGAGTTCGTATCCACGGAGAGGCAATTGTTGTTATGCGATTTTCAGTTTCTAAGGTAACCAAGGGGGGATGTTTGTTGTTTTATCTAATAAATAAAAGTAATTGAAAGCAAAGTAAGTAATTGGAATAATCAATAAGGAGAAGATATTGGTCACGGGA
Organism: Papaver armeniacum; assembly: GCA_023531295.1. NCBI lineage: Eukaryota > Viridiplantae > Streptophyta > Magnoliopsida > Ranunculales > Papaveraceae > Papaver > Papaver armeniacum. The sequence goes on along the minus strand of JAJJWW010008641.1, from coordinate 1,702,518 downwards.
TAGTATCATTCACAAACATGTATTTTCATCAATGATTAGAATTGGTATTTTAATCTCTCATCTACTAATAGTCCTAGGATACCTTGATTGCAAGTATATCCCGCTAATTCCCTGTTTTCATCACAACCACATTAAAAGATGCATATGTGAATTCTTCCTAGAAAGCAACCTAAAGTGTAAAAGCACAATTAGATTTAACTCCCTAAAAGCAATAAGTTCTATGGAATAAGACTAATCAATGCAAACGAATGTGTAAAACCACTAAACGTTTTAATAAAAGTTATGATTCACTTGTGACTGGTAGGATATATCACTACAAGCACTACCCACAATTATGCTACTTAGAATCAGGGATAAACAACTTTCGTATTGAAAACCCTAATATAGCTCTAGAGATGAATGTAAATTGGATTGATTCCGGACTCAACCAAACAAACAATCAAATCATATAACACTATTAATTGTGAATCACAAACAATAAAATATTGAGACAAAACTAATTCATTGAATCATATAACATATTGAGAAATCAACTTTATCCCATAACCAATAATATTTGTTTAGCTACTCATAGCTATGGAGTTCATCATAATAATATTAATTGAAAAGAAGAAGATGAACAAAAGCAAACCCTAGAAGCGTAAACAAAACCGGCTCTCCAAAGTTCCAAGAAAATGTGTGATCCCCAAAAGTTGTAGAAGTCTTTCCTTTAAATAGCTCCCTTGTTTCCAAAATTAGGTCTAATCTTCAAAGGTCCAAAAGATAGAAGTCCACCAAGCCCATGTGTGAGAAAAACCATGTGAAAACTCTGCCAAAAAACGGTCGCCGGAAATCTGGTATTATGGCCGGAAATTGGCCGGAATCCGGTACCAGAAAATATCTCAGGTGACCGGCAAAATCTGCCCGGTCACCGGTCAACTGGGTCAGCTCGGGTCAACTCGGTCAAACCAACCGAGTCAACACCGATTCAGAGAGTCAGCCGGGTCACAATTAGAGTCAGCTGTTAACCAGCTGAGTGGGTTGAGTCAGATCAGGCCAAAGTCTTGCATGAGCCAGAACATTTGTGTTGCACCATCATTGTGCATCACCAGTGTACTTCCAGCCATGATGGCTACACTGCAAATCAGCTCTTTCTTGTCCTAGCATAAATCACCACAGTGTACAGCTTCAACTCCAAGCAGCAGTCTCAACTGCCATCTCCCTGTGCAACAATTTCGAAACCTCCACTTTGAAATCCAATTCAAACCCATTAACAGCAACACTTCACTTCATTCCATTCCCTAGCCTTTACCAATTCCAACACCACCAGCACATCCCTGCAACGGCTAGCTCAATCGCCATCTGTGCATCGTCCTTCTCTACAGCTCCAAATAGACTCATAGCATCCTCTGTAGCTTCAGATTACCAGCTTCATTGCAGCTCAACTTCCATCACCTGCAAAGCATTCATTCCATAACCTGTACCTAGGCATACATCTAAGCGGTAGCATCAACTCGGAGCCACCACAGATTCAGCTCTCAATTGCAAGCAATCTTCACAGTTCACTCATTAAGCACAAACCCATGTAATATCCGTCAACTCAGGTCTTCTCGGTGCCATCATTCTTCTCTGTATTTCAAAGCACCCACACAGCTCATGATTTCTGCTACAGTTCAACACCACCAGTGACTCAAACCAAACCATTATGTAATACCCAGCACACATCTAATACACTCCATTCTCAGTGCAGTGCATCAGTCCATGGCATCTTACAATTCAATTCATCCTTCAGCTCAGAGCAGCAAAAACCCCTCTGCCTGACCGCAATCACGGCTACGACTTCAGTTCAAACACACAATCTTATACAAACATCCTCCAATAGCAGCTCCACCTGCAATTCCCTGTCAAGCACTAACCCCTCAATTCCAATTGTAATCACCATAATCAAAACCTATTGTCACAGCAGCAACTCATTTAACACCTGCACTTCATCCACCAGCGCCTGAGCTCAATCAACACCATTTCAAATTCGTCCACCCCATTACAGCTGCATCGCCTCGCCACTTCCAATTCCATCTCTATCTTCTTCCATCTTCGCAACCTGTAGGAACCCGTTTTAGCTCCTCTAACACTGGTTCCATGGCTACAATTGCAACATCACCTGCAATCCAGACCCATCTCCTCATTCTCAATGGCAACAATCAGCAGCAACACCTGAAATGCACCTTCTGTGTCAATGCAATCACTGCACCTACACTCACTGCTCAAGTCTTAAGTCCCTATCTGCATCTGCTTCAAGCACTTCAATCTCAGACCACCAGTTCTTGTTAACTCCTTGCTTGGTTCAATTCCTCCTTTTCTCCATTTCCTTGTACCACCAGAAACATCATTCCTGCTACATCTCAATCTCCACAGCAGAAAACCCTTCTTTTGTTAGGTAAACTCGAACTCATTCTCGAATGAAATCACAAATCCCATCTCCTTAATGGCCTCAGATCCTAGCAGTAGCATCTTCTTGATTAACAACAAATCCACCACTAATTTCTACACCAGAAGCCCTAATTCCTTCTCAATTCAAAACCCCTTCACTCAAAAACCCAATTGAAACAAACCCTAGAACAGCTCCAATTTCGAGTTATTTCTTCTCGGCTTCAAATCACCAACAAACCCTAAATTGTAGTGTTCTTCTTCTCAGATCGACATCAATCGTCTCCTCCTTTACTGATTCCTTGGGCCTGGATTTCTTCAATCATCCGAATACACAATTCTTCTCAACTTTCTCTTAATTCATCAGCAGACTTCTCAATCAACCCTAACTTCTAATTCCCGAGCAACACATCACAAGGACATGAACTTGAGCTTAATCTTCCATGAGCAACAGCCACATCTCCTCCATCATCACTCAAATCCCTTATCTCTGTCGACCTCTCTTCTCTGTATTCCATGGCCGCCATACATTCTCTCCATTTCAGGCAGAGAGGAAATAAATGTAAATGATGATAAGAAGAAATAATTTCTTCTCTGATTTTTTTTAGATTATGTGTAGGAATAGGAATTGATATGGGCACCCAGCTTTTAGATGTAGACCACCACCAGTGACAACATTTTCCACTTAACTGTCGGTTCTGCGAGACTAACAGTGATTCCACGATACGCTTCAATTGCTCGCAACTTCTTCATAAGATGTCGGAATGATCTTGTTCTTTCGCCATTGACTTCATATTTCCGTGCTCTTCACATGATGAGAAGGAATCCAAGATTTGGGCGGGTTCCGCTTCTTTTTGCTCCAAATGACTCCATTGCACCTAATAAACTCAAAAGCACGCGTAAAGTGCATCATTCACCAGAAAAATAGCAAAGAAAGCGTAACTACTAGATAGTAAATTAGGTGTTTTAGACACCTATCAGATTCCCCCACACTTAGACTTTGCTAGTCCTCGAGCAAATCAAACAAAACAATTCTAAAGAATACATACAACTCCGTGTCGTCGAGGCTACGGTCACTTTTAGCGTAAATAACAAGCCTTTAAACCATTAGGTGTCCCTAGTGGACGAGTTATAGTCTCGTGAGGGTTTACTAGAGATATACCCACAAAACCTATTTTTCCAACTTACTAGTTCTCCGTAATGATAGCATCCAACGTGCTAAGAAGACATAGAGATTCTGCACACTAGTCATAAGAAGTTAGACACATAAATGAACACAATCTCATTCTTAAAAGTTGAGAGAGAAATAACCATCCCTTCTCGAAAGAAATTCGGGTTCGAAGTGATCTAAAGTCTCGACTCTGCCTCACAAGAAAGGGTTTTATGATATTGCTCTCAATAATAAACAGCTTTTTATGGGTCACACATGTGTCCAGGTAGGAATGAAGAGAGAATCCTGCGACACGTTGAATGGTAGGAAGGCAAAACCCTCCGAATGTTTTGAAAACCCACATCTTTTATAATTTTGAAAACCCATTTTTCTGACGATCTCTACGAAAGGAAATCAACCACTTAACGAAGGTGGGAATATGCTTACTTACCTCGTTATCCGTTCGACGTGCAGCTAGCACCACTCTCACAGCATCCATAGAAACGTCTTCGGTCTTCAATCGGTGTTTTCATCTTCGTCTTCGGTCTTCAACTCTTGAACTTCGTAGAATCTTGACAATATGATTCTTTCCTCTAATTTCTTGTTGGTTGAAACTTCATTATAGATATTCCTTCTTCCCTTGGCTTTATTGGAAGAATACAAAACTAAAAACGAACTATACAAACCCAAAATAATTTTATTTTTTTTTCTTTCTTTTTTTTTTCTTTTTTCTTTTTCTTTTTTAATTAATTTATTAATTTATTTATTTTATTTTTGAAATAAAAAATAAAACAAATACTACGAAATAAAACAATAAAACTAGTAATGAACCTAAGAAATTTTCTCTTGTCTTTTTTTTTCTTCTAATTTTCTTTTTTTTTTTTTTTTTTTTTTGAGACAAGAGAAAGAAACACAAACTGAAAATACAAATAAAAATGCAAGTACAAAGGCCATGGTGTAAGTACTTTACCGCTTGATTCTTCACAACTTATATGTCTTGATATCATAAACTTCTCGAACTCTCATCTTTGATAATTTTCACTCTTGTACAATAGTCTTCAACTTATAAAAATTATGCTCCTTGTTTTGTTGCTTCACTTGAATCTGAAATCTGCTCAATTCTGTACCATTGCTTGTAAACCTCAAACGTGTTCAACTTTCCTTCAAATTTGTGATGCTCCTCTTGTTGATGATGATGGTGTTTCTATGGACCTGTTGGTGTAGAGAGAGATAAGGTGGATGGTGCTAACTGCGAACAAGATTACAAGTGGTATGTAAGTTAGCAATTCGATGTCACCATCATGGTTGATACAAATAGCACTCAAGAGATCAAAATAGTGCTTCTATGGTGGGAGGTTGGGCAGCTCACCATTCTGCCCGGAATTTACGTACGGTGACACACACTCTAAAAGCACAAATTTAGACAGGTACAAAGAATTGAAGGTCGGTGCCTCACATTATGTAACTTGGGTAGTCTCCACTATAGGGGATCACTGCTCTAATACCGAATTTAGTCTGCACCTTATTTGCCACTGGCATGGTTAAATCCAACTTTAACTCTCATACAATTAAGAAACCCGATCATGTTCTCTGTCATCTCTAAGTTCAAGTCACTCTTGTGAGATTCTCGATGTAATCTTAGCGACATGTATACTATGTGACTCTAAACTAACTACAAGTTGGAGTTTTCTTATTCACTAGTTTACACAAAAGTTGAAAATTTTGAAAAATTTACAAAGCAAATGCTTAACCAATCCCCCACACTTAAACTTTACATTGTCCTCAATGTAATTGAATCGTCCAAAGTAAGTCAAGGTGGGAAATTCTAACAAGAAATCAGAAAAAAATAAAAACAAGACAAAAAAAAACTAAAAAACAAGACAAGAAATACTCATCCGATGGGTTGCCTCCCATTTAGCGCTTGGTTTAAAGTCGTCAGCCCGACTATCTCCTTGCTTTTCTATGACTCCTCCAGAGGGAGTACATCCACAAAGTTAACTCCTTCCACCACTTCGGAAGTGAAATTCTCATAATATGGTTTCAACCGGTGCCCATTAACTTTAAGTTCTTTCCCTGTAGCTATGCTACGAATTTCCACTACACCATGAGAAAACACATTAGTAACAATAAAAGGTCCGATCCATCGTGACCTTAATTTACCCTAAATAATTGCAAGCGAGAATTAAACAAAAGCACTTTCGCCCTATGCAAAATTGTTTTCTAGAAATCATGTTATCATGAAATGCTTTCGTCTTTTCCTTATAAATTCGCGAGCTTTCAAATGCATCATTGCGAAGCTCTTCTAGCTCTTGGAGTTGTAACTTCCTTTGCTTTCCAGCCCCATCCATCTCCATGTTGCATTGTTTAATAGACCAAAACGCCTTATGCTCAATTTCAACGGGTAAATGACAAGGTTTACCATACACAATCCTAAAGGGAGACATCCCGATAGGTGTCTTGTATGTGGTTCTATAAGCCCATAAATCATCATTAAGTCGCATGCTCCAATCTTTCCTTGTTGGATTCACCGTCTTTTATAGAATAGATTTCACCTCCCGATTAGACACCTCGACTTGTCCATTGGTTTGGGGATGATAAGGTGTTGCAATCTTGTGCGACACATTGTACTTCGTCAACAAGCTTTGCAAAATCCTGTTTTTGAAGTGAGAACCCCCATCGCTAATTATGGCTCTTGGAATTCCAAACCTTGCAAAAATATTAGTTTGCACAAAATCTGAAACCACTTTAGAATCATTAGTTGGGGTGGCTTTAGCTTCCACCCATTTCGAGACATAATCAACCGCAAGTAAGATATAAAAATTCCCATGGGAGTTGACAAAAGGCCCCATAAAATCGATACCCCATACATCAAAAACTTCAATAAATTGAATAAAAGTTTGTGGCATTTGATTTCGGGCACCTAGATTGCCGGTTCTTTGGCACCTATCACAAGTTGTACAAAATATATGTGCATCCTTAAACAAAGTTGGCCAATAAAAACCACTTTCAAGTACCTTGTGAGCGGTTCTCTTACTCCCAAAATGTCCTCCGCAAGCATAAGAGTGACAAAAAGACAAGATAGAATTAAATTCAGATTCGGGAATGCACCTTCGTATTACTTGGTCACTACCATGTTTCCATAAGTATGGATCATCCCATATGTATTGGTTTCCCAACTTCTTAAGTTTGTCCCTCTCAGCACGAGACAAGTTCTTTGGGATTTGTTTAGAAACTAAGTAATTAACAATATCGGCATACCATGGTTCTCCAAAGGCAATTGAGAATAGTTGCTCGTCCGGGAAACTTTCACGCAACGGGATAGCTTCCTTGTCCACAGCAAGACGGCTCAAATGATCCGCAATGGTGTTCTCAATTCCTTTCTTGTCCTTGATTTCAATATCAAACTCTTGCAAGAGTAAAATCCACCGTTTGAGCCTCGGTTTCGCCTCTTTCTTTGTAAGCAAGTACTTAAGCGCTGCATGATCAGAAAAGACATCAACTTTTGTACCAATTAGATAAGAGCGAAACTTTTCTAAAGCAAAAACAATGGCTAATAACTCTTTTTCAGTGGTTGTGTAGTTTTGTTGGGCCTCATTTAACGTTCTAGAAGCATAATAAATAGCATGAGGAAGCTTCCCCACACGTTGCCCAAGCACCGAACCAACCGCATAGTCACTTGCATCACACATGAGCTCAAAAGGCTTGCTCCAATCCGGTGGTTTAATGATAGGGGCTGCAATCAAAAGTTCTTTCAAAGGATTGAATGCCGCCATACATTTCTCATCAAAGTTAAAAACCACATCTTTTTGCAATAAGTTACAAAGTGGTGATGCTATCTTGGAAAAGTCCTTGATGAATCTACGATAAAAACCTGCATGACCAAGAAAAGAGCGTATCTCCTCACCGTAGTGGGAGGGGTTAGAGCACGAATAAGGTCTATCTTAGATTTATCGACTTCCAAACCTTTAGAAGATATTATATGGCCTAAAACTATGCCATGAGTTACCATGAAATGGCACTTCTCCCAATTTAGCACAAGATTTGTTTCAACACATCGTTCAAGGATTATAGACAAATTGTTCAAGCAAAGGTCAAACGAATCACCAAAGACACTAAAGTCATCCATGAACACTTCGATTATGTTTTCAACATATTCCGAGAAGATACTTACCACACACCTTTGAAAGGTAAATGGAGCATTTCACAAGCCAAAAGACATCCTTCTATAAGCAAAAGTACCGAAAGGACAAGTGGAAGTGGTTTTCTCTTGGTCCTCCGGTGCTATCACAATCTGATTATAACCTGAATAGCCATCAAGAAAGCAATAATAAGAATGTCCAGCTAAACGTTCAAGCATTTGATCAATAAAAGGCAATGGAAAGTGATCTTTTCTAGTAGTGGCATTCAATTTCCTGTAATCAATACAAACCCTCCAACCGGTTTGCACACGAGTTGGGACAAGTTCATTCTTATCATTCTCCACCACTGTTACACCTGATTTCTTTGGTACTACTTGTACCGGGCTCACCCACTTGCTATCGGATATGGGGTAGATAACACCCACTTCCAAGAGCTTGAGTATCTCCTTTTTCACAACTTCCATCATGGGAGGATTCAAACGACGTTGCGCTTCCCTTGTAGGCTTTGCATCGTCCTCCAAACGGATTTTGTGCATACAAACGGCGGGGCTTATACCCTTGATATCGGCAATTGTCCATCCTATGGCCGTCTTGTACTTCCTTAGCACCCTTAGAAGTTTTTGCTCCTGTAAATCACTAAGCTCATTAGAAACAATCACGGGTAACTCTTCATTATCACCCAAGTACAAGTACTTCAGGTGGTCGGGAAGAGGTTTCAATTCTAAAATTGGAGATTTAACAATTGAAGGTACAAGCTTTTCATCACTGCATGGTAAAGAAATTAAAGAGATATTATGAGTTTCCGGGCATGCTTGTTGTGAATTAAGATCACCAAGGGCTTCCTTGACCTCATTACCACACTCTACACCATTATCCATGGATGTAGTTAAAACGGTTTCCAAAGCATCATCACCGTTTAATTCAAACATTTGTTGTGCCAATGAATCCATAACATCAATGGAGAAACAAGAGTGGACATCACTAGGATATCTCATCGTCTCGAAAATGTTGAAACGTATTGTTTCTCCATCAAACTCCATAGTTAGCGTTCCCTTGTCCACATCAATAATGGTTTTCGCCGTTTTCATGAAGGGACGCCCAAGTAGCAATGGAAGAGACGAGTCCGGTGAACCTTCATCCATCTCTAACACGTAAAAGTCAGCTGGAAATACAAGTTGATTAACCTGCACAAGAACATCCTCAACAATACCCATTGGGTAGACATTAGAGCGATCGGCTAATTGTAATACAATTTCAGCCTTTTTGAGAGGACCAAGATCAAGTGAATTATACATTGACGCATGCATAACATTAACGGATGCACCTAAATCCAACATAGCTTTGTTAAATATAGTGTTACCAATTGTGACGGGAATGTCAAAACTACCGGGATCCTTGCACTTAAGTGGGAGTTTGTGTTCTAAGATTGCCGAAGCATTCTCCCCCACACTAAGCACTTCATTACCTTTGAGTCTTTGCTTATTGGTACACAAGTCCTTCAACACCTTTGCATACTTTGGTACTTGCTTAATAGCATCAATGAGTGGTATGTTCACATGGATCTTCTTTAAAACGTCTAAAATCTCCTTCTCTAATTCCGCCTTCTTAGAACTTGCAAATCTGCGAGGAAAAGGTAGAGGAGGAACATAAGTAGAAACCGGAGTTTTAGAGTTAGGAATAGGTACCTCAGAAGTTTGGGGAGAATTCTCATTCTTCTCCTCCAAAACAGGTTCCTTTGGTGTTTCCACCTTGCCCGAATCAGAAACTTCGGGTTGCACAAGTTGTGTACCGCTTCTCAACGTAATAGCATTGACACCCTCTTTTGGGTTAATAGATTGAGAAGGGAGTTTCCCACTATTTTGTGCCTTCAATTGGTTCAACTCAATAGCCATGGAGCCCATTTGTGTTTGGAACTCCTTGATAGCACTCGTAGTTTCTTGTTGACTTTCTTTGAACATGGTGGAAATGCCTTGCATCATTGTTTGAAGCTTTGAATCAATATCAGAACCTTGATCTTGCATTGATTGTTGTGCTTGTGGTTGCTAAAATTGTTGTTGTTGCGGTTGAAATCCACTCGGACGGTTGAAAGTAGGTTGTTGGATTGCACCTTGCTTGTTGGCATAGCTAAAATTGGGGTGATCTCTCCATCCCGGATTGTAAGTGTTGGAGTAGGGATCATACCGTCTTTGTTGACTTGGAAAGATCGCATTAGCTTGCTCATCTTCATAACATCGAGGAGAACTTGGTATAACCGCGGCTGCAACTTGTTGCATCATCGCTGACATGTTACCCATTTGTTGACGAAGTTCCTCAACCTCGCTCACTTCATTCACCCTTCTTAGATTTATATCCGAACCACGACTCAAGAATTGTTGTGAGTTCACTGCCATGTTTTCAATCAACTCTCTAGCTTGTGCCACCGTCTTGTTCACTAGTGCACCACCACCCGCAGCGTCAAGAAGATTCCTATCACTTGATTGAAGTCCTTCATAGAAGTATTGGATGATCATAGCGTCACCGAATTGGTGGTGAGGGCAGCTTGCCACTAATCTCTTGTATCGTTCCCAACATTCATATAAGGATTCTCCCACGTTTTGCTTCATCCCACAAATCTCCTTGCGAATTTGAGTAGCCTTGGATGCAGGAAAATATCTCTCTAAAAGAGTTTCTTCAGCCCATTCCATGTTGTGACACTTCCGGGAGGTAAATAGTATAACCAATCCTTAGCACTATCCATTAAAGAGAAACGGAAAACTTTCAACATTGCACCATCCGCCTCAACATCCGCTGGAAGCATAGCCGTGACAATGGTGTGGAAGTCCATAAGATGTTTGTTTGGATCTTAATTCACCATGCCATGGAATTTTGGTAATTCTCTAAGCAACCCCGACTTTATCTCAAAAGTAGAGTTCGTTTGAATACACCCCTGTTGTGTATCAAGCCTATGAGAAGCCAAGTCCTTGAGTGAACGATTTGCATCACCCATTGCTTCTTCTTCTTCTTCAACTTGTGGTTCGTCTACGATTGGAACCTCTCCTTTTATTTGTACTTATCCTTCCACCTCTAACTCTGGATTTTCTGTTGTGTCTTGACTTGGTTGGAGTATTGTGCCTCTTCGAGTAGCTATCCCGCACCTTGGATAAATCCAATCTTTAGTAGCCAGGGATTAGGTACCTGAAAACAATTCTCGCAAACAAGTGAGAAACAAGACAAGAAACAAAAATCAAAGATAAAAGCAGAAATTGTAAAAAGAAACTAAAAACTTAATAACAAGCCGTATGCCTCCCCGGCAACGGCGCCAAAATTTGATCGCTGTCGTAAGCGTCAAAAATAATTTCACTTTCTTACTCACTAAATTTAAATGAAGTACAAAGTAAGGAAGAGTTCTTATCCACATAGAGGCAATTGTTGTTATGCGATTTTCAGTTTCTAAGGTAACCAAGGGGGGATGTTTGTTGTTTTATCTAATAAATAAAAGTAATTGAAAGCAAAGTAAGTAATTGGAATAATCAATAAGGAGAAGATATTGGTCACGGGATAATATCATTCACAAACATGTATTTTCATCAATGATTAGAATTGGTATTTTAATCTCTCATCTACTAATAGTCCTAGGATACCTTGATTGCAAGTATATCCCGCTAATTCCCTGTTTTCATCACAACCACATTAAAAGATGCATATGTGAATTCTTCCTAGAAAGCAACCTAAAGTGTAAAAGCACAATTAGATTTAACTCCCTAAAAGCAATAAGTTATATGGAATAAGACTAATCAATGCAAACGAATGTGTAAAAGCACTAAACGTTTTAACAAAAGTTATGATTCACTTGTGACTAGTAGGATATATCACTACAAGCACTACCCACAATTATGCTACTTAGAATCAGGGATAAACAACTTTTTCGTATTGAAAACCCTAATATAGCTCTAGAGATGAATGTAAATTGGATTGATTCCGGACTCAACCAAACAAACAATCAAATCATATAACACTATTAATTGTGAATCACAAACAATAAAATATTGAGACAAAACTAATTCATTGAATCATATAACATATTGAGAAATCAACTTTATCCCATAACCAATAATATTTGTTTAGCTACTCATAGCTATGGAGTTTATCATAATAATATTAATTGAAAAGAAGAAGATGAACAAAAGCAAACCCTAGAAGCGTAAACAAAACCGGCTCTCCAAAGTTCCAAGAAAAATATATATGTGTGATCCCCAAAAGTTGTAGAAGTCTTTCCTTTAAATAGCTCCCTTGTTTCCAAAATTAGGTCTAATCTTCAAAGGTCCAAAAGATAGAAGTCCACCAAGCCCATGTGTGAGAAAAACCCATGTGAAAACTCTGCCAAAAAACGGTCGCCGGAAATCTGGTATTATGGCCGGAAATTGGCCGGAATCCGGTACCAGAAAATATCTCGGGTGACCAGAAAATCTGCCTTGGTCACCGGTCAACTGGGTCAGCTCGGGTCAACTCGGTCAAACCAACCGAGTCAACACCGATTCAGAGAGTCAGCTGTTAACCAGCTGAGTGGGCTGAATCAGATCAGGCCAAAGTCTTGCATGAGCCAGAACATTTGTGTTGCACCATCATTGTGCATCACCAGTGTACTTCCAGCCATGATGGCTACACTGCAAATCAGCTCTTTCTTGTCCTAGCATAAATCACCACAGTGTACAGCTTCAACTCCAAGCTGCAGTCTCAACTGCCATCTCCCTGTGCAACAATTTCGAAACCTCCACTTTGAAATCCAATTCAAACCCATTAACAACAACACTTCACTTCATTCTATTCCCTAGCCTTTACCAATTCCAACACCACCAACACATCCTTGCAACGGCTAGCTCAATCGCCATCTGTGCATCGTCCTTCTCTACAGCTCCAAATAGACTCATAGCATCCTCTGTAGCTTCAGATTACCAGCTTCATTGCAGCTCAACTTCCATCACCTGCAAAGCATTCATTCCATAACCTGTACCTAGGCATACATCTAAGCGGTAGCATCAACTCAGAGCCACCACAGATTCAGCTCTCAATTGCAAGCAATCTTCACAGTTCACTCATTAAGCACAAACCCATGTAATATCCGTCAACTCAGGTCTTCTCGGTGCCATCATTCTTCTCTGTATTTCAAAGCACCCACACAGCTCATGATTTCTGCTACAGTTCAACACCACCAAGTGACTCAAACCAAACCATTCTGTAATACCCAGCACACATCTAATACACTCCATTCTCAGTGCAGTGCATCACCATGGCATCTTACAATTCAATTCATCCTTCAGCTCAGAGCAGCAACAACCCCTCTCGCTCGACCGCAATCACGGCTACGACTTCAGTTCAAACACACAATCTTATACAAACATCCTCCAATAGCAGCTCCACTGCAATTCCCTGTCAAGCACTAACCCCTCAATTCCAATTGTAATCACCATAATCAAAACCTATTGTCACAGCAGCAACTCATTTAACACCTGCACTTCATCCACCAGCGCCTGAGCTCAATCAACACCATTTCAAATTCGTCCACCCCATTACAGCTGCATCGCCTCGCCACTTCCAATTCCATCTCTATCTTCTTCCATCTTCGCAACCTGTAGGAACCCGTTTTATCTCATCTAACACTGGTTCCATGGCTACAATTGCAACATCACCTGCAATCCAGACCCATCTCCTCATTCTCAATGGCAACAATCAGCAGCAACACCTTATATGTCAGTGCAATCACTGCACCTACACTCACTGCTCAAGTCTTAAGTCCCTAACTGCATCTGCTTCAAGCACTTCAATCTCAGACCACCAGTTCTTGTTAACTCCTTGCTTGGTTCAATTCCTCATTTTCTCCATTTCCTTGTACCACCAGAAACATCATTCCTGCTACATCTCAATCTCCACAGCAGAAAACCCTTCTTCTGTTAGGTAAACTCGAACTCATTCTCGAATGAAATCACAAATCCCATCTCCTTAATGGCCTCAGATCCTAGCAGTAGCATCTTCTTGATTAACAACAACTCCACCACTAATTTCTACACCAGAAGCCCTAATTCCTTCTCAATTCAAAACCCCTTCACTCAAAAACCCAATTGAAACAAACCCTAAAACAGCTCCAATTTCGAGTTATTTCTTCTCGGTTTCAAATCACCAACAAACCCTAAATTGCAGTGTTCTTCTTCTCAGATCGACATCAATCGTCTCCTCCTTTACTGATTCCTTGGGCCTGGATTTCTTCAATCATCCGAATACACAATTCTTCTCAACTTTCTCTTAATTTATCAGCAGACTTCTCAATCAACCCTAACTTCTAATTCCCGAGCAACACATCACAAGGACATGAACTTGAGCTTAATCTTCCATGAGCAACAGCCACATCTGCTCCATCATCACTCAAATCCCTTATCTCTGTCGACCTCTCTTCTCTGTATTCCATGGCCGCCATACATTCTCTCCATTTCAGGCAGAGAGGAAATAAATGTAAATGATGATAAGAAGAAATAATTTCTTCTCTGATTTTTTTTAGATTATGTGTAGGAATAGGAATTGATATAGGCACCCAGCTTTTAGATGTAGACCACCACCAGTGACAACATTTTCCACTTAACTGTCGGTTCTGCGAGACTAACAGTGATTCCACGATACGCTTCAATTGCTCGCAATTTCTTCATAAGATGTCGGAATGATCTCGTTCTTTCGCCATTGACTTCATATTTCCGTGCTCTTCACATGATGAGAAGGAATCCAAGATTTGGGCGGGTTCCGCTTCTTTTTGCTCCAAATGACTCCATTGCACCTAATAAACTCAAAAGCACGCGTAAAGTGCATCATTCACCAGAAAAATAGCAAAGAAAGCGTAACTACTAGATAGTAAATTAGGCTTTTTAGACACCTATCACATGTGAAGAAAGTTCGTGAGGAAGTGGGGACTCAATTAGAGCAAACAATGATTTGTATGCTACAGTGGCTAATCGCCATCGACGAGTTCAGAATTTTGAAGAAGAAGACCAAGTTCTAGTGCATTTCAGGAGAGAACGATTTCCTAAGGGTACCTACCACAAGCTACAGTCAAAAAAGTTTGGACCTTGCAAAGTATTGAATAAAATCAGTTCAAATGTTTATGTACTAGAACTGCTAAGGATTTACATATCAGTCCAATCTTTAATGTTGTTGATTTGTATCCTTATAACGGATTTGATGAAGAGATTGTTGAAGTAGGTCATCAGGTGGCAGAACTTTCAAAGGGACCAGCAGAATTGATTGAAGATGTATTGGATATTAAACAAGTTGTTTTAATGAGAGGCACAATACAATCGAGTACTCATCAAGTGGTTGGGAAAACCATCTAGCGAAAGTACTTGGATCGCAAAAGAGGAACTTAAGAGAATTAACCCAGGAATCTATGAAGAGTTTTTGAAAGTTTTCCCGACCATGCTCAACTCTTCTTCACCCGAGAAGATTGATGCAGTAGCATAATTAGTTTTTGTTTCCTTTTTTTTTAGCTGAGTTATTTATTCTTAGACGTTAGATGATTTTCTTATAATAAGGGCTAGGATTTAAAGTATCGTTATTTAGGATTCTTAGCCAAGAAACTCTTATAGTATAAATAGGTTTATGAAACTATTTTATAGGCGGTCTATTATTATTATTGAATTTATTTTAGTTGAGTTCTGGTCGGTTGTCAATCCGTCAAATATAATTTCACTTTCTCAATCAACTAGATATAAATATAGTATGCGATAAGAAAGAGTTCGTATCCACATAGAGGCTTTCGTTGTTATTAATTTTCAGTTTCTAAGTAACCACGGGGTATGTTTGTTGTATCTAAGCAAATAAAAATAGTTGTAAGCAAAGTAAATAATTTGAGAAATCAATAAGGAGAAGATATTGGTCACGGGCTAGTATCATTCACAAACATGTATTATCATCAATGATTAGAATTGGTATTTTAATCTCGTATTTATTAAAAGTCCTAGGATACCTTGATCGCAAGTATAACCCGTTAATTCCCTGTTTTCATCACAACCACATTAAAAGATGCATATGTGAATTCTTCCTAGAAAGCAACCTAAAGTGTAAAAGCACAATTAAGTTTAACTCCCTAAAAGCATTAAGTTTTATGGAATAAGACTCATCAATGCAAACAAATGTGTAAAAGCACTAAACGTTTTAACAAAAGTTACAATTCACTTGTGACTAGTAGGATATATCACTACAAGCACTAACCACAATTATGCTACTTAGAATCAGGGATAAACAACTTTTTCGTATTGAAAACCCTAATATAGCTCTAGAGATGAACACAAATCGGATTGATTCCGGACTCAACCTAACAAGTTTTCAAATCTTATAACACTATTAATTGTGAATCACAAATAATAAATTACTGAGACAAAACTAATTCATTGAATCAAAAGCATGTTGAGAAATCAACTTTTATCCCATAACCAATAATATGTTTAGCTACTCATAGCTATGGAGTTCATCATAATCAATATTCAATAATAAAATAATGAAGAAGAAGAACAATAGCAAACCCTAGAAGCGTAAACAAAAACGGCTCTCCAAAATTCCAAGAATAAGATATATCATAAGTTGTAGAAGACCTTCCCTTTATAGCTTTTCTCCAACTTCTAAAATTAGGTCTAGTCTTCAAAGTCCATTAGATGAAAATCCACCAAGCCCATAAGAGGGAGAAACCCATGTGGAAAATATGTCCCAAAAGTGGTCGCCGGAAATCTGGTATTGTGACCGGAAAGGTCGCCGGAAAACATCTCAGGTGACCGGCAAAGTCCGCCCGGTCACCGGATCAGTGAGTCAACGGGTCAAATCGGCGAGTCAACTCGGTCAGACCGAGTCAGACCGAGTTAGGGAAAGTCAGGGTGAGTCAGGGTCTGATCCTGGTTTTCTGGCTCAGCTGAGTGGGTTAATTGCCAGACCACTGCACATGTCAAGGCTGTGCTGCACTATCATTGTGCATCGGCACTCTTTGGCCAGCCATCTTGGCTGTGCAACCTCCCTGCAATCCCAGGCAAACAACAGTTTCACCACTGCCATTACCTCGTAATCCCACTCACATTCTTGCCACTCTTCTCGGTCACACAACAAGCACCCATGACTTCGCAACCATCGGCCTCGGCCGCTCCATTCTCTATAACTCGCAACCCGAGCCTTTGCCACAATCATTTCAATCACTTGCCATTCTTAATGCAGCAGCGCGACACAATACCACTGCGAGTCACAGGCTTCACCTGCAACTGCACAACAGCAACACTCCCTTCTCAGCTCACCGCATCAGTACACAGCCCCATAAGCTCACGACAACCAACTACGAAAGTCACCTTCTTTCATCTGGCCATTTTGCGCGGCTGAAATACAGCCCAATACTCAACTCAAACTCCGCAGAGCCCCGGTACTTTGCTCCCATATACAACCCATGATATCTGTGCCATCCTGCGCCATCTCTGCAGCTGCATCTCATCACCAATTCCTGACTCAAAACCCATTTAGGCATCATCTCCATCTGATGAGCAACACAATTGCTCATCTCTTCCATCTTATCCAGACGAACACACCCACACAACATCACATCAAACTCCATACCTCCCAGCTCCTTAGTAGTGACCACCAATAGCACCCCAATTCAATGCACATGTCAACAGCTATTTCCCTGCAATTCAGTGCACTTTTAATTTCAGAAGTTGTAGCTTCTCCTTGTTTTCCTCCAGTCACTGCCATTGTGACCTTACCAATGGCACTAACAACACAGCCAAATCATATGCAACACCTGCACTGGTGCTTCTGTGCTACCACAGCCTCAGACCACCAATTTCCGACTGCAATTTCCTCCAATTCCACAGGCAATACCACCACAAGCACCATCCATTTTAGCCTTACTTACCACTCAATGCTAGCCATCAAACCCATTTCACAGATTTTGAACTTCAGTCTCCATCTCTGCAACAACATGCCAGCAGCAAAACACATTCATTCTCATTTCCTCTCTTTAATCCAACATCAGAACTCAAATCTCCATTGCTATTTGGACTGTTAAATTCATCAGAACCACCACGAGCTCAATCATCTGTCTTCATATCATAAACCATTCACAAGAACACACCTCCATCTCGAATTTCACATCTTCACTAGCTTCACACTGGCAACATCAACATCAGTTTCGCCACTGCACTTCAGATCTATCTCGAGCAATGAACACAAGAACAAACCCTAGCTCGGACTCCCAGAAATCATCACAGAAACGAACCCATCTTCTTCTTTAATCTCAACTTCAGCGCAAACCCAACTCTCTAAACCCATGGAAATCATCGTCTGCAATTTGATTCAACCAGAATAACACCTCCAGAACCCTAAGTTCACCTGTAACTTCATGTAATAATCAACACAAACCTCAAACCCATTCTCGTTCATCGATGATTCAAAGAACCAATGTTTTCTTTGTTTCTTTCCCATCTTCAATTCACAAGAACGCATCTCAGCAGCATCTCTATGATTCAATCTTTTTATCAACAGAAGCAAATCTGTAACTTTTTATCTCAGACAACAGCCGCTCAATTTCAGGTGAATGGAGTGTCTGAAAATGATGAAAAGAGATAAAACTCTTCTCAATTTTAGGGTAAGAGAAATTGAAGTGATACAGCCACTCGGATGAAGTGGATAAGGGGTATCAAGATAACTTAAGACACCCCAAGAATAGGATAAGGGCAAACTGAATGGCAGCCCCTATGTCGATTCTCATGTCACTCGCCTGCGCTTTGATCTTTCCGTTCCTTTTCGCTTTAGATGGGTGATTTCTTCTCCTTTTGTTCTGGTGACTCCATTGCACCTATAAAACTCAAAAGCAAACATAAAATACATAATTCACACGAAAAATAGCAAAGAAAGCATAAACTCTATATAGTAAATACGGTGTATTCTACACCTATCAGATTCCCCCACACTTAGACTTTGCTAGTCCTCGAGCAAATCAAACAAAACAATTCTATAATACATACAACTCCGCGTCGTCGAGGCTACGGTCACTTTTAGCATAAATAACAAGCCTTTAAACCCCTAGGTGTCCCTAGTGGACGAGTTATAGTCTCGTGAGGGTTTACTAGAGATATACCCACAAAACCTATTTTTCCAACTTACTAGTTCTCCGTAATGATAGTATCCAACGCGCTAAGAAGACATAGAGATTCTGCACACTAGTCATAAGAAGTTAGACACATAAATGAACACAATCTCATTCTTAAAAGTTGAGAGAGAGATAACCATCCCTTCTCGACATAAATTCGGGTTCGGAGTGATCGAAAGTCTCGACTCTGCCTCACAAGAAAGGGTTTTATGATATTGCTCTCAATAATAAACAACTTTTTATGGGTCACACATGTGTCCAGGTTGGAATGTGGTAGGATTTTGAATGTGTTTCTATTTAGTCCTACAATTTATACCGCAAGTGCACGGTGTCTAGTTTATAGACAGTGGCAAATACGGGTCATTCCCACAGAGAACTAGAGTGCGTAAGATGATCCAAGGCTTCTCTTAACTGATTTCAGGCAAGGTAATATGACAACAGGGGTTTTATGCCGAAACGGCTGAGTGTTTTGTGAAGTGACTCTAAACTAAGGCAATGATGGACAGAATAAGTTGTAACTGAGGTTTTAGTGGCACTAGGGTGATTAAACTCACCACTTAATCCTATACTAAGGTATCCTAACTCAATTTATGTTCTTATCCTTCCTATGAAGGTCTCTAATGGAAATTTTACCAATTGATTTCACAATTCATCCCCTAGTATAGAGTGTCTTCTTACAGCACACTCTATCACAGGCTGAATTGTTCACCAATTGACTAATTAACCTAAGCAATACACATCAAGAACACCAATTGAATCATGAATCAACTCAACATAGAATTAAGGGTTTGTTTTACACCCTAGCTGAATTGTTTAGAACATGATGCAGAATAATAAAACAATTTTCAATTTAATTCTACAAAGATAAAACCCTAAAACATGCTGTCTCTCTCATCAATCCAAACATCAATTTATAACTCTCAAAAGACACTGAAACTAACCATACTCGATGACCCAAACCTGCTCTGATGCGCCATGTCTTTCCTCTGACCTCTGAATCGACATGCAATGGGGGTTTGGTGAAAACCCTAACCCTAATTATCTCTAACCTAGCTTCTAGGTTGATAAGAAGCTAAGAACGAGATAATCGAGAGATAGGGTGATGGAGTAGGAGCTAGTAGTGATGGTGTTGACAGGAGAGGCGATGATGGAGGTGGTGATGGCTCTGCACAGGGGTATGGAAGGGGAAAGTGAAGACATGGGTTTTGCAGAGGGGGGTGGTCGAGAGAGGAAAGAGAATATAGAAGGGGAAATGGGTTTGCTCGAGTGGGGGTATAGGGATAGGCGATTTTGCTGTGAGGCAGGGACAGCGATGATCGATGAGGAAGCTGCAGCGAGCGTAGGATCTCGCTGAGGAAGATCTGAACGGGCAAGGCGAATGAGGCGACTCGGTGTGGAGCGGAAGTATCAAGACTTGATGTGAACGATGAAGCGGCCGTAGGATGTATCTAGACGCGATCCGAACGGCTTGGGATGAACGGGTTCGGATCCGGGTCATGGGTAGCTCTAGCCCATGTCTTCTTTGTTGGGTTGCAACTGATTCGCACGCGGGCTTTGGCTCTCGCTCCATAGATGCTTGACTCCAATTCTTCGCTCTTTTGGCTCCTCGATTCTCCGAGCTTTATTTATTACCTAAAAACACAAAATTAATTAATACAAATATTTATTCTTGAAAACAAAGAAAACACAGAATTTGGGATAATATCTGATTTCTAAGCGCAAAAGATGAGTAAAATGCCAATAAAAAGGTGTATAAATATGCACTATTTAGCACTCATCAAATACCCCCAAACCTGAATTTTACTTGTCCTCAAGTGAAACAAAATGAAGAAATCCTAACTATACCCCTTGTCCTCTCGAATGCATTTAGTGTATGCACTAAGCCTTTAAACCCCTAGGTGTCCCTAGTGGACGAAATCCTAGTCTCGTGAGGGTTTACCCTGTACCCACAAAACCTTCTCCAACTTCAGAGTGTAAAAGAGTCTCAAGCCTCCAAGAAGCTATGAGGACATAGAGTTTCGCATACTAGTAACAAGAAGTTAGAACTACTAAAGAACGCATTCTCATCCTTAAGTGCTTTGAGCGAGAAGTAACCATACCATATGAAAGAATTCGGATTCGATTGTGATCATAAGTCTCAACTTCTGCGCCTCACCATTAGGGTTTTATGATAATTGCACTCAAAAGATCGCTTTTTTAGTCTCTCATGTGTGCAGGCGGGAATAAAGAGAGAAATCCCGCACACGTTGTAGGTAAGAAGGATAACCTTCCGAAATAAAATCTGGAGACTCCACAAAAGTGTGGACAAAAAGAATCTTTTTCTGATGATCTCTAAGGAAGGAAATCAACCATTAGCAAGGGTGGGAGTACTCACTACCTTTTCACCCGATCGGCAATTAATATCACTCTCTCATAAGAACCATAGAAACGTCTTCACTCTTCGGTCTTCAAATGTTGATGACGAACTTCTAAACTTCACAAAACTTGACAATTTTTAACTTTTCTACTCAATTTCCTTGTTACTTGGAATTTTCTTCTTTACCATGGTGGTATCAAAACTAAGAAAATAAACTACAATTTAATTATTATTATTTTTTTTTTTTTTTT
This sequence comes from Papaver armeniacum, assembly GCA_023531295.1. Taxonomy (NCBI): domain Eukaryota; kingdom Viridiplantae; phylum Streptophyta; class Magnoliopsida; order Ranunculales; family Papaveraceae; genus Papaver; species Papaver armeniacum. The sequence goes on along the minus strand of JAJJWW010008641.1, from coordinate 1,681,076 downwards.
TTTTTTTTTTTATAAGAACTTCACTATATACATTAATTGAAAATAAAAACAGTAAAACTACTAACTCCATGGATGAAGGACTATATCACACAATTTCCATAACTTGTATTGTCTTGATTTTACAAACTTCATTAATTCTCATCCTATTTTCTTTTCCTTTCTTTGTTGCACGTAACCTTGGACTATATCAACTTTTCTTCGAATATTCTGATGTTGCTCCGCTTGCCGACGATGATGTGTTTCTATGGAACTACCGATTGAGAGAGAGAGTGATGTTAACTGCAAATCGATATTTAGAAGGAGTTTTCATCTTTAGACGTCACCCTCATGATTGACGGAATTAGCACTCAAGAGAACAAAAGTAGTCTTTGAAGTGGTGCGAAGTTGGGTAGCTCACCATTCCTACCTGAATTGACTTACGGTGACACACACTCTAAAAGCTTTTCTAGAAAGTCACAAAGAGTGAAGGTCGGTACCTCGCTTGATGTAAAATGGGTAGTCTCCACTATGGTTGATCACAATTCTACTACCGAATATCTAAACAAAGACCTAATTCGCCCTCCCGGTATGGTTAAATCCGACTTTAACGCTCTAATCAACTAAGGAACCCGATTACGTTCTCCAGTACTTCCAAGTTCTTGTTATTTCGGTCAGACTCTCTATGTAAACATAGCTAAAAGCATGCTAGTGACTCTAAAATCTCTAAAAGTTGGAGGTTTTTATGTAAATTTTTGAGTTTTTTGAGTTTTTTTTTTTTTTTTTTGAAAAGAAAGACTAAAAACTCTATATGCAAATGTATGTACCCCCAAACCTAAATTAAACATTGTCCTCAATGTGTCAACAGATAATAAGAATTTAAAAAAAAAAAGTCACATACCGAGAGAACTATGTTAAATAAAGAAAAGGGAAGAGATTACCGGATGTACAAGGGTGTTGCTAAACCATAGAAAGATGAATGCTTTGAAAGCAAACAATCACGAGCGCAAGACAAAAAGGTTGGTTAGCACACATCAAAATTATGCAAAAAGAAAAAGAAAAGGGGAAAGATGATGGATTTTTAGTCCATATGTATGTACACAAGTGAACTAGATCAGTCCACATAGATGGGGTCTTCCAAGTCAACGGTCTCAACTTCTGGTGGAAGATGCTCCAGAAATGGTTTCAATCTCGACCATTGACTTTGAAAATGTTCTTGTTTGCTGGGTTTTCAACTTCTACAGCTCCATGGGGAAAGACGGTACGTACCACGAATGGTCCTGTCCATCTAGAACGTAGCTTCCCTGGAAACAAGTGCAATCTAGTGTTGTACAATAAAACGTTCTGACCTGGGGTGAAAGACTTGCGCAAAATGTGCTTGTCGTGAAACACCTTCATTCTATGTTTGTACGTTTTGGCACTATCATATGCATCATTTCTCAATTCTTCTAACTCATTGAGTTGAAGTTTCCTACGGGTACCAGCCTTATCAAGATCAAAATTCAGCTTTTTCACAGCCCAAAAAAGTATGCACGGTGTTCTAACTCAACAGGTAGATGACATGCTTTCCCGTACACAAGTCTGTAAGGAGACATCCCAATGGGAGTCTTGTATGCAGTCCTATAGGCCCATAAAGCATCATTTAAGCGCAAAGACCAATCTTTCCTAGAAGGATTGACAATCTTCTCAAGGATATGCTTAATTTCCCTATTAGAAACTTCTACTTGGCCATTGGTTTGAGGGTGGTAAGGTGTTGCGACCTTGTGAGTGATTCCATACTTGCGCACTAGTGATTCAAAGGGTCTATTGCAGAAATGACTACCTCCATCACTGATTATCGCTCTCGGGGTTCCAAAACGGGAGAAAATGTTCTCCTTAAGAAAAGAAAGAACAACTTTATGGTCGTTGGTTTTGGTTGCAATGGCCTCTACCCACTTAGAGACATAATCGACAGCTACAAGGATGTACAACTTACCTTCAGAATTCGGAAATGGACCCATGAAATCAATGCCCCAAACATCAAACAGCTCAATAATCAATATGGGTTGTAAGGGCATCATGTTTCTCCTAGATATACTTCATAGTTTCTGGCATCGGTCACAAGCAACACAGAATGCATGGCAATCCTTAAACAGTGTTGGCCAATAGAAACCACTCTGCAAGATCTTTATAGCAATTTTCTTGGCACTAAAGTGGCCTCCACATGCATGGTCATGACAGAAAGAGATGACGTCCCTTTGTTTAGAATTTGGGACACATCTCCTAATGATTTGGTCTTGGCAATACTTAAACAAATATGGGTCATCCCAAAGGAAATGTTTAACTTCAGCCAAGAACTTAGCACGGTCTTGTTTAGACCAATGCAAGGGCATTCTACCTGTAGCAAGGTAGTTCACAATATCAGCAAACCAAGGCATCTCAGACACAAGCATCAATTGCTCATCGGGGAATGATTCCCTAATCAACACGACTCATCAAGATTCAACATTCAACCTAGACAAGTGATCAAAGAACAACATTTTCGACCCTTTCTTATCTCGAATTTCGAGGTTAAACTCTTGTAGCAAGAGTATCCATCGAATTAGACGAGCCTTAGCATCTTTCTTAGACAAAAGATATCTCAATGCAAAGCATGATCGAATAAATGATGACCTTAGACCCTATCAAATAAGATCTAAACTTGTCTAATGCAAACACAACAGCTAGCAACTCCTTCTCAGTAGTGGAGTAATTCAATTGAGCATCATTAAGTGTTTTACTAGCATAGTAGATCACATAAGGGAGTTTGTCTACTCGTTGGCCTAAAAATGGCTCCTACAAAGATAGTCGGACGCATCACACATAATCTCAAATGGTAATGAACAATCGGGGGTCGACTATAGGGGCGGATGTAAGGAGAGCCTTCAGTTGCTCCCATGCTTCCTTACAAGCATCATCAAAGACAAATGCAACATCTTTTGCAAGAAGATTGCACAAAGGTCGTGAAATTTTACTAAAGTCTTTGATGAAACGGCGGTAAAAACCCGCATGGCCTAGAAATGATCTGATGTCCCTCACAGAACGAGGTTGAGGCAAGTGTTGGATGAGATCTACCTTGGCTTTGTCTACTTCTATGCCTTTTTCCGAGATAATATGCCCTAGAACAATGCCTGAATTAACCATAAAATGGCATTTTTCCCAATTCAAGACCAAACTCTTCTCCTTACACCTAACTAGCACACATGTGAGGTGATGCAAACACTCATCAAATGAAGATCCAAACACGAAAAAAATCATCCATCAAAATCTCAAGAAACTTATCTACCATGTCGGAAAAATGCTCATCATGCAACGTTGAAAAGTAGCGGGTGCATTGCACAGCCCAAAAGGCATACGACGATAAGCAAATGTTCCATAAGGACATGTAAAAGTGGTCTTTTGTTGGTCTTCGGGTGCTATGTGAATTTGGTTGTAGCCAGAATAGCCATCTAAGAAGCAGTAGTACTTATGTTTGGCTAACCTTTCCAAAGATTTGGTCAATGAAGGGAAGGGGAAAATGGTCTTTCTTGGTTACTGTGTTCGATTTTCTATAATCAATACATACTCGCCACCCGGTGGTCACACGGGTGGGAAGGAGCTCATTCATCTCGTTTTGAACAACGGTAATGCCGGACTTCTTGGGTACTACCCGAATAGGACTCGACCCATCACTATCGTGGACGGGTAAATGATACCCGCGTCAAGCGCTTTGGAATCTCACCCTTGACAACATCTCTCATGTTGGGGTTAAGTCTCCTTTGCATTTCCCTAGATGGTTTAGTGTTCTCCTCAAGGTTTATGTGATGCATGCAAATTGTGGGACTTATACCCTTAAGATCGGAGATGGTCCAACCTAAGGCTCCTTTATGCTCTTTAAGTACTTCTAAAAGTTGACTTTACCTGTTCCGTGTCTAAACATGATGCAATAATCACAGGTAAAGTCTCAGAAAGACCTAAGAATGCATACTTCAAGGTATCGGGTAAAGGTTTCAAATCAAGCTTAGGTGGTGTCTCAAGAGGTGGGGCAGATTTGGTATCAGAGAGTGGAAGTGGTTCCACTGCATTCTGCCATTTAGCAATATCCATGGGTGGGACCGATTCAAGCAAAGAGTTAATTTCACCAATGTACTTAGACTCAAAGAAATCTAAGTCAAAGTTATCTAAACAGGCTTGCAAAGGGTCCATTGACAAAATGTCGGGCAAAGAGTCTTGGATCAGACTCTCGATCATGTTAATCTCATGCAAATCGGTATCATCACAATCAATGGGTTGTTGACTAGTGTTAAAAACATTCAGCTCTACGGTCATGTTACCAAAGGACAATTTCAACACACCATTACGACAGGTTGATGATAGCATTGGACGTCGCCGAGAAAGGACGTCCTAAGATCACGGAATGTGATTACTTGGGTTTTGCACGGGTTGAGTGTCTAAGACTATGAAGTCTACAGAAAGAAAAATTTGTCAACCTTGATTAACACATCTTCGACAATACCACGGGGGATTCTCACGGATCTGTCCGCTAACTGTAGCGTAACAGGTGTGGGCTTCACTCCCTAGGCCCAATTGCACATACACAGAGTATGGCAATAGATTCACACTGGCTCCTAAGTCTAGTAACGCCTTTTCGACCACATGGTCACCTATGGTGCATGTAATTGTTGGACTACCTGGGTCTCTAAACTTAGTTGGAATCTTGTTTTGGATTATGGAGCTCACTTGCTCAGTGAGAAAGGCACGCTTATGCACGTGAAGCTTTCGCTTTTGTGTGCACAAGTCCTTCAAAAACTTAGCATAGGTGGGTATTTGTCTGATTGCTTCGAGAAATGGAATGTTTATGTTAACTCTCTTGAACATTTCCAAAATCTCGTTGTATTGGTTACCCCCCTTCTGTTGCACCAACCGTTGTGGAAATGGAGCAACAGGTACATGACTTGGCAAAGGAACATCTATATCAGTAGGACTCTTGGTTTTATCAATGGGCTCAGATTCTTTCTCTACAGTAGATGTTTTCTGCGGTGTTGTGTGTACTGGTGAGTCCGATGTAGACTCGCTTGATGGTGGTATACCTACATTGTTCTCAACAATCCTACCACTACGGAGAGTGGTGATGGCATTCGCCTGACTATGTGAAGTTTCATTGCAGGTAGAGGAGCCTGCTTGAAACACATTCTTTGGATTTTGTAGGGGTTGACTAGGAAATTTTCCTTTTTCTCTCTCATTCAATGCATCACAGATTTGTCCCATCTTAAGTTCTAGATTTGTGAAACGTTGGTCGGTGGTTTTCCTAAGTTCTGTAAGATTTTGGGTCAACAGACCGACACAGTCTTCAAAGCTAGTCTTTTTCTCTACAGGGTACTGAGTGGGTGGTTGTACTTGGGGGTTTCTAGGATATGAGTATCCTTGGTTGTTATTTGTTGGTCCCCCTTGTACAGGTCCCTTAGACCAAGAGAAGTTAGGGTGGTTCCTCCACCCTGGGTTGTAGGTCTGAGAATACGGGTTGTTCTCTTGCCTCTGGTACAATGCATTGGCTTGCTCGGTTTGGGACTCTTGAAATGCATGTAGATCTGGACAGCTGTCCACTAAGTGGTCAGAACTATGGCATGCGGCACAGGTGGCCATAGCAATTTGGTCACGAAGAGTATGGGCATTAGCTTTTACATTCTTTTCCAACTCAAGCTCTTCTATCCTCCGGGCCATAGCAGCCATTTTTGCCCTTCCCTCAAAGTCATACTCGATTCTATGAACATTGTTTGTAGGGGTAGTCCGTTTTGGTTCTCGGATGGACTCCCACTGTTGAGTCTTTTCAGCGACTTCGATCAAGAAAGACCAACCGTCATCGGCACTCTTCTCAATAAATGCACCATTGCACATTGACTCGACTGTGATTCGGGTTCTAACATCTAGACCCTCATACAAGATTTGCACGAGTCTCCATTTTTCAAAACCATGGTGGGGACATTGGAGTAGTAATTCATTGAATCTCTCCAAGTACCTTGCTAGAGTTTCGTCTTCTAATTGCATAAAACCATTTAGACTTTGGCGAATTGCCGTAGTCTTATGGTTTGGGAAAAACTTTTTGAAAAACTCCTTTGTGAGGTCATCCCAGGTTCTAATGGACTGTGGTTGTAGAGCATGTAGCCAAGACTTGGCTTTGTCTTTCAGAGAAAAAGGAAACAGTCTCAATTTGAGGGACTCCTCTGACATTTGGTTAAAACGCAGAGTCCCACAAATATCCTCAAAGTCTCTCACGTGATGGTAGGGGTTCTCATCATTGACCCCTCTAAACACGGGTAGCATATGAATGGTGCTTGCTTTCAGTTCAAACTGCCCAGCATCGGCTGGCAGAATGATGCAAGAGGGCTGGGTTGCCCTAGTTGGGTACATGTAGTCCTTGAGACTACGGGGTTGGTTAAGTTCCTCACCCATGGTTTCTGATCCGGATGGGGTTTCTGATGGAATTGGGCTTTCTGTTGAAGAACTAGGTATGCTAACGATTTCGTCCGGGTGGATTCTAACTAATCGGTTTGTTTGGTCTCTAAAAGACACAATCATAGCCTAGCTAGCATCTAGCATGTTAATATACGAACAAGTTCAACACAGGAAAGCAAAGACTCAAAAATGACTCACCAATAAAAGACTCAAACCCAAAGGATGCCCTTTTGATGTTGCAAAGCCCAACAGATTAGGTTCTAGCCTAGATGGTCTGGCCCAGCTTGGTTGTGTGGTTATCAGCCCAGATTGATTTGGGTTCAGTTTGGTTTAGTTTGGGTTGTGGGCTTCAGCTGTGTATAGAGCCCAGATTGGGTGAAATGTACACAGCCCAGATTGGGTGTGGGTGATGTGGGCTTAGTTTGGGTTAAGCCCAGCAGCTAAACTTAGGTGGGCTTAGTCTATTGCACAGCCCAGATTGTTGCAAAATGTGTAGCCCAGAAGTGGATTGAGCCCAGTTGACGGTTTGGTTTGGCAGCCCAGGTTGTTGTGGTGTTGGGCTTGGTTCTGTGCAAGCCCAGAAGTGGTTGATAATGCAAAAATAGAGCCCAGTTGTTGGGTGAAAAGGGGACAGCCCAGTGGAACTTGTGCTCTCAATCACAAGCACTGGCTTATGCAGGGGTTGGCAAATGCTGTAAGAACACAGCTCTGGCAGGGCACAGATTGGCAAATGAGCGCACACAGGCTGGTCTTATGCACAGAGCATAACACAAAACACAATTTCACAAGAAATGATACAACCTAGTGGTTGCGCAAGTCACAGCACAGGAGATGAGTAAAAATTGTGTATGGTGCAAGGGGAAAGGTTGTGCTCACTCAGTGGTGAAGCAAGTGCTGGGTGGTGTATTTTTGAAAATCAACAATCTAATGCTAGTAACAAATCTTGCTACTTAACACTGGTTCAAGCACCCGAGATCTCACACACATTACAGAGGTTGATAACAGTCAATCAGATACAAATTTCAGCAGATTTCAAGCTCACAAGTATGCAAATATAGCATGGCAGATGGTTTAGCAGCTCATGTTAGCAAATGCACAGATGTACACATGAACCAATGGATGATATAGTTAACAAGGTCTTAACCAGGCTGCAACAGATCAGCTAAATATAGATATGCAACCTTACAGCTGTAGCAGATTAGCTATGAGCTACTCAGGCAAGAAATACAACAGTCTTGACATGAAGCAGATGTATAGTTGGTGTCATTGAGGTCAGTTGACCTCAATTCTCACAGAGTTATGCACTAATAGCTCAACAAGGTCACAGGATCACAAGATTGCTACTCAAGGTCACAAGGTTGACAAGCAAGCACACATGCTACCAGGCATTCACTCAAGTAGGCAAAGTTAGGATACACTACCTCCAGTATACACTGGGTTTAGGCAATTCCACTTTTGTTTGGCTGCTCCCTTTTGTTTCCCTCCTTGGGTTATGTCTCAGCTTCTCAAGGTACCTGTTAACTCAACAACTCAACTCAGTTCTCAATATTGCACAACTAAAGCAATATACGAGAATGTGCACAATTTGGTCAAAACTAGCTATGGTGATTCACAGAAGCACAGAAGCACAGTCACAATGGAGTGGTCTGAGCTAATTACATGGTTTGATGGTGATGCAAAGATGCTTATGATATGATTAGGCTAAGTTACAACCTAGTAGATATAATTTGTAATGCAAAGATGCAAATATACAGGTAATTTAAAGCAAAAATTTAAGCTAAGTTATACTATAAGAAACAGAAAACAGGGATTCAATGTTTATATGAACAGATGGATGAAATATACAAAGATAGATGAAATCGGTGAAGTGAAGCACTAAAGAGTAACAACACACTGCCAGTTCCCCGGCAGCGGCGCCAAAAACTTGGTAGGATTTTGAATGTGTTTCTATTTAGTCCTACAATTTATACCGCAAGTGCACGGTGTCTAGTTTATAGACAGTGGCAAATACGGGTCATTCCCACAGAGAACTAGAGTGCGTAAGATGATCCAAGGCTTCTCTTAACTGATTTCAGGCAAGGTAATATGACAACAGGGGTTTTATGCCGAAACGGCTGAGTGTTTTGTGAAGTGACTCTAAACTAAGGCAATGATGGACAGAATAAGTTGTAACTGAGGTTTTAGTGGCACTAGGGTGATTAAACTCACCACTTAATCCTATACTAAGGTATCCTAACTCAATTTATGTTCTTATCCTTCCTATGAAGGTCTCTAATGGAAATTTTACCAATTGATTTCACAATTCATCCCCTAGTATAGAGTGTCTTCTTACAGCACACTCTATCACAGGCTGAATTGTTCACCAATTGACTAATTAACCTAAGCAATACACATCAAGAACACCAATTGAATCATGAATCAACTCAACATAGAATTAAGGGTTTGTTTTACACCCTAGCTGAATTGTTTAGAACATGATGCAGAATAATAAAACAATTTTCAATTTAATTCTACAAAGATAAAACCCTAAAACATGCTGTCTCTCTCATCAATCCAAACATCAATTTATAACTCTCAAAAGACACTGAAACTAACCATACTCGATGACCCAAACCTGCTCTGATGCGCCATGTCTTTCCTCTGACCTCTGAATCGACATGCGAAGCTGCTACATATCTACCGGTTTCATACACCGGATAGATACACCCCTATGTGGCAATGATATCCACCATTCATTGCTTCCACACCCAACCCCACCAGAAAAAATAGGGGGTCCCTTTTAAAGGATGAACCAATACAAACTTGACACATAGGCGGGGTATAATTTTGGTGTATAAATCCGGGGTATAAGTAGCATTTTCGATCGACATGCAATGGGGGTTTGGTGAAAACCCTAACCCTAATTATCTCTAACCTAGCTTCTAGGTTGATAAGAAGCTAAGAACGAGATAATCGAGAGATAGGGTGATGGAGTAGGAGCTAGTAGTGATGGTGTTGACAGGAGAGGCGATGATGGAGGTGGTGATGGCTCACGCAAGGGGTATGGAAGGGGAAAGTGAAGACATGGGTTTTGCAGAGGGGGGTGGTCGAGAGAGGAAAGAGAAGATGGAAGGGGAAATGGGTTTGCTCGAGTGGGGGTATAGGGATAGGCGATTTTGCTGTGAGGCAGGGACAGCGATGATCGATGAGGAAGCTGCAGCGAGCGTAGGATCTCGCTGAGGAAGATCTGAACGGCTGAAGGCGAATGAGGCGACTCGGTGTGGAGCGGAAGTATCAAGACTTGATGTGAACGATGAAGCGGCCGTAGGATGTATCTAGACGCGATCTGAACGGCTTGGGATGAACGGGTTCGGATCCGGGTCATGGGTAGCTCTAGCCCATGTCTTCTTTGTTGGGTTGCAACTGATTCGCACGCGGGCTTTGGCTCTCTGCTCCATAGATGCTTGACTCCAATTCTTCGCTCTTTTGGCTCCTCAGATTCTCCGAGCTTTATTTATTACCTAAAAACACAAAATTAATTAATACAAATATTTATTCTTGAAAACAAAGAAAACACAGAATTTGGGATAATATCTGATTTCTAAGCGCAAAAGATGAGTAAAATGCCAATAAAAAGGTGTATAAATATGCACTATTTAGCACTCATCAGAATGAAGAGAGAATCCTGCGACACAGGTAGGAAGGTAAAAACCCTCCGAAGTATTTTGAAAACCCACATCTTTTATAATTTTTGAAAACCCATTTTTCTGACGATCTCTTCGAAAGGAAATCAACCATTTAACGAAGGTGGGAATATGCTTACTTACCGTGTATCCGTTCGGCGTGCAGCTAGCACCACTCTCACAACATCCATAGAAACGTCTTCAGTCTTCAATCGGTGTCTTCATCTTCGTCTTCGGTCTTCAACTCTTGATGATAACTCTTGAACTTCGTAGAATCTCAACAATATGATTCTTTCCCTCAAATTCCTTGTCGCTTGAAACTTCATTATAGATATTCCTTCTTTCCATAGGCTTTATTGAAAGAATACAAAACTAAAACAAACTATACAAACCCAAAATAAATTTTTTTTTTTTTTCATTTTTTTTTTTTTTTCATTTTTTTTAATTTTAGGTTTTTTTTTTTTTTTTTTGAATAAGAAATAAAAAAAATACAAAATAAAAATAAAACAAAATAAAAACTATTAACAAACCTAAACATTTTTCTCTTGTCTTTTTTTTTTTTATTATTATTATTATTATTATTTTTTTTTGAGACAAGAGAAAGTAAAATACAAATAAAATAAAAATGTAAATACAATGCCATGGTGTAAGTACTTTACCACTTGATTCTTCACAACTTGTATGTCTTGATATCATAGACTTCTCGAATTCTCATCCTTAATAATTTCCACTCTTGTATAATAGTCTTCAACTTATAAAAATTCTGCTCCCTGTTTTGTTGCTTTACTCAAATCTGAAATCTGCCCATTTATGTACTGTTGCTTGTAAACCTCGAACGTGTTCAACTTTCCTTCAAATTTGTGTTGCTCCTCTTGTTGATGATGATGGTGTTTCTATGGACCTGTTGGTGTAGAGAGAGATAAGGTGGATGGTGCTAACTGCGAACAAGACACAAGTGGTATGTAAGTTAGCAATTCGATGTCACCAACATGGTTGATAAAAATAGCACTCAAGAGATCAAAATAGTGCTTCTATGGTGGGAAATTGGACAGCTCACCATTCTGCCCGGAATTTACGTACGGTGACACACACTCTAAAAGCACAAATTTAGACAGGTACAAAGAATTGAAGGTCGGTGCCTCACATTATGTAGCATGGGTAGTCTCCACTATAGGGGATCACTGTTCTAATACCGAATTCAGTCTGCACCTTATTTGCCACTGGCATGGTTAAATCCAACTTTAACTCTCATACAATTAAGAAACCCGATCATGTTCTCTGTCATCTCTAAGTTCAGTCACTAGTATGAGATTCTCGATGTAATCTTAGCGACATGTATACTATGTGACTCTAAATAACTACAAGTTGGAGGTTTCTTATTCACTAGTTTACAAAAAAGTTAAAAAATTGCAAAAATTTACAACGCAAACCCACTCCCCCACACTTAAACTTTACATTGTCCTCAATGTAAATTGAATCGTCCAAAGTAAGTCAAGGTGGGAAATCCTAACAAGAAATCAGAAAAATAAAGAAAACAAAACAAGAAAAACTAAAAACAAGAAAAGAAATAAATACAAGACAAGAAATACTCATCCTTTGGGTTGCCTCCCAATTAGCGCTTGGTTTAAAGTCGTCACCCGACTATCTCCTTGCTTTCTATGACTCCTCCGGAGGGAGCACATCCACAAAGTTAACTCCTTCCACCACTTCGAAGTGAAATTCTCATAATATGGTTTCAACCGGTGCCCATTAACTTTAAGTTCTTTCCCCCGTAGCTAGGCTACGAATTTCCACCGCACCATGAGAAAACACATTAGTAACAATAAAAGGTCCGATCCATCGTGACCTTAATTTACCCTAAATAATTGCAAGCGAGAATTAAACAAAAGCACTTTCTGCCCAATGCAAAATTGTTTTCTAGAAATCATGTTATCATGAAATGCTTTCGTCTTTTCTTTGTAAATCCGTGAGCTTTCAAATGCATCATTGCGGAGCTCCTCTAACTCTTGGAGTTGGAACTTCCTTTGCTTTCCAGCCCCATCCATCTCCATGTTGCATTGCTTAATAGCCCAAAACGCCTTATGCTCAATTTCCACGGGTAAGTGACAAGGTTTACCACACACAAGCCTAAAAGGAGACATCCCAATAGGTGTTTTATATGCGGTTCTATACGCCCACAAAGCATCATTAAGTCGCATGCTCCAATCTTTCCTTGTTGGGTTCACCGTCTTTTCTAGAATAGATTTCACCTCCCGATTAGACACCTCGGCTTGTCCATTGGTTTGGGGATGATAAGGTGTTGCAATCTTGTGCGACACATTGTACTTCGTCAACAAGCTTTGTAGAATCCTGTTTTTGAAGTGAGAACCCCCATCGCTAATTATGGCTCTTGGAATTCCAAACCTTGCAAAAATATTAGCTTGCACAAAATCTGAAACCACTTTAGAATCATTAGTAGGGGTGGCCTTAGATTCCACCCATTTCGAGACATAATCAACCGCAAGTAAGATATAAAAATTCCCATGGGAGTTGACAAAAGGCCCCATAAAATCAATACCCCATACATCAAAAACTTCAATAAATTGAATATAAGTTTGTGGCATTTGATTTCGAGCACCTAGATTGTGGGTTCTTTGGCACCTATCACAAGTTGTACAAAATATATGTGCATCCTTAAACAAAGTTGGCCAATAAAAACCACTTTCAAGTACCTTGTGCGCGGTTCTCTTACTCCCAAAATGTCCTCCGCAAGCATAAGAGTGACAAAAAGACAAGATAGAATTAAATTCAGATTCGGGAACGCACCTTCGTATTACTTGGTCACTACCATGTTTCCATAAGTATGGATCATCCCATATGTATTGGTTACCTAACCTCTTAAGTTTGTCCCTCTCAGCACGAGACAAGTTCTTTGGGATTTGTTTAGAAACTAAGTAATTAACAATATCGGCATACCATGGTTCTCCAAAGGCAATTGAGAAAAGTTGCTCATCCGGGAAACTCTCACGCAACGGGATAGTCTCCTTGTCCACAGCAAGTCGGCTCAAGTGATCCTCAACGGTGTTCTCAATTCCTTTCTTGTATTTGATTTCAATATCAAACTCTTGCAAGAGTAAAATCCACCGTATGAGCCTCGGTTTCGCCTCTTTCTTTGTAAGCAAGTATCTAAGTGCTGCATGATCAGAAAAGACAACAACTTTTGTACCAATTAGATAAGAGCGAACTTTTTTAAAGCAAAAACAATGGCTAATAACTCTTTTTCAGTGGTTGTGTAGTTTTGTTGGGCCTCATTTAACGTTCTAGAAGCATAATAGATAGCATGAGGAAGCTTCCCCACACGTTGCCCAAGCACCGCACCAACCGCATAGTCACTTGCATCACACATGAGCTCAAAAGGCTTGCTCCAATCCGGTGGTTTAATGATAGGGGCTGAAATCAAAAGTTCTTTCAAACGATTGAATGCCGCCATACATTTCTCATCGAAGTTAAAAACCACATCTTTTTGCAATAAGTTACAAAGTGGTGATGCTATCTTGGAAAAGTCCTTGATGAATCTACGATAGAAACCTGCATGACCAAGAAAAGAACGTATCTCCCCTCACCGTAGTGGGAGGGGTTAGAGCACGAATAAGGTCTATCTTAGATTTATCAACTTCCAAGCCTTTAGAAGATATTATATGGCCTAAAACTATGCCATGAGTTACCATGAAATGGCACTTCTCCCAATTTAGCACAAGATTTGTTTCAACACATCGTTCAAGGATTAGAGACAAATTGTTCAAGCAAAGGTCAAATGAATCACCAAAGACACTAAAGTCATCCATGAACACTTCGATTATGTTTTCAACATATTCCGAAAAGATACTTACCATACACCTTTGAAAGGTAGCTGGAGCATTGCATAAGCCAAAAGGCATCCTTCGATAAGCAAAAGTACCGAAAGGACAAGTGAAAGTGGTTTTCTCTTGGTCCTCCGGCGCTATCACAATCTGATTATAACCTGAATAGCCATCAAGAAAGCAATAATAAGAGTGTCCAAATAAAACGTTCAAGCATTTGATCAATAAAAGGTAATGGAAAATGATCCTTCCTAGTGGTGGCATTCAATTTTCTATAATCAATACAAACCCTCCAACCGGTTTTCACACGAGTTGGGACAAGTTCATTCTTATCATTCTCCACCACCGTCACACCTGATTTCTTTGGTACTACTTGTACCGGGCTTACCCACTTGCTATCGGATATGGGGTAGATAACACCCACTTCCAAAAGCTTGAGTATCTCCTTTTTCACAACTTCCATCATGGGAGGATTCAAACGACGTTGCGCTTCCCTTGTAGGCTTTGCATCATCCTCCAAACGAATTTTGTGCATACAAACGGCAGGGCTTATACCCTTGATATCGGCAATTGTCCATCCTATGGCCGTCTTGTACTTCCTTAGCACCCTTAGAAGTTTTTGCTCCTGTAAATCATTAAGCTTATTAGAAACAATCACCGGTAACTCTTCATTATCACCCAAGTACAGGTACTTTAGGTGGTCGGGAAGAGGTTTCAATTCTAACTTTGGAGATTTAACAATTGAAGGTACAAGCTTTTCATCACTGCATGGTAAAGAAATAAAAGAGATATTATGAGTTTCCGGGCATCCTTGTAGTGAATTAAGATCACCAAGGGCTTCCTTGACTTCATTACCACACTCTACACCATTATCCATGGATGTAGTTAACACGGTTTCCAAAGCATCATCACCGTTTAATTCAAACATTTGTTGTGCCAATGTATCCATAACATCAATGGAGAAACAAGAGTGGACATCACTAGGATATCTCATCGTCTCGAAAATGTTGAAACGTATTATTTCTCCATCAAACTCCATAGTTAGCGTTCCCTTATCCACATCAATTATGGTTTTCGCCGTTTTCATGAAGGGACGCCCAAGTAGCAATGGAAGAGATGAGTCCGATGAACCTTCATCCATCTCTAACACACAAAAGTCAGCTGGAAATACAAGTTGATTAACCTGCACAAGAACATCCTCAACAATACCCATTGGGTAGACATTAGAGCGATCGGCTAATTATAATACAATTTCAGCCTTTTTAAGAGGACCAAGATCAAGTGAATTATACATTGACGCAGGCATAACATTAACGGATGCACCTAAATCCAACATAGCTTTGTTAAATGTAGTGTTACCAATTGTGACGGGAATGTCAAAACTACCCGGATCCTTGCACTTAAGTGGGAGTTTGTGTTGTAAGATTGCCGAAGCATTCTCCCCCACACTAAGCACTTAATTACCTTTGAGCCTTTGTTTGTTGGTACACAAGTCCTTCAACACCTTTGCATACTTTGGAACTTGCTTGATAGCATCAATGAGTGGTATGTTCACATGGATCTTTTTAAGAACGTCTAAAATCTAATTTTCTAGTTCCGCCTTCTTAGAACTTGCAAATCTGCGAGGAAAAGGTAGAGGAGGAACATAAGTAGAAACCGGAGTTTTAGTGTTAGGAATAGGTACCTCAGAAGTTTGGGGAGAATCCTCATTATTCTCCTCCAAAACAGGTTCCTTGGGTGTTTCCACCTTGCCCGAATCAGTAACTTCGGGTTGCACAAGTTGTGTACCGCTTCTCAACGTAATAGCATTGACACCCTCTTTTGGGTTAATAGGTTGAGAAGGGAGTTTCCCACTATTTTGCGCCTTCAATTGGTTCAACTCAATAGCCATGGAGCCCATTTGTGTTTGCAACTCCTTAATAGCACTCTTAGTTTCTTGTTGACTTTCTTTGAACATGGTGGAAATGCCTTGCATCATTGTTTGAAGCTTTGAATCAATATCCGAACCTTGATTTTGCATTGATTGTTGTGCTTGCGGTTGCTGAAATTGTTGTTGTTGTGGTTGAAATCCACTCGGACGGTTGAAAGTAGGTTGTTGAATGGCTCCTTGCTTGTTGGCATAGCTAAAATTGGGGTGATCTCTCCATCTCGGATTGTAAGTGTTGGAGTAGGGATCATACCGTCTTGGTTGATTTGGAAAGATCGCATTAGCTTGCTCGTCTTCATAAGATTGAGGAGAACTTGGTATAACCGCGGATGCAACTTGTTGCAACATTGATGTCATGTTACCCATTTGTTGGCGAAGTTCCTCCACCTCGCTCACTTCACTCACCCTTCTTAGAATCACATCCGAACCACGACTTAAGAATTGTTGTGAGTTCGCTGCCATATTTTCAATCAACTCTCTAGCTTGTGCCACCGTCTTGTTCACTAGTGCACCACCACCCGCAGCGTCAATAAGATTCCTATCACTTGATTGGAGTCCTTCATAGAAGTATTGGATGATCATAGCGTCACTGAATTGGTGGTGAGGACAGCTTGCCACCAATCTCTTGTATCGTTCCCAACATTCATATAAGGATTCTCCCACGTTTTGCTTCATCCCACAAATCTCCTTGCGAATTTGAGTAGCCTTGGATGCAGGAAAATATCTCTCCAAAAAGAGTTTCTTCAACCCATTCCATGTTGTGACACTTCCGGGAGGTAAATAGTACAACCAATCCTTAGCACTATCCATTAAAGAGAAACGGAAAACTTTCAACATTGCACCATCCGCCTCTACATTCGCTGGAAGCATAGCCGTGACAATGGTGTGGAAGTCCAAAAGATGTTTGTTTGGGTCTTCATTCACCATGCCATGGAATTTTGGTAATTCTCTAAGCAACCCCGGCTTTATCTCAAAAGTAGAGTTCGTTTGAATACACCCCTGTTGTGTATCAAGCCTATGAGAAGCTAAGTCCTTGAGTGAACGATTTGAATCACCCATTGCTTCTTCTTCCTCAACGTGTGGTTCGTCTACGATTGGAACCTCTTGTTCTCCTTCTATTTGTACTTCTCCTTCCACTTTTGACTCTAGATTTTCTGTTGCGTCTTGACTTGGTTGGAGTATTGTGCCTCTTCGAGTAGCTATCCCGCACCTTGGATAATTCCAATCTTTAGAAGCCAGGGATTAGGTACCTGAAAACAATTCTCCCAAACAAGTGAGAAACAAGACAAGAACCGAAAAGCAAAGATAAAAGCGATTGTAAAAAGAAACTATAAACTTAATAACAAGCCGTATGCCTCCCAGAATTCAACGGCGCAAAATTTGGTCGGTTGTCAATCCGTCAAATATAATTTCACTTTCTCAATCAACTAGATATAAATATAGTATGCGATAAGAAAGAGTTCGTATCCACAGAGAGGCTTTCGTTGTTATAAAATTTCAGTTTCTAAGTAACCACGGGGTATGTTTGTTGTATCTAAGCAAATAAAAATAGTTGTAAGCAAAGTAAATAATTTGAGAAATCATTAAGGAGAAGATATTGGTCACGGGCTAGTATCATTCACAAACATGTATTATCATCAATGATTAGAATTGGTATTTTAATCTCGTATTTATTAAAAGTCCTAGGATACCTTGATCGCAAGTATAACCCGTTAATTCCCTGTTTTCATCACAACCACATTAAAAGATGCATATGTGAATTCTTCCTAGAAAGCAACCTAAAGTGTAAAAGCACAATTAAGTTTAACTCCCTAAAAGCATTAAGTTTTATGGAATAAGACTCATCAATGCAAACGAATGTGTAAAAGCACTAAACGTTTTAACAAAAGTTATAATTCACTTGTGACTAGTAGGATATATCACTACAAGCACTAACCACAATTATGCTACTTAGAATCAGGGATAAACAACTTTTTCGTATTGAAAACCCTAATATAGCTCTAGAGATGAACACAAATCGGATTGATTCCGGACTCAACCTAACAAGTTTTCAAATCTTATAACACTATTAATTGTGAATCACAAACAATAAATTACTCGAGACAAAACTAATTCATTGAATCAAAAGCATGTTGAGAAATCAACTTTTATCCCATAACCAATAATATGTTTAGCTACTCATAGCTATGGAGTTCATCATAATCAATATTCAATAATAAAATAATGAAGAAGAAGAACAATAGCAAACCCTAGAAGCGTAAACAAAAACGGATCTCCAAAATTCCAAGAATAAGATATATCATAAGTTGTAGAAAACCTTCCCTTTATAGCTTTTCTCCAACTTCTAAAATTAGGTCTAGTCTTCAAAGTCCATTAGATGAAAATCCACCAAGCCCATAAGAGGGAGAAACCCATGTGGAAAATATGTCCCAAAAGTGGTCGCCGGAAATCTGGTATTGTCGCCGGAAAGGTCGCCGGAAAACATCTCAGGTGACCGGCAAAGTCCGCCCGGTCACCGGATCAGTGAGTCAACGGGTCAAATCGGCGAGTCAACTCGGTCGGGGCCAGAGTCGACCGAGTTAGGGAAAGTCAGGGTGAGTCAGGGTCTGATCCTGGTTTTCTGGCTCGGTGAGTGGGTTAATTGCCAGACCACTGCACATGTCAAGGCTGTGCTGCACTATCATTGTGCATCGGCACTCTTTGGCCAGCCATCTTGGCTGTGCAACCTCCCTGCGATCCCAGGCAAACAACAGTTTCACCACTGCCATTACCTGTAATCCCAGCTCACATTCTTGCCACTCTTCTCAGTCACAGCTGCACCCATGACTTCTGCAACCATCAGGCCTCGGCCTGCTCCATTCTCTATAACTCTGCAACCACAGAGCCTTTGCCACAATCATTTCAATCACTTGCCATTCTTAACAGCAGCGCGACACAATACCACTGCGAGTCACAGGCTTCACCTGCAATGCCAACCTGCAACTGCACAACAGCAACACTCCCTTCTCAGCTCACCGCATCAGTACACAGCCCCATAAGCTCACGGCAACCAACTACAGAAAGTCACCTTCTTTCACTGGCCATTTTGCCGGCTTAAATACAACCCAATACTCAACTCAAACTCCACAGAATTCCAGTACTTTGCTCCCATATACAACCCATGATATCTGTGCCATCCTGCGCCATCTCTGCAGCTGCATCTCATCACCAATTCCTGACTCAAAACCCATTTAGGCATCATCTCCATCTGATGAGCAACACAATTGCTCATCTCTTCCATCTTAGCCAGACGAACACACCCACACAACATCACATCAAACTCCATACCTCCCAGCTCCTTAGCAGTGACCACCAATAGCACCCCAATTCAATGCACCTGTCAACAGCTATTTCCCTGCAATTCAGTGCACTTTTAATTTCTGCAGCTGTAGCTTCTCCTTGTTTTCCTCCAGTCACTTCCATTGTGACCTTACCAATGACACTAACAACACAGCCAAATCATATGCAACACCTGCACTGGTGCTTCTGTGCTACCACAGCCTCAGACCACCAATTTTCGACTGCAATTTCCTCCAATTCCACGGGGAATACCACCACAAGCACCATCCATTTTAGCCTTACTTACCACTCAATGCTAGCCATCAAACCCACTTCACAGATTTTGAACTTCAGTCTCCATCTCTGCAACAACATGCCAGCAGCAAAACACATTCATTCTCATTTCCTCTCTTTAATCCAACATCAGAACTCAAATCTCCATTGCTATTTGGACTGTTAAATTCATCAGAACCACCACGAGCTCAATCATCTGTCTTCATATCATAAACTATTCACAAGAACACACCTCCATCTCGAATTTCACATCTTCACCAGCTTCACACTGGCAACATCAACATCAGTTTCGCCACTGCACTTCAGATCTATCTCGAGCAATGAACACAAGAACAAACCCTAGCTCGGACTCCCAGAAATCATCACAGAAACGAACCCATCTTCTTCTTTAATCTCAACTTCAGCGCAAACCCAACTCTCTAAACCCATGGAAATCGTCGTCACAATTTGATTCAACCAGAATAACACCTCCAGAACCCTAAGTTCACTTGTAACTTCATGTAATAATCAACACAAACCTCAAACCCATTCTCGTTTACTGACAGATTCATCAACCAATGTTTTCTTTGTTTCTTTCCCATCTTCAATTCACAAGAACGCATCTCAGCAGCATCTCTATGATTCAATCTTTTTATCAACAGAAGCAAATATGTAACTTTTTATCTCAGACAACAGCCGCTCAATTTCAGGTGAATGGAGTGTCTGAAAATGATGAAAAGAGATAAAACTCTTCTCAATTTTAGGGTAAGAGAAATTGAAGTGATACAGCCACTCGGATGAAGTGGATAAGGGGTATCAAGATAACTTAAGACACCCCAAGAATAGGATAAGGGCCAACCGAATGGCAGCCCCTATGTCGATTCTCATGTCACTCGCCTGCGCTTTGATCTTTCCGTTCCTTTTCGCTTTAGATGGGTGATTTCTTCTCCTTTTGTTCTGGTGACTCCATTGCACCTATAAAACTCAAAAGCAAACATAAAATACATAATTCACACGAAAAATAGCAAAGAAAGCATAAACTCTATATAGTAAATACGGTGTATTCTACACCTATCAAGTTCCGGTAAAGAACTCCTCTTATCTACGTTCATTGAGAATCAACCCTAGTTTTCTTATTTTTTTATCTACTGCGCCATAACAACAGCTCTCACTTCACTCCCTATAAATTTAACCGATTTCAACTCTAAAACCACATATTCTCTACAAATTAAACCTGCTACCCATATATTTTATGAGTAATGTCTCAACCGTATATTAATCCTATGGAGTTTACGATAGATGAAGATTTGTCGCTTTTTCGAAACTACGTACACTAGCTAGTTATCCGGTTAGGGGTGCATAATAACATCAAAATGTATTAATGAGTATGAGTTATATCCATGAAATTTGTGAAAACTTTTGCAATGATACCAGTAACCCCAATAACCGCAATGCAGCTGGGTTGTTTTGTCGATTTCAAACTATAAAAAAACAAATGGAAGAATTTATAGCTATAGTTCATGTTGTCAATCGATATTGACTTAAGGGTGAAACCAATGCTGAAGTTGTATTAGGAGCTTGAGAGGAATGACGAAGATGAAAATAAGATTTTTTTTCTTTTCTTATTGTAGTTACCTAAAATCGGTGAGAGGCTAGAAGTGAGATTCTATAGTTTCTGAAAGTGAGTTACGGGAGGTTGAGCACGAACAATCTTCACCTAAACCATGCACATTGGCGGTTCAAAGGCTAATTCAGTCACATGGATGGAGGCTTAGGGCTGGTCTTAGCAAGGGAAGTAGATGAAGAGATAGGTCCGAGAATTATAAGGTTTGAAGAAGAATTGCTCTGAGAGTTTTATGAGAAAGTTGATTGTAGCTTGGAGAAATAGATGACCTATTTATAGCTGAATTCTTTAATCTCGGGTCGGTGAAGATAAGGATTGTTTTCCGTTCCGTGCGGAGAAATTCTCCCGTCTCTTCAGGAATAGATATAGATAAACTAGGTTGAGTTTATCCCATTATTCCACCGCCTTTACTCTCTTCTGCGGTGAGAAATAGGCTGGGTATTTCTTACACGTGTCGTAGACCACTAGACCAAGACCCTAATTGTTATCCCCCCATTTATGTGAAGCTGAGTCATCCTTTATGATGATGTGTTCAGATAGAGAAATATTCTCTTTAGCCGAGTTGGTCAAGATTGAGAGATATTCTCCTATCTATAAGAATGACTAGGATGAGTCATGTGAAAAGGCATGAGATGCCTCAGAATTCGTGTGAAGAGTCTGAAAAAGGAGTCTCAATTCCTACACGAGGCTCGTGCCTATCATGAGGAATATTCAGCCTTGTCTGAGATTTTTCCGGGAGATTTGAGTCTCTCCGAGATTTTGAAGAGAGATGTGAATCTCTCCGAGATTTTGAGGACATACAAAAATCTCTATTAGTATTTTCTTAACAGATCTGAATCTCTATGTAGTTAGCTGGGACTCGTCTCGAAGAGAGAGAAAGGGCTTTGTACGCACGATTAATGTCTCTACGAGACTTTGTCTCACTTATCTTTGACCAGATTATCTTGCAGAGATGTGCTAGGAATCAATTGTGTCTGTGTTTATGGGTCCGACATGACTAGTGTATCTCGGAAGGATGTTCTAGGAGTCTGTCGAAAGGGCCCAGAGGCAGAATAACCAGCGTATCTCATTGGGATGTCCTAGGAATTATTCTGAAGCCTCGGTAAGTCGAGTCAGAGCCTAGAGTAGACATGACCAGTGTATCTCACGATAATGTACTAGAAATCAGTCCTTGATCTTAAATAGGGTGAGTCGTGCTTACATGAGACATGTATGTCTCCGCTCTCGGTCATAAGTCCGTCGGGGACGTTTTTACGCATCTACAGAGCCTACATGACCAGGAATATCTCGTGGGGATGTATATTAGGAATCATGGCATCACAATCAGCTACGTCTCGCGAAGACATGCTGGAATTGTAGATGTTCTGGTTCATAAGTCTGTCAGGGACGTTTTACGCTATACAAAACCAACGTGACCAGCACTATCTCGTCGAGGATGTGCGCTAGGAATCACGACATCATGACCAGAAGTGTCTCGCGGGGACGTATACAAGAAATCGTGGCTATGAGTGCCTTGAGGACCAAGGGCTTAATCTCTCCCGTTACAGTTGAGTTTTGTCTATGGTCTTGAAATGACGGTTTTGCTCCTTATCCAAATTTCACCATCTACATTTAGTCCCTTACTCAGAGTAGAACCTTGATTGTTCTATGATGAGTATATACATGGTGTCAAATCATTCAGATACGAAATTATAATCCACTCGTTCTTTTAGATCTACAGAGTCCCCGAATTGATGCTTCGTCTTTGCTTGCTCTGATTCTGGACTTCGAATCAACTCTGGACTTGGGTGATTTCTGGGATTTTGTGTTAGGAGACGTCACTAGCGTGAGAATTGAGCCTTGATGAAGTAAAATTTTGGTTTTGAGAGACTAAACTTGCGAATTAGGGTTTCTTTGATCAAAACCCTAATTTCTTCCTTCTGTGCAATTCTGAGCTTGAAATTGACCCTGGACTTGGAACCCTTTTAGGCTTTCGCATTGGGAAGCGTAATCGGAATGGGAATATAGTCTTTTAGAGATGAAATTTCCATCTTGGTCGAATGGGACTTGCAAATTAGGGTTTACTTGGACAAAACCCTAATTTCCTCTCTTTGTGCATCCTTGAGCTTCCGAGTTTGTGCAAGTGATTATTTGGGGAAGGGAGGGATTTGATCGGCTTCCTGGCTGTCCGTGAGGTTGGAAAAATCCTATGAGAATAAATTGGCACTTACTTTTGAAGTTACGGAGTCCCTATCCCATGTAAATTCTGAATTAAGGCTTGTACTACACCTAAACCTTAATTTCTCTTTTGTTCGCGTCTGACTCCTTTAGACACTCTGGATAGGCTTGACGAGGCTTGTAAGGTATGCATCTATCTTGTGGGGTCGGCACCTTGTGTGATGAGAGCATGTTTAATTCCTTATACCAATCAGACACCTTTTCCTTAGAGAAATACTTTTGAAACTAAGGGTATTTTCGTCAAAACCCACTATGATCTTGATTTTTCTTCGGCCTAAGAGAGGTTGTGATCTTCCCGAGGCATAGTCACGACTTTATAGAGAGAAATAGGTGCGTGTTTGGTTTCGCTTTTGGAAATTATGAGCTCGAACTTCCCGAGCTAAATTTTCTTTATTTTCTTTGAAATTCTGCTTTTCTGGATTCCGTTTCAATCCCGTTCTTATTCGAACACTTAGAGGACTAAAATTCTTTCCAAAAGAATGGGGAAAGGCTCGGTCCTTTGTTTTTTAGAATAAATCCCTTTTCCGTAAAATTCTTGAAATTAAGGCTATTTTTCGTCAAAACCCTAATTCCCTTCGACTTTGATCCCTCTGGAAAAAAATCTTGAGAGAATAAGTGACGTCCCAATGGCTTAGGAGATAATTCTCATGCATGGGAAGAGCTTGGACACGGCTTGGAGGGATTTTAGAAGAAAGAAAATGATACGTATTGATCTTTATACCTTGGTAGCTATTATTATAGAGGCAAAATTCAGAATAATAATAGACGGAAACTTAGAAAACATAACACAAAGTAGTTATTCGAAGAAAGATATCTTCTCTAGATTATAAAAAATAAAACGATTACAATTCTCTCTTTGTTACGCTCACAATCTTCTCTAAACTGTGGATCAACCTTAAACTGTTTGCTAAGCTTGCACAAGTATTGTTCCAAGCTTTCTCTAGGTTTTCTGTGCCTAGTATCTGTGTTTAGCTATTAGCCAAAGCTCTCTATTTATAGCCTTCATCGTACTCAGCCGACCAAGGACTTCTATTAGGAATCTATTTCCTAAACTAAGAGTATTGCCTAAAACAAAACTCTTCGCTAACTAGGAATTCTGCCTAAACAAGGATTCCTGCCTATAATAGGATTTTTCCCTCAACTTAGCTTGAGGTTAACTAAGTTCCTTAAAGGAGTACGGATACACCTGTATCATGGGTCCCCCTTTTAAGAACTCGAACTCTTATGAGAGTTAAAAATGAAGGTGAGGGAACTCGAGAGTCCATTTGTCCTTGTTGAACCACTTGGCCTTGCTTGGAACTTGACCTTGACATCCAATAAGAAAATCTTATTTCTCTCCCTGTCGTGTTTTGTTCACTCTTCGCTCCAATATGCAGTCTTCCTTTAGTGGTTCCTCTCTATCAAACCATAAGTCTTCTACCGTGGTAAGATCATAGTGTCATCACCGTCATCATTAAGTAATGGTGGTTCAAACAACTTCAAGTATTCGGCATTTATAACCGTGTACATTCCTAGATAAGGTGGCAGATCCAGACGAAAGGCATTGTCACCAATCTGATCGTGAATACGAAATGGTCCATACCTCAATGGCTTTAACTTCTTACCTTCCCCCTTCAGTCATTCCTTACCTAATTTTAACCATACCAAGTCACCAACATCAAAATTACAAGGCACGAGATGCTTATCATGCTTTGCTTTGTATTTGGCTTGGAACTTCTTTAGTTGTGCTTCAACAGCATGCATGAATCTGAGATATCTTCTCCAAGAACTTTTGTGCCTTTTGTTGTTCACTTCCTTCCCTTCCCCCCATTGAGGTGTCACTAGAAAATACTAGATCGAAAGGACTAGGTGGTAAGTAACCATAACACGTCTCGAAATCAGATTTTCCCGAAGAACTGTGAACTGCTGTATTGAAAGCAAACTGTAGATATGGTAAACTCTCATCCTAAGTTTTAGGATGCTTAAAATTATATCCCCTTAACATGTGAACCATAGTCATATTGACCACTTCTGTTTGTCCGTCTGTTTGTGGATGGAAAACTGTAGTCTTCTTCAACCTAGTGTCCATCATCTTCCATAAAGAATCCCAAAAGTGACTAAGAAATCGACTATCCCTATCAGAAATAATCGAAGCAGGTAAACCAAAATGCTTCCACACATGCTCAAAGAAGTGCTTTGCTGCACCGGCTCCCGTTACCGTCTTTGTACATGGAATTAATGCAATCATCTTGCTGAACCGGTCGACCACAACGAACAAGTAATCATAAACAGACTTGTTCTTCGGTAATCCACCAAGAAAATCCATAGAAATACTCTCCCAAGGCCTTGATGGTACTGGTAATGGTAGATATAATCCATTTTCTGTTGGAAGGTTTAGATGTACTACACAACTTACACCCTCTAACCAACTTAGCCACATCATCTTGCATCTTTGGCCAAAAGACATAACGACGAAGGTTAAGAAGAGTCTTATTCATCCCAAAGTGTCCAGCAACTTGGGATGTGTGTGCCTCTCTCAACCATTGTAAACGATCTCCATATTCTGGAATGCAAAGTAACTGACCCTTCTATAATAATCCATCTCGGAGTTCATACTCGCTTTTCAAACCACTCTTTATACCTTCTAGCACCTTCTTGAAGTCTTTGTTGGATGTGTATGACTCTGCATACTCTCGAGGAACGATTGGCTGAATTCTCATGGCCACCATTAATGCTCGAACTAGAGGTCGAGATAACATATCTGCCAACTTGTTTGTTACTCCCTTCTTGTACCTAATGAGAATATTGAAAGTCATCAAGTAAGACATCCACTCCATGTGTCGGGCTTGTTGTATTTTCGTATGTGCATGTAAATACTCCAACGGTTTGTGATCGGAATGTACCACTACTTCTTTACCTAAGAGATACACTCGCCAATGCTTGATACATTTATATAAAGCATAAAATTCGTTGTCATAAGGTGCGTAGTTCTTAATAGCACCTGAGAACAATTCTGAATGGTACTCCACTGGTTTACCATCCTGTAATAACACTCCTCCCAATGCATAGTTAGAAGTGTCGGTCTCAACTTTAAAAGTACGCTGTAAGTTGGAAATGCCAACACCGGTGCTTCTGAAATCTTCCTTTTTAGTAACTGAAAAGCGTCTTCATGGGTTTGCTGCCATTCAAACTTTGCCTTAGCTCCCGTCAAACCATGTAATGGTCCTGCAATATTCGAAAAATGCCGGATAAAGTTACGCAAGTAGGTGCAAGCCCCTAAGAAACTCCTGATTTCAGTTACCGTACTAGGTCTAGGCCACTTAGTGATCACTTCAACCTTCCTTGGATCAATCTTGTGTTGTCCACCACCAACAATGAATCCAAGGTACACCACCTCCTCATTTCCAAACTCACACTTCTTTACGTTCAACTTCAGCTGGTCTTCATGTAACACTTTAAACACATTCTCAACGTGAACGAGATGCTCTTCCCAAGTTCTGTTGTATATTAGAATATCATCCAAGTAAACGATCACAAAATCTTCTATAAAAGGTCGTAACAAATCATTCATCAAATGCTTACATCGCTGGAGCGTTACACAAACCAAAAGGCATCACCAACCATTCGAACAAGCCTTGTTTGGTTTTGAAAGCAGTCTTCCATGTATCATCTTCTCGGACTCTCACTTGGTGGTATCCGAATTTGAAATCCAACTTTGTAAAGACTCGAGATTTTTCCAACTGATCCATCATGTCATTTATCCTAGGTAGAGGGTAACGATTCTTGATACTGATCTTGTTCAATGCTCTATAAACAATACACATACGCCAGCCTCCATCTTTCTTTGGTACCAACAATATCGATGATCCACAAGATGAAGCACTTGGCACTATCATTCCTAATTCTAGGAGTTCTGGGACTTGTTTCTTGATCTCATCAGATTTATCTATGGACGTGCGATAAATACCTACATTAGGAAGAGAACTCTCTCCGGTCAACATAATTTCATGCTCCACACTCCTGTTTGGCGGTAATCCCGTGACATCTGAAAATAAATCCTTATACTTCAACTTCAACCTTTCTAGGTCGCCTTCTTGTTGTGCATACAAGGCTGCCAAACAAACTCTACTCGGCTTCTCCTCAAGAGAACGAATCACAAGGAGAATGAACTTCATGCTAGCATTCACCAAATGCTTAGCCTGAGTGGCTGTGATTAAGCTCGCTCCCTTAAGAGGAGAATCTATAGCCCGAATCACAAAACTTTCCCCATCTTTGGTAAAGGTATACTTTTATTCCCTCCTGTGTAGAGTTGCATCTCTATCCCATAGGTAAGGACTACCTAGTACTACCTGGAAGACATCCAAAGGAACTACGTCGCATATAACTTCGTCAATATATGACTCATCTAGATCAAATTTGAACGTGCACTGCTGTGAAACTTGTAAGACCTCTTCCTTTGAAGCCATCCTAAAGGTGAAAAGACGAGGGTACCCAAATATACCTAAATCTAAAACTTTTCCACCTATAAGTCCTTTCTCCGAAAGTGATTGTCTATGGACTGAGTCGAGACAATACAACTAATCGGTTCACACTTCGTGTGATCGTCTATTGATACGAGATCGAGATAATACAACAACGAAGTATGTTTAATTGATAAAAGGTTCGGACTTAACCAAACACAATAGGATTACTATCAAGTAAATAGGAATTAA
Organism: Papaver armeniacum; assembly: GCA_023531295.1. Classification (NCBI taxonomy): domain Eukaryota; kingdom Viridiplantae; phylum Streptophyta; class Magnoliopsida; order Ranunculales; family Papaveraceae; genus Papaver; species Papaver armeniacum. The sequence continues at coordinate 1,653,099 of JAJJWW010008641.1, read as the reverse complement.
CGTTTGTGTAATTTACTTTAAATAACAACAATTATAATTGCGGAAAATAAAAGTAAATGACACAACAAGATTTTGTTAACGTGGAAACCGCAAATGCAGAAAAACCCCGGGACCTTGTCCAGAATAGAATACTCTCAGGATTAAGCCGCTATACAAAATCAAACCAACTTCGTATAGTTGAGACCAAACAACTAAACCTATAGTTCACCTAGTTCCGTCTATATTCCCGCGCCTCCAACTTGTAATAAGTCACGTACTTGGAACAATTCTTTTGGTTCGTATTCCAAACAGTAAAGGAACAACAAATCTGTTTGGTAACAACTCTTTTCAACCAAGTGATATGAGTTCGACAAAAGGCTCTTCCGTTTATCCAAATAAACTCATTTGTCAGGTCTTTAGATCTATCTAATAACAACTACCAAAGTAATTGTCTAGATTTTGCAATCAATACTTTGAATCACAAAGAATTGTATTGATGCCGATCTACTCAACTAATCAATCCAATCTATCACAAGGATAAACCGATTATAGTTGGATCCTCTTTGACCGAAACAAGTATTGTGCACACCAAAGATTATGAACCCAAATCAGAAATCTTCCTCGTCTTCAAATATTCTTAGATCTTCAATAAACACCTGCACACAATCAACTTGCATCTCTTGTGATCAATCACACACAAAACGAAGTTTGTTAACAATGGATTATCACAAGACGTCTTTAGATCTACAAACAATCTAAAGATCCCCGTCGAAACTTCGATCTAGTTTGAGTGAATCTTATATCAGAAGTGAAGATTCTCAAGCATAAACAAACTAGGTGCAATAAAAGTTGAACAACCGTTAGTCAATCAAATCAATCGAAAACTAATAATAAGCCACAATTATCTAGTTTCCCACCAAATGTACTAATAGATCTTCTCAATCCCGAACAAGTCTTTAAACCGAGCGGTCGTAAGAGATTTCGCCTAATTAGGCTACTTTCCTCTCTGAATAGGCGGCTCAACCAGTAACAACACAACTAGGTAGTTTTGCTGGCTCTGAGGATTAGTTTGCTCGAAATGCAAACTTTGATATTTATAGACTAAGGAAGTTTGGACAGCAAGGAATTTACAAAACTGAAAATATTCTCAAGATATGCAATATATTTCCAAATTCGGTTTCCATAATTCCTGGAAATGCTTTGTCCAAATATTAACTGAAATCTCTTAAAAATCTCCAACTAGTAAATGCACATTACTAATTTTCATTTTCCAAAAATAAAATTGAAAACCTTAATTAAAAGATTCTCAATTTATTTTCGATCCGGGATTCTCCTTTAGCTATTAAGGAATATCTTTGAACAATAAAAGATAAGCGTTACTGCACATGTTCAAAGCATATCGACATCTTAACTTAGTAAATCATCTTTCATATTTACTATCTTGGAATCGATTTGCCACACTTCCAAACAAGTTTAGAATTGGTTCATCGACTTCCAAGAACTATGTAATTGATCAAGAACACTCAATCACCAAACATGGGTTTCACGGTTCTATCAAAACAAGTTTCGGTTATACCTCCATGTGGGTACTAGATTTAGTCACACTAGCTTTCCAAAATTCGGTTGACTAGGTACTAGGATCGGTTCCCACATATATATATGGTATCTAACTTGTATTTGTTGCACATGTCCATAGGATCGGTTCCCAATATCTAAAAATGTGCTGCACATGTTCATAGGATCGGTTCCCAATATCTAGAAACGTGTTGCACCTCTTCCAAGGATCGATTCCCCTCTTTTGATCGGTTGTACCTCTTACTAGGATCGGTTCCCCTTTGCCTAGAGTTGGTCATACCAATAACACTAAATCGATCATACCATCTCAAGTGATTACTTAAGATTGGTTTCTCTAATAAAAGTCATACCAATACAAAAGTCAGGCCTTGTGAATAGTTTTACCAAGAACATAAACAAGTCATAAGCGGTTATACTAATCACACATATTGGTAGTTCAAAAGATATGCAATGAATAACAATACCAATAAGCCTAGCGATTTCCCTTTCGATTCACAAAATAAGTTCATGAATTTACTTCCTTTAAACGAATGTAAAACATTGTTTCCTATGATGAAATCTTCACCTCATACCCATACATAATCACAACAGCATTCAAACGATTATGTCGATGTCTTATATACGAAGTTCAAAAGATAAGCGTTATACTTCGTATTGTATTCCTTAATACTACGTCTAACTAGAGTATAATCATTCATGCTTCGCAGTTATGTTTTCAATATGCACGACGTGAAAGATACGTTAGGGAATGAAACAGTTCAAGTCAAATATTACTAACCTCGAGTGGAAGGATGATGTTGTCGTTGTAGCTCCTTACTTCTTCACTTCTTCAAGTCTTCACATAATACTTATAATGTCTCATATCCTAATACTTTCAAGATAACCTATACGAAGTTGACTCTAGTATATAATCAAGCGACTCTTTAAATGAGTTTTGGTTCACTAAAATATGACAACCAAACTTGACATACCAACACTTGGTGGGTTCAACCGAGCTATGCTCTAACAAAAGGGTATGGTTTTGGATGTTTGAAAGTCTTTAATCCTAACTTCTGCACCAAAGAATTTGAAAGTAAATTCTTCTGACTTCTCGGGTCAATAACAACATCAACTAGTGATGTTTTGACTTGCAGCTTCATTGTGAAGAGTCGCTCCCTAAGATTATCTTTTGAAGGTCTTTCTTTCGCCCCTGTCATAAGAGAAAGCTTTGAATTGGGTTCCGTTAGTCCGTGGACTTCTTTTGGAGTTTGTGAGACTAGTGCTGCCTTCTTAGCTTCTTTCCTCTGCAACCCTTTAGGCTTTAGATGAGGGTTCTTAACCCAACACTTGTCGATAACGTGACCTATTTGCTTGCAATGGGTGCAAGTCAAACCTTCCTTGTCACTAGACTTCCCTTCTTCTTTGCTCGTTTCACCTCCTTTCACGGTGGTACCTCCAGATTTTACCTTAGTATTTCCCTTTGAATTAGATTTCTTAAGCCAGCCTTCAATGGCATTAGCTTTTATACTTGCTTTGGAGATAGTATCCACCGAAAACATCTTCAACTCCTTCTGTATATAATCATGGAACCCGGAAATATATTTCATATAGATAACATAATCTCCCAAGTCTAAATCCAAAATCATAGCTTGATTCTGAAATTCGAAAGTATATTCTTGTACGGTTTGGTTGTAGGTTTGCTTCAAGTTGTACCACTTGAACCATCTCTCCTCAAGGTAGCTAACCGGATAAAACTGTTTCCTTACAACTGCCTTGAATCTTTTCCACGACAATGCTCCCTTACATAGGTTTTGTCTTTGATAAGCTTTCCACCAGGTTGGAGCATGCTTCTGTAGCTTTAATACCGCGAAAGCAATCTTTTCCTTTGAACCATATTCAACGAAAGAAAAATACGTCTCTAGACGTTCAATCCAATCATCTAATTTTTCTATATCGACACTCCCATCGTAAAGTGGAATATCAACACGAAAATTAATTTTCAGATTCTTACCTTGAAGTTTAGTTGATGTAGGACCTTTAGGAACCTCGCTTTCCTTCTTTTCTTCATCCTCATCTTCTTCCTATTCCTATTCTTCCAACTCGTCTTCTTCCGAATCATCTTTTTTCCGAAGCTTCAGGTGAAGGTGTAATTTTTTTCTTCGCCTTCGGATTGGGTGTATGAGAATGAATACATTCACTCAGTTCCTGAAGGGTAACTTGAATTAACTTCATGTCTATTTGCATAGTGGCCACCTTTTGTTTCATAGTTTGTGGTTCGTTTTGCTTAGGATCATCATCTAACTTCGTCATCCTTGATCCCCTTGTTCTCCTAACGTCTTCTAGATTCTCGAGTACCTCACCAAGCTTCATGTAGAGAGATCTAGGGAAAACCATAAACCATAGGGATTTACCCTAGAAACTAACCTTGCTCTTGATCCAACTTGATACGTATTGATCTTTATACCTTGGTAGCTATTATTATAGAGGCGGAATTCAGAATAATAATAGACAAAAACTTAGTAAACAGAACACAAAGTAGTTATTCGAAGAAAGATATCTTCTCTAGATTATGAACAAGAAAACAATTACAATTCTCTCTTTGTTACGCTCACAATCTTCTCTAAACAACGGATCAACCTTGAACTGTTTGCTAAGCTTGCACAAGTACTGTTCCAAGCTTTCTTTAGGTTTTCTGTGCCTAGTATCTGTGTTTAGATAATAGCCAAAGCTCTCTATTTATAGCCTTCATCGTACTCATCCGACCAAGGACTTCTACTAGGAATCTATTTCCTAAACTAAGAGTATTGCCTAAAAAAAAACTCTTCCCTAACTAGGATTTTGCCTAAACAAGGATTCCTGCCTATAACATGATTCTTCCCTCAACTTAGCTTGAGGTTAACTAAGTTCCCTAAAGGAGTACGGATACACCTGTATCAGAAAACCCTCAGTATCCTTATTTGATCCAAATTCCTCGAATTTCCTTTTTTAGTTCCAATTCCTTTTCATTTTCTTGATGGTTTCCCTTTTGAGCTAGGCTTGTAAAATAATAATCTTTTCCACCTCTTTTGGGCGTGACCTAGGTATGGAGTTCGTTCCATCCTACTTTCACACATTTTTTTTGTATTAGGACTATTCGTTTGGGTGTTCGTCTGAAAACTTCAGTTTTGAGAGGCTTGCATAGAATGGATGTAAACTCTTCATTCAGACTCCGATTTGAGTCCCCGACACCAAAATTTAAATTTAAGAGGATCATATTTCTAATGCAAAAAGAATCACTTGATTCCGAGTTCGTTTGGTCAATCATATCCATGTATACTTTTGAATTCAGAAATCCCGTATAAACATTTCATGAGTTTTCAGATTGCACTTACTTCGGTGTTGGGACCACATCTCCTAGCTCGTTTGTCCGTCTGAGGCGCCCTTTTGGTGTAAGACATATATGAACATATTTGCTTAAGGAAGTACCCCGAAATTACTTATGGTTTGGCATCTATTTTCAAGTCTTCGCTCTGCAATGTACATCAATCTGAATTCCAAAGGAATCCTTGTTTCCGTTGGACTCTTAAAGCGTTCTCTTGCTTCAACCACAAGCCCTTGGAGTATTTTGAATTCACTACCCTTTATTACCTTGTTTTAGGTCGTGAATTTTGTATCCTTAGGCCAGAGACACGCCCGTGGTACAATTATACGTTTTTACTCTTGGTTTTCAGAAAACGTATTCTGATTCATCCCTTGTGAAAATATGGACCCGAATGAATCTGTGAGTATCCTTGGAGATATGGAATTGGTTTCTTGAGATTGGAATAAGGATAATTATATAGGCATGAGAGCAAGTTTTGACTTTTGCTCATGAGGCTTGAAACTTCACAACACAGAAAAACCCTAATTACAGACCCTATGTATATGCCATGTGTCTTCACTCTCTTAGTGTACTTCTACTAATTTCTCTCTCGCTTGTAAAGTTGCATGGAAAACGAGACTTTTATGGAGACAAGTACTCCTCATAGTGAGAAAGGGTTTGACTTTGGTAGAATTAAGATGAGGCAAGCTTCAACAATTTCACAGAGTCTTCAGAAAGAGGTTCAGGGTGCAGAGAGATAACCGACCGACCTGAGGGTGATTTCACGTGCCTCATGTTTTCTTTGACTTTGGATGAGGCACTTGTTGGAGAATTTAGTGTCATGAGAATGATAACTCTAAACTGCCTTGCTTCTAAGGATTTTATAAATATGGGAACCTTGATGACAACCCGTGAAAATCTTTGCTTTCAATGTGAGGTAATCGCGAGAGTTGCTGGATTCTGTTGTAACCATCTTGAACAAGCAAAACTCCGGTCTTTGTTTCTTATATAGGCCCATATGTAAGAGATACCAGTAGTTGTGGAGACATGGAGGAAAGGATATGGAGGCCTTAAAGAAGAATAAAGAGTTTTCTTCCCGAGAGGTAGAGGCCACTGCTGCCAGATGATTTCCTTAAATGTTGGTAATTTCTCCTCTAGACCATTTATGTATGCATTTTTTAAAGGAAGAGGACCATAATGACTTTTAATTTGTGCAAAACCTAGCTTGATCCGTTACGTATGCGAGTAGGTGAAAACCCGAAGTTAAATTCGTAATAGAAAGTTCTTCCTTGCGCAATCTTGACTCCGGAGGCTGTAAAAACTTCGTTTGACGCCCGATTTCAGTGGCTGACCCCAACTATCGAACAGAAAAGACACAACCTTCATATATTGGAAAAAAATTAGGAGTTGGAGCTTATTTTTCCAGTGATATGTCTATATGAAGTTGAACTCGGAATCCAGAGCTATTTAACAACATTTCCTTCTAGTGTTTTGATGATATCTCTTGGATAGTATTTTGAAACATCATGCCCTTTTAACACATGGTAGGAGAGACGTAGACGAATATTTTTTATCAAGGGCGCTTCGGCGAATTCTCAACCCATTTGTCCCAGTTTTTCAAGTTGGCTGGATGAAGCATGAGGCGGTTTGAGCGAAAATAAGCCACAAACTCTTTTTGACTCAACGCAAACCCTAGTTTGTCTCAGCCGTGAATCTTGAGAAGAGAAACGATTCTAACGCGTTGGGGTAATCTCGGTACATGCTTCCTCTCTGAAATCCTTATACGGGGTTTTGTAAAACCTAGCTTGCTTGATCGTGATGGAAACCCTAGATGGGCGAGTCCTTCTCTGGATGCGACAAAACCTAATTTTGACTTGTAAAAGTATTTCGGCATCTTTGTCATGGATTGAGTTCATTCCCGTGGGATAGAATCTCGCAATTCTTTGTTTGATATCAAGGGTTAAAGCGCTTGTGCCTAAGATTCGGCCGTGGGAGCTGAGGCTCGGACATGATATCTGATTCTCATTCATACACCTCTAGTGAGAAGTCTCTAACTTGAAGCGTTCTGAATTCTACCAATTTGTTTGCACCCGAAATCTCTGGGTTAATGGTGTAAGAGTCTTTCATCTAGGAGTTGGATGTTTGAGCTACCTTATGTTAGTGTTGATGGTGGTTTTTAGTCCAGGGTCAAAATTGTAAAACCCTGCATTCAATGCGCTTTCATCCTGTGAAGGAACAAAAGCCATTTGAAATAGATGAATATTCTTTACTTATATATGTGTCGAGTAATTCGATGTATTTACGAAATTTATCAGAATGGTGCACCAATCCCAGCTATCCTATAAATTTCAACGTATCGCATTAGTTATTAATGCATGACTTGCCTGGTATTTTCCGTGCTGTGTTCTCAGCCGAACTCTCATTATTGACATGACACGACAATTAAATGTTCACTCTCAGCAGAGTAGCATGAATCTCCCGAAGTGCCAATATTGAGACATGCATGAAATACCCACACAGGCTACATCATTCTCTAACAAAGAGAATCTCGTATCGACGCGCTTTTGGTAAGCTCGATCAAGCATGTTTAATTTCCTTAAGGAAAATCTAGACTGTCCATGTCAGTCTCAGAAACAATCGCGGCCACACAAGTTGGCCGCACAAATTAACAAGCCGAGCCAAAACCTGACAAAAATAGGTGATTGTCGTGATAACCATCGGTGGGCCCGCTTATGCCCTAGCCGGTCGGACATCACACGAACATCTCCTAGCACCATTAAACGCCAACCCTAAGTAGGGTGGCCGTGTTGCTTTGTAGAGATTCGGTCGAACATAGACTAATCAGAGCAGTCTTAAAACGATCACGACCGTCCAACTTAACCAGCCTGGTTGGACGGATTAGATCATCCCATGAATGATCAGGAAAGCTCTAACCCACGCAGTGGCGGGTCCACTCTGCCCTTACCCTATCGGTTTGCTCATGGCATGGTCATGGAGGAATGAACGATTGTTCAAAACATGGCGGGCGTGATGCTTTCAAGGGTCGCGGAATTCCACTAACGTCATAAATCGATCACGACCATCCAACTTAGCCAGCCTATTTGGATGGCTTAGATCGCATTTGGGACCATCAGGAAGGTACACATGTGTTCACCGCCAGACCAATGTCGGCCCCACATGATCGATCTCCCCAAAGGAGTCCCCAGCGCGCCAAACCGCTTGGCCAAAGTCGTGAGGGCGCGACTATCTCAAAACCCTAATTAGGGTCTGCGACAATGCACATATGTCGTAAATTGATCGTGATCATTCATCTTTACCAGCCTAAACGGACGGTGTATATGTAGACTCAAGAGGTCCCAAGGATGTCAACGTGTTCACCGTGGGCCCACCTCTACGTGTGACCGGCCGGCCTATGCAGACTAGGGCCCGACACCTCAAAACGCGCGCCTCAAAGTGGCATGTCACACGAACTTTAATCTCTTTGCGGCAACATGTTTCTGTCGCAAATAGATCACGAACACTCATCTTTGCCGGTCAAATTGAGTGGCCAAGATCGAATATTTGTGGGACCGAGAGGGGCAAGCATGCATGTTAGTGAGCCGTCTTCACGCACACCCAATCGGCTCACTCAAAATTAACGCCCATGTGTAGATTCGATCAAGCTGATAGACACATTTATATGTCTATTTTGATCTTTATTATCCATATTGTTAGTACCCATTTTTGTACTTATATTGGTATTTTATGTCTTTGTAGGTATTTTTGAAGAAATAAGCTTTTACGGAGGAATTGGCTCGAAAAGTGGCATTTGCAACACCCAGAGGAATACGTTATTGGTACCCGGAGAAAGTTATAAAGGCACCCAAGATTTGGTTATTTCCACCCCAAGAATTATTATTTCCACCCCAGTTGCTAAAGGGACTCCGCTGGCGGATTAGGGGGACACCCTTCTTCTTCACGGTTTGAAATGAATTTTGGCGGGAAAGACAGTTGCAGCGAAGAACAAGTTTTAGGGTTCGATTTCTAGGCAGCTTTTGAGGAGATTCAATCGGACAAATTCGTTGGTCTGTACTTGAATGGAGTAAACATTCATGGTATCTTTGATTAAATGAAGAAACTTGGGATGGATAACTCTGTGTTACTCGAAACAGGGCAGTGAGAAATACACGGCTTTTTGGTTTATAAAAATGGAAGAGTTTTGGTAGAGTTTTTCACGGGATTAGCTTGGGATTCACTAAAACAGGGGAAGTAATCTTTCCAGAGTTGTAAGAAAGGTAACTTACTATATAAACTCGATGAAGCAGGGACAGTTTGGCGATCGAATGATAGGAACCGAGAGCAGTGAAAAGATATCGGGATTTTTGGTTATGTTTGTGGAAAGTACGTGGAAAAATGGGAAGACATTATTCTCTGGAGATTTGTTTACATTTGGTGAGAGTTTTGACGCGTAGGAGAAGAACAGAAAAGGAAATATATTACCGAGGCTTGCGGGAAAGATAAAAAGGAGAAAAAGAAGGAGTTAATCGAGTTATACGGAGCTGTGATATATAAAAGAGGTGGAGGGGACTCACAAAAGGTGGTAGAGAGTTTGGGGTAGAGCAGAGGCATAAAATTACGCTGCAGGAGGAGTTGCAGCAGCAGCAGGTGAAGAGGAAGAAGAAGAGTTGCAGACGACTGAACAGAAGTGTCGTTCTCAAGAACACGAAGAACAGACTCATACAGACAGTCGTTTATTCTGCTACACAAAAGATTTATCGTTCTTTGTAACAGTGTCTTTGTAACACTTATATCCGTTGCGATTTCACTGCTTTATTATTTTTCACCTCTTGTAAACACTTTTTGAGCTATGAATATCAATTTTGAACGTGTTTTCACCATGAGGAGCTAAACCCCATCACTGGGATGACGGAGGAAGCCAATTCTCATCACTGTGGTAACTTATTCAATTCTTTTTATGACTTTTGCATTAATACAAATTGAATTGTGATTTTAAATTAATTAGTTGTCATTTGGTTTGATGGGTTATGCTTAGCTTTAGTGTTTTGATAACCTATGCTTACAATTTACAATTAATGTTTTATAAAATCTACCTTGGCAAAGATTAAGAGTCAATAATTGTTGTTTTTGGAGCTATAATTGTCTAAGAATTAATATTGAAACCATAGAATTAGAGTTTGGTGAAATCCCGATTCCCAGTAATCTATCAACATTGTCATTATCTTTTATTTTACTTCCCAGTTTAATTTTATAATTTAAATCTAAAATCAACTTCCCAAGTCCGAGAATCAAACCCTTTCTTACCACTGTAAAAACTACATCACAAGCCAAAAGGGGATGTTTGCGCACCTCTTAAAAACCCTAAAATCCATCAACGACAGCAAATATGTGCCGCAAATCATCTCGTCCGTCCAACCTTGCCAGCTTGATCGGACGGCTTGGATTAAAAATTAGGCAATCAATGAAGCGCCATAATGATTACCGTCCACCACTCTTCCGCGGGGAGTGATCGACCAGATGGTGGCCCGCCCATACGGCCTCTAAACGATCACTCGAAGATGGTTGGACGTGCTGCCATTTTAAGACGCGTAATCCGCGACTTACTCCATCAGGCTTTAAAACAGCGATGCTTCATACACATCGATTGTTTTGAGTTGCTTGCTTAAAAACGATGCATTACATGCACGATATTTTATTCCATAAATAACTTAGTTATTTAACCTAATAGCACCGTATGTTATTTCTTGCGGCGGGTCCCACGACTTGATCCGCTCATTCGAGACATCAAACATGTCACAAACTGGGGGATACTAACTGGGTATTGGTTTGGCGGTTTACAGCGTGTGGCGTGAAACGCGCTCATTACGAGAACGTGTCAGGAAAGATGGACGGATAATGATGATGAGGGAAGTGGGCAAAGGCGTGATCGTGGGACAATCACCTACACGAGTGATAAAGCACGAAAGTGCGACGCATTTTCACCCATAAATACATTAGTTGGGCCTCATTTTATCACTAATAAACTTGTTTGTAGGTGTTTTTGTCAAATAAGCTCTTATGGAGAAAGTTGCTCGAAAAGTGGTTTTGTACCCCCAAGGACACATGTTATTCGGACTCTTAGTTTTGGATAAGGGGAACCTCAATTACTAAGGGGCACCATCATCACTATTTGCACCCAGGGCGTCACCTGCTAAACGCACCCCGTCTCTGTTATGGGGAGGTCTTCTTCTTCCCAAATTCAAATTCAAACTTGGCGGGAAATTTGATTTAAAAAAAAACCAGAATTAGGGCTGGGATTTTGGAGGAGTTATAATGAGACTAAACTGCTGAGATTAATTGGGTTTGCTCTAATGGATTAAACAGGCTTGGTAAAGTCTTTAGAGTGGAACGAATTTTGCTATACTGATCGATTTGAAGCAAAACATGAAAAATACTTTTGGCGGGAAAATATGTTCTGCATGGTCGAGTTCTCTGAAACAGAATTTGAAGATTCTGAGGGAGTGTTTGTCATGGAAATGGGTTTGTAATGAGGTGTATTACCTAAACAGGGATGGTAATTGGAAATAAGAGAAGATATCACGAGATTTTCATAAACAGGAAAGTGATAAGTACTCATATTCTACGGGATTCTCTGGATCTGATTTTGAGGTGTTTTAGCGAGATTAAATCGCTGGAATTCATTGGGACGACTTGTTTTGGCTTAACAGGCATCATATGGGTATGTGGTTCGACTAAGTTTGGCTTGGTAACTCGAGTTGAAGAAAACAGGGGTGAGTGCTGGAGAAAGCTTTTCACGTGACTTTGTTTCTCTTCCCCGAGTATAACTGAGTGGGACATGTGTTTGACTCAATCAAGGAGTGTGTAGAGATAAAAAGGATACATTGACACTCCAAAATGCGTAGAAATAGTAAAACAGGAAAGAAAAATATTACCGAGTTAATGCTTTTGGTTTGGAGGATTATATGCATTCACTACGAGATTGGATGGCCTGTGAGTATATAAAAGGAGTTTCTGCAGTTTACAAAGGGGTATCGAGCGATTGGGGAGGCTACAGAGTGGAGAAAATCGCTGCAGAGAAATCTGCAGCAAGAGAAGAGAGAAATCTGCAAAATTCGAAATCGAGCGAGAAAAGATTGAAGAACGCGAAGAACAGACCCTCAAAGACAGTCGTTAAAGCACTGTCGTTTACGCGGAAAATATAAGACTGTCATTCTGCGACAGTCCACTGTTATTCTTCGTAAGAGTGGGTTTTGCAACGCTTATAAACGTTGCAAACTCCCGGTTTATTGTATTTTCTCTTCTTTTCTTCTTTGTAAACACTATTTGGGCAATAAAAATGAATTTTGAGCGTGTCTACATCATGAGTAGCTAAGCCCCTACACTGGGTCGACGGAGGAAGCTGATTTTCGCACATGGGTGAATTTATTCTATTTTCTATTTGACTTTTGCACTAATTTATAATAGAATTTTGATTTGATAAAATTAGTTGTGATTCAATTAGATAGGTTATGCTTTGAATTAAGATAATCTATGCTTAGGGGATACAATTAATGTTTTGACGATCTACTTTGGCAAAACAAGAGTTGATGTTTTATTTATTCACTCAGCGATAATTGTTGAGAATGAATAATGAACCTCGTGTTGTGAATTCGGTGGAATCTAAGACCCAGTGACTCTCTTTTATTTATTATTTTATTTAAACCTTTTAATTTAATCTTAACAACATCCGAGAGAACGAATCTTATATTACTACTACGAAAATTAAGAAAAATCTTAAATCATTTTGGCGCCAGTTGACGCTGGATTTGTTTTTAGATTAATTTTTAGGTTTATTTTTTCTATTTTGTACAATATTTTCTTTTTCCTTTTTATGTGTTTCTTTTTGTATTTATTTTCAGGGAATTTTTGAGGATGATGACTTCTTCTGAGGAGACGTCACCTACGATGACGCTGGCGGAATATATGCGTAGGAAGTCAAATTATCAGGAAAACTCATCTGAGATGACGCTTGTTGAATATATGCGTAGGCAATGGTATGGAGTTTCTGCTCCACATGAGGTAAGTGAAGAATCACATGAAACTATTTATGAGAAGTATTACAAACACACACCGCCTAGTTTGGAACAAAGATTGAGAGTTCTTGAATGTGAAAAATTATTTGCTGATGATGATGAATCTAGTAGTGACTCTCTGTTCCAAACAGAACATATAGATGACCCTGTGGATGATTGTGTGGATGATTCGCCTAATTCCATAGATGAATCTACCTCACAAGATCATTCACCCGACTTAGAGGTTGTTTCTAGACCACTAGACTTCCAAAAGTTGCCTAATTTAGGGTTAGAATTGTGTGCTTCTAAAGTATTGTTGGATTACTTTGCATCTAAGTACCCTGAGGATTCGCCTATTTCTAATACTGTGCATGAGCCAGTTGAAATTTTCCTGTCTCAATAGAATCCCCATACTTTGTTCTTTACGCACTTCCATGTGCAAAGAAAAACTTGGTTTAGGGGTAAATTTTGTTTTCTGACGGTTTCAATGTCTCCATTTTTTCATAAAATAATTGTGAAACTGTCATTTGTAAATATTGTATTTTGGGTCGATCCCCAAGTTTTCAGGTTATTAGTGTATGGGGATCCGTTTTTGTACAGTCCAGTAGGTATAATTATTTATTTATGTTTGTTTACTTTTGTTTATTTTATTTTTAATTTCCCATCTTAATTTTTACGTTGGATGACTCAATTACATTGAGGACAATGTAATATTTAAGTGTGGGGGAGTGGTTATTAACTTTTTCTTTTAATTTTTCAGGAATTTTCTTGCGTAATGTGACCAGCTCTTGAGCGGGTCTAAAAAGATAATAAAAATATTATGACCAGCTGTGTAGCGGGTCTAAAAAAAATAAAATAAATAAAATAAAAAAAATCGGGTCTTGTATATGGCATTTGTCATGACCAGCTGTGTAGCGGGTCTAAATCTCTCTTATTATATGACCAGCTGTGTAGCGGGTCAATCTTCTGTTTTGCTCGAGGACTAGCAAAATGTAAGTGTGGGGGAATTTGATAAAGCACGAAAGTGCGACGCATTTTCACCCATAAATACATTAGTTGGGCCTCATTTTATCACTAATAAACTTGTTTGTAGGTGTTTTTGTCAAATAAGCTCTTATGGAGAAAGTTGCTCGAAAAGTGGTTTTGTACCCCCAAGGACACATGTTATTCGGACTCTTAGTTTTGGATAAGGGGCACCTCAATTACTAAGGGGCACCATCATCACTATTTGCACCCAGGGCGTCACCTGCTAAACGCACCCCGTCTCTGTTATGGGGAGGTCTTCTTCTTCCCAAATTCAAATTCAAAATTGGCGGGAAATTTGATTTAAAAAAAAACCAGAAATTAGGGTTGGATTTTGGAGGAGTTATAATGAGACTAAATCACGAGATTAATTGGGTTTGCTCTAATGGATTAAACAGGCTTGGTAAAGTCTTTAGAGTGGAACGAATTTTGCTATACTGATCGATTTGAAGCAAAACATGAAAAATACTTTTGGCGGGAAAATATGTTCTGCATGGTCGAGTTCTCTGAAACAGAATTTGAAGATTCTGAGGGAGTGTTTGTCATGGAAATGGGTTTGTAATGAGGTGTATTACCTAAACAGGGATGGTAATTGGAAATAAGAGAAGATATCACGAGATTTTCATAAACAGGAAAGTGATAAGTACTCATATTCTACGGGATTCTCTGGATCTGATTTTGAGGTGTTTTAGCGAGATTAAATCGCTGGAATTCATTGGGACGACTTGTTTTGGCTTAACAGGCATCATATGGGTATGTGGTTCGACTAAGTTTGGCTTGGTAACTCGAGTTGAAGAAAACAGGGGTGAGTGCTGGAGAAAGCTTTTCACGTGACTTTGTTTCTCTTCCCCGAGTATAACTGAGTGGGACATGTGTTTGACTCAATCAAGGAGTGTGTAGAGATAAAAAAGGATACATTGACAGCTCCAAAACGCGTAGAAATAGTAAAACAGGAAAGAAAAATATTACCGAGTTAATGCTTTTGGTTTGGAGGATTATATGCATTCACTACGAGATTGGATGGCCTGTGAGTATATAAAAGGAGTTTCTGCAGTTTACAAAGGGGTATCGAGCGATTGGGGAGGCTACAGAGTGGAGAAAATCGCTGCAGAGAAATCTGCAGCAGCAGCAGAGAAAGATTGAAGAACGCGAAGAACAGACCCTCAAAGACAGTCGTTAAAGCACTGTCGTTTACGCGAAAATATAAGAGACTGTCATTCTGCGACATACCACCATCGTTATTCTTCGTAAGAGTGGGTTTTGCAACGCTTATAAACGTTGCAAACTCCCGGTTTATTGTATTTTCTCTTCTTTTCTTCTTTGTAAACACTATTTGGGCAATAAAAATGAATTTTGAGCGTGTCTACATCATGAGTAGCTAAGCCCCTACACTGGGTCGACGGAGGAAGCTGATTTTCGCACATGGGTGAATTTATTCTATTTTCTATTTGACTTTTGCACTAATTTATAATAGAATTTTGATTTGATAAAATTAGTTGTGATTCAATTAGATAGGTTATGCTTTGAATTAAGATAATCTATGCTTAGGGGATACAATTAATGTTTTGACGATCTACTTTGGCAAAACAAGAGTTGATGTTTTATTTATTCACTGAGCGATAATTGTTGAGAATGAATAATGAACCTCGTGTTGTGAATTCGGTGGAATCTAAGACCCAAGACTCTCTTTTATTTATTATTTTATTTAAACCTTTTAATTTAATCTTAACAACATCCGAGAGAACGAATCTTATATTACTACTACGAAAATTAAGAAAAATCTTAAATCAACGAGCCCACTACTCCATCACTCTACTTCCTACGAGATGAGGGTTCCGCTCAATGACTTGTATAAATAGGTCCTTCACCTATTTTCAAACAACACAGAAAAACCAAGTGTTGTAACCAACGTATCCAGAAACACCAAGAACTGATAGCTTACGTTGTGCAAGCCAGTTCAACATTCTGATACAAGTCATAAACAGCCAACACCTTCGCAATCTCAAACACCTTCTCCGCTTCCCTCCCTAAGATCAACCCTTTTCCTTCACCTTGTGACCGAATTGAATCTGGAACGACCATTTTTTGGTTTAGGCCAGAGTCTTACATATTGATTTCTCGAACCTAAAAGCATTCCCGTGCAATGCATTTGTTTAGGGTTTGAATTGGTTTCTCATCAACACACCCCAAATTACCCAGAACAACAGAATCAGTTTTTACCCATAAACAATTAGCGACCACAGTGGGAAATTAATCTCTCGGTTGCAAGATCAAATCTCAATTTCATTTCAATTTTTCAAAATTCAAAATGGTGGATCTTAGGTCTGGATCGGCGACCAATTTCGACGGAACTAGTACTGACAATACTCTCGGTGTTGATGTCCCTGTTAGTGACATACATCCTGTCAATGCGGTCAATACATATCGTGGAACTATGTCCTCTACCACCAACACCAGCGGAGCAGGAGATATTCCCTCGGTAACACCTCCCATCACCAGAGCCAGAGCAACCGCAAATCCCAACATTTCTTCAAGTATAACGCCTCCAATCGTCACCAGATCAGCTGCTACTCCCCCGTTAGGACGAGGAGACGGAGGATACAGAGGAAGCCAGCCCCCTAT
The DNA here is from genome assembly GCA_023531295.1 of Papaver armeniacum. Lineage (NCBI taxonomy): Eukaryota > Viridiplantae > Streptophyta > Magnoliopsida > Ranunculales > Papaveraceae > Papaver > Papaver armeniacum. The sequence goes on along the minus strand of JAJJWW010008641.1, from coordinate 1,636,533 downwards.
TACCATTGTCGATTTGATGGAGATGCAAGAAGTTCTCGCTAAGGCTCAGACAGACATGGCTTCGGCTCAGAAAGAGGTAGTCACTTTCCTCAAGACATTAACAGAACAATTGCCACAAGAGTCACGACAGTCCCTGGAACCAACAAGGAGTACCTTCAACACGCCTGGCGCGAGTGCTTCAGCAGGACGTGCCTACCTAGATGAAGAAGCCCGTATTTCTCCTGAACGCCCATGGAAAAGGAACCATCCATCCAACTTCATCACTCGTGAGGATCTGGAACGACTTCTCCAAAATCGAGGCAAGGAAAACCCGGTGGACCTGCACCAACACCAACCTCCATATCCTCCTGATATGTAGAGAATTCCTCTACCAAGAGGATATTCTTCTCCTAAGTTTTCCCTTTATGATGGTACTGGTAACGCTCGTGAACACATCTCTCGTTTTCTGGAATCTTTGGGAGAACATGAATACAATCACGTCCTCTGCCTGAAAGAATTCTCAAAGTCACTTACCGGAAGAGCATACACCTGGTACAACAACATTGCGCCAAACAACATATCAAACTGGTGTGAGATGGTCACCGCCTTTTACAAAAAGTATTTCTTTGTATCCGAACAAATCACTTTCTCGGACTTGGGAAGAATGTTTCAGCGAAACAACGAGCATCCGAACGATTGCGTCAAGAGATTCAGAATTCAAGCTTTGGATTGTCACGATCCAAACGTGACCAAACAACAATTGGTAGAGTCGTGCATTAACGGTATGGTTCCCATCTATCGTGCTTTACTAGAAAACTTGTGCTTCCAGACATTCTCTGAACTTCATGAAGCTGCTAAGCGATCGGCTATGACCGCACCAGCACTTTTAGAAAGATTCAGACCGTCCAGGGGTGAAGATACACGCGAAACTCGAGGGAATAGGCGTCTTATCAACAAGCAATACAACACTAGTCCTTCGGTAAGCGTGGTAAGCGAAGGAGGGAAAAGGAAAGCTCCAGCAACATAGCAACAACCAAAACGCGCAGCGCCAGCGCAGACAACCCCATCCCGGAAATCCACGGCTAAAACTCCTGAAGTTGGGGATGCTCCAGACTTCCCATTTCCAATAGACGAAGTCATTGAACTACTGGAAGCATGGATTCAAGATGATGCAATCAAGCTACCTCCTTTTAGGCGTCCACCAACGGAAGAAAAAAAGGTGAATCCCAAATAATGTCGTTATCACAGGTTCGTCAATCACCCAACCAGTGATTGCAACAAGTTGAAGCGCATTTTCAAAGAGAAGGTGGATGCGGGAGAACTTCAACTTGGAAACTAAGGAGTCAACAGAGACCCCCTTCCTGTCAGGAGTTGCATGATTTCTGCTGACTTTGTTCACAAGACTGTGCAGTCTATGATGGAACGGTTGTGTGAAATTCTGTATTTCTCTAAGGCACAACGTCAAGACATGTTTGGGGCTCTTAACCGTGTCGTATCGGGCAAGCGTCTGTTTCCAGTTAAGGAAGTTGCTCTTGAGCCTCAATCCTTCCTAGGAAACGCGAGATGTAACTGGGGACTCCTAACCGTCGCTCGCTTGAAGGATGTTGAGTTCGACAACGTGCTGATTGATATAATATCTGATTTCAACATCGTCACCATCAAGGCCCTGAAAGTCGCAAAGATCTCAAAGCAAGACGTTGTTCATTGCCCAACCAAAATTAAAAATCCTGAAGGAGAGTCCAAAGACACTTATGGGTACACCGACCTCGAGATCAAGATAGGAGACGCTCTGACATACGGTAAGTTTCATATTGTGAAAGATTACCCGAACTATGATATGATTCTGGGGCGCTCATGGGTGCACGACAACAAAGAAAAGTTAGGAGTGTGTCCTTTGCCAGTGTATATACCTGAGAGGATCTCCAACAAGCCATCCAATCCCGAAGACTATTTACTGCCGTATCAATCACTCACAAATGTGACGCAATTACCTGGAGAGAGCTCGTTAGCATACGTTAGAAGATTCCGAACCCAAGTAAGTCTCATCGAACAACCCTTTTTGCAACCAGTCACTCCTCCTTCTGATAAATCTCGGGGACTCGCTCCAATCAACAACCCAACCGCCACTAGGAGATGTGAATGGGATGTTGGTCCTTTCAAACACTTTGTCAAAAGTTTAGAAGCTGTCACGATTAAATATGACAAGCCTAAGGACCAAGAAGTTGTGCAACGCCCAAACCCATTTCAAATTGGAGATCTGGTAACAAAGGTGACCGCATTTCAAGTTGGGGATGTGACAGTGAAAATGACCGCTCAGTCTGATTCACCTATGGAAAAGGAAGATAAGCCATACCTGGTGGCAGATGTTATCTTAGGCGGTTACTGCAAGCTCATCAATGCTGACAAACTGGAAGGCGTGACGATTCACTCACGATGGCTTAAACCCCACAATACCTAAAAACGTTGTGCTACCATCTCCTCCAATAAAAACGTTGTGCTACCATCTCCTCTAGCGTTCTCCATACTTAAAACGTTGTGCTACCTTCTCCTCCAGCGTTCACTTTAGTATTTCTCCCAGCAATTTCCTTTTTCATGCAATAGTTGTAATTCCTCCAAAATGATTGCACTGCTTACATTCATAATTAGGGTTTTATTATTAAATCAAAATATTATTTCCTTTTGGAAATCTCCTTGCCCCTGAACGCAAAGTCTTGAGCAAACCTAAACCCTCATTACCCACCAGTACAAATCAGAAATACAAAACCCTAAAGAGAAACATCTTATATCTTTCGAGAAACATTGAAGGCCTACATACAGGAAGAAAAGGGCAAAGGGGATTCGTATGGTAAAGGGAACGATCTACTCCAACAATAAAGCAAGCAGCATCACCACAATAGGATTTGTGAAACTCTGCCTACCGGAAAACAGGTTCGTGGTTAATTTTGGTTTCCATTATCGCATCCTCCTTCATTGTTTAGAATCATGAGAAATCATCACAAAGTCAGTACACATTAAACGCATCACATGTTATATGCGTGAATTGATGAAATGGAGTGATTCTACTATGACCCTACTAAAGAGCGTCACAATTGGGTCTCAAGATAATGTGAATAGAAGAACTGTTATTTAATTAAACCTATGCTCAGTCGCCGCTGAGCATAAAAAGGAATGTCTACAAACTATGAAAGCGTCCAACAAAGAACAAAAGCAACAAAGGGAAATCTAGTCATTGAGAGGATCAACAGTATTTTCAGAAGCTGATGGAAAATGCTGCAACGCCTCCATCACAAGCCAATACCGCATCTTCCAAGGAAGTCGCATCGATTTGTCCTTTTGATGCCACTACGACGCCTTCCTTAATAGTTGCTTCAATATTCCTTCCACCGCCGTCATCCTTGGAAGCTACTTTAACATCCTCTTCAGATGCCGCTACCATGATCTCCTCAGCAGCCACTTCAGTGTTCCATCCGGTGATTGCTTCAATACCCTCCACGGAATCTACTTTGACCTCTCCCTCAGGAACTGCCCCAACAGCCTTCTGAGGATACTCTGGTTCGTCCATGTCAGAATCAAGGATGATGACTCCGTTACATAAAGGGTAATCATACTTGTTTTCACCGGAAGGCCGCTGATGCTCGATCCTTCACCGCTTTAGCCGAGCTGTAAACCTTTCAGCTCTCGCACTCGGCAGCTGAGATGCTTCGCCGCGCCTTCATTCTTCTTCCATGCCGACCGAAGCCAAGAAAGCCTGAACACGCTCCCGAATGAAACGTAGTTGCAGAAGAGACATACCATGTATGGCACGATCATCTTCACGAAATGGAGAATCTATTTTGGCCATCACCTCCTCGAACGCGCTAGCCTCAGGTTTGTCGACTTCAAAGCTCTTCTCTGGAGAAGTAAAAGAGTAATCATCACCGGCAGTTCCCATCATACACTACAAAAAGGGACGTTATGATCATACCGGCAGCTGGTAAATAGAATCGTTATTATCAATCAAAATCTGAACAATGAACAAAGAGCGATACCTAGAACGAGGAAGAGAAGCAATCCTGTGATGAGAAAAGGCTCCGGCGTCTTCCTTATATTCCACAAATCATCAAGATCCTAGGAAGAAAAGGACTCTCTACTTGTCGTGTATAAAAACTCCGGATACGGGATAACAATCAAGTAGATACTTATCTATCTGATGATAACCGATGTGCGAAGGAAACGTGCCCTACTCAAGAACCGAGCCAGCCTCTATCCTAGTAATGTGCATCGACCTTGTCTTGTGAATTTCTTTGTCTGTCACTATCTAGTGCTTACCCCGCAACAATGTCACCGTTACGTGCTAAGCAGGGGAATTAATGTTGATGGTGGTTTTTAGTCCAGGGTCACAATTATAAAACCCTGCATTCAATACGCTTTCATCTTGTGAAGGAACAAAAGCCATTTGAAAGAGATGAATATTCTTTACTTATATATGTGTCGAGTAATTCGATGTATTTATGAAATTTATCAGAATGGTGCACCAATCCCAGATATCCTATAAATTTCAACGTATCGCATTAGTTATTAATGCATGACTTGCCTGGTATTTTTCGTGCTGTGTTCTCAGCCAAACTCTCATTATTGACATGACACGACGATTAAATGTTCACTCTCAGCAGAGTAGCATGAATCTCCCGAAGTGCCAATATTGAGACACGCAAGAAATACCCACACATGCTACATCATTTTCTAACAAAGAGAATCTCGTATCAACGCGCTTTTGGTAAGATCGATCGAGCATGTTTAATTTCCTTAAGGAAAATCTAGACTGTCCATGTCAGTCTCAGAAACGATCGCGGCCACACAAGTTGACCACACAAATTAACAAGCCTAGCCAAACCCTGACAAAAATAGGTGATTGTCGTGATAACCACCGGAGGGCCCGCTTATGCCCTAGTCGGTCGGACATCACACGAACATCTCCTAGCACCATTAAACGCCAACCCTAAGTAGGGTGGCCATGTTGCTTTGTAGAGATTCGGTCGAACATAGACTGTTCAGAGCAGTCTTAAAACGATCACGACCGTCCAACTTAACCAGCCTGGTTGGACGGATTAGATCATCCCATGAATGATCAGGGAAGCTCTAACGCACGCATTGGCGGGTCCACTCTACCCTTACACGATCGGTTTGCTCACGGCATGGTCATGGAGCAATGAACGATTGTTCAAAACATGGCGGGCGTGATGCTTTCAAGGGTCGCGAAATTCCACTAACGTCTTAAATCGATCTCGACCATCCAACTTAGCCAGCCTATTTGGATGGCTTAGATCGCATTTTGGACCATCAGGAAGGTACACATGTATTCACCGCCAGCCCAATATCGGCCCCACATGATCGATCTCCCCAAAGGAGTCCCCAGCGCGCCAAACCGCTTGGCCAAAGTTGTGAGGGCGCGACTATCTCAAAACCCTAATTAGGGTTTGCGGCAATGCACATATGTCGTAAATTGATCGTGACCACTCATCTTTACCAGCCTAAACGGACGGTGTAGATGTAGACTCAAGAGGTCCCAAGGATGTCAACGTGTTCACCGTGGGCCCACCTATGCGTGTGACCGGCCGGCCTATGCAGACTAGGGCCCGGCACCTCAAAACGTGCGCCCCAAAGTGGCATGTCACACGACCTTTAATCTCTTTGCGGCAACATGTTTCTGTCACAAATAGATCACGACCACTCATCTTTACCGGTCAAATTGAGTGGCCAAGATCGAATATTTGTGGGACCGAGAGGGGCAAGCATGCACGTCAGTGAGCCTTCTTCACGCACGCCCAATTGGCTCACTCAAAATTAACTCCCATGTGTGGATTCGATCAAGCCAAAAGGGGATGTTTGCGCACCTCTTAAAAACCCTAAAATGCATCAACGACAGCAAATATGTGCCGCAAATCATCTCGTCCGTCCAACTTTGCCAGCTTGGTCGGACGGCTTGGATTAAAAATTGGGCAATCAATGAAGCGTCTTAATGATTACCGTCCGCCACTCTTCAGCAGGGAGTGATCGACAAGATGGTGGCCCGCCCATACGGCCTCTAAACGATCACTCGAAGATGGTTGGACGTGTTGCCGTTTTAAGACGTGTAATCCGCGACTTACTCCATCAAAGCTTTAAAACAAATGATGCTTCATACACATCGATTATTTTGAGTTGCTTGCTTAAAAACGATGCATTACATGCACGATATTTCATTCCATAAATAACTTAGTTATTTAACCTAATAGCACCGTATGCTATTTCTTGCGGCGGGTCCCACGACTTGATTCGCTCATTCGAGACATCAAACATGTCATAAACTTGGGGATACTTACTGGGGTATTGGTCTGGCGGTTTACAGCGTGTAGCGTGCAACGCGCCCATTACCAGAACGTGTCAGGAAAGATGGACGGATAATGATGATGAGGGAAGTGGGCAAAGGCATGATCGTGGGACAATCACCTACACGACCCCACTACTCCATCACTCTACTTCCTCCACTTCCTACGAGATGAGGGTTGCGCCCAATGACTTGTATAAATAGGTCCTTCACCTATTTTCAAACAACACAGAAAAACCAAGTGTTGTAACCAACGTATCCAGAAACACCAAGAACTGATAGCTTACGTTGTGCAAGCCAGTTCAACATTCTGATACCAGTCATAAATAGCCAACACCTTCGCAATCTCAAACACCTTCTCCGCTTTCCTCCCAATATCAACCATTTTCCTTCACCTTGTGACCGAATTGAATCTGGAACAACCATTTCTTGGTTTAGGCCAGAGTCTTACAGATTGATTTCTCAAACCTAAAAGCATTACCGTGCAATGCATTTGTTTAGGGTTTGAATTGGTTTCTCATCAACATACCCCAAATTACCTAAAACAGCAGAATCGGTTTTTACCCATAAACAGTTAGTCACAAAAATGCCTGATGCACGGTTCTTCGTCAGTCCCCAATTTGCTATATGAGTAGGGATTATAATTTTCTGGATAGATTTAATCATCGGGTAAGACTTATTTATTTCTCGAGATTGAGTCTTCAGGGATGAGACAAAGTCGTTGTTTTGTCTCTGTTAGATGTATTGACAGGAATTCATGTGAACTTCTGTTAAAAATTCTCTACGGAGATATATCCTTCTTATGTGAGATGGTCGACCGAACTTGAGAGTAGTAGACACCTTATGAAACTGAGGGAGATGTAAGTGGCCGTCATATCTTTTCCTTCAGTCATTAAATCTGACTTTGACACATGGGGCAGCTTGTTGAGCCATTTTTTTTTAGAGAGAAGAAGCTTTAATTGCGGGAACTGCTACGAGCTTCTAGATGAGTAACTTATGGTATGAATATTTGCGGTCTCGGATCCTTCTCCTGTTTACTTCTGTTATAGTAGTTGATTGTGATTGTATGTCGAGTAATGAAGTTTTATCTGAATTTTTGGCCTCACGAGTATCACTTCATATTTCTTTTCCCTTGATAGGTTCGGGTGTGAAGATATTCTCCTTCTCCATCTTAGGTGAACTGAGGTCCCATCGGAAAATGATACTGGATAATCGTTGGTGTAGCTGAGATGGAGGCTCATCGAGACTTGGTCGTAACTACTAGGTCTAGTTCCTCTTCTTTCTGACAGAACGGGTGTAGAGGTAGCATATCGACTAGCAGCTTTGCGTCTTCGGATAAAGCTGAGCTTCGGTTGAGCCTCGTCTTGGGATCTAGTTTTGCTTTATACTTTGTCGCGTTCTTGTCATGATCCTCTGAAGCAGGAAGGGAGACAAGATGTATCTTTCTTGGAGTTTTATGACCCTATGTGGCTCTGCAACTCTTTTGACTAGGTCACGAACTTGGAGCCTTTCCAAGTTTCTGCTTAGTTTATCCTGTAGACGACGAAAAGACAAATCCGATGAAAAAAGAACTATGTCAATCAGATAGAGAATGAAAGAGTTATAAGTAAAATAGTAAAGTGAAGTAAACTTCCTGAGTGTCCTGTGATCAGGTTGAGGGTCCTTGACCTAAACGAATTTTGGAGCAAATATTCGCCAGAATCTCCAAGTTTAAAGCATCATCTGGTCCTTCAGAGTGATAAGGTCGACTGGATGGTTGCTCTTTGCTCTGTCGCGTTCATAATGAACTTCATTTTATCCTGTGAGGTCGATTGCAGACAGACTGGATCACGTTTGTGTTATTCTCATCAGTTTTAGTACTCCTTCTTTAGGAAACGTGTACTCATCTAATTTGTTGGGTCTATCCCTACTGGTGACTTTAAAGGCGTTTTAAGATAAGTCTGGATGTCGATCTGAGATTTTACAAGATTCTGTTGAGTCCCCAGGAGCTCGCATTGGTGCTTACCCAACGTTTTCAAGCATTAACAGTAGATTTTCATGGAAATAGGTTACTGGCGCGTTTTGTTATGCAAGATGAGATTCATGCGATCTAGAACGTCATTAACCTATTCACTAAGGTCGAAAATTAGTCTGTGAGGGAAAATTACTGGTACGGATAACTCTCTCGAATAAATATGGGTTTACAAAGACTGATTTAGTGGAACGTTTTTATGTTTGGATTGGTGGAATCGTCTTCCTTCCTAAGAGACCATGATAAATATATGTTACTGAGTGAACAACCTCCCACTTTGGTTGCCAAAATGTAGTTACCTAAAATCGGTGAGTGGCTAGAAGTGAGATTCTAGGGTTTCTGAAAGTGAGTTACGGGAGGTTGAACACAAACAGTCTTCGCCTAAACCACGCACATTGGCCGTTCAAAGGCTGATTCAGTCACATGGATGGAGGCTTAGGGATGGTCTTAGGGAGGGAAGCAGATGAAGAGAGAGATCATAAAATTATAGGGTTTGAAGAAGAATTGCTCTGAGAGTTTTACGAGAAAGTTGATCGTAGCTTGGAGAAATAGAGGACCTATTTATAGCTGAATTCTCTAATCTCAGGTCGGTGAAGAAAAGGATTGTAATCCGTTCCGTACGGAGTAATTCTCCTGTCTCTTCAGGAATAGATAGAGATAAACTAGGTTGAGTTTATCCCATTATTCCACCGCCTTTACTCTCTTATGCGGTGAGAAATAGGCCGGGTATTTCTCACACGTGTCGTAGACCGCCAGACCAAAACCCTAATTGTTATCCTCCTATTTGTGTGAAGCTAAGTCAGCCTTTGTGATGATGTGTTGAGAGAGAGAAAGATTTCATTTAGCCGAGTTGGCCAAGATAGAGAGATATTCTCTGATCTGTAAGAATGACTAGGATGAGTCACGTGAAAAGGCATGGGATACCTCAGAATTCGTATGGAGAGTCTGAAAAGGAGACTCAATTCCTACATGAGGCTCGTGCCTATCATGGGGAATATTCAGCCTTGTCTGAGATTTTTCCGAGAGATTTGAATCTCTGTGAGATTCTCCGAGATTTTGTGGAGAGATGTGAATCTCTACGAGATTTTGAGGAGAGATGTGAATCTCTCCGAGATTTTGCAGAGAGATGTGGATCTCACCGAGATTTTGAGGACGGAAAAAAAATCTCTATGAGGATTTTCTTAACAGATCTGAATCTCTCTGTGGTCAGCTGGGACTCATCCTGAAGAGAGAGAAAGGGCTTTGTACGCACAATTAATGTCTCTACGAGACTTTGGCTCACTTGTCTTTGACCAACTTATCTTGCAGATATGTGCTAGGAATCAATTGTGTCCGTATTTATGGGGCTGACATGAACAGTATATCTCAGAATGATGTTCAAGGAGTCTGCCGAAAGGGCCCAGAGGCAGAATAATCAGTGTATCTCGCGAGGATGTCCTAAGAATTATTTTGAAGCCTCGGTAAGTCGAGTCAGAGCCTAGAGTAGACATGACCAGAGTATCTCGCGATGATGTACTAGGAATCAGTCCTTGATCTCAAATAGGGTGAGTCGTGCTTACATGAGACGTGTATGTGACAAGCTTACATGATCTCAAGTGACAGGCTTACATGATCTCCAGTGACAGGCTTTGAGGAGATGAAAATCAGTACACAACTGATTCGTATTTCAGTCGAGTTGTTGCTTATCTCAGAAATTCAGCAACACTACTTCATCGTCCCTATAAGATGCATGATGTCTACTTATTTAAAGGTAACCAATCATTTATTCTAGAAGGTTCGCTTCATGAACACGTAATGCAAGAGTTGCATGGTAATGGATTAGGAGGCCACTTCGGAAGAGACAAGATCTTGACAATGGTGTATGATCGTTATTATTGGCCAAATATGGCTAAAAATGTTGGCTAATGGTGAAAATATGTCGTAGTTGTCAGCTGGGTAAAGGAAACTCGCAAAATACTGGTCTATACACCCCATTACCAATTCCAACACTCCCTTGGGTCGATTTAAGCATGGATTTTGTGGTGGGATTACCAAAGACATCTAATAATTACGATTCTATCTTTGTTGTAGTAGATCAATTCTCTAAGATGGCACATTTCCTTCATTTTTCTAATACATCGAATGTTACTCATGTTGCTAATTTATTCTTCCGTGAAGTAGTCAGACTACATGGTGTTCCGACTACTATTGTTTCCGATAGAGATGTCAAGTTTGTGGGACTTTTTTGGAAGACTTTGTGTAAGAAACTGGGTACTCAGTTGAAATACTCTAGCACTTGTCATCCACAAATAGATGGACAAACAAAAGTTGTCAATGGCAGTTTGGGTAATCTGTTGAGACGCCTTGTTGGTAATCATGTTAAAACTTGGGATGCCATTATACCCCAAAATGAATTTGCTTATAACAATTCAGTTAAAAGAACCACAAAGAAGACCCCATTCGAAGCAGCGTATGCATTTCAACCACAACATGTGCTTAATCTAGTTCCACTTCCACAAAATGCTCGAGTGAGATATGACGGAGAATCCTTTGTTGAGCATCTCAAGAAAGTTTGTGAGGAAGTGGGTACTCAATTAGAGCCAGCAATGATTCGTATGCTACAGTGGCTAATTGCCATCGGCGAGTTCATAATTTTGAAGAAAAATACCAAGTTCTAGTGCATTTGAGGAGAGAACGATTTCCTAAGGGTACTTACCACAAGCTAAAGTCAAGAAAGTTTGGACCTTGCAAAGTATTGAAGAAAATCAGTTCAAATGCTTATGTACTAGAACTGCCTAAGGATTTATATATCAGTCCAATCTTTAATGTTGTTGATTTGTATCCTTATGGCGGATTTGATGGAGAAATTGTTGAAGTAGGTCATCAGGTGGCAGAACTTTCAAAGGGACCAGCAGAAGTGATTGAAGATGTACTAGAAGTGATTGAAGGGATATTAAACAAGTTGTTTCAATGAGAGGCATACAATACAATCGAGTACTCATCAAGTGGTTGGGCAAACCAGCTAGCGAAAGTACTTGGATCGCAGAAGAGGAACTTAAGATTATTGACCCAGGAATCTATGAAGAGTTTTTGAAAGTTTTCCCGACCATGCTCAACTCTTCTTCACCCGAGAAGATTGATGCATGAGCATAATTAGTTTTCTGTTTCCTTTTTTTTAGCTGAGTTATTTATTCTTAGACATTAGATGATTTTTTATAATAAGGGCTAGGATTTAAAGTATCGTTATTTAGGATTCTTAGCCAAGAAACCCTATGATTCTTAGCCAAGAAACCTTAATAGTATAAATAGGTTTATGAAACTATTTTATAAACGGTCTATTATTATTATTGAATTTATTTTAGTTGAGTTCCTGTAAAGAACTCCTCTTATCTACGTTCATTGAGAATCAACCCTAGTTTTCTTATTTTTGATCTACTGCGCCATAACAACAGCTCTCACTTCACTCCCTACAAATTTAACCGATTTCAACTCTAAAACCACATATTCTCCACAAATTACACCTGCTATACCCATATATTTTATGAATAGTGGCTCAACCGTATATTATTCCCGTCGAGTTTACGATAGATGAAGATTTCTCGCTTTTTCAAAACTACGTACACTAGCTTGTTATCCGATTAGGGGTGCATAATAACATCAAAATGGATTAATGAGTATGAGTTATATCCATGAAATCTGTGAAAACTTTTTCAATGATACCGGTAACCCCAATAACTGCAATGCAGCTGGGTTGTTTTGTCGATTTCAAACTGTAAAAAAATAAATGGAAGAATTTATAGCTTTAATTCAAGTTGTCAATCGATATTGACTTAAGGGTGAAACCAATGCTGAAGTTGTATTGGGAGCTCGAGAGGAATGACGAATATGGAAAGAAGAATTTTTTTTCTTAGTGTAGTTACCTAAAACCGGTGAGAGGCTAGAAGTGAGATTCTAGGGTTTTTGAAAGTGAGTTACGAGAGGTTGAGCACGAACAGTCTTCGCCTAAACCATGCACATTGGCCGTTCAAAGGCTAATTCAGTCACAGGGATGGAGGCTTAGGGATGGTCTTAGGGAGGGAAGTAGATGAAGAGAGAGATTAGAGAATTATATGGTTTGAAGAAGAATTGCTCTGAGAGTTTTATGAGAAAGTTAATCGTAGCTTGGAGAAATAGATGACCTATTTATAGTTGAATTCTCTAATCGCAGGTCAGTGAAGATAAGGATTGTTTTCCGTTCCGTGCGGAGCAATTCTCCCGTCTCTTCAGGAATAGATAGAGATAAACTAGGTTGAGTTTATCCCATTATTCCACCGCCTTTACTCTCTTCTGCGGTGAGAAAATTAGGGCGGGTATTTCTCACACGTGCCGTAGACCGCCAAACCAAGACCCTAATTGTTATCCTCCTATTTATGTGAAGCTGAGTCAGCCTTTGTGATGATGTGTTGAGAGAGAGAAATATTCTCTTTAGCCAAGTTGGCCAAGATAGAGAGATATTCTCCTATCTGTAAGAATGACTAGGATGAGTCACGTGAAAAGGCATGAGATGCCTCAGAATTCGTGTGGAGAGTCTGAAAAGGAAACTCAATTCCTACATGAGGCTCGTGTCTATCATGAGGAATATTCAGCCTTGTCTGAGATTTTTCCGGGAGATTTGAATCTCTCCGAGATTTTGAGGAGAGATGTGAATCTATTTGAGATTTTGCAGAAAGATTTGAATCTCTCCGAGATTTTGAGGAGAGATTTGAATCATTACGATATTTTAAGGACAGACAAAAATATCTATGAGGATTTTCTTAAAAGATCTGAATCTTTATGTAGTCAGCTGGGACTCGTCCTGAAGAGAGAGAAAGGGCTTTTTACGCACGATTAATGTCTCTGCGAGACTTTGGCTCACTTGTCTTTGACTAGATTATCTTGCAGAGATGTGTTAGAAATCAATTTTGTCCATATTTATGGGGCCGACATGACCAGTGTATCTCAGAAGGATGTTCTAGGAGTCTGTCGAAAGGGCCCAGAGGCAGAATAACCAGCGTATCTCGCGGTGATGTCCTAGGAATTATTCTGAAGCCTCGGTAAGTCGAGTAAGATCCTAGAGTAGACATGACCAGTGTATCTCGCGATAATGTACTAGGAATCAGTCATTGATCTTAAATAGGGTGAATCGTGCTTACATGAGACATGTATGTCTCACCTCTGGGTCATATGTCCGTCGGGGACGTTTTTACGCATCTACAGAGCCTACATGACCAACAATATCTCGTGCGGATGTATATTAGGAATCATGGCATCACAATCAGCTAAGTCTCGCAAAGACATGCTGGAATTGTGGTTGTTCTGGTTCATAAGTCCGCCGGGGTATACAGAACCTACATGACCAGCAGTATCTCGTCGAGGATGTGCGCTAGGAATCACGGCATCACGACCAGCAGTGTCTTGCGGGGACGTATACTAGAAACCGTGGCTATGAGTGCCTTGAGGACCAAGGGCTTAATCTCTCCCGTGAGAGTTGTGTTTTGTCTATGGTCTTGAAGTGACGGTTTTGCCCCTTATCCAAATTTCACCATCTATATTTATGAAGCTTATTACGCAATCTTAAAGGATTTTTTGATAACACGTATGGGATGTTAAAAAGTAGACACACTACTATAGAAAGGCGTTGTTGTAAATTTTAATTGAATATGAATAAAACTTAATACTAGTTTCATTTTCTTTCATTAGTTAGTTCTAATTATTATATAAATATCCTTAATCTGAGTTTCAATTATAAATATTAAATAAAATATAATTATAATTACCCAGTCTTACTCTAACTTCTATCATACTTTCCCACTTCATCGAACTCGTAAATCCTTGATATGATCCCGCAGCTCAAGGACCTTCACCAGTAGAAGGTCCTCCACTTTGATCTTTAATCCATGGACATGTTCCTTCAGCTGGAGAGCCATCGAAGTTTTATGATTTAAATAATCTTGAGGAGGTTGTTAAATGGCCTAACGATATGAAGATTGTTGTATTTGTTGTTGCACTGGATAAACTGGACAATAGGGAGATTATGGACTAACTTGTGAGTCTAACATTAATTCCTGGGAATGTGGAGTTGTTGAATGGTGAGAAAATTATGGATTGAATCTCATGGTCTCTCCCATCATGCACATCTGTTGTTGGTATTTACGTCCAGTTTTAGTAGCTCCTAACTTCATTTGATTTAATTTTTATTGACTTGACGATGTGCCTGTACAAGAATTAGGACGGTCGAGACCTTGTAAGACAATTGGAAGCATCTGAAGCTCTCCGACAAGATTATAAGTCTCTAGATCCTAACTCAAAACTGGAAAATCAGAACCCGCCGATAAAAAAAAATATCTAGTTCGTCGTCTTGAAGGGGACGATGAAGAAGAAGCTGTTACTGAAGGAAAACTATCCAAATTAAGTTGAAACCACTGGTGGTGGATATGTTGAAACATACAATTTCGGTAATGCTTTTTACCTAATACGACAAAATCCAACCCATAGATGTTTAAAACTTCTTCACCAATTATCGGCTCTGTAGCCGACTTGTACCACTGGCCATATTGATCTTCGTCACAAGGGTGAATTTAGTCTCAGACCTTATCCAGCCTTTTCTCTTTAGTGATATGTATTTCCAACCATACACGGTAGCTAAACGTTGAGGGTTATGTGGCTCTCCTCCACAATTATCTGGACATGGTGCAAGTTATAATATCGGCAAGTGTTTAATCTCAGCATGTTGAGATTATTATTAGTCCCATATTATGTGGGTCAATGTAGATCATACAATTTATAAGCCTTTGTAAACCCTAACCTTGCAAGCCGGTTTTCGAGGTTAGTTTGGCCCATGGACTTCAATATGGCGTGTTGAGATTATTATTAGTTCCATATTGTGTGGGTTAACTAAGATCCTACAATTTATAAGCCTTGGAAAACCTTAACATTGCAAGATGGTTTTAGAGGTTAGTTCGGCTCATGTAATTCAATATGGTATCATAGAAGGTTATTATTTGTGACGAGTCATTTTGACCGCGCCTTTACTCCACATCACACGATTTATTTTCCACGTGTTAGACCCAACGAGGCTACACGTGATGGGGCGTATTGAGATTATTATTGGTCCCACATTGTGTGGATTAACTAAGATCCTGCAGTTTATAAGCCTTGGGAAACCCTAACCTCGCAAGCCGGTTTTCGAGGTTAGTTAGGCCCAATGAATTCAATACAGCCTAATCTTTACCCATTAAAGCATCTGGTGGAAGAAATTACAGGTATTGCTTAGAGCAACCGCAAGCACATGTCTTGCACAGAATTGAATATTTGTTATAAAATACTAAGCTTGAAACAAAACATTTAGGACTTGCATTTTTTTCGTTATACAATTTTGCACACGACTTTCCAACTTTTAACTGCAATCTTATTAATTGGTAACCCACTTATATCTGGGAATAAACTTGGAATAACAAGTTTTGGTATCCCACACTTAAATTTTGGATTGAGTGTTCCATTGATCTGAAAGTTTTGTGGTGCAATAAAACCCGTCCTGCTGGTGGTATTTTCTTTACTGTTAATTGGAAGATTGAAGTTGACCTGCTTGGATCTATTAAAGGAGGTAAGATTGTTTCATTTCTGCAACAAAATGGTATACCTCCTAGAGTTGAATCATTTGTTTTCTCATGAGGTAGATCAATAATAATCATATTTTTTTAACAACTCAAAACATTATCAAAATCCATATCCTTGTAATAGACCACTTGAGGTCCAAACAAGCAGTCTCTGCTATGCACAATCGACGAATATGTTGCCTTCATGGTGGTAATAAAATCCTGCCTCATCCACGTACAACTTAGTTTTCAGTAGTTCAATCGTCCAAGTGGATTATAATTAGATATAGAAAATTGAACGACATCTTCTGAATCATAAAATCTCCAGATGTCATACATAATCTCAACATCGCCTTTTTCACGAGGTAAAAACCTTTGAAATATCAATTGTTATGAGATCCGGGTCTTTCATACAATAATCGTACGTCATACTGTTACCTTATATTCCAGGATAAGCACAAGCGAATCCATCATTCATAAGAGCAATATTGGCAGGCATAGGTACCACAGGAGATTTAACACCAAAAATAGTACCAATTACATTAATCTCAGCTTCCATATGTGGCAAATCGCAACAATTTCAATAGCAGTTTTCCAGTCGGTATTCGAAAATCCAGCGAAAACAACATAACTAGCATCGTTACTACAAGTATTCATTAGTAGTGGAATCACGTCTGCCAAAACAACATTAGCAGATAAAACCAAAAACTCGGCATTCTGAAACCCAGTGAATAATATCCAGGATTTCGGCTCCTCCAAACCGTTATTCAGAATCTTAGCTACCAAATTTGTAAGGTTGTTCTGATGAATTTTTACTGGTTGGTTTCAATGTTCTTTGATGCGTGTCGTAAGTGCAAAAAATTAATTAAGATATTTCTCACTAATTAACTAGTAATATATCGATAGTAGGGATCGTTTCCACAAAGAGTTGTGTAATTGATAGGTTATTCGGATTAGAAAAAGTACAATAAAATAAAATATTATTGGGGGATTGGTGGTAAGATAACCAAAAATTAATTGAAATACAAATAAGAAAAGAAAGATGATCAAGGAATCCTTCGTCATTACCAATCATGGACTCAATCAGTATACTTATCTGTCTTTCATAGGAACCATTCATCACCAACCATAGGATAACTTGTACGCTTAGCTATCCCCAGAACTCCTTGTATTACCGGATAACAAGTTCGCTTAGTCACTGGATTATATCCAGCTGAGCCACCTTGAGGTACGCTTACAAGGTGTAACTCGATCGAACACTTTAGGGTCCGTGAATTTAGGTTTGATCCTAGTAGTTAAACTTAGTACGCTTGGTCCACTTGCTAGTGTTTTCTTCACACACGCTAGATCCACAGAATCCCTCTACAAGGTCTCACATTTTCTACTCGTGTAGGAGATGATCGACAATTACGGATCACTCGAATCTATACTAGCAATAGAATGATCAATAGACTAACCTAGTTGGGCACCCTAATCAATCTAAGAAATCAATCATAAATCATAAATATAGTGAAAACAAACTATGATGATTAAAACTCCAAATAAACTTGCATTACTAATAAAGTTTTACGCTCATAACATTGAATTCATCCTTAATAAACAAAGGTTTACTACTCATATTATGATGATTAAGAATGAATGGTTTCCCCATAAAGGGGTATACCCTAGGTTTAGATGTAAAATTTGTGATATGGGAAGTAGAGATATATGATGGAGATCCTTAGATGTCTTCTTTTATAGCTTTCAATGCTTGGCCCTCAAATCTCCTTTCCTTGTAGGGTTTATAATCCTTCCTGAACCATGTTTTCCTTGTTTAAGTAGCCAAAATACGTCCCTTGGGTTAGCCACAGTCGGCATGGTCGAACTCCGACGAGCAATGCCGACTCTAAGGTCAAAATAACTCCCAATCTCTGCCCATAAACTTGCTCCAGCCGGCATAGTCGATTTCCTATGAGAAATGACGACTCTAGGGGTCTAAAATACACCTTCTCTGCCCGAAATAGTGTTACAGTTGGTATTTCTTATAGCAATGCCAATTCTTGTGTTGTAGATCCCCGTTTTTCGTCTCGACTATTTTGCCCATAACTTCTTCGTCCGAACTTGGAATGACATCATTATTTTTGTGTTCACTTCTTATTATCGTTATCTTCAAGATGGTATTAAGAACTCTTGGATTTGAATGATTTGAATTTGGTTTTTGGTCCTTTTCCATTGATAGACTCCATTTCTTTGTCCATTTAAGCACTTTGTAGCTCCTTTTTGGATGATCCACCTAATATGACACATAAACTAGAAAGTAATCATAATAACAAGTAATATGAAAGAATTATAGCTAAAGCAAGTATGGATTTGACACTTTAAAATGTAAATTAGGCACTTATTACTCTTCATAAAGTATGGGTATAGGATAGGAAAATCACATTGCATGTATGTTAGTGGTGTTTCTGGTTGTGTTTGTGAAAGATTTGAGACTGCAACAAGTGATAAGAAACAGAAAATGACCAAAATACAGTAGAATCTCTACATAAGAATACTCTATATAGGAATAACCTCCATATATGAATAAACATTTCTGGTCCCGATTTGGGCCAGTTATTTTTGAAGAATAACTCCATATTGGAATAAGTGATAATTTTTTTCGGTCCCGTCTTAAGGAACTTACCTCTATATAAGAATAATTTGCAATATTGTATAGATAATATAAGTCATATCGTACATCAAAGTTTAAGACGAAAAGATTCTTTAAACCAATTTGAAAAATCCATTTACTTTTTAGCGGTTTTGATGTTTTTTTTTGTATGCCTCGTTCAAATATTTTTTATCATATGATTTTATTTGTCAATTTTCCATATCATTATTGAATTTTGTGTGGATTGTGTTACATAGCAAACTTTGTATATTTGACTAATACATGTGACACTAAACAAATTTCACATGTGAAACTAAACAAAATTTCACATGTGAAACTAAACAAAATTTATGTTTTCCTAGATATTGTCTAGGTACATTGTGTTGCATAACAAACTTCCTATATTTAACATGTGAAACTAAACAAAATTTAACTAATATGTGTATTGCCTAGGTACATTGTGATGTTTCTTGTACGTAATTATGTTTTCAACTAGACCTCTATTTTTATTGATCGTTTCAAGGTGGACCTCTATATAAGACTAACCTCCGTATTATATAAGAATAATTTCTTATGGTCCCTAGGATATTCTTATATAGAAGTTCTATTGTATGTGTCAAACCCATTAGAATGAATCCTAATTTGGAGCATACATGATAATTTTATGGCATATCTAATAAGACAAAAACAGGTCATTAAATAGTATTTGTGTAAAGCCCGTTAGCCAACCATTTTTCATAGTGGCAAGAATGCCCTTATTTGATTGGTGCTAATTTTCGTGATTAGTTGTTGATGATTAGAATTAGTGTTAGAGTTATGTTTTAATATTGTTAGGGTTATTATAGAAGAAGAAGATAAAGTGGAGATTTTTTATTATTATTTTTTTTGAAATCTTTGTGATTTTTGAGAAATGTTTGATTTAAGCGTGGAAGCTCAATCTTCATCACGTAAATATAAGAAAATACACATCAATTACGACGAAGATCCGGAGATGGATTAATTCTTGGATTATGGGAATGATTTTTAAAATGTCATACATATTCTCAACATCACCTTTTTCACGAGGTAAGAACCTTTCTGAAATATCATTTGTTATGAAATTTGGGGCTTTTATACAATAAACTTACATCATAATGTTACCTTGTATTTCAGGGTAAGCACAAATGAATCCATCATTCATAAGAGCAATATCGATAGGCATAGTTACCACAAGAGGTTTAACACCAAAAACATACCAATTACATAATATCCAGGATTTCAGCTCCTCCAGACCGTTATTCAGAATCTTAGATGTCGATCAAATTTGTAAGGTTATTCTGATTGATATTAGTGGTTGGTTTCAATGCTCTTCCTAAAGTAGGAGTATAGGACAGGAAAATCCCATTGCATGTATCCGAGAGTGGTAGTGGTGTTTCTGGTTGTGTTTTTGAAAGGTTTGAGACTTGAACAAGTGATAAGAAACAGAAGATGACCAAAATGTGTGTCAAACCCATTGAAATAAAACTTAATTTGGGGCATCTATGATAATTTTGGGGCATATCTTTTTTTTATTTTTTTTGGGCATATCTAATAATATAAAAACGAGTCTTTAAATAGTATTTGTATAGGTTATTTTGTTTTTGGTACTCAGGTTTTGACCAACTTTGCTGTTTGGTCTAACATTTGTCCAGCTTGGTGTTTGGTACTTGGAATTGACGTGGACTTACGTTGACTCTTGACTTCTGTTTAGTATTTATTAAAAATTAATATAAAATTTAATAATTGTCTGAAATTACTATTACACCCTTCGGTTTAAAACAAAAGGGCGTAGAACTTGGACTCATCTTCTTTCTTTTTTCTTCCTTTCTCATCTTTATTTTCTCTGGCGATTCAGAAAGTTTCTCTTCTTTCTTTCTCTCTGGATCGAATTATGCTGAAAGTTTTCTGTGGAAGCCTGAAAGAGATTAATTAAACCGAGAGAGAAAATATTGATGTTGATGAACATGGAACAACTGATGATGGCGATTAGATCGATTGAACTTGGGTAATTGGGGAAAAGGTAAATCAGAGAAATATAAGTAGGGTTTCTCTAATTTGATTTTGAATTGGTATGTTTATTGTAAACCTATGAAGAAACTATAGGGTTTATAGAATTTATCTCTTTGTTCTTACCCAAATAGAAATTAGGGTTCTTGGGGGGTGAATTTACAGAAATTATAAATTAGGGTTCTCAGGGATGAGATTAAAGTTGGGTATTGAGTTAATTGAACGTATTAGGTTGAAAATTTCAGATGAAGTTAAGTCTCATGCAATAAATTGAAATCCCAGTGAGATTATGGTTCGGTTTTGAGGATTCTGGGTAAATGGAGGCTGGAGAAAAGATTCTGGTAATGGGAGTTTGAATTTGGTAGCAGATGGATTCGAAATCAAGAAACGAAATTACAACTTGGGGTTGGTTTGAATCTGAGATTGAATAAATTAGAGTCGACAAGCGGGTTCTGATATAAGTTTGTGGTGATTTGAGTTTTCAAAACACACACAGAGAAGATTGTGGTGCTGCTTCTGGTGGTGGTGTTGATTTATTTGATTGATGGAGTCTGTGCTGTTAATTGAAAAGCCGAGAAGAAATTGATGGTAATTTTTGGAGAAATAGTACAATTGAGATGGTTGTTTGTTGTGTGAATCGAGCTGTTGTGGTTGATTGTGCTACAGAGAGGGTTGATTGTTAGCAGTGCTAGGGTATATTGAATGAAACTAAAATTTTGGTGTTGTATGCTGATGGGTTTCAGTGGATATGTGCTACCATGGACTAAGTAGTGATTGTATGGGTATCATGAGTGAGAATCAGATAAATCTGAGTTTCTATGGAGTCTAGGGTTCTGTTCTAATTGAAGAAATATTGATGCAGTGGTCTGTTGAGTTATGGGTTTTGGATATGAAGATTCAGATGTAGATGGAAATGGATCCAGGTGGATTCTGGTTTGTTTAGAAGGGGTAAATAAGTAAAAGACTAAATTATTAATAATAAAAAAAAGAGAAAAATAAAAAGGTTAGGTCAAATAGAGTCAATCACAGTCAAACGTCAATTCCAAGTACCAAACACCAAGCTGGACAAATGTTAGACCAAACAGCAAAGTTGGTCAAAACTTGAGTACCAAAAACAAAATAACCCTATTTGTATGTATCCCGTTATCCAACTATTTTTCATAATGGCAAGAAAGCCCTTATTTGATTATAATATTTAATTAGTATTAATTTTAGTGATTAGTTGTTAATAATTAGAGTTAGTGTTATGTTTAAAGAGTAATATTTCTTAAAGAGTTTGTTAGGGTTATTATAAAGTAAGAAGAAGATAAAGTGGTTTCTTTTTCTTTTTGATATCTTTGTGGTTGTTGAGAAATGTGTGATTCAAGTGAAGAAGCTCAATATTTTTGATATCTTGGCTTATGAGAATGATTTTACCCAAACTCAAACTCAACTTCAACCTCCATCTCGAACTCAAGATGATAATTTTTTGAGCCAAGTTCCGAAGATGAATTCCTTGATGAGGAACCTTATGCTAATAATACACATGTACACTCCTAGATAATGTTTAGTGTCTATTTTTTCGGTTAAATTCACAAAATGTTGAATTTTATGAGAAGTTCGGCGCACCGGAGAGAAGTTTGGCTTATATTTTGTTGGTCGAACCTAGTTATAGATGAAAAGTTCGGCTGAACCCACTGCAACTTTAATCAGCCTAACCTTTGATAAATAATTTTTACGCCAAACTAATATGTCAAAGTTTGGCTGATAATTGGTGTGATACTAATAGCCGAATGACTTGATTTAGTTTGTATGACTGTACAAAAGAATGTTAGGATAACCTTGATGGCAGTCAAACTTCATAGTTTGTTTTGAGGAAAACCCAGCTTAGGTGGTTCGACTCAGAAAGTGAATGTCGTATGAGCCGAACAAGTATTTTTTTAGGTCAGTCAAGGTAGTTCGGCTGCTACACAATATTTCGAATCAGTTGAACCTATAAGGAATATATGTTTTTTTTTACGTCTAACCTCGTGAAATTCTTGTAGATCGTTCCCGAGCTTGTAACAATAATTGATCAACCAGGTGTTGTTGATGTCATTCACAAAGATATTAAAATCACTTCCAAGATGACTTGGTATCTAACCAATTCACGTTTTTATTTATTTTAACAAGTATGTTGTATTCCAAATCCTTAATATAACTTTATATTGGTACTTATATCCATATAGACATGGAAATCTAAACCCGAAGCAACGGCTTGGGCTGAGGAACATCAATTTAAAATCAATTCAATGCTAGTTAAAGGTAGGAAAAGCCGAAAGGAGGGGTTTGAGATGGTTTGTGATAAAAGTAGGTTGAACGAAAGTTAGAAAAAAAAAAAGGGTTCGGTGTATATTGGGAAGACCAAGGGAAAGAATAAGACTAAATCGAGGAAAATAAATTTCCCTTCAAGACCGTTTTCAACTTCAAAAAAAATGAGAACCATTGGACTATGAATAAATATATTAATTCTCGTCATAACCACCCACGTATAAATGATCTTCATACATAGTA
This sequence comes from Papaver armeniacum, assembly GCA_023531295.1. Classification (NCBI taxonomy): domain Eukaryota; kingdom Viridiplantae; phylum Streptophyta; class Magnoliopsida; order Ranunculales; family Papaveraceae; genus Papaver; species Papaver armeniacum. The sequence goes on along the minus strand of JAJJWW010008641.1, from coordinate 1,613,419 downwards.
TAGAGCTGGAAGACTCAAATAGAAAGAATATATAAAAATAAATAAAAATGACGTGAGCACGTATGCCACCATCTAAAATCCTTAGCAAATTGAAGGCGGGTGAAAAAAATAACAAGTCTAGTTTCCAAACCATCTATAACGCGAGAAGTACTTTGAGAAGTAAGGATTTTCAAAACCAGCAACTCTTTTCCGGTTTGCATACCAGGTATATATACCACACTAGTTTGAAAACCAAAGTTCTTTTTCCGTATGCATACTAGGTATGCGTACAAATCTAGGTTCACGAGTTCATTGACTTTTTGTGGTATGGATACCGGGTATGCATACCAAAAAGTCGATGCCGAACTATAGCTACGCCGGTACATGTACTGGGTACATGTACTACGATTCTGTACTTATATATAATAGTTCTCCCAGTATGTGAACTGCTACGCATACTGTCATATATCCAAATTAACAATGGTTATATATCTCTCTAATAATTATTATGAAACATTCAAGAATAACACATATCACTGTTCCAGGCTATTCTCATATGATGAAATCTTGAATCATGATTAGGTTATAAACAATAAATTGTTCTAAACCAAATTCATCAAGTATGAACAAATGTTCTTAAGCTTATATAGTCACATTTCGAGAAGATATACAAGATAAACTTGACTCGAAATTTCTATTATGCATGCGTTGTCTAATTTAGTCATGCAACAATGTTTCAAAGATATAGAGGTGAAAACTGGTGGTCCAGTATGAAAAGACGAGGTACCCAAATACACCACAATCTTTAACATATCCACCTATAAGTCCTCTTGCCGAAAGTGATTGTCTATGGACAAAGTCGAGACAATACGACAAATCGGTATTCACACTTTGTTTGATTGTCCATGGATACAAGATCGAGACAATACAACAATCAAAGTGTGATTACTTGATAATAGGTTCAGACTTAACCAAACTCTATAGGATCTGTTAGAGCACTGCTCGGTCGAACTCGCATGCGTTGCTATCTCAAGCATGTTTGTCAATGTTAGTGATCAAAACTATAAGTTTTGATTTCTAGCCTATTTACAGATGTCTCGGACTAGGACATAGATTGTGTAGTTGAGCTTAGACTTCACGATGTTCATCATTTGAAGACGAATAACTATTAAGGGGATCTTGTGGAACTTCATCGAAAAAAGGTATGTGGAGACTGAAACTCATCTATCACTTGGAAATTATATATCTACTCTATCTCCTTTATTGAAACATAAGTCGTATTAAGATATATTTTTCTATATACACATTTGAGATTTCGAGCTGAGTTTATCTCGCTTACATATTTCTCGGAATATGTGTTGGCAAGCTTTCGCTTCGACCAAGTTCATCTTATATCATGTGAAAATTTCCGAGTAACATCTTACATGGTTTGTGCGATACAATCATTTGGTGTAGTCTTGGACTTTTTCGTTATGATTATTTCAATATCTTGAAAATTGCTTTGATGTTAATAGTGTGTGAAAACGGCTATTGGCATCCTCTAAGAAAGTTTCAATGATTGAAATAAAGAGTTTAGAATCGTGTAACCATGTTTGGATATAAACATAGTGTGTTACACATTTGTGTATAAGTCCAAAACCGGGAACCTGAAGTATGCGTACCCGTACGCGTACTGGCGGTTGTTGGATATCTGGGCAAGTATGCGTACATGTACGCATACTGGCGGAAGTCTCACGTCCATGAATTTCCGATGGAGTTTGGAATGTCAATTGTTATGCGCACCCGTACGCCTACTGGCGTAACCAAACTCGGTCCGGATACTTAAGAATGCGTACCCATTTGCATACTTTAGCTGGTTACTTTCCAAAAATCGGTTGTGTACATGAACTTAAACATTTATAAAATAAGGAATGCAATCTTTGCAAACCGTGGCTATAATGTTCATGTATTGATTCGAGTGAATCAAACCGATTTTGCTTCAATTGTGTTCTTGTATACTTCTGTTTATGGGTGAAAACTACTCCTGCAGAATTTGGTAATTTGGGGTGTGGATGAGGAATGAATTTAAACCTTAAACAAATGCACTGCGCGGTGAGTGCTTGTAGATTCGAGAGATCAATGCATGCAAGTCCGGCCTAAACCAAGAAATGGCCGTTCCGGACTTGTTTCGGTCACAAAGTGAAGGAGATGGGGTTGATCTTAGGGAGGGAAGCGAAGAAGGTGTTGAGAATGTGAAGGTGTAGACTTGCTTATGACTTGCAACAGGAAAGTTAACAAGCTTACGATTGGTGTAAGCAGGCTCTGGGTGTTTTCTTGTTGTTTTTCTCTGTTTTTCCTCTCTGTTTTCTCCGTTGTTTGGAAATAGGACGGAGAACCTATTTATACAAGTCATTGAGTCTTATTCACGTCTCTCGTGGGAAGTGGAGGAAGTGGAGTGATGGAGTAGTGGAGTTGTGCGTCGGTGCCACACGACCAGTCTTGCCCACTTCTCCTGTTCATCTCTAACCGTCCATGACTTCCTAACACGTTCTTGTGATGGCGCGTTGCACGCTGCACGCTGTAAACCGCCAGACCAATACCCCAGTATGTATCCCCCTGTTTGTGACATGATTGATGTCTGGAATGTGTGGATTGTGGATCCACGAAAGATAGCATGTAATGCTGATTGAATAACTGCGTTATTCAGGAAGTCGATACTTGTGAAGTATCGTGTGTTTTATCTTGATCTTGGATCATGGTGTGGTAAAGTGATGGGTAATGACACCTCACTGACCAATTAACTCCTGACCAGGGCTGTATAGCCAAGCTGGTAAAGTTGGACGGATGAGATGATCTTTGAGACACTCATCTGCGACCATTGATGAAGTTAGGGTTTGAAGAGGTGCGCACGCATCACTCTTCAGCTTGGTCGAAACTAAGCATGGGATACAACTTTGCCTAACCGACCATACATGCGTGTAGATGGCGTGATGGTGTAGGCGCCTGTACCCCATTACCTCACGAAAGTATGATCTGGGTCACTCAATTCATCCGGTGAAATCGAGTGGTCGGGATCAATTTGCAATAGAAATCTAGTGCCGCAAGGGCTGCACGTCACGCCCTCTTCAGGCGCGCGTTCCAAGACGACCAATCTTGGTCGGACTTGTCCGATTGGCTTGGCGTGAAGGTGGTAGGCTGGTGTTCACGCTTATACCTGAATATCCCATTAAAACGTGATCCGAGCCATCCAAATCGTCCGGCGAAGTTGAGCGGTCGAGATCAGTTTGTGGTTTGGGAGGCGTGGCCACGCTAGTTTGGGCGCACGTTTTGGATTAACCGGGCATGATATGCCTTGGCCGAACACATGAGGAGGTAGATGGGCCCACGGTGGTCATGCTGGTATGACCGGACCTGTTTAATCTAATCTGGGACCCTCCATTCGTGCGGAGAAGATGGACGCTCATGATGCTCAAAACCCTAATTTTGGGTTTCAAAGCCGTGCGCCATCTCTTGTTTGGGCGACAATTTTGTCACGACCAAACATGGTTGGTTTTGACCGATTAGTCAAGTGTGTAGGCGGGCCCACGATGATCGTGTTGACATGCTCTGGGCCCTTTGAATCTACATCTACACCCTCCATCTATACTGCGAAGATGGATGGTGTAGACTGCTTTGCAACACATGTAATATGCCGCAAACCCTAATTTAGGGTTTTTCGTCCATAATGCTTGGTATGAACGGTTTCTTGGCAAGCTAGGCCAATGACCGACCATGCGGGGTCGGCCGTGGGTATTCCATACCTGCTTGGGGGTGATGGAATTGATCTGGGGTCATCCAATCAAGCTTATGGAGTTGGATGATCTGCGATCGAATCATATCCGGACCGATACGGTCGAGTCCGGATGCTCAATCGGGCTAGTATAACACACCGAGAGGGGCTCAATCGGGCTAGTATAACACACCGAGAGTCGCCTGTACGGGTATTTCGTACATGGTTTCATTATAGTGCTTGGAGGTTCGTGTTACTCTGTAAGAGTAACACTCAGTCGTCATGCCACACTGATAATGAGTACTGGAAATACAAGGCTGATTAGAAATTCACAGGATGGGATTGTTGCCGCATGCTCCAACCTGGAGGAATTTCATGTATTCACAGAATGGGATTGTTGCCACATGCTCCATTCTTGGTGAATTAAGTGAGGGAGTATCCAACACTTATAAATGGCTTTATCTTTTACAAGATGTCAGCGCATAATTTTTTCCGGTTTTTACAATTTAACCTCAAATGAAAACCCACCATCAACATTAAGTCCCCTGCCTAGCACATAATGGTTACACTATTGTGGGGTAGGCATGAGATGATGGCATATTTATATACTGAAATGACCAAGCTAAAGTGAATACATATTTACCGGATAGTTTCACATCGTCAGGCGTTGCCCTGGAACTAGTTGGTTCTGATTAAGGATGCGAAGGAAACATGACTTGGTCTGGTGAGTCGCTTTGGTTCCTCTTGTATATATCTGAGCTCGGTCCCTTCTTCACGTGTAATTCTTTTATCATACACGTCTTCCCTCAGGTATATCTGATAAGCCTCGTTGATTGTTATCCCGAATTAGCAGCCTTCATAGGTGGCAAGTAAAGACTTCTTTTCCTCTTGGGATTCTGTCGACTTGTGAGATTATAAAGAATCATCTCTCGCGGTCGTTTATTCTACATCTCAGGTATTATTCTGATCTTCTGATTGACTGATCGATTGATTTGATTTTTGATTATTATTTTTTTGTACGCTCATAACCTCCTCTCCTTTGCAGTTTATCATGGAAGCGGCTGACGATCATTCTGTTGCTTCCCCAGAAAGAAGTTTCGAAGTTGACAAGCCCGAAAACCGTGTACACGAAGATGTAATGGCTAAGATCGATTATCCGCTTCGCGAAGTCGGCCGTGCTATACAGGGGATGTCTATTTCACACCTTCGTATTGCAAGAGGACGTATCTGTGCACTTTCAGCTGCGATTGACATGGAGAAGCGGTGGAGGCGCGAGGAAACGCTGCAGACACTAGTAAGCGCAAGGGCAGAGAGATTTGCAGCGCGGTTGAAGAGGCGGAGAGTTGAGCATGAACGACCTCCGAATGAAAGCAAGTGTGATTACCCGGTCCAGGACGGCGTGATAATTCTTGATTCCGATGACGACGAACCCGAACATTTGAAAGCAATCTGCGTGGCCCCTAATATTGATGTGCCTTTTGATACTCCCGCCGATGATGTTGGGATGGAGCGCGATCTTTGCGGAGATGCCTGATGCATAAGCCGAGGAGATCCGGAGAGGGGAGCATCAACAGGTGATGGAGAAGAACCCAACGGCGGTGCAGGCGAGGTCGACCCTCTTGGAGACTAAAACCTCTTTTCTTTTTTCTTCTTTCCAAGTATATTTTGTACACTCGAACATCTTCCTTGTACTCGGTGGCGGCCGGGTTCAAGGTTTTTCTTCCATTTGATTGTTTGAATAAAGTTTTTTTTTTTTTATAACCCTTTGCCAAGACTGCAACTGAATCTTCTCGGGCGCAAGGGTGTGCCTTCACTCGTAATTCTTTGTGATAAAAGAAGTAATGCCACAATGGAATACTTACGGACCTGTGTTCCTGATGCAAGATCTTCCTGACTTTGCTGGGGCAGATGTCTCAAATCATTTTCCTTTTGTGCACATGTTCTATTTCCTTCTTCCCGTGAGATGTTTGCTTAGGGTTTCCTTTCTTGCTCCAATGGATTGATTTAGGCTGACTCAGGACTTTGTGTGAGTAAAGAGGTTCTCAGACGGAAATAGTGTTTCAACTAAATTGAAAATTGAAAATTGAAACCCTAACTATGAATGCAAGTATTGCAATCATTTTTTGGGGGAATTACAAATATGACATGAAATTGTAAAAGGAAACATGCTGGAAAAAATAGCACAACGTTTTTAAAGGGTGGAGGATGCTGGAAAGTGGTAGCACAGCGTCTTAAGTTCGGTAGGGTTTGAGCCATTTTGAGTGAATTGTTATGCCTTCTAGTTTATCAGCGTTGATGAGCTTGCAGTAGCCGCCTAGGATAACATCTGCTACCAGGTACAGTTCATCTTCTCTTTTGGTGGGTGAGTCAGGTGGAGTGGTCATTTTCACCGTCATGCTCCCGACTTTGAATGTAGCCGTCTTCGTCACCAGATCTCCAATCCCAAACGGGTTTGAACGTGCAAATACTTGGACCTTCGTCTTATCGTCTTTGACCAAGATAGCCTCTACACTCTTGATAAAGCGTTTGAAAGGGCCGACTTCCCATTCACATCTCTTAGTCGGGGTTGGTTCGTTGGTTGGAGTCAGTCCCCAGGACTTGTCAGAACGAGGGGCGGTAGGTTGTAAAGAAGGTTGCATGGCGAGACTTACTTGAGATCGGAACTTTTCAATGTATCTTTGTGATCTCTCTCCCAAGTTGTGTCACATTGGTAAGTTGCTGGTGCGGCAATAGACAGCCATCAGGAGGTCCAGAAGGCGTGTTGGAGATTCTTTCAGGTATCGAAACCGGCAGAGGATAGACTCCTAGTATTGCTTTGTTGTCATGCATCCAAGAACGTCCTAGGATCATGTTGTAGTTGGGATGATCTTTGACTATGTAGAACTTTGCTTGCGTCGAGGCATCACCCAATTTGACTTCAAGATCGATGTATCCATATGCATCTTTGGGCTCTCCTGCTGAATCTTTAACCACAGTCGGGTGACGAGTAGCTTCCTGCTTCGAAATCTTTGCCGCTCTCAAGGCCTTAACGGTAATGATGTTAAATTCGGAAGCCGTATCAATCAACGCGTTATCGAACTCAACGTCTCTCAAACGAGTGACAGTTAGGAGTCCCCGGTTTTTATTGCTCACGTCCTTCAGGAAAGACTGGGGTTCCTGGACTGCTACTGGATACAAACGCCTACCTGATACAACGTGGTTGAGGGCCGCAAATATGTCTTGACGCTGTCCTTTGGAGAAGTATAAGATTTCACATATGTGCTCCATCATAGATTGTACGGTCTTGCGAATGAATCCCCGAGAAATCATGCGGTTCTGATAGGCGAGGGTCTCTATGAACACCTTCGTTTCCAAGCTGGAGTTCCCTGTCTCTACCTTTTCCCTGAATATTTGTTTCAACCTGTTGCAATCTTTGGTTGGATGATGGACGAACTTTGTGGTAGCAACAATATATCCGGGATCTCTGCCATTTCTTCCTCGGTTGGAGGACGTCGATAGGGGGCGGCTTTACGGCGTCGTCTTGGATCCACGCTTCCAAGAGCTCTATCACTTCATTCATGGGAAAAGGAAAACCCGTGTCTTTAGTGTTTTGTGCAGGAGTTTTGTCTGCTCCTTTTCGAGACGAAGTCTTGTGTGCCGGGGATGTCCGCTTGGTTTGTTGTTCCGTTACTGGAGCTTTCCTTTTCTCTCCTCCGCCCACTACATTCACAGAAGGATCAGTGTTGTATTGCTTGTTCGTGAGGCGCCTGATCCCTCGACTTTCACGTGAATCTTCACTTCGAACGACTCTGGTTCTTTCTAGCAATGCTTTGGTGCGATTGTTCTTTGAACGCTTGGCAGCTTCATGGAGTTCGAGAACGTTTGAAAGCCCAGATTCTCTAACGAGCGCGTATATGGGTATCATCCCGTTGATGCACAACTCCACCAATTGTCATTCGGTGACGTTCGGGTCATGACAATCCAGCGCTTGAGTTCTGAACCTTTTGACGAAGTCGTTAGGATGCTCGTTGTTCCACTGAAGAATTCTTCCTAGATCTGAAAAGGTGATTTGTTCAGACACGAAGAAATACTTTCTGTAGAAAGCACTCGACCATCTCGCTCCGTTGGATATCTTTGTTAGGCGCGATGTTGTTGTACTGTGTACGCCTCCCGTAAGTGATTTCGAGAATTCTTTCAGGCGCAGAACATGATTGTATTCATGTTCCCCCAAGGATTCCAAGAATCGAGAGACATGTTCACGAGCATTACCAGTACCGTCGTAGAGGGAGAACTGGGGAGAGGTGTAATCTCTTGGAAGAGGGATTCGTTGCATATCTTGAGGGTATGGAGGTTGGTGTTGGTGTGCATCCGTCAGATTTCCTTTGCCTCGGCTTTGAAGGAGTCGTTCTAGATCCTCACGTGTGATGAAGTTGGGTGTCTGGTCCCTTTCTCTTGAACATTCAGGAGCAACACGAGCTTCTTCACTCATGTGGGTCCGAGTGGAAACGCCTGCTCCGGGTGAATTGAAGGCATTTCTTGTTGGCTCCAAAGATTGACGTGAATCTTGCGGCAATCGTTCAGTCAAGGTCTTGAGGAAAGTGAGTACCTCCTTCTAAGTTGCGGCCATATCTGTTTGAGTCTTAGCAAGAACTTCATGTTTCTCCATCAAGTCTGCAATGGTAATAGACGGTGGTCCTCCTCTTGTGCCTCCGGCTCCTCGCCCCGATGAGGGAGTGAAAGTTGTTGCTCTGGTGACCACTGGAGGCGTTACACTTGAGGAGATGCCGGGATTTGCGGCTGCTCTGGCTCTGGTGATGGGAGGCGTTACACCTACGGGGGTGTCTCCTGCTCCGCTAGTGTTGGTGATAGAGGTAACGGCTCCTCGAGATGTGTTGGCTACGGTAGCTCCACTGACAGGTACTTCGATACCGGGATTGTTATCCACACTAGCCCCATCAGAATTGATTGCTGATCCAGACCTTAATTCCACCATCTTGAAATGAAATGTTGATTGAATTGATTCTAAGATCTACCCTTTTTGAAATTGATAAAATTGAATCGGATTTGGATGAAATTGACTTTACAACCGAGAGATTAACCTCCCACCGGTCGCCAATTGTTTATGGGTGAAAACTACTCCTGCAGAATTTGGTAATTTGGGGTGTGGATGAGGAATGAATTTAAACCTTAAACAAATGCACTGCGCGGTGAGTGCTTGTAGATTCGAGAGATCAATCTGTGCAAGTCCGGCCTAAACCAAGAAATGGCCGTTCCAGACTTGTTTCGGTCACAAAGTGAAGGAGATGGGGTTGATCTTAGGGAGGGAAGCGAAGAAGGTGTTGAGAATGTGAAGGTGTAGACTTGCTTATGACTTGCAACAGGAAAGTAAACAAGCTTACGATTGGTGTAAGCAGGCTCTGGGTGTTTTCTTGTTGTTTTTCTCTGTTTTTCCTCTCTGTTTTCTCCGTTGTTTGGAAATAGGGCGGAGAACCTATTTATACAAGTCATTGAGTCTTATTCACATCTCTCGTGGGAAGTGGAGGAAGTGGAGTGATAGAGTAGTGGAGTTGTGCATCGGTGCCACACGACCAGTCTTGCCCACTTCTCCTGTTTATCTCTAACCGTCCATGACTTCCTAACACGTTCTTGTGATGGCGCGTTGCACGCTGCACGCTGTAAACCGCCAGACCAATACCCCAGTATGTATCCCCCAGTTTGTGACATGATTGATGTCTGGAATGTGTGGATTGTGGATCCACGAAAGATAGCATGTAATGCTGATTGAATAACTGCGTTATTCAGGAAGTCGATACTTGTGAAGTATCGTGTGTTTTATGCAGGTACTGCATCATGGTGTGGTAAAGTGATGGGTAATGACACCTCACTGACCAATTAACTCCTGACCAGGGCTGTATAGCTAAGCTGGTGAAGGTGGACGGATGAGATGATCTTTGAGACACTCATCTGCGACCGTTGATGAAGTTAGGGTTTGAAGAGGTGCGCAGGCATCACTCTTCAGCTTGGTCGAAACCAAGCATGGGATACAACTTTGCCTAACCGACCATACATGCGTGTAGATGGCATGATGGTGTAGGCGCCTGTACCCCATTACCTCACGAAAGTATGATCTGGGTCACTCAATTCATCCGGTGAAATCGAGTGGTCGGGATCAATTTGCAATAGAAAGCTAGTGTCGCAAGGGCTGCACGTCACGCCCTCTTCAGGCGCGCGTTCCAAGACGACCAATCTTGGTCGGACTTGGCCGATTGGCTTGGCGTGAAGGTGGTAGGCTGGTGTTCACGCTTATACCTGAATATCCCATTAAAACGTGATCCGAGCCATCCAAATCGTCCCCGCGAAGTTGAGCGGTCGAGATCGGTTGTTGTTTGGGAGGCGTGGCCACGCTAGTTTGGGCGCACGTTTTGGATTAACCAGGCATGATATGCCTTGGACGAACACATGAGGAGGTAGATGGGCCCAAGGTGGTCATCTTTGGTATGACCGGACTGTTTAATCTAACTGGACCCTCCATTCGCGCGGAGAAGATGGACGCTCATGATGCTCAAAACCCTAATTTTGGGTTTCAAAGCCGTGCGCCATCTCTTGTTTGGGCGACAATTTTGTCACGACCAAACATGGTTGGTTTTGACCGATTGGTCAAGTGTGTAGGCGGGCCCACGGTGATCGTGTTGACATGCTCTGGGCCCTTTGAATCTACATCTACACCCTCCATCTATACCTGCGAAGGTGGATGGTTGAGACTGCTTTGCAACACATGTAATATGCCGCAAACCCTAATTTAGGGTTTTCCGTCCATAATGCTTGGTATGAACGGTTTATTGGCAAGCTAGGCCAATGACCGACCATGCGGGGCCGGCCGTGGGTATTCCATACCTGCTTGGGGGTGATGGAATTGATCTGGGGTCATCCAATCATGCTTATGGAGTTGGATGACTGCGATCAGATCATATCCGGACTGATACGGTCAGTCCGGATGCTCAATCGGGCTAGTATAACAAACCGAGAGGGGCTCAATCGGGCTAGTATAACACACCGAGAGTCGGATCATGTACGGGTATTTCGTACATGGTTTCATTATAGTGTGCTTGGAGGTTCGTGTTACTCTGTAAGAGTAACACTCAGTCGTCATGCCACACTGATAATGAGTACTGGAAATACAAGGCTGATTAGAAATTCACAGGATGGGATTGTTGCCGCATGCTCCAACCTGGAGGAATTTCATGTATTCACATATGGGATTGTTGCCACATGCTCCATTCTTGGTGAATTAAGTGATGGAGTATCCAACACTTATAAATGGCTTTATCTTTTACAAGATGTCAGCGCATAATTTTTTCCGATTTTTACAATTTTAACCTCAAATGAAAACCCACCATCAACAACTTCTATGAGAATATAACAATTGAACGGCTCTTTAACTAATTTCATTTGAGTCATTTGAACTAGTTATGGTTAAGATGAATAAGGTTGATATGAGAGTAATCATATGGCTAACTTCGGTTAACTATTGTCGAGCCAACATGGTGTACACGTTTGGGTACGGCTACATAAACCTAAATGAGGGTACGTTTCATTTATGTGAAACAAGCTAAGTTCGATCTAATGGTTGAAAGATATTAGCTTGGTTGAATCAGGTTTTTCATCTAACGGTGAATATTGAATGCTTTGTTACCAAGGTAACTTGGATTGCAAACCCGATTTGAAAACTATATAAAGGAGAACTCTAGCAACTGGGAAACCTAATCCCCACACCTCTGGTGTGTTACTAGTTGCATCAACTAGAGTCAATTCTCCTTTAACCTCAGGTTTCTTCGAGACCCTGTAGGTTAACGAATTCAAAGACTTCATTGGGATTGTGAAGCCAGACCCAACTATTTTTTTTTGTAGTTGCGTGTTCTGATCTTGCCCGATTCTATCATTTGAGTAATATCTTCTCTAAGATTTCCTCGAGATTTAATCTCCGATAGGCAAGATAAAAAGTAATCACAAACACCTTCGTCTCATCGTTTGTGATTCCGCAATATCTACTTTCGCCATCATACGATTTAGTTTATTGTGAGGTGATTGATAATACTAGGCTGTTCTTTGGGAATATAAGTCTGGGTTATCAATTGGTTCATGTACACCTTGATTTATCAAAACACGGAACAAAAACTCTTGGGTATTTCCGTGGGAGACATATTTATTCAATCTACAGACTTTTCTGCGTGAGACAGATTTGTTTATCAAGTCTTCGACTTTGGGTCGTAGCAACTCTTGGTTGTGGGTGGGATCAGCTAAGGGAATCAAGTGCATAGTATCCTGCAGGGATCAGAGACGTAAGGAACGCAACTGTACCTTGAATCAATGTGAGATTGATTAGGGTTCAACTACAGTCCAGTCCGAAGTTCATTGGTAGTAGGCTAGTGTCTGTAGCGGCTTAATACAGTGTGGTGTTCAAACTGGACTAAGTCCCGGGGTTTTTCTGCATTTGCGGTTTTCCTTGTTAACAAAATTAAATTGTCTACATGTTATTTCTTTTTTTATTATATTTTGTTAAATAATTGAAATATCACAGGTTGTGCGTTAAGATCAATCAATTAGATAATCCAACCTTTGGTTGTTTATTTAAGTTGATTAACACTTGAACATTGGTCTTTGGTACCGTTCAAGTTGTTTCACATAATAATCAGGCTCGCGGATTTCTATCTGTTTGATTTGCTGATTACATTGTGAAACAGAGATATTAAACTCTTTGATATACTTTTATCAAGATTGAGTCTGACTGTCTAGTTGATTCTCTAGAAAGTATATTGAAGTAAGTCCTCTCAGATTGCCAAACGAATTGTTGGGCGTTGTTGTTAGACCCCCGCATTTTTAGGATCACTATCAAGTAATACGGATTTAACGTTTGTGTGATTTACTTTAAATTATAATAATAAAAATTATAATTGCGGAAAAGAAAAGTAAATGACACAGCAAAATTTTGTTAACGAGGAAACCGCAAATGCAGAAAAACCCCGGGACCAAGTTCAGAATTGAATACTATCAGAATTAAGCCGCTATACAAAATCTAAACCAACTTCGTATAGTTGAGACCAAGCAACTAAACCTAGTTCACTTAGTTTCTTCAGTATCCATGCGCTTCCGACATTCAATAAGTGCACGCACTGCAACAATTTCTTTGGATCGTATTCCAAACAGTATAGGAACAATAAATCTTTTTGGTTACAACTCTATTGATTCTTTCCATATAAAGACATCTCAAGTCATGTGCAAAGGCTCTTCCGTTTAAACTAATAAACGCCTTTGCCTGGTTAGATAAATCCAATCTCAATTACCTAAGTAATAAGATTCGGATTTGTAACAATCAAAATAGAACTCAAGAGAACTATTAGGTGTTACCGATCTCATGCAACTAATCAATCGAATAAATCTGATTCTAGTTGGATCCCAGCCGATCAAGGTTTGTGCTACACAAAGATATGAGAAACTAATGAGAAATCTTCTTTGTCTTCAAATCTTCTTTAATCTTCCAGTAAACATGCACAACACCACTTGAATCTCTTGTGATCAATCACGCACAGAACGGAGTCTGTTGACAATGGATTATCACATGATGTCTTTAGCTAAAGATCCCGTCGACACTTCAATCTAGTTTGAGTGAATCTTATATCAGAAGAGAAGATTCTCAAGAATAAACAAACTAGGTGCAATCAAAGTTCAACAACCGTTAGTCAATCAAATCAATCGAAAACTAATAAACTACAATTATCTAGTTTCCCACCAAAGGTACTCGTAGATCTTCTTGATCCCACAAAAGTCTTTAAACGATCGGTCGTAAGAGATTTCGCCTAATTAGGGTACTTTCCTCTCCGGATAGACGACCCCACCAGAAACAACAAAAAGATGAAGTTTGCCTGGCTCTTAAGATAGTTTGATAGAAATGCAAACTTAGGTATTTATAGACCAAGGATGTTTGGACACCAAGGAATTTCCAAAACCGAAATTATTCTCAAGATATGCAATAAATGCCCAAATCGGTTTTCATAATTCCTGGAAATTCTTTGTCCAATATTTTCCGGAATCTCTCAATAGAAAATCTCCAATTAGTAAATGCACATTACTAATTTTTATTCTCTAGAGATATGCATTTAACTGCTAGTAATTAAAGGAATATAAAACTAACAACCTTAATTGAAAGATTCTTAATTTATTTCGGACCGGGATCTCCTTGAGTAATTAAGGAATAACTTTGAACAATAAAAGATAAGAGTTACTATTCGTGTTCAAAGTATGTTGACATCTTTTCTTTGTAAATCATCTTTGATATTTACAATCTTGGAATCGATTATACCACACTTCCAAACAAGTTTAGAATTGGTTCATCTGTATTCCATGACAACTATGTGATTGATCAAGTATCAAATCACAATCATAGGCTCAATCGGTTCTACCAATCACTAGGATCGGTTATACCTTAATATGGATTACTTGTGATCGGACACAAAAGTTACCAGGACCGGTTACGTCAATTACCAGGACCAGTTACGTCAATTACCAGGACCGGTTACCATATACTCATGGTGATACGTATTAATCTCTATACCTTGGTAGCTATTACTATAAAGGCAGAATTCAGAATAATAATTGACGAGAAACTTAAAAAACAGAACACAAGTAGTAATTCGAAGAAAATATCTTCTCTAAATTATGAACAAGAAAACGATTACAATTCTCTCTTTGTTACGCTTATAATTTCTATAAACAGTGGATTAACCTTAAACTGTTTGCTAAGCTTGCACAAGTATTGTTCCAAGATTTCTCTAGGTTTTGTGTGTGTCCATTAGTTAACAACTAAACCTCTCTATTTGTAGACTTCATCGTACTCAGCCGACTAGGTATTCTATTAGGAATCGATTTCCTTAACTAAGAATATTTCCTAAAACAAAACTCTTTCCTAACTAGGAATTCTGCCTAAGTAAGGATTCCTGCCTAGAATATGATTCTTCCCTCAACTTAGCTTGAGGTTAACTAAGTTCCCTAAAGGAGTACTGATACACCTGTATCACATGGTATTGCTTGTGATCGGTTACACAAGTCACTAGGATCAGTTATACCAATTACCAGGATCGGTTACACCAATTACCAAGACCGGTTACACCAATTACAAGGATCGATTCTTTTGTGATTGGTCACACCAATTTCTAGGATCGGTCACACCAATTAAAAATATCGATCATACCATATCATGTGATTACTTAGGATCGGTTACACTAATTAATCAAAACTAGTCATACCAAATCATAAGTCAGGATTTTTGATTCGTTATACCAAGATACATAACAAGTTATGATCGGTTCTACTAACTCACACATATTGGTAATCCAAAGACGCAATGAATAACAATACCAATAAGCCTAGTGATTTCCCTTTCGATTCATAAAAACACAAGTTAATGAATGTACTTCCTTTAAACAAATGTAAAAATTGTTTCCTAGGATGAAATCTTCACCTTTACCCATACACATAATCACAATAGCATTCATAAAATGTGTCGATGTCATATCTACGAAGTTCAAAAGATAAGCGTTATACTTCGTAATCTAATTCCTTAATACTATGATCATATGATCATGTCTCACTACTAGAGTAAAATTTTCATTCACAGCTTCGCAGTTATGTTTTCAATATAGCACGACTTGAAAGATACGTTAGGAATGAAATAGTTTAAGTCAATATTACTAACCCCAAGAGGAAGGATGATGTCACCGTTGTAGCTCGTTACTTCTTCACGCTCTTCAAGTCTTCGAGTAGTACTTGTATGTCTCATATTCCTAGACTTTCTAGTCTAACCTATACGAAGTTGTATCTATTACATAATCAAGCAACTCTTAGATGATTTTTGATTCACTAAAATATGACAACCAAACTTGACATACCAACGCTCGGTGGGTTTAACCGAGCTATGCTCTAAAAATTTCCCCCTTTGTCAATTTTAGTGACAAAACTCTTAATACATATGGATAAAAAAATTACAAAAATTCATTATACATACGCTTGATTCCAAGTTTCAACAACACAATAACATGCATATATTCAATTAATAAATGTCGATGTTGACATCTAAATAACAAAGCTTATACTCCCCCTAAAGGTAAGTTAGGTAGATATTCAATCCGAACATCTTTGTTATTCCCCTTTTGTAGTCAAGATAACTACACAACAATATGATATGTTTCTCCCCCTGAGTCAATGCTTTACTCTTCCGTTAGATATAATGTTTAAGCAAAATTGTCCTTTCCTTAGTGATTGCAAATCACTTGTTTACTCCATATATTTCTCCCCCTTTTTGTCACAAAAAGACAAAGGTTCGAGCAAATAAAGGTCAAACCGAAAGGATCTTACAAATCTAAGAGACTTGTACAACCTATAAAAGTTAAGCACGAAGGTTTTACATACCACTTTAGATAACCAATATTAAAACCGAAACTACAAGTAATTTATTTTTAATATGTTATCAAGGAAACAATTGCCCGAAGAAATTTTACCTAATAGTTTAACAAATTGACTAAGAAACTTAGTTCCTGAAAATGCGGGGGTCTAACAACCACACCCAACAATTCGTTTGGCAATCTGAGAGGACTTACTCCAATATACTTTCTAGAGAATCAACTAGACAGTCAGACTCAATATAGAATCAAGTGTGTCAATGAGTTTTAATATCTCTAACTCTTAATTCAATCTGCAATCAGCAAATAGAAATCTGCGAGCCCGATTGAATATAAGAGGAGTAACTTGAACGGTACCAAAGACCAATGTTCAAGTGTCAATCAATGTAAATCAACAACCCAAGGTTGGATATTCTAATTGATTGATCTTAACGCACAACCTGTGATATTTGAATTATATAACAAAATATAATGCGGAATAGAAATAACATAGACACCAGAATTTTGTTAATGAGGAAACCGAAAATGCAGAAAAACCCCGGGACCTAGTCCAGATTGAACACCACACTGTATTAAGCCGCTACAGACACTAGCCTACTATCAATTAACTTCAGACTGGACTGTAGTTGAACCCTAATCAATCTCACACTGATTCAAGGTACAGTTGCGCTCCTTACGTCTCTGATCCTAGCAGGATACTACGCACTTGATTCCCTTAGTTGATCTCACCCACAACCAAGAGTTGTTATGACCCAAAGACGAAGACTTGATAGACAAATCTGTCTCACACAGAAAAGTCTATAGGATTGAATAAATCTGTCTCCTACACAAATACCCAAGAGTTTTTGTTCCGTCTTTTGATAAATCAAGGTGACCATGAACCAATCGATAACCCAAACTTATATTCCAGAAGAACAACTTAGAATTATCAATCACCTCACAATAATCTTAATCGACTAGCGAAAGAAGATATTGTGGAATCACAAACGATGAGACGCAGTGTTTGTGATTACTTTTCTATCTTGCCTATCGGAGATATAAAATTTCGAGCCAATTATTCCAATTGTACTCAACATGATAGATACAGCAAGATCATATCACTCAACTATAAAGATAATAGTTGGGTATGGCTTCACAATCCCAATGAAGTCTTTAAGTCGTTAACCTACAAGCTCTCGAGAAGAAACCTAAGGTTAAAGGAGAATCGACTCTAGTTATGCAACTAGTAACACACATGAGGTATGGGGTTAGGTTTCCCAGTTGCTAGAGTTCTCCTTTATATAGTTTTCAAATCAGGGTTTGCAATCCAAGTTACCTTGGTAACAAAGCATTCAATATTCACCGTTAGATGAAAAACCTGATTCTCCCAAGCTAATATCTTTCAACCGTTAGATCGAACTTAGCTCGTTACACACAAATGAAATGTACCCTCATTTAG
The DNA here is from genome assembly GCA_023531295.1 of Papaver armeniacum. Taxonomy (NCBI): domain Eukaryota; kingdom Viridiplantae; phylum Streptophyta; class Magnoliopsida; order Ranunculales; family Papaveraceae; genus Papaver; species Papaver armeniacum. The sequence goes on along the minus strand of JAJJWW010008641.1, from coordinate 1,595,823 downwards.
GTTTATGTAACTGTACCTAAACGTGTACACCATGTTGGTTCACAAATAGTCAACCAAGGTTAGCCATATGATTACTCTCATATCAACCTTATTCATCTTAACCATAACTAGTTGAAATGACTCAAATGAAACTGGTTAAAGAGTTGTTCAATTGCTATATTCTAGATGGATTATACAAGAACACAATTGAAGCAAAATCGGTTTGATTCACTCGAATCAATACATGGACATTATAGCCACGATTTGCAAAGATTGTATTCCTTATTGATAAATGTTTAGGTTCACATATAACCTATTTTAGAAAAGTAACACACTTAACTATGCGTACGGGTATGCGTACTTAAGTAACCGGATTTGAGTTTATTTTAGTTTTCAAACTCAGCAGAAATTCACGGACGTGAACTTTCCGCCAGTACGCGTACGGGTACGCGCACTTTAGGTAACCGGATGAGTTTGGTTTTGGTTTTCAAACTCAGCAGAAATTCACGGACGTGAACTTCCGCCAGTATGCGTACTTGTACGCATACTTACCCAGTCTCCTACAACCTTTTTGTATACACACAATTATGCATACTTTAGGCTCCCGGTTTTGGACTTATACACTAATGTGCGAACACACTATGCTTATATCCAAAGATGGTTACAAGATTCTAAACTCTTTATTTCAATCATTGAAACATTCTTCTATAATGATAATAGCCGTTTTCACACACTATTAGCATCAAAGCAATTTTCAAGATATTGAAATAATCATAACGAAACATTCCAAGCCTACATCAAATGATTGTATCACACAAACCATGTAAGATGTTATTCGATAATTTTCTCATGATATAAGATGAACTTGGTCGAAGCGAAAGCTTACCAACACGTATTTCGAGAAATATGTAAGCGAGATATACTCATCTCGGAATCTCAAATGTGTATAGAGAAAACTATATCTTAACACGACTTATGTCTCAATATAGGAGATAGTAGAAATAGACTTTCCAAGTGATAGATGAGTTTAAGTCTCCACATACCTTTTGTCGAAAAAGTTCTACAAGCTCCCCTTAGTAGTTCTTCGTCTTCAAATGATGAACTCCGTGAAATCTAAGCTCAACTACACTATCCATGTATTAGTCTGAGACATCTATAAATAGGATATAAATCAAGACTTATAGTTTTGATTACTAACATTGACAAACATGCTTGAGATATCAACGCATACGAGTTTGACCGAGCAGTGCTCTAACAATCTCCCCCTTTGTCAATTTAGTGACAAAACTATCAATACATATGGATTACAAAATAGATAGAAATTGTAGCTTCTCATCCAAATGCTTGATCTCCTTAGCATCTTCAATGTGACTCAAAATCTTTGTCACTTCCAAGTACTCCATGATCCTAAAGGTTGTAAGTTCAGCATCATAGTTGTTGAAGATCCGTAGAGATAAAAATGAGAAAACAAAATGCTCTCAATCATAGTTATACAGTGTCATAGTATTATTACATAGCATCAAAGTTCAATTGTATCACAACTTTGACAACAATACTATGGTGATATGTATCACTCCCCCTTAGTTAATACTTCATCTCAACATGAAAGCCACTCCCCTTTACATAATGATCCGTAAACCATATGTATTTGTAGTATCACACTACACATTAATTCTCCCCCCTTTTGTCAATATAAATTGGCAAAGGTACGAAAACTAGTGGGATCCTTATGAAGTTTTCACAGAGATACTTCATGACCAAAAGAGAATACCATATCAACTTATTTAGATGCCATCATAAAGCCGAAGCTAAATGCATTCATCAAGGAGTTTATAAAGATACAAGATAACCCCTATAATATTCCACAGCCGCACTCCCCACAAAGATTTGGCAATTAAGCACAAGTTCAAAAAGAACTCTCCCCCATAAAATATCATTCCCGAAAGAACAACAAAGGCGACCTTGATTTTGCAAGAAAAGAAGGATTTCTTAGGATAAAATCAAATCACATGAAAACATGATTTTGTATCCAAAATATTCAATTGAATTAACCACAAGAGAACTCGTGATTAATGCAATCGAAAAATACAACAAAATTAATCAAAAGAAAACCCACGATTAATTTAATTGAAATACACAACCAAATTAACCACAACGTGATCAATTCAATTGGTCATGCTCGACATAAGCGAACTTACGGAGCAACAACTAAAATAACCACAAGAGAATGATCAATTTAGTTAGTCATGCTCAAACATAAGAAATCTTATGGAGCAACACAGTATATGCACAAAAATTTGGATCGGAGATCGACCAATACTGCGGAATAAACAAGGATTCATTCTATTTTCCATCACTATTTGCACAATGACATATAATAGACTTAATCCATGTAAACAAAAGCTTTATCCTTTCTTCCATTAAAACAATAACATAAAAGGCTTTAACTTTTGTAATGTCAAAAGTCCATTATATCTTCTATCAATACATTAATACCGACATAATAGAGATAACTTTTGAACAGGTATGGGATAGTCACAGGTTCACGGACGTAAACAATATATCCCATAACAATTTGCAATATCTAAAATCATAAAGATTAAAATTTCAAAAAAATCATCTTCCAAAAACTTAGAATTTAAATAAATAAATCTAAAAACATTGAAGATGAAAATCGTTGGACATAGCTATGTGTACTCACAATAATGGTTATTCCAAACCCTAGTTATTCTTCTAAAAACAAGAAATAAATTCTTTAAAAGAAGATTTACTAGACATAATCAAAAACAACTCTAAAACCAACGAGCCATCACCAGTGACAAGACAGTGAAAGATTAGTCAACATCTTCGTCATCAGAAACCATAAGAGTGGCTTGAATCCTGTCCATGTCATACTTGATATCCGGAAACTTGGTAGCAATTACAAGTAGTTGCTCTTGAACACACCTTACTTTGGCATTGATCTTATAAACATCTTTGTGAATTTGATGAAGAAGATTCATGGAAGAGGAATCACATGAGCCATCAAGTGTGTTGATCCTTTGTCTCTTGCAAGCATTCTACCTCATGCGATTGAAGGTACAAGGGAGGACGAGCTTGGGAGAACCAATGGAGTTCCCAATTGGATCTATATCGAAAGTGCGACAAATTCGCTCAATCAAGCAAGAAAATCCTAGCTTCTTGTTGGAGGATGTCATCGACACCATTTGAAAAATGATAAAGCCACAAAATGTCAAGACCTTGAAATTCCAACACAAAGAAATATACCAATTCCGTAAACTCACGACTCCAACGAGAATTCTCAATAGTGGAGGGACAAAGATTAGATATTCCAAGTTTAGCAAAAGACGTCAAGGCAAGACTAAGATCGTTGGTAGGAAACTTCCCTTCATTCCAAACTACACTCTTACCACATAGACTAACAAAGATGGTTTCATAAGAGGGACGTTCATGACAAGATCTTGGAAGGCGATAATTCCCAAGGGGAATATTAGTAATCTTTGAAATCAACTCTCTAGTTACATGAATCCTTTGTGTTAGAGCATAGATAGGTTGAACCCACCAAGCGTTGGTATGTCAAGTTTGGTTGTCAAATTTTAGTGAACCAAAACTCATTTAAAGAGTCGTTTGATTATGTACTAGAGTCAACTTCGTATAGGTTAGCTTGAAAGTATTAGGATATGAGACTTTACAAGTATTGTGAAGACTTGAAGAAGTAAGGAGCTACAACGACAACATCATCCTTCCACTTGAGGTTAGTGATATTTGACTTGAACTGTTTCATTCCCTAACGTATCTTTCAAGTCGTGCATATTGAAAACATAACTGCGAAGCATGAATGATTAATATACTCTAGTTAGACATAGTATTAAGAAATACAATACAAGGTTTATTGCTTAAACCGTTAAACTTTGTATATAAGACATCGACATAATAGTTTGAATGTTATTGTGATTATATATGGGTATGAGGTGAAGATTTCATCCTAGGAAACAATGTTTTACATTCGTTTAAAGGAAGTAGTTCATAAACTTGGTTTGTGAATCGAAAGGGAAATCGCTAGGCTTATTGGTATTGTGATTCATTGCATATCTTTTGAACTACCAATATGTGTGATTAGTATAACCGCTCATGACTTGTTTATGTTCTTGGTAAAACTATTCACAAGGCCTGACTTTTGTATTGGTATGACTTTTATTAGTGAAACCGATCTTAAGTAATCACTTGAGATGGTATGATCGATTTAGTGTTATTGGTATGACCAACTCTAGGCAAAGGGGAACCGATCCTATGAAGAGGTGCAACCGATCACATAGGGGAATCGATCCTTGTAAGAGGTGCAACACATTTTTAGCAGATGGGGAAACCGATCCTATGAACATGTGCAACACGTTTTTAGTGAAAGGGGAATCGATCCTATGGACATGTGCAGCAAATACAAGTAGTTACCATAAGTATGTGGGGAACCGATCCTAGTACCTAGTCAACCAAATTTTTGGAAAGCTAGTGTGACTATGCACAATACTCATATGGAGGTAGAACCGAAACTTGTTTTGGTAGAACCGTTAAACCCATGATTGGTGATTGAGAGTTCTTAATCAATCACGTATTTCTTGAAAGTCAGATGAACCAATTCTAAACTTGTTTGGAAGTGTGGAAAATCGGTTTCAATATTGTAAGTATGGAAGAGGACTTACAAAGTAATGATGTCGACATTCTTTGAACATGTGCAGCAACGCCTATCTTTTATTGTTCAATGATATTCCTTAATAGCTAAAGGAAAATCCCGGATCGAAATATAAGTTGAGAATCTTTTAATTAAGGTTTTTAATCTTATTTTTGGAAAATGAAAATTGGTAATGTGCATTTACTAATTGGAGATTTTCTAAGAGATATTCGGTCAATGTTTGGACAAAGCATTTCCAGGAATTATGAAAACCGAATCTGGAATATATTGCATATCTTGAGAATATTTTCAGTTTTGGAAATTCCTTGGTGTCCAAACTTCTTTGGTCTATAAATACCAAAGTTTGCATTTCTAGCAAACTAATCCTCAGAGCCAGCAAAACTACCTAGTTGTGTTGTTACTGGTGGAACCGCCTATTCAGAGAGGAAAGTAACCTAATTAGGCGAAATCTCTAACGGCTGCTCAGTTTAAAGACTTCTTTGGGATTGAGAAGCTCTATTAGTACCGTTGGTGGGAAACTAGATAATTGCGGTTTATTATTAGTTTTCGATTGATTTGATTGAATAACGGTTGTTGAACTTTGATTGCATCTAGTTTTTTTATGCTTGAGAATCTTCTCTTCCGATATAAGATTCACTCAAACTAGATCGAAGTTTCGACGGGGATCTTTAGACTGTTTGTAGATCTAAAGACGTCTCGTGATAATCCATTGTTAACAGACTCCGTTCTGTGCGTGATTGATCACAAGAGATTCAAGTTGATTGTGTGCAGGTGTTTATTAAAGATCTAAGAAGATTTGAAGACAAAGAAGACTTTGAAGATTTCTGATTTGGGTTCATAATCTTTGGTGTGCACAATACTTGTTTAGGTTAAAGAGGATCCAACTATAATCAGTTTATCCTTGTGGTAGATTGGATTGATTAGTTGAGTAGATCGGCATCAATACGATTCTTTGTGATTCAATGTATTGATTGCAAAATCTTAAGCAATTACTTTGGTAATTGTTTTTAGATAGATCTAAGGACCTGACAAAGGAGTTTATTGAGATAAACGGAAGAGCCTTTTGTTGAACTTACATCACTTGGTTGAAAGGAGTTGATACCAAACAGATTTGTTGTTCCTTTACTGTTTGGAATACGAACCAAAGGAATTGTTCCAAGTATGTGACTTATTCATAAGTTGGGGGCGTGGGAATACAGACGGAACTAGGTGAACTATAGGTTTAGTTGCTTGGTCTCAACTATACGAAGTTGGTTTGATTTTGTATAGCGGCTTAATCCTGAGAGTATTGAATTCTGGACAAGGTCCCGGGGTTTTTCTGCATTTGCGGTTTCCTCGTTAACAAAATCTTGTTGTGCCATTTACTTTATATTTCCACATTATAATTATTTTATTATAATTAAAGTATATTGCAGTTTGTACGTTAACAGGGCACTTGATATTAATCCTATTGGTTTCGGTCATTACCTACCTTTATCAAGTGAACACTTTGTTGTTGTAATGTCTCGATTCACATCCATAGACGATCACACAATTAAAGTGTATTGGATTTCTCCACTTGTCTGATATAATATTCACGTGTTAGGCCAGTCCGGACTAACCCTATTTCAATTGGACACTGTGTTGAAATATTCCTTGAGTGATTGTTGCTCCAAGAGGTTTATACACAGTGGGTCTTGTATAGGTTGTGATCAAAAGTTTAAGATTGTGGTGTATTTGGGTACCCTCGTCTTTTCACTTTGTCTATGAACCATGGTCATCAATTCCAGGTCATTAAGATTAACATCATGGATGTTAGCATATAAGATTCTTGTAAGAGTATCAAAACCTTCACCAAGACCATCAAAGATGTTTCCAAGCTTGAATTTTTCAAAACAAACTAAATTCTCTTTATGTCCACTAGATAAATCCAATTTCTTTTCTAAAATAAAACCATTGGATGAAATCCGTTCAAAAACCTCAGCACATGAGTTACTAACAAATCTAATCCTAAGAGAATTTTAATTTATAGGTAAATTCATGCTAGAAGATGAAGAACTCAAATTTTTTGAAATTCCTTTTGAAACCTTGAGATTCATCATGAGATCTAGAAATTGGAAAGAAAAACAAGAGGAAATCACTTACTTGGAATGAACCTTGAACACTCCTTTGTCTTATTTTCCTCCAAGGAATTTTAATGGAGGAAATTCATGAACCCTAGAAGTTCACGTACGTGGACTGATGGGATGAAGAAGAAGGTACGCGTACTACTTATGTATATGCCCGCTAATGGGCTTGGAACCGTTTATGAACCGCGACCCACAAAAGGAATGTTTCTTTGATGTTCGCACATCAAGGTTGTGCATCCCGTGAAAACACAATTGTGAGAGGAGACGGATGCAGTAGAAAGCTTATTCGAAAATCCTAGAAGGACAAAATAATATTTGTTTAACCCAACTGTACACAAATCAAACCATTTCTTGCCCCATCTCAAGATATATTCACAAATGGGGTAGAGCCAGACTTGTTACCAAGGGGCACTATGTGCAGAGAGACTTTCATGCACTATTCCTGGTTGATATTTGTGAGCAGTGCCAGTGATATAATCATAGTAATGATGATAGTCAGGGTTACTAGAGCTTCCTAACTTCCTTTTTATTTGACTAGAAAGAATGTTTTTCCGATAACTTGAAACTGTGTCAACAACATGAGAACCCGTTTTATTGGATTTACTTTTGTTGACAGCAAGTTTGGTTCGTACACCATGATTGCGTGGTATTCTATGTGCCGAACCTTTATCGGATAGATTCTTAGACTTAACGGAGTTAAGTTTTTCTAAGAATCTAAAAATGCTTTCAAAAGCTCTAAATAGATCTTTGTCAATTGATCCATCACGATAGTAATCCTCAAAAAGATTAAGAGTTAATCTAGTGATATTCCATATCTTTGAGCCTAACAAACGATATCTCAATCTCCCTTTCTTTTTAATTTTTCCTTTAGATTGTTTCTCACCATCTAAGTTTTCCAAAGTCTTAGATGAATAGAGATTATCATGAGACACCAGAGGTTTTGTCCGTAATAATCTTCGAACAATCTTAAAGGAATTTTGTCGTGCGTTACAGATGCCAAGAGCAAGTTTTCAAAAGAAATTTACCATAGGGAAATTTATTAAGGATCAATCAAACACAAACTTATTAGGTTTATAGTGTTTGCCTGCTCTGATACCAATTAAAAATGCGGGGATCTAACAACCACACCCAACAATTCGTTTGGCAATCTGAGAGGACTTACTCCAATACACTTTCTAGATAATCAACTAGACAGTCAGACTCAATCTAGAATAAAATGTGTCAAAGAGTTTTAATATCTCTAACTCTTAATTCAATCCGCAATCAGCAAATAGAAATATGCGAGCCCGATTGAATATAAGAGGAGTAACTTGAACGGTACCAAAGACCAATGTTCAAGGTCAATCAATGTAAATCAACAACCCAAGGTTGGATATTCTAATTGATTGATCTTAACGCACAACCTGTGATATTTCAATTATATAACAAAATATAATGCAGAATAGAAATAACACAAACACCAGAATTTTGTTAACGAGGAAACCGCAAATGCAAAAAAAAACCGGGACCTAGTCCTGATTGAACACCACACTGTATTAAGCCGCTACAGACACTAGCCTATTACCAATTAACTTCGGACTGGACTGTAGTTGAACCCTAATCAATCTCACACTGATTCAAGGTACAATTGCGCTCCTTACGTCTCTGATCCCAGCAGGATACTACGCACTTGATTCCCTTAGTTGATCTCACCCACAACCAAGAGTTGCTACGACCCAAAGTCGAAGACTTGATAGACAAATCTGTCTCACATAGAAAAGTCTATAGGATTGAATAAATCTGTCTCCCACAGAAATACCCAAGAGTTTTTGTTCCGTCTTTTGATAAATCAAGGTGAACAGGAACCAATCGATAACCCAGACTTATATTCCCTAAGAACAGCCTATAATTATCAATCACCTCACAATATTCTTAATCGACTAGCGAAACAAGATATTGTGGAATCACAAACGATGAGACGAAGTGTTTGTGATTACTTTTCTATATTGCCTATCGGAGATATAAAATCTCGAGCCAATTATTCCAATTGTACTCAACACGATAGAAACAGCAAGATCAGATCAAGCAACCATAAAGATAATAGTTGGGTCTGGCTTCACAATCCCAATGAAGTCTTTAAGTCGTTAACCTACAGAGTCTCAAGAAGAAACCTAAGGTTAAAGGAGAATCGACTCTAGTTATGCAACTAGTAACACACAAGAGGCGTGGGGATTAGGTTTCCCAGTTGCTAGAGTTCTCATTTATATAGTTTTCAAATCAGGGTTTGAAATCTAAGTTACCTTGGTAACAAAGCATTCAAAATTCACCGTTAGATGAAAAACCTGATTCTCCCAAGCTAATATCTTTCAACCGTTAGATCGACCTTTGCTTGTTACACACAAATGAAATGTACCCTCATTTAGGTTTATGTAACCGTACCTAAACGTGTGCACCATGTTGGTTCACAAATAGTTAACCAAGGTTAGCCATATGATTACTCTCATATCAACCTTATTCATCTGAACCATAACTAGTTCAAATGACTCAAATGAAACTAGTTAAAGAGTTGTTCAATTACTATATTCTCGTGGATTAAACAAGAACACAATTGAAGCAAAATCGGTTTGATTCACTCGAATCAATACATGAACATTATAGCCACGGTTTGCAAAGATTGCATTCCTCATTGATAAATGTTTAGGTTCACGTATAACCGATTTTAGAAAAGTAACACACTTAACTATGCGTACAGGTATGCGTACTTAAGTAACCGGATTTGAGTTTGTTTTAGTTTTCAAACTCAGCAGAAATTTACAGACATGAACTTTCCGCCAGTACGCGTACGGGTACGCGCACTTTAGGTAACCGGATGAGTTTGGTTTTGGTTTTCAAACTCATCAGAAACTCACGGACATGAACTTCCGCCAGTACGCATACTAACCCAGTCTCCTACAACCTTTTTGTATACACACAAGTATGCATACTTTAGGCTCCCGGTTTTGGACTTATACACTAATGTGCGAACACACTATGCTTATATCCTAAGATGGTTAAAAGATTCTAAACTCTTTATTTCAATCATTGAAACATTCTTTTATAATGATAATAGACGTTTTCACTCACTATTAGCATCAAAGCAATTTTTAAGATATTGAGATAATCATAATGAAACATTCCAAGCCTACATCAAATGATTGTATCACACAAACCATGTAAGATATTACTCGGCAATTTTCTCATGATATAAGATGAACTTGGTCGAAGCGAAAGCTTACCAACACATATTTCTAGAAATATGTAAGCGAGATATATACTCAGCTCGAAATCTCAAATGTGTATAGAGAAAACTATATCTTAACACGACTTATGTCTCAATATAGGAGATAGTAGAAATAGACTTTCCAAGTGATAGATGAGTTCAAGTCTCCACATACCTTTTGTCGAAGAAGTTCCACAAGCTCCCCTTAGTAGTTCTTCGTCTTCAAATGATGAACTCCGTGAAATCTAAGCTCAACTACACTATCTATGTCCTAGTCCGAGACATCTATAAATAGGCTAGAAATCAAGACTTATAGTTTTGATCACTAACATTGACAAACATGCTTGAGATAATAACGCATGCGAGTTTGACCGAGCAGTGCTCTAACAGTTCCCTTGTTAAACCGATTGTAAACATACAATCTCTTATTTCGATAAGACCAAAATAAAGATCAGAATTAACTTTATTTATCTCATCGGGTTCTAATTATTCAAGCAATAACTTAGGCCTTTCACTTTAGACAAGACAAGTAGTAGGTTAGTTAACTAGTATTTCTTGTCAAGGCATTCGATTAGACTTGAATAACCGAATCCTCCAATTTGATAAGTCTAACTAAGACCAGAATTAACTTAGTTTCTCTTATCCGGAATTGAATTGGACTAAACAAATGATCCCATATTTTGTTAAGCCATAAAAAATACATACAAACCAAAATAAATGGACCTGCACAATTATTTTCTTAACCGGAAGCAATTGAAACAAATATAGACATTATAGCACCGCAATTGCACCGAAATTTCGTTAAGAAAAAACACTTGATACCAAACAATAAAGAAGATACCAAACAATAATCCAAATAAATTGACACAATTTTTCTTAACAGGAAACAATTGAGTCACACACACACACACATCCATACGCACATAATGGAATATATATCAATTGTACCGAAATTTTGTTAAGCAAAAGCAAAATATATGCAATATAAACAGGCTTTTCTTAAACAGGAAAACAATTAACTAACAAATTCGTTACCTCAGATTCCACATCCTCTTCTCCCCAGAAAGATATATCATTAAGCGCAAGTTCAAGTTAGAAATCTCCCCCAGTATGTTGTCATCCTCTCGCAAGAACAAAAGAACAACAACAAGAGGATCCTTTGCCAGAGAAAGGTTGAATCGGTTTTAAGTAATGCGTGCCAATAGCAAAAGTTGAAAACCCGAAACAAATATGTTTATGTTAAACACAACTCATGCAAACACAAATTGATTCAACACATTGTGATTTTTTACATATGAGTTTCAATCGGAATACCTTTGATCAACATGGGCCAGAACTTAATCCCGCTAAATCAAAAAGTCACACAAACCATAAGGGTTCACATCATATGAGATCGAATATTAAGGTTATGAAAACCGAAATCAGACATCCCATAAACCGAAAGCACATATCAATAATATATACATTCAAGCACAGGCTATGTAATCGGAAACTATCACAAGAAAAATCATAAAATAATAATTTTATTCATAAATAATTGATAGTTTTATTCAAAAATAGACCTTATACAATAATCGAAAGAAATTAAAAACTGATGTCTATTTTTTCTTGGATTAAGCATTTCAGCATATAACTTAATCTCTAGTGGTGCTCTTATTGTTCACTCAGATTTGTTCAGTGTTCAAACTCTTGAAGCATGTCTCGAGAGACTTGTCCACATCCACTTCCTGTTTTTCAAGTTTTTCGACTTGAACCTTCATGTCTGCAAGATCATCTTTTGTTTCCTCAATCCTATCCTTGAGCCAATCTTGATTTAGAACCGTCATTATGAGATTGGTTCTTAGTTATTCAAAACCATGGATATAGTCAATCATACTATCAAAAGGTATCCACTTCGTTTTTGTTGGATCTTGAAGGTTGTAAACCAACAGGCATGACTCATCTTAAGATCCAACAGAACTATCAGAATCATAATCAGACATGATTTTTGATGTGATTTTCTCTTGACAATCCTTAACCTTTTGAGCTTCTTCCTTATTGGCCTTTGTAAAACTGCGAGTTATTGTAGGCATGCTCAAGGATTTAAATAAGAATTAATCAGGATTTCTCAATACAAGCAAGAGAAAGTTTCTCTTAAGGAGAGATAACTTTCGGACCGAAAATACTCAGGAAATACCAAAAATATATACAGAATATATTTTTGTTTCCTATGTCTGAACTTCTAAAGCTGGAAGGTTTATTAAAATTCGAAAATTTCAAATAAAACATATTTTTGGAAGATCATGATAAACATGAACAATTTTTAGACAAAAAATGGATTCGCATCTCTCCAGAAATTGTCATATATTTTTCTGATAAAAACACAAACGAAAAATTGTGCTCTCATTTTAAGTGTTTTCTCATCCAAAACAAACATTTGAGCATGAACTAGGATGAGAGTACACAATATCCATACAACTAAGTTGCATCGGAGTAATCCTTTTCTTGCTTACAACGAGTATCAGAACATAGTTCATGTTTCTCTTTGGAAGTTTCTGCCCAAAATATTTTCCCCCAAGAAGATGATCATTCCTTGATCTAAAGGTATGATCATGAAGAGAAACTGTACTGATGTGAGAATTCTTAGAGATAGAAAAATCTCTCTTAATTCAGTCAATGAGATTTTCATAAGATTTTCTCATTCTAAGGATTTCCTTATTATGCACATCAGTATGATTATCTGAAACAATTATCGGAAATTCCTGATTGTTTCCTTTGGCAGAGATTTTGTCTTTTCCTTTCTTTTGGAATCGTTCTTCATGTAAACAAGGATTGTTTCTACATGAGTCAGGAGGAACCTTTTTCCAGAAGTGATCACCAACTCTTACTTCTGATTCTTTTGAGTTGATCTTATCAGTTTGGGGCATATTCTGTCTTTTTACTGAGGAATGATTTTTCAATTTTTTAAGACAAGAAACTTCTTTTAATACTTTTACTATGGTATTTTGAAGAAGTATGAGTTTCTTGTCAAGTGACTGAAAGTTATATTCCTTGAGATCTTTTTCACGGAATCCGTTCATAGTTGCCTTTGGACAAGATTTCATTAATTTGATCATCAATAGTTGTAGAAGATGGTTCTTCATTCTCTTCTGACTTGATGTAGTTAGACAACCTTCCATCATCATGATCTGTTTCATATGTGATCAAACAAGCCTTGTTATCACAGTCTGTAAGAGTCGACCAAAGAGTTTTATTTTCCTCATTATAAGAAATTATAACAGAATCATTAGTCAAAGTCATAGGATGAATCTCTTGATCTTGAGTAAGAGATTTACCAAGAGCTTCTACTTTGACAGTGAGATCCATATTCTCTTTGGCAAGAATATTTAGTTGAATATCTTTTTCTTTGATCTCTTGCTTAAGAAGATTAGATTATGTCTTTAATATTAGCATCCTTGTAGACAGAGATCTTATAGGCTTTAGGAGTTTTACCAACTCTTTATCAGCATCTTCTTTTCCATCAGAGATACACTCATATGCTTTCATAACTCATGGATTATGAGTTAATGAAGTGGGACCATCTTCAACATTTGAGCATTCATACTCTTGCATAACATTAACTGAATCAGACTCCAGATTAAATTCTAATAGGTTGGATCGCACCAAACATAGATTGTTAGATCTTTTTGAGTTTGCCTGCTCTGATACCAATTGAAAAGACGAGGGTACCCAAATACACCACAATCTTTGATTTATCCACCTATAATTCCTCTTACCGAAAGTGATTTTCTATGGACAAAGTCGAGACAATATGACAAGTCGGTATTCACACTTTGTCTGATCGTCAATGGATACGAAATCGAGACAATGCAACAATGAAAGTGTGATTACTTGATAATAGGTTCGGACTTAACCAAACTCTATAGGATCACTATCAAGTAATACAGAGTTAACGTTTGTGTGATTTAATTTAAATTATAATAATAACAATTATAAGTGCGGAAAATAAAAGTAAATGACACAGCAAGATTTTGTTAACGAGGAAACCGCAAATGCAGAAAAACCCCGGGACCAAGTCCAGAATTGAATTCTCTCAGTATTAATCCGCTATACAAAATCTATACCAACTTCGTATCGTTGAGACCAAGCAACTAAACCTAGTTCACTTAGTTTCTTCAGTATCCCTGCGCTTCCGACATTCAATAAGTGCACGCACTGCAACAATTCCTTTGGATCATATTCCAAACAGTAAAGGAACAATAAATCTGTTTGGTAACAACTCTATTGATTCTTTCCAGATAAAGATATCCCAAGTCATATGCAAAGGCTCTTCCGTTTAAACTAATAAACTCCTTTGCCTGGTTAGATCAATCCATCTCTATTACCTAAGTAATAAGATTCAGATTTGTAACAATCAAAATAGAACTCAAGAGAAGTATTAGGTGTTACCGATCTCACGCAACTAATCAATCGAATAAATCCGATTCTAGTTGGATCCCAGCCGATCAAGGTTTGTTCTACACAAAGATATGAGAAACCAATAAGAAATCTTCTTTAACCTTCAATTAATCCTGCAAAACACCACTTGAATCTCTTGTGATCAATCATGCACAGAACAGAGTCTGTTAACAATGGATTATCACAAGATATCTTTAGATCTACAAACAGTTCTAAACATCCCGTCGACACTTCGATCTAGTTTGAGTGAATCTTATATCAGAAGAGAAGATTCTCAAGAATAAACAAACTAGGTGCAATCAAAGTTCAACAACTGTTAGTCAATCAAATCAATCGAAAACTAATAAACTGCAATTATCTAGTTTCCCGCCAACGGTACCCGTAGAGCTTCTTGATCCCACAGAAGTCTGTAAACGAGCGGTCCTAAGAGATTTAGCCTAATTAGGGTACTTTCCTCTTCGGATAGACGACTTAACCAGAAACAGCAAAAAGATGAAGTTTGCCTGGCTCTTAGGATAGTTTATTAGAAATTTAAACTTAGGTATTTATAGAGCAAGGATGGTTGGACACCAAGGAATTTCCAAAACCGAAATTATTCTCAAGATATGTAACAAATGCCCAAATCGGTTTTCATAATTCCTGGAAATGCTTTGTCAAATATTTTCCAGAATCTCTCAATAGAAAATCTCCAATTAGTAAATGCACATTACTAATTTTTATTTTCTAGAGATATGCATTTAATTGCTGGTAATTAAAGCATATAAAACTAACAACCTTAATTAAAAGATTCTTAATTTATTTCGGACCGAGATCTCCTTGAATAATTAAGGAATAACTTTGAACAATAAAAGATAAGAGTTATTGTTCGTGTTCAAAGTATGTTGACATCTTTTCTTTGTAAATCATCTTTCATATTTACAATCTTGGAATCGATTATACCACACTTCCAAACAAGTATAGAATTGGTTCATCTGTATTCCAAGACAACTATGTGATTGATCAAGTATCAAATCACAATCATGGGTTCAATCAATTCTACCAATCACTAGGATCGGTTATACCTTAATATGGATTACTTGTGATCGGACACATAAGTTACCAGGACCGGTTACCATATACTCATGATATTGCTTTTTATCGGTTACACAAGTCACTTGGATCGGTTACACCAATTACTAAGGACGGTTGCACCAATTACAAGGATCGATTACACAATTCTTTTGTGATCGGTCACACCAATTACAAATATCGAGCATACCATCTCAGGTGATTACTTAGGATCGGTTACACTAATTAATCAAAAATAGTCATAACAAATCATAAGTCAGGAATTGTGATTAGTTATACCAAGATACATAACAAGTTATGATCGGTTCTACTAACTCACACATATTGGTAATCCAAAGGTATGCAATAAATAACAATACCAATAAGCCTAGCGATTTCCCTTTCGATTCATAAAATCAAGTTCATGAATGTACTTCCTTTAAAAAAATGTAAACATCGTTTCCTAGGATGAAATCTTCACCTTTACCCATACATATAATCACAATAACATTCATATGAAAATGTCGATATCATATCTATGAAGTTCAAAAGATAAGCGTTATACTTCGTAGTATAATTCCTTAATACTATGATCATATGATCATGTCTCACTACTAGAGTAAAATATTCATTCATAGCTTCGCATTTATGTTTTCAATATAGCTAGACTTGAAAGACACGTTAGGAATAAAATAGTCCAAGTCAATATTACTAACCTCAAGAGGAAGGATGATGTCGTCATTGTAGCTCGTTACTTCTTCACGTTCTTCAGGTCTTCGAGTAATACTTGTATGTCTCATATTCCTAGACTTTCTAGTCTAACCTATACAAAGTTGTCTCTAGTACATAATCAAGCGACTCTTAGATGAGTTTTGATTCACTAAAATATGGCAACCAAACTTGACATACAAATGCTTGGTGGGTTCAACCGAGCTATGCTCTAACAAAGTCTTCACTTACCTTTTGATGTTGAAGTTCTCCAAAGATCCTGTTGATCTTCGCCTGCAAACGGTAGAACGCAGTGATATCTGAATCTCACCTACACACTTCTATCTTAATCCGAGACTAACCAAATGTAACTAGAAATCAAGATATAGTTTTGAAAACTAAATTTGACAACAAGCTTGAGATAACAACACTTGTGAGTTCGACCAAGCAATGCTCTAACAACGTTTGTCACGGTATTTGACGCAATGGAAGAATAGTTCATGAGTGATGTCATAAAAATTAAAACGACATGCAAAAAGAAGTCTAATGATGAAGCATAAGTGCATAACAATCATAAGGATCATAAGTGGCTCCGGGGATTAACTTATAGGGTCTCTCTTTTGTGCCTTGATAAATTAACGGTGGAAGTGAATTTGAGCGGAAAATGGATGCTAACTCCGATAAAGTGTGTGTTTGTAGAATCAGGGAAAGCATGGGACTTCCGCGTTGTCATGATATTGTTCGGTACAAGGATGATATCATACCTTTTGGAATGAGTTGAGTTTTGACCCCCTTCTAACCGAAGAGGACGATGATGTAGAGATCTCGTAGGAAACCGAGATGTATTTGGGGATGTTACAAGCTCAAAAACAAATCATATGCACAACATGATTCAATCTTCTATCCTTAACCGAGGAGGATCTATTGGAACCGAAAAAAGGGCCTAAAAAGGTAGGCCACCCACCAAAGAGACCGGAAATAAGATTAGAATAGACGCTAAGGCTCTTTCTACCGAAAGGGATGTTAGATCATTTCTCGGTCGAACTCACAAGTGTTGTTATCTCAAGCTTGTTCTCGTATTTAGTTGTCAAAACTATATCTTGATTTCTAGTCTACAATTAGTTAAGTCTCGGACTAGGATATAAATGTAGTTGAGAAACATTGGATCACGACAGTCATCATTGCGTTTTACCATTTGAAGGTGAAGATGAACCGAAGGTTTTGGAGAACTTCATCAACAAAAGGTAAGTGAAGACTGATCTACCTATTTCTCAAGTTATATTCATCTTTCTATCTATAAGACGATGTCGCATAACTACTATCATGCATATTCAAGAATTTCAAGTCAAGTTTATCTTGATAATTGGTCTTCGAAATATAATGACTAAGTTTCATGAACATTTGTTCATACTTGATGAATTTCTGTTAAGGACAATTTATTGTTCGCAATCAAAACCATGATTCAAGTTTATCATTCTAAAATAGCCTGGAATAGTGATATGTGCCATTGATGTTATTCGGGAATGTTTCGAATCGATTTAGAGAGAAATAAAGAACTACTATATATTCAAATATAGAACAGTGTTATCAGTCCTACAAACTGGGAAAACTGTTATAGGTCTGAAGCCGTATTACATGTACTCGTACACGTAGCGGAGTAGCTATATGTCGACTTGCATATTTGTGGTATGCATATCCTTATGCACATCATGTAAAAATCTGTTTGACTCATGAACCAGATCAATACACATACCCGTATGCAAACCGAAAATGAATTGTGGTCACGAAACCAATTTGGTATCAGTACCGGTACACGTACAAGAAAAGTTCTGTGTTCCGGAACTCGGTTTGTGTGTCCATACCTGTACGCATACCAAAATAATTATGTGGACTTCGGAACTGGTTATAGTCTTAAGGTACACATATTTGTACGCATACCTAAATAATTCTATGAACTACAGAACTCGGTTGTGCTTAATAGTTCACAAACCAGTACACGTACTGTGACTAACCTGACTCACGAGCGGCTATGGTATTTCTACCTTGTACATCTACTAATCATGTTGATTATTTTCAAATGCGATAAAAATATTTCTATGAGATAATTAACATTTGATAAAATATCTAAAAACACTAGACTTATTGGATCACATGATTATGACTCAAGGTTAATGTCTTAAGTGTTTATGAAAATGAATATTAAGCTTAAAAGTTCAAATCTGCTAGTTTCGACTAACCACCTTGAACATAGTCCTTATGCACGGTTCGGTTACGGTTTCACCTAACCAGAGTGTATATCTTGTGCATTTGCATTTTCCTCATTAAAAAAACTTCTGGTGTCTGTGTTATTTCTTTTTCCGCATTATATTGTTTATCTTTATAATTGAAATACAACAGGTTGTACGTTAATCAATCATAATAGATACATCCGACCTTGTTTTTTAGATACAACTTGATTGATTCTTGGACATTGGTATTTGGTACCTTCCAAGTAATCTCTTTGTAATTAGGTTCACAGATTCGATTATGTAAGCATTCTAATTACAAGAGAGAGAGATATATAACTCTAGATAATATTCCTTGTGTTTTGGTGTAAAAACTGATTCTGCTGGAAATGGTAAGTTTGGGTTTGCCGCCGAGAAACGAATCTAAACCCTAAACAAATGCACTGCACGGGAGTACTTTAGATTCGAGAGATCAATCTGTAAAATTCTGACCTAAACCAAGAAATGGCCACCCAATCTTGCTTCGGTCACAAAATGAAGGAGAAGGGTTGATCTTAGGGAGGGAAACGAAGAAGGTGTTGAGATCAGAATGGTTAACTCTGAAGGTGTGGCTACTCTATGACTTGTATCAGATTATGGAACTGGGTTGCGGAATGTAAGCTATCAGTTCTTGGTGTTTTTCTGGATACTTGTGTTGATAACCAAAAGTCTTATTATTGGTCAAAATAGGTCAAAACCTATTTATATCAGTCATAGTTGCAGCGCACCCTGATCTCATAGGAATTGGGAGTAATGGAGTGATGGAGAAGTGGGGTCGTGTGAAAATGTAGAAAACCACGTCTTACTATGAGGGAAGACGAGTCAGTTTACACCCACTACTTCTCTGCTGCCACTAACTGTCCGCCTTTCCTAACACTTTCTCATAATGGGCGTGTTGCACGCCGCACGCTGTAAACCGCCAGACCAATACCCTGATGAACATCCCCCAGTTTGTGACACGTTTGATGTCTCAAGTATTTTGTAGAAAATATGTAGCAAGTTGCTGAGCGGGTCTTGCCTAATTATTCTGACCAACCACGCGCAAGCTAGGTGGCGGGTAGTCATGTGTGACGATCCAAGTCATGAGACTTGCCGCAAAGAATAGCATGTGACACTATTAGGTTAAATAACCAAGTTATTTGTGAAGCCGATACTCGTAAAATATCGTATGTATTCGATGCATGTGAAGCATCGCTTTTAAGCAAGCAGCTCAAAATAATCGATGCATGTAAAGTATCATTGTATAAAGCTCGCTTAAATCAGTCGCGGAGCTTAATGTCTTAAAATGAGCATGACCGGCCATTTTCAGGAAGCTTCCATGAGCCATTCACGCGCGCCAAAAGTAGGCCGGTCGGTCCCTATAGGAGAGTGATGGTTGGTAGCCATTTTGACATCCTATTGGTCGGTCCAAGTTAAATCTAGACTGGTTAAATTGGCTAGCCAAATTAGATGGCTGAGATGATTTGCGGCAGTTATTGGTTGTCGTTAATTTATTTAAGACTCTTACAAAAAGCGCATCCATCCATCTTTGGGCGATCGTTTAGGAGCCATATGGGCAGGCCGCGACGTGGCCGATTGTTCCTTATGGAATAGAAGTGGCCAGTGGTCATGGCCACATCTTGTTGAATGCCTAGAATAGGAGTTAGGCTGGACGATTCGACTGGAGAGGTTGGGCGGCCGAGATGATTTGCGGAACTTAATGGCTGTCGTTGATTTAATTTAGATTTTAAAAGTCGTGCGGCCAACCTATTTCGGGCCAACGTTTTTTGGTGTTGGCGCCGTGTTGGGAGTTGTTCGTATGGCCAGCACAATAGCTGGGCCGCTGGTGAACGTATCTGCACCTTGCCCGTTGATTGAGATTGAGTCTAGGACGGTCAATTCGGCTGGCGAAGTTGTGCGGCCAAGATCGTTTTGCGGCGGCAATATGCTGCCGCTAACATAATTTAGGGTTTTATAACTCGCGCGACCAACCTACTTTGGGTAAACGTTTGGTGGCTCTGCTTGCGAGTTGGAAGGATTCCGATTGGCCAAGGCATTAGTGGGCCCGCCGCTGTGTATGGTGATGCTCGTCCGGTTGCGTTAGGGAGCGGCTAAGCTTGATAAATCGAGTGGCCAAAACGTATGGCCGTGATCGTTTTAAGACTGTCATGGGCAGTCAATATTAAATTCCTTAAGGAATTTAGGCGTGTCGACCAGTCAACTTCCAACTTTATTTAAAAGTGCGTGTGGAGCATTTAAAGCGATGATTGGTTGATGGGAAAGGGGGCTGTCAAGATGAAACATGGAGTGTGGCCGATCAGTCACGGGTGGCGCCTACTAGAGCAGATCGACCGGCCAAGTGGCGTGGCCACGCCTCCCTTTGCTGTTGTTTTTACTTGTCGCAGTTCCTCTTTATTTCTTGTTTTCTGATTTTTTGGTAAGCTTTTACTCCTACCAGCTCTATGATGGATCAATTCCCTAGTTTGCCTAGGTTTAGTTTTGACCAATAGGGTTCGAAATATCGCGCAGGGCGCAAAAAACCTAATTTTTGCAAATAGGTAAAATTAGGTTAGAAAATTGAATTTCGTGAGATGGCACAAAATTAAACAATTTTCGATAAATTATTTATGCGTTGGCACAAGAAACCTCTTTATCAGAGAGCGGTGCAACTTGCGTGCTCCTGAGTATTTTCATGCAGATCTTAATACTGACACTTCGGGAAATTCATGCTACTCCGCTGCGAGTGAACAATAATTGTCATGTCATGCCAATATTAAGAGTTCAGCTGAGGAACATAGCATAGGAAAATGCTTGATAGACACATTTTTGTGTCTGATATAATCTCAATTGTATATATTGTTAGTACCCATTTTTGTATTTATTTTGGCATTTTATGTTTTTGTAGGTGTTTTTGGAGAAATAAGATTTTGCGGCGAAATTGTCTCGAAAAGTGGTTTTTGCGCTTTTGAGAGAAAACTACTAAAGGGATCCCTATTTTGGATAAGGGGCAACTCATTTCCAGGGCAACTACTATTGGCAGACCCGTACATGATAGGGGGAGGTCACCTTCATCTCCGTTTGAAAGCAGTTTTGGCAGGAAGACTTTCACTCTTGCTTGCATATTTTTGGACGCAATCTATACAGGATTCCGTTGGAGATTTTCATGGGTTTTGAATTGGAATGATATGATACTACCTTGGTGCATCGAAACAGGAAGGATGAAGGCTTTGGTTACGTGAAATAAGGGAAGATATTCTTTCCTTTTCAAAACAGGGAGGTGGAGTTATATCGGGATTTTCTTTGAGTTATACTCGGAAGAAACGTAAGAATTAGGAGAAGATATCCTTGTAGGATTCATATTACCAAGTTTGGAGAATACGCAACTAATCAGAGCCGCGTGAAGGAATTATGGAGAAGAAATATCCCGTGGCTTGAGGAGAAGGAAAATAAGATATTCTCGAATTTTTATTGAACCTGTTGTGTATAAAAGGAGTTGTTCGAGGTCAGATAAGGGGGTCGAAAGTTTTGGGGTGTTTGGAGAGCCAACATAGGGCTGAGGAAAGAATTGCAGAGAAGCTCTCGGCTGCTGCTGAAGAAGAAGGAGACGAAGAACATTGGACCAACCGGAACATTCGCAGATTCTGCAGCAACAGAAAACTATCGTTCTCTCCACAGTCTTATTCCTCTCGTAATGTGAACTCCGTAACGCCAATACAAATACGTTGCATTGGCTAAGTTATATAATTTCTTCAATAAAAATACCTTTTGAGCCATGATTTATTATTTTGAGCGTGTTTTTACCATGAGGAGCTAAACCCCAACACTGGGACAAAGGAGGAAGCCATTCTTCATGCATGTGGTAATTCTATTTATTTCTTGTATGACTTTTTGCACTTGATTTAATTGTATTATGATTTTCACTAATTAGTTGTGATTTCGTTTGATGACGTATACTTAGTTTTAGTACTTTTGATGCGTCATGCTTGTGATTTACAATTAATCTTTTAAAAATCTACCTTGGCGAAGATATAGAGTCAATATTTTATTATTGTTCGAGCTATAATTGTCTAGGATAAATATACGAATCGCATGAATGAGTTTATGGTGGAATCCCGAGTCTCAGTACCTCTCGACATTGTGACAATCTTGTGAATATATTTTCTTTGTTTTTAGAGTTTTCTTAAATCAAACCTTTACAAGCCCGAGTTGAACGAACTTTTACTACCACTTCACAAACAATTTCAAAATCACATCAATGCTCAACAGGCTATACATTAGTGAATAATGCAAGCAAGAGTTTAATAAAAATTTACAAAATATTTGGGATTGTTGCTAAATGCACCATTCTGGATAAATTTTATATAGTAATATACTGAATTGCTCAATATATAGGTGAGTAAAGCGCCCTAGGCACTCATTACTCTTAAATGGCTCTGTTTCTTTGAAGAATGATAGCACATTAAATGGCTCGGAGTTGTGTTGTGTTTGTCCATACAGATTGCCTAATAAAAAGTTGGTGGTGTATTTTGGTACCTCCGCGTTTTCAAGGGATCCTTCCGGGGTTGAATACCATGATGCAAAATTACTAAAAAAAAGAAGACGGAAATAGAGAAGGCAAACAAGATGGATGAAGTTAAATTTTCAAAAAAACGTGGTCGACCGGGTAAGGATGAAGGTGAAACAAGTAACCAAGAAGTTAAGAAAAGTGGTCATTTATGTCCTCTTCCACCACAAAGAGATGTGAAGCTCAAGGTTAAGATGTCACTACTCAACAAATGGAAACAACCAAGAATAGTCTATGGCCCAAGCAAAAAGAAAAAAAGATCGTATATGCGGTGGGTAAAATAAAATATCCTAAAAAAAAGGTTTAGGAAAGTATATGCTACCTGCCATTATGATATACAACAGCCATTTAGAAGACCTACCAAAATCCATTCATGAGCACATCATGACCATGGACGACGTTAAAGGGGGTATGAATTGTGGTTTTCATGTGACCGCAAAACAACTGGAAGTGATAAACCATAAACATAATCCACCTCTTCAACAGAACAACAAAACTCTAGTTCGGTCTTCATTTTACACCAACCAAGAGTTTCTTTGGCCAACTTATAGAGCTCATCCTAACTCATTTCATAAAACTATGCATCCATGTTTTCCCTGGTCACTCTAAGGCTCGCAGTCTTCTTCGCATTATCAGGAGTGATTGTCATCTCGCCAAAAGGCAGATGAAATGTGTAAGTTTCTGGACAAAACCTCTTGGCAAAGGTGGAGTCCGTCACTTTATCACATTCCTGATGTTTGTATCTAATCATAAGCCATAAACCAAAGGCTTCAACTAAAGAAATCACCTCATGTAACATCCCCACTTTGAATTCTAGGTCGGCCGCCCTAAAATCCCAAGTGTGGCATACTCATGGACCGTTTTACACACTCAAACCGTCATACCAACAAATGGAGATCGGACTATTGTATGGAGCACACAGACAATAATCCATAAATAAATGAATTTATTTAAATGAAGTTGATAAGGAGAAAATTATAAACTAAAAATGAATCTTTTAGAGATAAAAATAATCCTCGACTCGCAGGTCGGTCTCCCAAACAAATGCGAAGAATTTATTTAAAAGAAACACAAGTTCGGTCTTTAGAAGAAATCAATAAATCATTTCGCTAATTAAGCACCTTAAAAGAATCACGAAGTAACTTCTCGGAACAGAAATGCAATCTACAGGCTAGGTTGCTCCAAGATCACGGTCCCCTGAAAAAATAGTAAGTTGGGTCAGACCCCAACTAAAAGTAGGTTTCCACACCCTTAAATCATCACGGATAGCCTAACACACCCTAAAATAATTTATAATCATTGATTAGGAGTAAAAAGACAAACTTTTTTTTAAGAAATAGTCGATGTTTAAAATGGCATAGTAATGATAGCATTTTTGAGAGTATAGTAGGCTAACAAAAGAATTAAGTCTGCAATGGTTAAAAGAAAAGTCATTGGGTACTAAAACGTATAAACGATGAAAAGACAGGTTTGTGAAAACTACCCCTTTCCCCTGAACCTATACTTTACTGACTGCCCCGCTCTAGTACCGTTCAATATGTACGACTGCCCCGCTCTAGCCGCTCTAGTACCGTTCAAAAATGTACTCGCCCTTGTGTAGTCCACCTAGTTTTCCTACCGTGCGCCAGAAAACATGGTGTTGTCGAACCCATCCAAAGATAATAGATCCATATCTTTAGGCGACCCATCGGTCATCGCCTTAACACTTATTATGGGTATTGAGCCAACTACAGGCAACAAACAACACATACAAAAGTTAACCCCACACCGATCTCTTACTACTGACTGTTATCATATATTGCCTATGATATCGTCTCCAGTGTTGGTAGTCGACGACAATAACAGTACCACAGCCACCTCAATCACTGTCTTAACAACTACACTCATAACCCATGTCTATCAAACGAAAAAGAATAGGGTCCATACATCCCAACTGATGCATACAGAGACCTAACATCCATCATTTACCATGAATATACTATCCCTCCTATCAAGCATCTAATCAACAGTATCACCATTTCTCCTCCCTATTGATAATAAGCTAACTGTATGCAAAACGTCTACTGATAAACAAATATTCTAATTAACCTCCAACAGTAAAGGCCTTAACATGGATTCGAGAAAAGTTGGGTCCTAGCGAAACGAGTAGGCGTAAGTCATTTTGAGGAACCGCGTTTCCCTAAAAACATATAAGCGCTCAAAAAGCAAAAACTCCATTAAACCAGTCAACCACAGACTTATCATGAAATCATTTACAAATGATTTTCATCTCATATAAATCATTACGAGTAAGCTATTAGTCTATCTACCTATATTGAAAATGAACTCTAAGATTAGAACTCCAACAGCAAATATATACCAAGTCATTTCAACCCATAATGACCACAAGCAGTTCGTAAGAACGAAAAGAAAACAACATCACTTGAAAACTACTACATCATTAGAGAAAACACGTTAGATCCTTCGTGATATAAACTGCATAGGGTTATCAGACTAATCATAATAGGTTTAAGAGTTAGGAAAACCTACTTGTTTTGCGGCAAAGACGATCTCACTATGAGAAATCACTTCCAGTTCTCACAAAAGTCTCCTTTCTTCTCCGTAATCTCCCTCACAACAGTTAAAATTCCAGAGAAGAAAAATTTGGGTGCGGCTGATTCTTTTTGAGAGAAGAAAAAATATAAAAACCCTAGTCTCCTAATATATTCACTTAATTAACTTGCCAAAAAGAGGTCGGAAAATTTTCAAAATATCTCACCACCATTACTGCCGGTGGAATAACTAAGGAAACCCAAAACTATGGCTACTACTAAACAAAATACATTTTTGGGATAAGGGGACTTTACACCTCAAGAACCTCTTTAAGAAAATCCCAACGTACAGCCCTCTGGTGTATCAATATTCGGATTGCACGGATGTGATCAAAGTTTCATAAATCATATTTGCCGAAGAGTTTTTGTAACCAATCAATACCTTGCATCCATCTTTTGGAAGACTGATGTGATTTTATGTTGTTGTAGAAAGTGGTAGTAAAAGTTCGTTCAACTCGGGCTTGTAAAGGTTTGATTTCAGACTTAAAAATATAAAACACTAAAAATAAAGAAAATATGTACACAAGTTTTGTCACAAATATCGAGAGAACTGGGACTTCGGATTCCACCATAAAAATTTATTCATGCGATTCATATATTTATTCTAGACAATTATAGCTCGAATAATAATAAAATATTGACTCTATGTTTTGCCAAGGTAGATTTTTCAAAAGCAACGACTGTATATCTAAAGCATGGGATATCAAAAGACTTAACCTAAGTATAACCCATCAATTGAAATCACAACCATTCAATAAAAACCATAAAACAATTAACAATCCATGCAAAAAGTCATGAAAGAATTAAATATAATTACCACACGCATGAAATATGGCTTCCTCCGTCATCCCAGTGTTGGGGTTTAGCTCCTCATATTAAAAACACGCTCAAAATAATAACGCATGGCTGAATAGGTGTTTTATTGAAGAAAAATCGAGTTTGTAACAGATATAATTGTTACTGGAACCATCATTGCAGCAGAGGAACCCTAACAATCATTGCGAATTTGATTAATTGTTGGAAAAATTGTTACAGAACTGTTACAAAGGTATTAAATTTGAAAGAAAAGGCCACGGGTTCTGCAACTGTCTTTGCCTGCTGTTCTCTGGTTTTCTTCTTCTTCTTCGCTGGTGATGATCAAACACGCTCTGCAACTTTTGGTTTTCTCTGCAACTACTCCAAACGTCCCCCCCAAAGTCTCGACACCCTTCTACAACTTTGGTACACCCTTTATATAGACCACAGTTCGATTTAATCTCCCAAAATCTTCCAATATTTGTTTTCTCTTCTTCACGGCCAAGTCACGAGAATAACTCTCTTCTAGATTCTTTACGCGTCTTCTAACTTTCCTAAACTCGTCCAAACTTGATAAATATGAGTCATAACAGAGTATACTCTCATCTCTCTTACGTAACTTCCATCTTAAAAATCAACAACATCCCGAATATCTCTCTCACTCCCTGTTTAAGGAAATCAACGTGGAAAACTTCCCTTTTATTTTCTCACGTCTCTGTTATGCATGGTAACTTTTTTTACGAATCTGAGACGTCTATCTGCCCTGTTCTACCGAAACAGGCCTTTACCAATTCACATCGCGATATAAATCCGGCCGTAACTCTACTCAAAATCGATCCAACATTCCCGTGAATATCTATCTCCTGTTTTGCTCCAAACCAATAATACAGCCCAATCCAATCGAATCAAAGAGATATACCAATCCTGTTAAGTCCAAACAGGGTGACTGCAACAAATTTCAGCGATTGAATCACTCTCTAGATACCCCAATAATCCAACCCTGATTTTGAACTTTGCTGCACAAATTTTCCCGCCTAAATCAATATTTGAATTGGAGAAGATGAGTGCCCCTTATCCATTTCCGGGGTGCAAATAGCAAGTGGTCGCCCCTTATCCAAATGAGGGATCCGAATAGTAATTTTCTCCCACGAGCGCTAATACCACTTTTCGAGCCAATTTTCCCGCAAAAGCTTATTTCTCCGAAAACACCTACAAATACATAAAATACCAAAATAAGTACAAAATCGAGCACTAACAATACACATAATTGGGATCAAAATAGACACATAAATGCGTCTATCAAATACCCCCAAACTTATTATTTGCTAGTCCTCGAGCAAATCTAAAATAGAAAATAAAATCCTAACTCATTGTCGCAGGCATCGTCGATTGCATTTAGCGTATGCAATAAGCCTTTAAACCCCTAGGTGGCCCTAGTGGCCGAGTTATAGTCTCGGGAGGGTTTACCAGAGGTGTACCCACAAAACCTTTACACTCCAGACCCTAACTATCTACACAGAACCTTGGAAGGCACTAAAAAGTCTCCTTGGTTGGCATACTTATTGACTACAGGAGGAAGTACCCTGATGCGAAATTCCAATTGTTGTACACGAGTTTGCACTCAAGCATACTAAAATTCATATATAAGGCACAGAGCTCTACTCAGATAGTTACACTATGGACATCAGTATCCGGAGTCAAAACTAATCACATGGATAGATCAAGAAGATGGAAATAGAGAAAAACATAGATGGTTTTGATGTTTACTAAGTTAATGGTGTTTCCCATATCTGTCTGAAGGCCTCCGCCAAAATGAACCTATCCTAATGGACTGAGATACTAGTCTGACTAATATCAACACACTGGCATATACAAGGGAACCAGTGGTCGATAATCATAACTCTAGGTCAACACAACTGGCATATACAAGGGTTCCAGTGGTCGACTTTATTAAATTTATTACGATTGGTCTGATGGTCTGGTCTCAATTTCTCTTCTTTTTTTTTTTTCTCTTTTTTTAACTTTGTTCAATTTTTTTTTTTTTTTTTTTTTTGTATCTCAATCACTCTATTTCAACCTAGCAGTGGTAACAACTTGAATCGTGAGCCCCACCTAATCACTTAGAGAAACATATTTTAAAGTAAACAAAATAAAAATAGAAGTGAAAAGGATTCAACGAGATATGGCGAAACTACCATGTTTTTTTCTTTAATTCTAACACCTGAGCTCTGTGCTTTTATGAATAGACTCTTTAGATGTTGCCATCTAATCAGATTGGTTCCTCAACTCCTACAAAAAAAATGCTTCCATCCACTTAGATTGGTTAGTGCCATCCTTAATAAACATAAATTTCTAGGCTCTGGAGTTTAACAATGCAACTAAAATGTTTCTCCCATACCCCCAAACTTAAATCTATCATTGTCCTCAATGTTCTAAAGATAGAATTAAAAGCATGAACAAGGAGAAACTGTTACCATTTGAAGCAAAAGAGATAAGGAAAGATATTACCGTGTCGCATGAATATTGGGTTACCTCCCAAGAAGTGCTAAGTTTAAAGTCTTCAGCCAGACTAAGAAAGGATTAGTCACCTCATAAAATCATAAAGTAATAGCCGAAATATCTCAGGGTCATCAAAACCAAATAGAGCTATCACAAGTAAAAGGAATCTGCAACATGCCAAGAAAATTAACAAATAACGCACACCCTTGTCTAGTTTCCTGTTTAAGACAACTACATCTAGCTGTGGTTCAGAGTTCGGTTCTATAACTGGGTCCAAATAAAATATTTTCATGTGCTGGAATTCCTCAAAGCCAAGATCCTGGTTCGGTTTGTAAAGTCTCAGTAAAACTCAAATAAGAACTTAGAAGCACATAATAATAACCCGAATAATTGCGGATCCTTAAAGTCAATCAGTTTTGACTCACACAATTGACCACGATGAAACTGGCGGTCAATCATAAGAAAATGTGTCGATACTAATTTCCTAAAGTACTTAGGCTCAGTCTTAAAACTTAATAATTGACACATCTGAAACTTATACGCTCCCACAATTAGTTGAAAACTATTTGGTGGGAAAACAAAGTCAATCTTAGTATCATTGCCTGGGTAAACCACATCAACCAGAGGATGGGTTTCTAACAACTGAACTTCTTCCTGGACATTATTAGGTTCTGGAGAACTAGTATGAAGGCAATCTGGCACAATGGTTGAGGCACAAATATCAAGTCCCAAGTGAGGGATCTCTATAAGAGCTAAAGGTAAAGCACGGGGAGAATGATAATCACCCCCAAACTTAGAGTTTTGGGTGTCTCTAGATAGACTATCTACAATTTCCCTAATTTCTAGATCATCGGAATCCTGAAAATGGTCAATTGCTTCTTCTAAGTTATAATCGGAAGGTGCATCCTCACTCATCATATTTGAAAGCTCTACGATTTCATCTTCTTTGTCTAAGACTAATGTTTCTAAACCGTTAGACTCTAAAACAATGTTCTCAGAATAAACTCGTTCCTCAAAACTATCATCGGCTTCGTAAAAATGAAGTACTACATCGTCTAAAACGTGGGTATCTCTAGTCAAATCCTCGTCCTTTTGAATAGGTGAATAATTATTAAAATTATTTGGATTCGAACTAGAAATAACATTATCTTGATTATAAAGCTCAGTTGGAGTAACAAATTCCTGATCACTATGCCTAAATATTTCAGATTCTTCATCAGCACTATCCTCATCATAATCATCATAAGAGCATGAAAATGGTTGAACCTCGTCTAAAAAAGTAGTGTTACCAATTCTAACCTCGTCATCTTGATTATGCAAATAACTATCCTCATTTTCAAGGGTACTATTGGAAACACTATATTGGAAATTAAAACTATCTTGAGCATTTATTTCCTGGGCCGCTAACAGCATTTTCTGAGTCGATTCACATGACTTCCTAATTTTATATAGGAAAGAAGGTTCACACGTTGCATTGGTTTCGTCCATAACTTAGTTATTCATCTCAGCTGAACTACGTGTCGACTTAAGTATCTTTTGTGCTGACTCAGCTAACTTACGTGCGGACTCTAGTAGAGAGGAATTTTGCTCGTATGACCGGTGGGCGTATGGATAGTAATTGGGCTCACCATGGTATGGACCATAACCTTCAAAAGGCTGATGTTCCCAACCACTATTCACATTATGGTCAAAGTAGTAACGTCCATTTTGAAACTCAGTCGGATATTCGTTGTATTGGCTATTGTCATACCAGTTCGACATTCTATTGTAGGGGTGTGAGTTGTCATACAAAATAAAACCCACTGACAGGGGATTCGTGGGTGGATAGAGTCTTACCTCCCGTACCAGACGGGCGATGAACCGTTGAAGTCGACTGAGGCCACCGACTCCGATGTCAGTGTACGAACCCGAGGGGCCGAGACAGTATTGTAACTGTCGTCCTTCCCTGCAAACAGTTTATATTTAATCTCAACCCTTCCTTAGGGTTTTAAAAATAATGTCCAAGTCCAAAAATAAAGTCCAAAAAGTGTCCAAAAATAAAAAGAAAAATTACAAAAATACAACCCTATTTACAGTTTCTAAAAATAAAATAAAATAACTATATACAAAATCTTCTTCTTCACTCCTTTCAGATTCCTCTTTTCTTTCCTTCTTTGGCGATGCTTTCCTTTTATAGCACTTTTTCTTTCCTTGTAGCTTCGCTCCCAATCTGAAAGGAATCGAAAAATACCAAAGGCGTAAAAGAGAACAAAAAATATATAAAAAAATAAAAATAGAAATAACTCTAAAACCTAAAACCTAAATACAAGTCCGCGTCGGCGGCGCCAAAAATTGATGTTGTTTTGAAAGTTGTAAAAAGTGGTAGTAAAAGTTCGTTCAACTCGGGCTTGTAAAGATTTGGTTTCAGAATTTAATAATAGAAAATATATACAAAAGGTTGTCACAAATATCGAGAGAACTGGGACTTCGGATTCCACCATAAAATTCATTCATGCGATTCATATATTTATTCTAGACAATTATAGCTCGAATAATAATAAAATATTGACTCTATGTTTTGACAAGGTAGATTTTTCAAAAGCAACGACTGTATATCTAAAGCATGGGATATCAAAAGACTTAACCTAAGTATAACCCATCAATTGAAATCACAAACATTCAATAAAAAGCATAAAACAATTAACAATCCATGCAAAAAGTCATGAAAGAATTAAATAGAATTACCACACGCATGAAATATGGCTTCCTCCGTCATCCCAGTGTTGGGGTTTAGCTCCTCATATCAAAAACACGCTCAAAATAATAACGCATGGCTGAATAGGTGTTTTATTGAAGAAAAATCGAGTTTGTAATGGATATAATTGTTACAGAACCACTGTTGCAGAGGAACCCTAACAGAACTGTTGCGAATTTGATTAATTGTTGGAAAAATTGTTACAGAACTGTTACAAAGGTATTAAATTTGAAAGAAAAGGCCACGGGTTCTGCAACTGTCTTTGCCCGCTGTTCTCTGGTTTTCTTCTTCTTCTTCGCTGGTGATGATCAAACACGCTCTGCAACTTTTGGTTTTCTCTGCAACTACTCCAAACGTCCCCCCCAAAGTCTCGACACCCTTCTACAACTTTGGTACACCCTTTATATAGACCACAATTCGATTTAATCTCCCAAAATCTTCCAATATTTGTTTTCTCTTCTTCACGTCCAAGTCACGAGAATAACTCTCTTCTAGCTTCTTTACGCGTCTTCTAACTTTCCTAAACTCGTCCAAACTTGATAAATATGAGTCATAACAGAGTATACTCTCATCTGTCTTACGTAACTTCCATCTTAAAAATCAACAACATCCCGAATATCTCTCTCACTCCCTGTTTAAGGAAATCAACGTGGAAAACTTCCCTTTTATTTTCTCACGTCTCTGTTATGCATGGTAACTTTTTTTACGAATCTGAGACGTCTATCTGCCCTGTTCTACCGAAACATGCCTTTACCAATTCACATCGCGATATAAATCCGGCCGTAACTCTTCTCAAAATCGATCCAACATTCCCGTGAATATATATCTCCTGTTTTGCTCCAAACCAATAATACAACCCAATCCAATCGAATCAAAGAGATATAGCAATCCTGTTTAAGTCCAAACAGGGTGATTGCAACAAATTCCAGCGATTGAATCACTCTCTAGATACCCCAATAATCCAACCCTGATTTTGAACTTTGCTGCACAAATTTTCCCGCCTAAATCAATATTTGAATTGGAGAAGATGAGTGCCCCTTATCCATTTCCGGGGTGCGAATAGCAAGTGGTCGCCCCTTAGTAATTGATGTGCCCCTTATCCAAATGAGGGGTCCGAATAGTAATTTTCTCCCACGAGCGCTAATACCAATTTTCGAGCCAATTTTCCCGCAAAAGCTTATTTCTCCGAAAATACCTACAAATACATAAAATACCAAAATAAGTCAAAATCGAGCACTAACAATACACATAATTGGGATCAAAATAGACACATAAATGCGTCTATCAAAGACCATGGGGTAAACCATCCTCCGAGAAAGCATTACATCATCATCATAAAGAATGTGAAGCCCTCTAGTTCGTGATGTAGCTAGCAAGTTTCTACTCTTTCCGTGGTTGTTGTTGTGGTTCTTCTTCCTTCGATATTTTTGTTTGTTTTTCCGCTATTACTTTCCCTAAGTTTTTTGATGCCACCTCCTCGAGGAACAGAAGTTTGGAAGTACAAGGAGTTACCTCCATGTTTCACCTTTTACTTTTTTGGTTCCTACGACAAAATAGAAACCTAATTAATTTAATACTTCAAACAATAAATATAAGTTCGTCTTCCCCAAACAGTAAAACCAATTAGTTAGTTACAGCCATATGCCCATCAATCAACACATCTGAATTTACTCAAATATGTTAGAAATAAGTTTTGGATATGTTGATTTATGAAAGTTGTTGCCGCAACTAAAATAATGTAGCCATATATTATTTCACATTAGCCTATGAAATGAGAGGGTACCAAGTTCGCCACCAACTTTTTCATTCGACAACACGTATGGACAAAACCTAATACAATTTCAAGCATACCAACTTAATAATCATTGACAAGCAGATCAAGATATAAAAATACTTATGGGTTCAACCGAGCATTGCTCTATCAGTAAAACAAGAACGTTGTGTGCACAGTTATCAAATGTACGACTAATTTTTTTATCAACATCAACAGGGTCGGATGTCGCGAAGTAAGAATTTTGAGCTAAACTTCAGGGAAATGCAGGTTACATAGAAAGGTTCGTCTGTCTTTGCAAAAATGTTTTACAGCCGAACGGCTACACTTTATCCCAAACAAATACACAGGCAAAGTTTGGATTATAATTCAAAATATCGAATAAGCCGAACTGTCAGTTTTCTACAAATATATCTAGGTGCAACGAATAATTCAGACATATCAGCCGAATTTTATTTAACCTAAAAAAAACCTATTTTTTTTTCGAACTAAACATATTCTATTAATCAAAAACAA
The DNA here is from genome assembly GCA_023531295.1 of Papaver armeniacum. Classification (NCBI taxonomy): domain Eukaryota; kingdom Viridiplantae; phylum Streptophyta; class Magnoliopsida; order Ranunculales; family Papaveraceae; genus Papaver; species Papaver armeniacum. The sequence goes on along the minus strand of JAJJWW010008641.1, from coordinate 1,561,906 downwards.
CAAAATAAAAGATAGTTTTGAAGGAAATACCTTCTGATCCTCATTTTCGGAGTTTTTCTTTACTTGATCATGATTCTGTTTCAATTTCAGTTGCAACTCCTTCAACTTCTTATCGTTCTTCAATCGACAGATTAAAAGAAAATTTAAAACGCCTACCTAGTGCTTATTTCTTTCGGTGAGCCATTTTATAGTTCTGTTTAATCGAAGATCAAATTTTTATAATAGACGATTAATTGCGGTGATGAAAAATTGATTTTGACGGTTTTCTTATAATAAGTTCGACTGGAAAAAAAAGAGAGAAAATCTTTAAGGTATTTTGATTTTTTAGTTCAGGTTTTTATATAAGGATAAGGGCAGTTTAGTAACTTAAGTAATTCAGTAAAAATTATGTCAACATAAAAAGGTTCAGTTAATCCGGAATGCCAATTTTGAGCCGAACTTTTATTGTTCGACTGATAATGTGATTTACAGCTTTGGACGAATTTTTAGTCCGTAACTTGAAAAAAATAATGTTTTCATTAATACATATAAATTTCAAACACCACACTAAAATATACTAAGTAAAAAGCTTTACAAACAAAATCCAGATAACTTAGTGTACTTAAAACTGAACATAAAATTTGTTAGAAACCACACCAAAATATACTTAATAAAAAAATTCATATGGAAAATCCAAATATCGAATAACTTAGTCTACTCAAAATTAAACATATTCACTCATTGATCCCTACCCACATCTACAACCTCTTTCTGCACCTCCACCGGCTTATTTTGCACCTCCACCACCTATTTTTCCACCTCCACGACCTTTGTTAGAACCACTTTTACTCGTACCTTCGTCTTCTTAGCGAGGCCTCTTGATCGCCAACCTTATATTCTTGGCAATTAAAAGGATTCACAATTCCATCATTGGTGTTTTGCAATTATAAAGATTTATAAATATATTCTTGCTTCACCAGCATTATTGGTGTTTTGCGATTAAGTTTCTTCTTCGTGTTCTTCAACATCATCTTACCCTCCGCAACCTAATTTCATTTAAAAACATGACATAACCAACAATATACTTTTATATTGATAACAACTTTAAAAGTATATACTGAAAACATCGCTTACAATTATTTCGAAAACCTTTGAGACGTCTTCAACAATGCCCTTGGATTTCTTCTTCGTCTTTGTCTCTACTTCTTTTTGCTTTGACTTTCCATTTTTAGCCTCTACAAAAGCTTGACTTTCCCTATTAATTGTGAGGGGATGAAAATTTTGGTTACTCCAATCCATGTAAGCCCGATCAACTTCACGAGGATCTCCATGTAACTCTTCTAAGCCAACCAAACTTAATTTGTTATTTTCCAATTTCTTCCAACAATCATGGGTAAGATTGGGATTATATTCGTCATTCAGTGAACTATTCTCGTGAAGTTCATGCACTTATTTCCCCTAGAACCCTTTGGAAACAACTTGAACTTTGTTTCCTCGGACATCAGAATCGTTTGGATAAATCCATATTGACGAAGTACTCGACGAGGATCAAATACTACAAAACCACCAGGATAAAACAAGGGTCCATAACACATCCCCAATAACATATCTTCATCCTAAGCAACTTCATCATCTTCTTCTTCCTTCTTGTATGGTTCAAATACATCATCTTCGCCATTCAAGGCGTCTATATTTTCTCTCAAATTTATCAACACTTCATATATTTTTTTTGCTCTTCTTGTTTTATTTGAAATTCAATTTGGAGGAAGTAGGGAACGTATCGACCCACTTTTCATCTTCTATGACCAATTCAATTCCTGGAAATGGTTATATACCCATACCTACATCAATAATATAAGAAAACAACACAACTATCAATGAAGAAAAATGAGCCAAAAACTTAAAATTTAGGGAATAAAGAAATATTTGGTTGATAATTACAAATCCATTATGAGTCGAACCTGAAAAGTTGATCACAAAATTTTGTGGATTGTTTGGTTCATCTCACAATGGAAAAACGTATGAGCCAAACCTGACAAGTTTCTACCAAAACCTGGAAAAATATAGGTTCGGCTGAAACCTTAAATCTGATTATAAGCCGAACTTTTCTATGTAGCCTCCAAAATTTGTACTTGTTAACCTAGAGGCGGTAGCGAGTTGCTCGAGTAGAAAATAAAGGGCGGACGTTCCCAAGAGTACTTAACAATTGAAGATATTTGGCATTCACTTCGTTTCCAGTGTTATCGAGAAAGATAACGGTACCTAGAGTATATAACAAATACGCAGTAGCAGTGTGCCTGGTTTTGTCAGTGTCCATTACCCCCTCCCCCCCCCCCCTTTTCAACTTTCTCCTTTGTGTTCTCAAAATTCTTTTTCAAAGCGGTTAACTTGATTTTCCTCAACCTCTTTGCATGACCACTCACACTCTTCACCTTTTTAGCAGTGCAACAGAACTCCAATTTGGTCTTGGATTTTGGCCAACCAAGAGTTTCCTTGGCCAATACGTACAACTCATCCCAAGTCATTTCGTAAAACTCATAATTCATATTTTTCCCTTTCACTTTAAGGCCAGTAATCTTCTGTGCATTATAGGGAATGATTTTCATCTCTCCAAAGGGAAGATGACATCTCTGGAAAAAATCTCTCACAAATGGCTGAGCTTGTCAACGCATCAAATACCTCCCGTACATAGAAAATGGTCGGCCATAAACCAGAGCCTTATACTAATGCCACCACCTCAAAAACCTCTTAGAAAATATCCCAATGTGCAGCACTTTGATGTCTAAGTGTACGGGTTGCATCCCCGTGATCTGAAGTGCCATACATTTTCTTCGCTCATGCCTTTTTATTATCAAATCAATACTCTTCCACCATTTTCCAGGAAACCACGAGGCAACCCATTGTCTCGAGGTGGTAGTACATTATCATCACTTGGAATGTGCTCCTTTCTCACCCTAGGTGTAGGAAGCTTTTTCTTCCCTTTCACTTGTTTTCGTTGTGTTTGTTGTTGTGGTTCTTCTTCTTATTATTATTCATCTTTGTCTTCACCATCACCACCACCACCACCACCATATTTATCCTCCCCTCCTCCTCTTGTTAATCAACCTTCATCTTCATCATTATCCTTTTGTTTTACACGTAAATAGGCACTTGTGTCAGTTCCTTTTTCCCCGCCCCAAGTTCTTGGTGCCACATCGAGGTTTGGGAGTTTTAGAAGTCTTAAGGAGTTACTTTTGTTGTTCACCTTTTACCTTTCTATCTTTGGGTCGGTCCCTAAAACAAATCACAAAACTTAATTAACTCTCCAAGCAATATATGATTCGACTATAATTGTACAAATTTACAATACACAGATAAATGTTCGGCTAACCCGACAATATCATAATGACCCGAATATTTTAACTTTAATTTTCAGCGGACATAAAATAAGGTTCCGCTAACCCTGAGAAAAACCATTATTAGTCGAAATTTCTAGAGATAAGTTTCAACATTCAAGTATAAAAGTTCCGCTGATACGAAATTTTGTTGATAAGAAACTTTTCAACCAAACTATTCTTAATACGAAGAAAAAAGAGAAGTTAGGGCGATAATTATCAGCCGAACAATTATCTGTAACTAATAAAAATCCTTAGATTTTTCGAATTAATCTTATTTTGTTATTAATCAAATACAAAAAAAAAATAAGTCATTGGTTTGTGGGAACATTTCAACATGCATTCGCAAATAATCAGGGTCTATTTTTCGCCCTCAAACATCAACCAATCCACTATCCTCTCTTCAACTCTATTTTTTTCCAAATGCATTTGCAAAGAATTAAGGTTTATTCCCGGATTGGCCTATCTCTAGCACGTTGCTTATGACGACTTCGCATATTATAGATGGGTTCAACCAAAAATCAAAGTTTTGTGAATCGACAATTATTTGACGATTAAAATTTGAAATTGATTTTAAGGGGAAGGGTTAGTTTCGGCTAATTTTTGAAGGATAATGTAATATCTTTAGAAAGAAGTAAGGGTTAGATTAGATTTAGGTTTTAGTGATACTAGGTTTAGGTTCAATTTACTTGAAGCATAATGTAATTTCACAGATTTAAGAGCATTATAGTAACTTAACTATCACTAAGACACCCCTTATAGAAATTAGGACCATCCATATGATAGGGTTATAAATATGTATCCCCAAAATTATTTGGTATGCCCCAAATTAGGGTTAATTGAAATTGGTGGAACAATCTCTAGTACAGGACAGAGGGAGACGACGGTTCTATAATTATAAGATTAATTTTGATGCTTCGTTGATAAATGGAAATTGTCTGACAGGGTATGGACTAATTTTACGTGCTGCTTCAGGTACAGCTATCCAAGCTGGATCTGGGACCATCCATGCCTCCAGATCCGAAGAGGCAGAAGCACTGACATTGCTTGAAGCAGCAATGTGTGCGACAAGCATGGACTGTTAATTCTTCTGGATTGAAGGATATGCACAAGGTCAAGCAAACATAATTCAATGGAGAAATCAAGCAATAATCTCTAAAGCCATGAGGATTTTAAAGTCATGTGAGTCTTTTTTGGGTTTTATTTTCAATCATAACAATTATAACAAGGTGGCAGATGTAGCAAAACAGGCAAGATAATTTCTGAAGCCACTAGGATTTTAAAATCATGTGAGTCTTTCTGGGGTTTTACGTTCGATTATAGCAGTAGTAACAAGGTGGCAGATGTTCTAGCAAAACAGGCAAGAAATAAAGGTGCTCACAAACAACAATGAAGATAAATGCCATGTTTCATTATGAATTTAAGTTTTTACTTTCAAATGTTATGGATGCACAATCTGAGGACAATAATCTGTTGGCAGGTCCTCATATCTCAGTTTCACTAATGGGATAATAACAAGGTTTGAAAAACGGGTGACGACCCAAGTCACGGGTACTAGGCGTGACCGTTATAAGGCATTTTGACTGGTGTGAACACATTTTGGGAAAAAAACGCGTTATTTAGAGAAAAAACGCGTTTTTTATACGTTTTTTCATAAAAACGTGTGTTATAACGGTTAAATAGAAAATTAAAAAAAATTATGATCTGAAATTCCTATGTAACTGTTATAACGTACGTGAAAACGTTATAACGTGTCTAAAAAACGTTGTGACTAATTTTTTTTTTTTTAATACTCCCTCCGTCCCTAAATAGATGACCTGTTCATTTTAAATTTTGTCTCACTAATAGATGACATATATAATTAAAAAATGAGATATTTTTAAAACTACCATTTTAGTTGATTATTGTTAATATAAGAAATATATATAATTCGATAGTCATGTTTATATTCCTTACGTAAGTGTTTTAACTTTTAAAAGGCTTTTCATTATACAAATCACGAAAGTTTGATATCATAAAACTCGTGACAGTCAATTATAACCACTAAAATTTTGTCGTCGGCAATTATGCAATACATGCATAAGTAACATGAAGAAAGAATCAACAATCATCAATCCAATTTAAGAAAATTCATAACCTAGCTAGGTAAACTTGCCCTTTTATTAGACGGCAGAATTTCCATCGATGCCAACAAGTAGGCATATTTTACTTTTAACTCGTCAGTCATCAATAGGGTACTAATTCCTAAAACTCTAGGCATGTGCATGGTAAGTCGGGTAGAGTCAATCACCCCATTAATATATTCGATCTAAAATTCCACTTCTGATCAAATGATATGATTATTATGTCCAAGTTGGTAAAGATATTAAGTCAAACAAATACATCGTCTGGATCAGAGAGGAATTGGAGTGTGTTTGGAAGAATCCACACCAAACTATGCAATCATTTACTTTCATCGAGAATAAATGATCCGGTGTATGTCCAGTACAATTTGAAGTTGGAGCAACAAAGAATTAAAGGTAAAGCAAGGCGACATAACATTGATGTTCACAACGTTCATAGTCTACTGAGGGATGACAATATGCTTGACTGGATAGCAAGGGAAGACGAAACACCGGTTTTACCTCAAGAAGAACAATGATTAAATATGCTGGAAGAGGAAGCCGTTAATAATTCAGAGCATGTCCCTCTACCATACAACTGGCATGATCCTGAAGTTCAAATCCCATACGAAAGGTTACCGGTGAGTGACTTTGTTTATGACTTTGGTAATCTTTCATTTGGAGACAATACACAAGGTTATGAGAATGTGAATCCAACATATGATTCTCATTACACTTCTGATCGCTCTTACCATGGTGTTCAACATATGAACGAAGGATATAATTCTAATATTGATAACAATAATGAAGTAGGTAACAATGATGATGAAAATGAAGGAGGTTATGATGACGATAGTGAAGGTTATTATGATGATGATGATACTTATGCAAACAAAGATAGCCAGTACCCCACGATGATGACTATGAAGTGTTAAGGAACGACCGAGAAAATGAAGAATACATGAATAAATCAAAAAAAGGTGGTGGTCGTAGTTGGTTCGTGTAGCTTTTTAAATGATGAACACTAGTTTAACAATCCTATGTTTTTTAAATTTGAAGTTTTTAATCCTGTAGTTACTTTCCCAGTATCATTTAAAAAATTTAATTCGAAGTTTTAAGCTTCAATCCAGAGAAAGAAAAAAACTCAAAAAAATGGTAAGAAAGTTATTTACACGATTATAACGTGCGTGATAAGTTCTAAAAAACGCACGTAAAAATGTTAAAGGGATTTTAAAAAAAATGCCCATGTGGGGAAAGGCATTTAAAAAAATGCCCATGTTTTTTTCAAAATTTATTTAATGCCCATGCCGTTAATTGATGCGTGTCGTAGGTGCAATCAAATTAATCAATATTTCCACTCAATTAAAAATAATATAATGGAAGTCAAGTTCGTTCCCACGAGGAGCAAGAGATTCTAGTTGTAAAAATTGTCACAAAAGGGGGTGTAAAAAACAAAACAAAATAAACAAAGCAATTAAAAGATAAAGTTGAAATCAATAAGAGAGACAAGATCAAGGAATCCTTCTTCGTTGCAAAACAATGAATCGAGTTATGTTCTTTTCTACTTGTTATTAGTCACAGATTATCACCAATTTTCTTCCTCTGTCGAATTGTACCTCTTGAATCCATCGATTCCACCACCAACCCATCTTCACAGTTCGAACCCTCTCAAGCATCAGCAGAATCGATTGAACATCAAACATTTCGTCGATTAAACCCTCACCTTCATGGTAACAGCATCTCGTCATCCTCTCTTCCATCTGTTGTTGAACCAAAACCAGAACCATCTTCACCTCTTCAGAATTCTCCATTTCCTTGAGCTTCTCATAATACCAACATCAAACCCTTTCTCGTCTGTTCTTCGAAATAATCACAGATCCCCTTTTCAATTTCATCTCTTAGTTTCTCGATTCGACGAAAAATCATCTCGAGCTTCCATTAATGGATTCAGCCAATATCTCTGTGCGCAGCTTTTCTTCTCTCAATTTCAGAGAATGATATGAATGAGATGAACAAAAGTCCTCTCTCTCGATTTAGTTTTAGGGTAAGGCTGGATATTGACACCTGGTCATCCCCGCTAAGGGTTAACTCCGATGGCGGCCCCTTAACCTTGGGCCGGACTCGCGCTAGTATTCCTCCATAAAGTTGCCCCTTAACTTAGGCAGATCTGTATTTAGTATTCTTTCAAATTGGGTTGCCCCTTAACCTTCGCTGGGCTCCAGATAGTGTTCGCCCATGAAATGACAATTTTGCCCCTTTTATTCAAATTGGATCATTTATTCTTCTTTTCCTCCGTGTGACTCCAAAGTAGCTACAAAACTCAAAACAAGCGTAAAATACATAATTTACAAGAAAAATAGCAAAGAAAGCATAAACAATAGATAGTAAATAGGATGTATTCTACACCCTATCAAATTCCCCCACACTTAGACTTTGCTAGTCCTCGAGCAAATCAAACTAAAAACTCACAACTTCAAAGCGTTCAAGCGTCCCAAGCATCCAAAAAGCTATGAGGACATAGAATTTCTGCATGCTAGTAATAAGAAGTTAGAAATACTAAAGAACATATTCTCATTCTTAAATGTTGAGTGAGAAATAACCACACCATAATGAGAGAACGCGTGTTTGAGAAACGATCAATAAGCATTTCGCCTCGACTTCTGCCTCACCAAATAGGATTTTATGATAATTGCACTCAAAAAGACGGCTTTTTTATGGGTCTCACATGTGTGCAGGTAGGAATGAAGAGAGAAATCCTGCGACACGTTGAATGGTGGGAAGAATAACTTCCGAATATATTTTTTTAAAAACCCACATCTTTTAATATTTTGAAAAACCATTTTTCTGACGATCTCTACGAAAGGAAATCAACCATTATTATCGAGGATGAGATTACTTACTCACCTTCACATCCGATCGCCAATTATGATAACACCACTCTCACGGCATCCAATAGAAACGTCTTCCGCTCCTCGTCTTTATCTTCTTGGTCTTCGTCTTCGGTTTCAACTATTGATGATAAACCCTTGAATTTCATAAATCCTTGACAATTTGTAACTTTTTTACCTTAAATCCTTGTCGCTTGAAACTTCCTTATATATTTTCCTTCCCCACGGCTTATTAAATAAATAAAAACAAAACAAATATTTCTCTTGTTTTTTTTTTTTTTTATGAATTTTCATTTTTTTTTTCATTTTTTTTTTTTTTTTTTTTTTCTTAGCATAGTATATGATTGATTACATCTTGTGGGAGAAGTATTTTACCGCTTGATTCTTCACAACTTGTATCGTCTTGAAATCATAAAAAATTCTCACCTTTTAATTTTCTTCGCTTTCATGAATAAGTCTTCATACTTGAATATAAAATTACCTCATTGTAGTGTAAGTCTTCAACATAAATTTTTTTTTTTTTTTTTGATTAAGAACTAAGAGAAATAAAATACAAAACAAAACCATGGCCGTGGGAGAAGTATTTTACCGCTTGATTCTTCACAACTTGTATCGTCTTGAAATCATAAACTTCAAAAATTCTCACCTTTTAATTTTCTTCGTTTTCATGAATAAGTCTTCATACTTGAATATAAAATTACCTCATTGTAGTGTAAGTCTTCAACATATATGTAAAAATCTTCCCTTTGTATGTTGCTTTACTTATATTTGAAATTTGCTCTTTTTCTCATTCCGTTGCTTGTAAACCTTAAACTTTTTCAACTTTCCTTGTAGATTTTGATGTCGCTCCTTGTTGATGATGATTGTGTTTCTATGGACCCGTTGTTGTCGCGAGAGAGAATGGTGCTAACGGCAAATCGAACTACAAGAAGGAAGCTTTCATCTATAGACGTCACCCTCATGATTGACAAAATTAGCACTCAAGAGATCAAGAGTAGTGTTTCTATTGGTGGGAGGTTGGGTAGCTCACCATTCTACCCGGAATTAACGTACGGTGACACACACTCAAAAGAAAGCTCTTTAGTAGATGGAAAATTTCTGGTTGGTGCCTCACATGATATGAATATGGGTAGTCTCCACTAATGATTGATCAGCAACTCTAATAATGCATTTCTCCCTGCACCAAATTCGCATCACCGGCATGATTAAATCCATTATTTAACACTCTAACAAGCAAGAAATCCGAATGTAATTCTCTAACATTTCCAAGTTCAATTATGTCGGTCAAAATCTCTATGTAAACATACCTAGAAGTATGCTAGTGACTCTAAAATCTTTAAAAGTTGGAGTTTTTATGTAAAACTTTTTTTTTTTTTTTTTTAATTTTTTTTGTAATTTTTTTTTTTTTTTAAGAAACATGCTTAACCACTCCCCCACACTTAAACCTTACATTGTCCTCAATGTAATTGAATCCTCCTAGTAAAGTCAAGGTGGGAGATTTTAACATGATAAGAAACAAGAAAAAGAAATAACAAAAATAAAAAGCAAAAGGATAAGAAATACAAAACCTATGGGTTGCCTCCCATGAAGCGCTTGTTTTAAAGTCGACGGCCCGACTTAGCTCTTGCAAGATTCATTAGCCCGGATCAATCTCTTTCACGGGAAAACATGACTTCACATCACTAGGGTATCTCTTTGTCTCAAAGATATTGAAGTGGATGAGTGTACCATCAAACTCCATAGTCAAGGTGCCATTTTGGACATCAATCTTTGTTCCAAGGCGGTGCTTAAGAATGGTCTACCCAATAGCAAAGGTGTAGACTTGGAAGAATTCTCATCATTCATGTCTAAGACATAGAAATCGGCCGGAAATACAAGCTCATTAACCTGCACCAAAACATTCTCAACAATCCCTTTCGGGTAAACATTAGATCGGTTAGCAAGTTCAAGAACTACACCGGTCTCCTTAAGAGGACCAAGATTCAAAGAATCATAAATCGAAGACGGCATAACATTAACCGATGCACCCAAATCTAGCAAAGCTCGAGTAAACCTTGTTTTACCAATTGTGCAAGGTATAGTGAAACTACCGGGGTCCTTTAATTTTGGTGGGAGTTTCTTGAGAATGAACGCCGAAGCATTCTCCCCCACACTCATGACTTCATTCCCTTTTAACCTTTTCTTCTTCATGCACAACTCCTTTAAGAACTTTGCACAACGAGGAATTTGACGAATAGCTTCAATGAGTGGAATATTGACTTGTACTTTCTTAAGGATGTCCCACATATCCTTGTATTCCAAGTCTTTCTTTGATTTAGCAAATCGGCTAGGAAATGGGGGTGGAGTTGTGAAAGTAGGAACCGTCTCCTCGGGTTGGTTGGTTGGAGATGTTTTCTCCTTTGGTGCGGTTTCAATTTCCTCTTTCTCATCATACACCTTATCTTGTTGATTTGGTTGCTCCACTTGTTTCCCACTCCTCAAAGTAATCGCATTAACGCTCTCTCTTGGATTAACAAATGGTTGTGAAGGAAGCTTTGTGGACGCTTGAGCTTTCAATAGATTCACATCGGTCGCTAATTGACCCACTTGAATTTGTAAATCCTTGATTGCCGAATCGGTCTTTTGTTGGTGTTGTTGAACCAAAGTGGTGAGACCTTGCACACCTTGCATTAACGCATTGAGCTTGTCATCATTCAAAGAATCACGCTCCTTGACTTGTTGTGGTTGAAATTGTTGTTGAGGTTGGAAACGTGATTGTTGGAAACCACCTTGTTGCTCATACGGATTGGAAACCGCCGCTTGCTTGTTTGCATAACTAAAGTTGGGATGATCCTTCCAACCGAGATTATAGGTATTGGAGTATGGATCGTACCTTGGCCTTTGATTTGGATATAAAGCATTTACGTGTTCGGTCTCACCATCCGGAATAATTACCGCGGCCATCCTTTGCATCATTATCTCCATGTTACTCATCCTTTGATCAAGATGCGACGATGAATCACTAACTTCATGCACTCGCCTAACCATGGGTTCATCCCTTGTGTAGAATTGTTGCGAGTTTTCCGCCATACTTTCAATCAACTCGGTAGCTTGGGTCACCGTCTTGTTCATTAGTGCACCACCACCCGCGGCGTCAAGAAGAGACCTATCACTTGGGTTGAGAGCTTCGTAGAAGTATTGGAGTATCATAATGTCACTAAATTGATGGTGTGGACAGCTTGCCACCAACCTCTTGTATCGCTCCCAACATTCATACAATGATTCTCCCACTTGTTGTTTCAATCCACAAATCTCCTTGCGAATTTGAGTAGCTTTGGATGCGGGAAAATATCTCTCGAGGAAAAGTTTCTTCATACCATTCCATGTTGTGATACTTCCTAAGGCAAATAATATAACCATTCCTTAGCATTGCCCGCCAAAGAAAACGGAAAGCTTTCAACATTGCTCCATCCACATTAGTCTCCGGTGGAAGCATAGCCATAACTATGGTATAGAAGTCCATAAGATGTTTGTTTGGGTCCTCATTCACCATGCCATGGAACTTTGGTAACTCTCTAATCAACCCCGGCTTGATCTCGAAGGTTGAGTTAGTTTGGATACACCATTGTTGTGTATCAAGCCTGTGAGAAGCTAGGTCCTTGAGTGTACGATCAGCCATCGTTTCTTCCTCTTTGTCCGAATCTGTGAAATCACTTGATGAAGACGGAGGAAGTGGAGTGTTAACCGCTCGAATGAAATCCTTTAGTTGAGTGCCGGATCGAAGACGTATTGGACTCGGTCTACCCTTTTTAAGCATTCACCAGAGGTATAGCACCTGAAACAAGATTCTCGAAAACTAAGTTAGATACGGTATAGAATCTAACAAAGCAAGAATAGAGTAAAAAGAAAAATAAAAAACAACTAAAATCGTCCGCTGCTCCCCGGCAGCGGCGCCAAAATTTGATGCGTGTCGTATGTGCAATCAAATTAATCAATATTTCCACTCAATTAAAAATAATATAATGGAAGTCAAGTTCGTTCCCACGAGGAGCAAGAGATTCTAGTTGTAAAAATTGTCACAAAAGGGGGGTGTAAAAAACAAAAGAAAATAAACAAAGCAATTAAAAGATAAAGTTGAAATCAATAAGAGAGACAAGATCAAGGAATCCTTCTTCGTTGCAAAACAATGAATCGAGTTATGTTCTTTTCTACTTGTTATTAGTCACAGATTATCACCAATTTTCTTCCTCTGTCGAATTGTACCTCTTGAATCCATCGATTCCACCACCAACCCATCTTCACAGATCGAACCCTCTCAAGCATCAGCAGAATCGATTGAACATCAAACATTTCGTCGATTAAACCCTCACCTTCATGGTAACAGCATCTCGTCATCCTCTCTTCCATCTGTTGTTGAACCAAAACCAGAACCATCTTCACCTCTTCAGAATTCTCCATTTCCCTGAGCTTCTCATAATACCAACATCAAACCCTTTCTCGTCTGTTCTTCGAAATAATCACAGATCCCCTTTTCAATTTCATCTCTTAGTTTCTCGATTCGACGAAAAATCATCTCGAGCTTCCATTAATGGATTCAGCCAATATCTCTGTGCGCAGCTTTTCTTCTCTCAATTTCAGAGAATGATATGAATGAGATGAACAAAAGTCCTCTCTCTCTTAGTTTTAGGGTAAGGCTGGATATTGATACCCGGTCATCCCTGCTAAGGGTTAACCTGATGGCGACCCCTTAACCTTGGGTGCCGGATCACATGGCTAGTATTCCTCCATAAAGTTGCCCCTTAACTTAGGCAGATCTGTATTTAGTATTCTTTCAAATTGGGTTGCCCCTTAACCTTCGTTGGGCTCCATATAGTGTTCGCCCATGAAATGACAATTTTGCCCCTTTTATTCAAATTGGATCATTTATTCTTCTTTTCCTCCGTGTGACTCCAAAGTAGCTACAAAACTCAAAACAAGCGTAAAATACATAATTTACAAGAAAAATAGCAAAGAAAGCATAAACAATAGATAGTAAATAGGTACACCCTATCATTAATAATTCCGTCCGGACCCACCGTTTCGGTAAAATCTCGTAGAAAAAGTCAATTTCTCAGTTGGCGAGATGAGATTTTAAGGGGCGCAATTACTAAACTGTCCATTACCTTAGAATAGAACAAAATCATCTTTCACCGTCTAATTTATTAATCGACGGCTCACGTTCTCAATGACAAAAAAAATCTTGTTAGCATAGTTAATAACTCGTCTTCACCTATCCTCTCCTTCTATCCCCTCAACTAGGTTCTCTCATTCTCATTCTCTTCCATTCATATTTTGTCAATACATGCAAAGATGTAGATTAGTAGCCAGTGAGAGATAAAGATTTATAAGACACGCCGAAACAATAACGATTGTTCAAATCATCGCTTAGTTTTCTTCATTCGGTTCCAACGGTATGTTGCAAAAGAGATGGGAATTGAATACGTAAATTTTGATTTTATGGTTCTCGAAGAATTTAGGGGTTTTGTCATTTATCAATTTCTTTTGCTAATTCATGAAATGGGTAGTTGTAATTTTAAATGAATTGATGATTTTTTGTTTTCAATCGATTCAATTAGATGTTTGGATCTACAATTTATGAGATTAGTTTTTTTTTTTTTTAGGTAAATCAGTTTTGAGAACCAACTTGATCTGGTTGGATAAATTAGTGCAGATGGTGTTTGGGGGTATTTCATGTGTTGGGTTTACAAGCAAGTTCGATCGAGAAATGCGTACAACAACAAACAATAGAATTGGGGGTTGACATGAACTGAATTTGATGGCATCCTTCGGCATCAGGTCTTGCAGATGATTAAAAGGGTTTTTAAGTTCGGAAACTGGCTGTAATATTTTGTATCCTGCTGTTGATTTGTTCTCTTTCATAGAAGTGGAATATAGGAACAACGATGGAGCTTGGGTTCTCAGATTAGTGTTGTTGCCATCAATTCATCCATGGGTACGAGAGGGTTAAGATGGATTTTCGAAGGCAAGAGTGCTAAAGAACGAAGGGTATGAAATTGCAGTGCTGGTGTTATTGATGTCAAGAATCTGAGAAGAGGTACGACTTATGGTGGTTGTTTGCAGTTGGAGCTGATGCTATGATGTTGCTGCCATGTGACTAGGTGGTTAAGAAGCTGCGGATGGGCTTCATTCTTGAGTTGTCAGAGAAGTGGTGATGTTTGAATTACCCGCAATGGGATTTATCTAGAGCTTATCATTACAGTCAAGCCATGGATCTAGTTGTTAATGTTGCTGGGAAATGATAAATGAATCTTGTATGTGTGTTGTTAATAAATGAATGTTAAAATGCTTGCAGGGATAAAGGTTGAGTTGAATTGTCAGGTTCAAGGAGCAGTTTTTGATGGCTTATGTTGCAGATAGGTGGTGCTAATTGCATTACAGGGAAGCTTGAGAAGTGCTTACTGTTGCAATTGATAGTTGATGCGATTCTGTTGTGGAATTATAACGGGTATAGTTGATGTGAGTCATGGAAACCATCTGAAATAGATGGGGCTATTAGCGTCCATTGGTATTGAAGGGTGAGAAAAGAAATTGTTCCGAGCATTTAGATTACCGAGTCACAAGTTATGTTCACATCGACTCACTGTTAGTTCAGTTTACATCGACTCACTGTTCTAACTCGGTCCGTCTCAGCTAATTCAAGGGCTACAATGTCTTTTTACATGACCAATTTAATGTCAGCTGTCCTCCGACGGCTGTTAGCCGTTTTTTTTGAAAAAACGGGACGGAAAAGGTCAAAGCATGGGCATTAAATATATTAGGAAAAAAATGTGGGCATTTTATTAAAAACCCCAATGTTAAAGGCACGAGATTCGGGGACCCTCACGATAACGGTATATGGGTGTGACCGTTTTAACGGTCGTTTTTTCAGTAAAAAACGGGTGTTTTTTAAACCTTGGATAATAATAGCCTTCTATAATTCTATTTCTTCAATATATTAACTAAAAAAAAAAACACAAACACAAACAAACTCTTGTCTAGCATTAGTTTCTCATTTCCTTTCACTAGAAAATGATGACCCTATTGAAGATAATCGATGCTACCCATTTTAAACTTTACTTTGTTTAGCATTAATTCTGATTTCCAAAACTAGAAAATAACACCCATAACATAACCTAATTTCCTTGTTACTTCATAGTTCGTACTATGTATTTTAGGAAGCAGTCCTATAGAAGTGCACCTCCTACTTCATAAAAAACCATATTCTCACTTTAACAATATCAATCATTATTCACACCACAATACCTTACAAATGTAAAGTTTTGAAGGAAGAAGAATTATTCATCAGCAAACAAAGTCATATGATAAGCTAAACAATGTTGTACATAACATGGAGTCCCAGACACAATGTAAGGAAATAGCACTTGCGAGTTGAGACCTTAACAATTATACATAACATGTAAAAACTTGTAACTAGTGATTTTTTGGGCGAGTTTCTTGATCCCCTTCAATTAACTGGTACACATGCATCACACGTGATTTCAAACGAAGAAATATATCACCGGTTTCATTATTTCTAATGTGCGAAGGAAGATGAAGAAAACCAGTTGATAATATATGAAGATGTCCATGACATGGAGACGGTTAAAATGAACCATTTTAGAACCAAATTATAACACTAATATGGCTCCAAAATGGCTCATTTTAGTCATCTCTATGTCATGGCCACTGAAACAATTTATCATTCAAATTTCTCCACCCCTTTACAATTTAATAAGTGATAACTTCGCTCAGCTCCTTCCCTTGAAACCACGTGCAACACTCACACCAGCAGCACCAATGTTAATAATCTCAAAGCTACTATTGAACAAACCATAATAACAATGAAAACAAGACTAACAGATGAAGACTCGGCTCCTTCCCTTAAAACCACGTGCGACACTCACATACCAGCACCAATGTTAATAATCTTAAAGCTACTATTGAACAAACCATATAACAATGAAAACAAGACTAACAGATGAAGAAATGCATTGTATGAAGACACACATCTTGCTTCAAAAAAAAAAAAATCAGGACTGAATTAAACCTGTTATATAAAGACAAGAGGAAGGATAAATACTTCACACTAAATAAACCAAAGGCAATCTCAAAAAACAACTACATGCACTACTTATGTATCAAATTTAGGAATAAGTTCATATCAGTGTTTTACGTCACAAGAGAAGTCAATCATAATTGATAACCATATATAAGAAGAAGAAAACACACATAGAGTGCTTTGGATTGTCCTAAGCAGCATAGACCAAGTCCAGTCACTTTAGAGCCCTAATTCATAGACTAAGTTCAGACAATTCAGGGCCCTAATTCGTCTATCTAAAACCATAGAACGAACCCTCACCAACACTCATTTTGGGGAAATAAACCAAATGCAATCTCAAAAAACAATTACCTACGCTACTTATGTATCAAATTTAGAAATAAGTTCATATTGGTTGATGCCATATATAAGAAACACGAGTGCTGTGGATTATCCTACCACCACAAGCCATTGTCCTAAGCAGCATAGACTAAGTTCAGTCACTTCAGAGCCCTAATTCATAGACTGAGTTCAGACAATTTAGGGCCCTACTCCGTCAGTCTAAAACCATAGTATGAACCCTCACTATATAACACTCATTTAACAAAGACTACTTGGGGTCTAAAGCATAAATCCCTACACATTATTTCATACAAATTAAACCTTAGCTTAGCCACTACAAATAACCAGACTTAATTCACCAACCATACACTGCTCATTCTAATCATAACACATGAACATATATCTTAAGAACCTATCTTTAAGCATGTTGTAACATCAAAACAACAAAATGATTATCTCATATTACCAGAAACTACATAAAACATGCCATGAATAGTGAAAATTAACATGACACAATCAATTCAAAGATAAAGTCTGATTTACCATTAACTATAAAAGCCTCAGAATACCAATAATCTTTCAAAATCTTAAACACCTAACAACAAAATTAAGTACGAAGCTTCAACAATATTGTTCAAAAACTTGAAAATTAAAAGAGATAACAACCCTGAACCCAGATGAACCCTAATCTTTCTCCCAAAATGAAAAAGAGCTTAAAACCTGAGTTTAGTAAAGAACCACCTGTTTTTCCCAGTCTTGAACCTTTCCTCCAAACGCTTCTTAGTCTCCTTAGCAGCAGTAACTTTCTTATCTCTAGATGTCAATACCTCAGTGGATACAACATCTTTAAGATCGACATCAAGAGTATAACGAGTAGGCATGATGTGATTGTAATTCACAACCTTGATGAAAGCTTTAACCCTAGATTTCTTTGCTGTCTTCTTTGCTGAATCTTTGCGGATCACTTTCTTTGGGTACTTCATGATTCCAGCGACTAAACAATGTCCATAAGGTCGTTCACGAGTTCCTTCATCGAATTGCTTCACAATCACTGCTTTTCTTCCAGCGAATCGCCCTTGTAAGACGATTACGGCTTTGTTTGGTTTCAAAAACTTCACCATTTTGCTCCACAGATCTCCGCCGCTCTCTGGTTTGATCTGAACAAGAACCTCCGCCTCTCTTTCTCAGTTTTTTCTTTTCTCACTGTGGGAAGAAGAGATTTTAAAACCCTATTTTAGAGAATGTATTATATGGGAGGGATGTTGCGTTGTTATCCCTAGAGGTTGAGGGAATTACGATAATGCCAGTTAGGGGTTTTCTGGATAGAAATGTTGGGTTATTCTGGGAACCAGTTTAGCTTCAGGCCCAACATGTATTGTATATTTGTATATGGAATGTTGGGTCTGTGTTGGGATGAGGTAGTGGAAATTGAATTATTTTCCGTACTTCTGATGGGCCTTCACAAATATCCCGAAAAGGCTTCACAAATATCCATGATGGCATACTTGAAATTTTATCTAAAATCGTAATTTTCATAGTTTCCATTTTTAACCTTTATGTGTTATATACTTCGGCTTCTTATCCACTTCTGATAAAAACACGAACCAACAAAGCATCTTCATCGCTGTCGTCACCACTACCATCTCCGTCGCCACCACAACCAACACCACCAGTACCATCACCATAACCACCACCACCACCTCCTTAGTCACCATCTAAATCTCCATATTTACACCTGATTCATGAATCAATTAGATTTGAGATTGATTAGATTTGAGATTTGAGAGAGAGAGAGAGAGTTTTGTGATTGAAAATCAAATTAAACCAAACCAATCCCACCACCACCATCTTCATCATCACCAGCTCTACAACTATCACCACCTTCGTCGCTGCCAACTGGTTCGGGATTTTGAAGATTAATTTTGAATTCATTGTTTGCTTTGTTGTTAGGTTTTGGCCTTCATTGTTTGATTTGAGATTTGAGAGAGAGAGAGAGAGTCCTGTGATTGAAAATCAAATCAAACCAAACCACTCCCACCACCACCATCTTCATCATCACTAGCTCTGCAACTATCACCATCTTCGTCGCTGCCAACTGGTTCGAGATTTTGAAGATTAATTTTGAATTCATTGTTTGCTTTGTTGTTAGGTTTTGGCCTTCCTATGAATAATTTATGTTACGACAAACTACTGCTATTCTTTGCTTTGCGTTGCTTTGAACTTCAATTGTTTGACAAGATACCCAACACAAAACAATTTCTTTTTACTTTAATAAAGCTCAGTTTCCAATTGTTACGAATTTACAATGAATTCTTACCATTAGTTTCCAATATTTCAGTAGTACGGTCTAGCTAGGTTAAGTACCTAACAGACAAATGAGTTAACTGAGCCAGTTGAAATATCGACTTAGACATTGCAAACACTTTTACTTTTAAAAATGTGTGAAGAGGCAATCCTTTTTTCACACATTTATAGGGCTAAGTGTAGTATTTTCTGAAACCATGGTTAAAAGTGCAATATTCTTCTTAAACTTCTGCATATGCTTTTGCTGAAGCTAGAAGAAAATCTTACATTTGTCACCTATTGTTGAATGTCCAGTTTTAGTTAGAATTTTTAGATTAATGGAGCTCTGTCTCATTATCTAGTGAACAGGATTATGAAAGCAAAAGGAGAGCCTACTGCTCAAAATGTGAGGTGTGATTAATATTTGTTGTACCTATAAATGTTTCACTCTAGATACTTAAGTTCCCTGCATTTGGTTTTTGTACAACTCAAAGATATTTCAACTACTGTTGCAGGTATGATTATTACTCATTTTCCGATAGTTAGTTGCAGTAGGTGACCGAGACTCTTACCAGTACTTAATTGAGTGCATCTGCAAGTTTCGTAACCAGGTGAATACACAACCTCCATTCAGTATAGGCAGTCACAAGCATCTACTTAATTATTTTGGATGTGTTCCCAATGATATGCAGATACTAAAACATAGTGTTGGATATGTTAGTGACACCACACCACGAATAGATTCATGCTTGTTGCACATATTATTGGTGTAATCAATTGGTTCAGATGGTTCGAATTGGTGTTGAAGCTTCAGAGCAGACAATGTTAGTTACTGGTATGGATTATATATGGTGGTTGATGGTTCTGTTGGTAGATCTGAAACTGCAGCTGGTGGAAGAATGGGTCTGTGTTTAGTATAGCTAAATTGCTGCTAATGAATGTCAGAATGGATTAAAGATAAATAGATGTATGTTAGGGTGCAGTTGATTAGATTCACAATTAGATGAATGTTAGGGCAGTGACAAATGTTGCTTTGAATGGTGTTGTAAATCTGTGTGTTGCGGTGGTGTTTGTTGCGGCTGAAATAGGAGCAAGCAGAGGATGATGTTGGTTGGTACTGCAGTGAAGGAGATGAAGCAGTTGTTGTTTATGAAGCTACAGGTGATGATCAATTGTTGTTGTTTATATGTTTTTATGGGATCAATTGTTGTTGTTGACCTAATTTTTTATGGGATCGACTCTTGTTGTTGACTCGATTTTTTATGGGATCAACTATGGTTGTTGATCCATTTATGGGATCAACTCATGTTGTTGACCCAATTTTTTATGGGATCAACTACTGTTGTTGATCCTTTCATCTCCTATTGTTGACAATATTTCCTTGGATAATTATAATCATGCTTGTTGTTTAAATCATGTAAATTTCTTCCAATGTTGAACTTGTGGTGCAATGATAGCATGACTGACTCCATGTCAGATGATGCGTGTTCGACTCACGCAAAGTTCACTCCATTTACATGGATCAACTTTCATTGTTGATCCAATTTAGGGGATCAACTACCATTGTTGATCCCCTAAATTGGATAAACTTCTATTGTTGATCCTTTTTTTTTTGGATCAACTACCATTGTTGATCCCCTAAATTGGATCAACTTCTATTGGTTCTATTTTTATTTGGATCAACTACTGTTGTTGATACAAAAATATCTGAACCAGCGGCGGCGGCGGCGGCAGCGGACTAGTGGTGATGGTGGCGACAGACTAGTGGTGTGACGAACCGGAAAATTACGCCTTTGGCGCGTTGCCCCACAGGCAGTAATCTCCCCGATGCGCCATGATGAAGCTACGATCCGGGCCTTTAAAGCTAGGCAAATGCACGTTCATTCGGCCTTGCAAGCATGCCCGTGGAGCATGATGCAGCTAACTTAGCTTCCACACCGTTCCAACTTACCCTTGTTCCGCAAAAGGGTTTATTAAGAAAGCAAAAACTTGCTTAATACGGCAAAAACGGCCTTTTGAGGCCCTAAACGATGGAATTCGGCTAAATTATGGTGACCATGTGGATCTAGATCAACGTGTCTTGATCTTTGGGCTGTTTCCGATCAAAATGGACTCCCCTTGTGCTAAATTACGACACTCGGGTTTTTCGCCTCCAGATAGGCTATAGCTTTCACTTTGTAGCTTGATAGGAAGTATGAGCATCCACTTGCTGGCATGCAACTAAGCCTCATCAAGTATGGCCACAATCATCTCTGGCGTCGAGCTACCGAGCTTAGATGATATGAGGGGCCAGAATGTCGCAATCATCTCCGAATTAGATGATATGAGCGACAAAGTGCTGGACCGGCAATGTTGCAACTCATTGCGGCTGCCTACGTACCCTTCCCTACTCTAAAGGGATCAAGCACAGACCGTAGTTCATCACGAAGGGACAAGCAACTTATTCCAACTCGTTTGCTAGGCCGTGGCCAAGCAATAATGGAAATGGCCTAGTCCGTATAGGTCGTTCCGTCGGAATGCATCCAAGTGATGCATGTTTGGTCCGCAATATGGCATAATGATGCCTAAGCATCAAATGCCCTCTTCGCGAGGCTACGAAACTATAAATGAGCCTTAGGCATCATTTATACTCTTCCTAACTAAGCTATGAAGCTTACTTGGTGCATAGTCCGCATATGCACCATCAACCAACTACCCCTCCCTATATATGTCTTAATGGAATTTCTACAAGTATGAAAAGGGGACCAAAAATCTTTCATCAACTCCCCGTTTACTATTTATGGCCGTTGCCATGTATTTTCCCGATATCCGGCCATGTTGGCCGTACTCTGCCAACCCGATGTCCAGCCATGTTGGCCGTCCGCTGCCCATCCGATGTCCGGCCATGTTGGCCGTCCTCTGCCAACCCGATGTCCGGCCATGTTGGCCGTCCTCAACCCGATGTCCGGCCATGTTGGCCGTCCTCTGCCATCCCGATGTCCGGCCATGTTGGTCATCCACTGCCATCCCGATGTCCGGCCATGTTGGCCGTCCACTGTCATCCCGATGTCCGGCCATGTTGGCCGTCCACTGCCAACCCGATGTCCGGCCATGTTGGCCGTCCACTGCCAACCCGATGTCCGGCCATGTTGGCCGTCCTCTTCCATCCCGATGTCCGGCCATGTTGGCCGTCCACTGCCATCCCGATGTCCGGCCATGTTGGCCGTCCACTGTCATCCCGATGTCCGGCCATGTTGGCCGTCCACTTCCAAGGTTATCTACCCAACTGACCTAATGCATCATTTGATGCAAGATTGGCTCTTGGCCAATGTAGCTTCCAACCAATGCCATATTGGCCTTAGCCAATATGCATATGCGATGTGCCTTACTTGGCACCATATATGGCCCAGGGCCAAATGCATCTCACCATGCAAAGGAAGCTTTGGATGAAGCTTCATCACAAGCAAATGGCGCATCTTTTAGCATGCGCCATGCTAAAAACACGGGGTGTTACAAGTGGTGTTGGAGGACTGGTGGTGGTGAAGGAGTGGTGGTGGCGGTTGGTAGGTGGTGGTCGTTGAACGGTGGTGGTGGAATGGTAGTTGAATGTTGATGGTGGTGGTGGTGAAGTGGTAGAGGAAGAAATTTGTTGCATTTTGAAATAAAGAAAAATATTATATGGGTGAGGGTATTAAGGTAATCTAATTTTAAATGGATAAGGTTATTAAAAAGTAGGGATATATTTATTGTTATATAAGGATATATTTATTGGGTGTCAAAAGTAGGGACATATAAATAATGTACCCGGTGAGGTAACCCTCGTGACAGCTTTGGTAAACGTAAAAAAAATATTTGAAGAGTAACTTTTATTGTTTTGGTTTCAAACTTTTTGATTTTCTATGATTATAATCTGATTTTCAAGTTTGATCTTAAATTTTCAAATTTTTTAAAATAATTTGGTTACAATTACTGGTAACTAATTGTTATGATTAGAATTAAATAAAGTAAAAAAGCTATCGTTTTTAAGCAAATCAGTTTTACTATTTTAATTTAATTTTAATTGTTTTCGTTTTTGATGGCTTCGACATGCCAATTAGTCTGATGCTTTTTAGAGCCGTAATGACATTCGGTTCGAGTGGCACAATATAATCAATGATAATTTACCAGAAGTAGTTGTGGTTCTACATTTATGTGAAAACAATGGCTAAAAGAGGTGATCATAAAATGTTAATCTTAATAAATAAGACGAATTTAAATGGCAGAATATTATTTCATATGCCATCTTTTAAATATCAGTTTCATTTGTGATAAGATATATGTATCTCATTAGGAAAAATAGCCAAAATGCCCCAATTTGGGAGGCATGGTTGCAGAAATGCCCCAGATTTTAAAACAAAGTTAAAATGCCCCAATCCGTTAACTTTTCCATCCAAGCGAGTTAAGTAGTGAATTTGGCACACATATGACTTCATACATGTGAAAAAAAAAATATTAATAACCCCTTTAGGGTTAAGGGTTTTAGGGTTCAGGGTTAGGGTTTCAGGGTTCAGGGTTCAGGGTTTTAGGGTTCAGGGGTGGTGGTGACGGTGGTGGTGGTGGTGGTTCTGGTGGTGACGACGGTGGTGGTTCTAATAATGGTATGGCACTGGTGGTGGTGTTGGTAGTGGCGGTGGCGGTGGAGTTGGTGGTGGGGGTGGTTCTGGCGATGGCGGCGATGATGGAGGCGGTGGCGGTGGAGGTGGTGGCGTCGGCGGTGGCGGTGGTGCGGCAATGGTTAAGGTGGTGGTGGTGGCGAAAATATGACACGTGTCGCAATATGGGTTTGTTAATTTATAAGAAGAAAATGTCAATTTAGTAAAAATTGGGGTTAAAAATGACTTTTATTCACATGTGGGAGCTCACATGTGTGCAAAATTAACCATTCAACTAGCTTGGATGGAAAAACTAATGGATTGGGGCATTTTAACTTTTTTTGAAAACCTGGGGCATTTTCTCAAAGGACACCCCCAAATTGGGGCATTTCAACTCTTTGCCCATTTCATTATTGTATCATTGTTCTCATCTTTGATATACCTGGACATGATGAATTATTCTTATCATATTGATGAAATCAAGATATTTCCTTCAAATTAAAATAAAAACTGTTCTTCCTTATTCTTCTTTTTTATTGTATCTTAATATTTTATATTTTATTTATTCCTCAACAATGTAGCAAATTATACTCGTTTGCGCTAGTGAGAATAAATCGTAATTCTTAAATTTTTCTGATAGATTTTTCTACATACGAAAATGATGTTTAAATAGTTGAATACCATCTAAATCCCTATTGATCTGATGTGGCATATGATGTGGCAGAAAGAAGTGATTTTTTTTCCACATCATTAAAAAAGCAAAATGTAAAAAATTATGTACACGCTAACCTACTTGAAAATGCGGGGTACCAAAATACACCACCAATTTTTTCTTAGGCAACCTATATGGACTAAACTCAATTACAATTCTGAGAGTTACAACTTAATGAATCTCAATCAGGAATTATAAGTAGAGTTTATATCTCTGACTCTCATAATCAATATGTATTCAGAACAAGTCAATTAACCTGATTATATCGTGAGATTTCTTGGACGATTCCAAAGATCAATATCCAAGATCAATCAAGTCGTATCCAACAAACACGGATCGATATATCTACTTTGATTGATTTATGTTAAACCTGTGATATTTTAATTATAAAGATAAACAATATAATGCGGAAAAAGAAATAACACAAACACCAGAAATTTTGTTAACGAGGAAACCGCAATTGCAGAAAAACTCCGGGTTTGTGAGCCATTAGCTCGATAGGGTAAGTACGTGTACCTACATCCGGTTCGTGAATTATTTTGTCATGGTACGTGTACCGGGTTTGGATACCCTTAAGAGAAAAAAGAGTTCAAGAGTTCACAGAACTTTTTCGGTTTGTATACTGGGTATGCGTACAACTTGAGTTCATCAGTCACATAACTTTTCCGGATTGTATACAGGGTATGTATACCATCCCAAGTTCAGAGTCACATAACTTTTTGGGTTTGCATACCGGTTATGTGTACCCCAAAGTTGTTGCCGAACTATAGATACGCCTGTACGTGTACTGGGTACATGTAATACGGCTCCAGACCTATAACAGTTTTTCCAGTATGGAAGCTGGTATTTAGTCCTGTATCCAAATTTATAATAGTTCTATATCTCTCTAATAATCAATTTGAAACATTCCCGAATAACATCAATGACGCATATCACCGTTCCAGGCTATTTTCGAATGATTAAATCTTGAATCATAATTTAGGTCATAAACAATAAATTATTCTTAACCAAATTCATCAAGTATGAACAAATGTTCTTAAGCTTAGCCAACATATTTCGAGAATGATTAACAAGATAAACTTGACTCGAAATTCCTGTTATGTATGTAATGTCCTATTAGTCATGCGACAGTATCTCATGATAGAAAGGTGAAAACTTGAGTAATAGGTGGTTCAGTCTTCAGTTACCTTTTGTTGATGAAGTTCTCCAAAAGCTTCGGTTGATCTTCGCCTTCAAATGGTAGAATACAGTGATGTCTTGTACTCAACTACACACTTCTATCATAATCCGGGACTTGACTAAATGTAGACTAAAAATCAAAATATAGTTTTGATCAACTAAATTTGACAACAAGCTTGAGATAGCAACACTTGTGAGTTTGACCGAGCAATGCTCTAACACTACTTCCATATTTACTCATAAAAATGAAATGATTTATTTTTAGTTGCAGGGTTTCTCTAAATTTGAGAGCTTTCTGAAAATTCGTGTATCCAATCCAACTTGATGACCTATCCCAATACATTAAGTAATCTTTGTACCCCAAATATGTATATAATAACAAAAATACCACAACCTCTACCGAGAAACACAAGGCCCGTCATCAAAAATCCAAGAATAAAGATCCAAGAGACCCAAAATTCCAACCACGCCCACTCACTACACCAAATTCCCGGAATCGTAACAGGAATTCGTAACGGCTTATGAGCCGTTACGAATTTCCCGTTACAAATGGTCGTTACAAAAAATTCGTAACAGGCTGAAGCCGTTACTAAATTTTTTTTATTTCGTAACAGAGCCAAGCCGTTACGAATTTTTTTATAAGCGTGCCACTCACACGCTTGGTCACACCATGTCGTAACACCTAGAGTTTTTGCGTGTGCCATTCACACGCGTACTATTTTGTTACTACCCAAGATGAGTAACACTAGAAGATATTTCCTCCCATGCGAGTGCCATTCACATGCGTGCCATTGCTTTTCTTCCCATGCCTTGTGAAATCGATGAATCGATTTATCATTTTCTTTCTCCTTCTCATTTTGCTCCTGCCCCTCTTCTTCCTCTCACAGAACCATCTTCAATAATCTTCGATTATCTCTTTTTTCTCTCTCTCTGAAGATTCACATCTGTTAGTCGAGATTAGGATTTCGATTTCATCATCTATGTAAGTCTTTCATCATCTATTTTAGGGTTTCAGTTTTTCTGATTTTAGGTTTTAGTTTGTCAATCAGATTCTAGGGTTTGTTGTTCTGTTTGTTAATCAAATTTTAGGGTTTCATCATCTTCTTTCAGGTTGTTTATGAGAGTTCCGAGTTGGAACTCTTTCATCATCTGATTTTAGGGTTTCAACGTCACCTGTGTAAGCCTCTCTCCACCCTCAGCTAAGCTTACCTTAATCGGATTGATCCAGTGAAGCGCTTCAAATATGAGGTTTGTTATTCCCTTTTCTCTCGTGATTTGAAGTTTTTTAGATTTTTTAGTATTATGTAATATAAACCCTAATCTCTTGTGAATTTCTGAATGTGGGTTATGTTTGAAATTGAAGGATTTCAATGAAGATTTGTTCGACAAGATGAGCAAGTACGGAGAGATTGAATGTCTTAATATCTGTGACAATTTACCTGTTCATATGCTGGGGAATATTTATGTTCAATTTAGAGAGGAAGAACATGCTGCTAATGCACTTAAGAATTTGACAGGAAGGTTTTATGCAGGTAACCGTTTTCTGAGGTTTAATTTAATTTTTTTTCAGCATGATTTGGTAGAATTCTTTGGTTTGTGTGAATGTTGGATGCATATTTTTGTGTGTATTGATTAGGAGAATTCTTTAGATCAGTTGAAATGTTTGGTTCTTTCGCATAATGAGGATACTTTAAACGAAACCGTCGAAGCCGCAATCTTATTTTTGGCGATTAATGAAATAGATTTGAGTTACATTCAAAGACCATGTTTTTATGACGTGTTGTTTAATGTGATTTCCAGTAGTATCCCAAGATAGATATTTCGGCTAACAATTACTTTGCTTGATATGTCGTGAATTTGCTTACATTACGGGTACCATTCCAGATGAGTCAATTACTTTTCGTCTAACAATTAACCGGCTTATGGGTATCGTTGATAAAAGCTAGTTTTGTAGTTGCCTTTTATCTATTTCTAAATATTTTTCATTGTCGCTGATTTATGTAATTAACTTCATTTTTATCTGTGTATCAGTGTATATGAGGCCTGTGTAAATATTTTTTTGCAGAAGATAGGTGTAAAAGATCTAGAAAGTAAGATATTTCTTGTCTTCAGATCATTAAGCGTTATAAAAGTAAGTATTCTTGCAATGTGATAATTCTAACACATTGAGTTCTATCAAATCTAACTTGCTTTATGAATTTTCTTGCTTAGCACATAGCTTGTCTAGTATAGATTGCTGGCTTAAATTCCTCGATTGTAGTTCTTAAATGAGAATCCACTTTAAGCTTGTATAGCAATAAAGGGAGTTACTTTTTTCGGCCATGTTACCTAAATATGTCTTCTTCTTTTTTGTCGATGTAGATGGTAGCCATAACCAGTGAAGAAACAGTGCTCAGTGGAGAACACTATCTCTCTTCAAGATTTTGATGGTGATTATGACCAGGAAGAGGAAGAAGAATAAGAAGAGGACGAGGAAGAAGAACCTGTTACTCTAGGTTTCGTCGAGAAATCGAAGAATCTTAATTCCTTTCTCCCTCAGTTTTTTCCTAGCAAGGCTGGAGGAACACCTGTATGTTTTGTGAATCTATGCATTTTTAGCTTCTTACTTATAAAACATCCGATGAACCAGCATCACCTTTTCTGTCAGTTGATCCTGCGACACTGGCTTCGTCTAGTTCATCTGTAGATCAACCAAGGTTTATACAACTTAAACACAAACATATATTCTTCTATCTATATATTTTTGTATCAGTTTATTAAATGATCTGTCTTTTATATTTATTTAAGGGAAGTACTTCTTAATGACGAGAAAAGTATGTATGAGAGATATGCAGTTTTTTTTGCATTTCGAAACCATGAAGGAGAATGAGCTGTCCCTGCTATAATTGGTTCTTTGGGTGCTGGGAGTGCTCTCCTGTGGCATGAGGTATTTGAATTTCTAAACTCATCACCGATTGTTCAATATGGTACATGGTATAAACCATGTGTCTATTTTATTTCCGTCAGATTCTAACCGGATTTGTTTATATGAAATTATTGTATAAGCCTCCCCATACTGTTGCTTGTTTCTTCTAATTTATGAATATGCAGAAAACAATAAGTGGTGAGATGGTACACCTTAAGATAATGTTGAGTGATGTATTTTGCTCCAACTATAGCATACTCTGTACAAGTGAACTGTTTATCTTTCTAGTGGTTTTGATCTCTTTTCTTTAAACAGGCTTGGTTAGACACAGTTGATTTACCATCACAAAAGTCTCTTACTTGTGGCATTTGTGGAGATCCTCTACAGTTCTTGCTTCAGGTATTACTTAAAGAAATATGAGGAGAAGAAAAAGAAAAGTTTATGTTATTAACTTGTATGTTTTAATCGGCGTGTGATCCTTGATTACTAGGTTTATGCTCCGATCTCTGGAAAGGAGTTGACATTTCATCGAACGCTGTTTGTGTTCATATGTTCATCGATGACCTGCCTTCTCCAAGACCAACACCAACACCAACAATAGAAACGGCGCCCAGAAAAGAAGTGCCAAAGGTGCTTTTTAAGAGGACATTTCACTTTCTTAATTCAAAATTTGCGTTAAAAACTCTCACACTGTTGTAACACTGGAAGTGTTTATGTAGTGTGAAGGTTCTTCGGTGTCAGCTGCCTCGGTTAAATGCTTATTACTCAAGTGAGCCTCGGTCAAGTGAGCCTCCAAAATTAGATAAGGCCCGAAGATCGCTTGGAGCTGGAGGTATCTTGTTATATTTTGATATAGCTTAGTATCGATAATCCAAATAATGCTCTTGTATGATCCTCGAAATTGCAAGATAAATAATTGTTGCTTTCAAATATGTTTGTTGTACATCATGCCTGTCTTTGCTTACGCGCAGTTTACATGTTTCTTTTGGAACTTGCATGCACTTACAGAAGAAATGCTCTTGTATGATCCTAAAAAAAACAGCTGAGGCGAACAAAGATAACCTATCCGCTCTCATGGTATGCTAAGTTACAGAATATGTTTATGATATCTGTAATACACAGAATTCGTATTCGCTTAGGACATGGGAATGAACTTATAATGGTTTAAGTGAAAATGAACTGAACTTGTGAGTGTAAATACAAGTTGTCGAAACCTTTTCTGTTAATCTATTCTTAAACTAGTGGCATTGATCAAGGTTGTGTCATTTGCATGCTTTTATAAGTTTATCATGTTAGTTTTGATCCATGGGTGGTTTGTTGCAGGACCAATTGTTTTTGGTTTGTATGGTGTAGTATGAACCTGAAGCCATGGATTATGGAAAACTTGATAAAGAATGCTTGGCAACTAGTGTTTGGGAAGTATCTGCAAGTTTTGAGTAAGTTTCTATGTAGTGTTTGAGAATGAACTGAACATGGGATCTTTCTATGTATTCCCTCAGAATTTATACTTAACAAAAAAATTTGGTACTTAAAAATTTGGTACTTAGAAGAATATGTTCTTTTTTGATTGATATGAATTGAATGAATATTGATATGAATTGAATGAATGTTGATATAATTGAATGTGGATGAAGGATGGAATGATAAGTGTATGCAACATGTAAGTTTGGAATTCCGGCATATTTCCTGTGTAAAGATGCATGCTGTTGTTTTTGATTTCTATGAACTGATACTTAGTATCCCCTAGTATTTCATACTTAACAAAATTTTTCTAACTTAAAAGAATTTAAGTTCTTTTTTGTATTAAGCTATTTGAATGTGATAAGAATTGATTGAAGAAAATATTGTTGATTGTGGAGGATGAAATGAAAGGTGTATGCAGGTAGTTTTTTGGAATTCCGGCTTATTTCCGGCAGAAAATGAATGGCTTGGTCGGCCTTGACCAGTCAAAATTGGTCGGTGCATCGACCAATTTTGACCAGTCAAGGTTGACCGATGCAAGAAATTTTTGTTATTACAAAAACGTTAAGTAACGGCCCCGAGTCGTTACAACATCCCCGTTGCAAAAAAAAATTCGTAACGGCCCCGAGCCGTTACCACGTGGCGACCAGACCTGGCTCAAGCTCACATTACGAGGGCCGTTATAAAAAAAAAATTGTGAACGGCCACAAAGCCGTTACAAAATAAATGTAACACCCACTTTTGCAACAGGCGAGGGCCGTTACAACCCGTTTTTGTAACGGCCTGGTTCTGTTTCTAATCCCAGAATTTGGTGTAGTGACTACGTCATTATCGCAAGATCTATTGATGAGCGATGCGAGTTCTAAACTTGTTGAGTTATTTGAGAAACAAATAAGTACATATAAAAATGAGAATAATGTACGATAACTTTTAAAAGGTTCGTACAAACACAACGAGAAAATATTTTTCAACAAAGAGATGCGGAAGACAATGCAATGATGGATATGGATCTTAATAGTCTTTTGCCAAAAACTAAAGCCTACGATCGACAAAACGACACAAACTATTGAAAGATCGGGTATGTCTCAAGAAGAATAAATGTAAATAACATCTAATTGCTCCTATTACGAATTTAAATTAGAATTTGTATTAATTATTAAATAAGTTAATTTAATCTTTATTTAAGTGAATCTGTAATGTAATTTTTTTTTCAATCAATAAAAGTTCCAAGTTCAAAAAAAAAAATGTTTTGTATGGTTTTTAAAAATAGATTCGTAAAAATTGAAAGATGCAACGAAACCACCGTTGAATAGAGAAAACCATTTTTAATGACATCCAAAAATTTCATTTAGGATATGTTCGAGATTTTCAGGGGAAAAATCGACCCTTCTTTGAGAGATAAGAAGATTGAAAAGATAGAAAGAAGGAAAATGCGCGTTTTTCTGAAGACATATTTCTCCTGGTCGGATCCTGAAGTTCCACCAGTTAGAATTGACTCGGAGGAGTGTTGCTCATGCAGAAACCAAATTTCCACCCCCAAATAACCTAGAACCATAGTGGTTTCTTTCTAACCTTTGCTAGGCTAATCCAGAGACCTCAAATTTGACTTACCCTAGGCTCACCATAGTGCTTGCTATTGTAAGAGCGAGAATTTCTCATTTTTTCTAGTTTGTGTTACGAAGATTTTATTCCATCACCTTTTCAATTTCTCTCCCCTCTCCTAATTCTCTCTCCACCATCTCTCCTATAAAAAACTAACCTACATGGCCTAAATCCAAAAACTAAAATCAAATATTTGTAAATCTAAAACTAACATCATATTTTTATCTTCTTCATCTGAAATTTACAAATTATGGTGATTTAAGTTTGTGTAGTAATTAAGGTCATTCGGAAGTAATCGTATCCAACTAGGGCGAAACAAGGATTAATGGGTTTAAGACATCGTAGGGGATCAAGTTTGCTTGTCATATTTCAGTTCCAAAACTCAAAGTTGCTTGATTTGATTACTAGAGTCAACTTCGTTAGGTAATACTAGTGTTGATGGTGGATTTTCATTTAAGGTTGAAATTGTAAAAAACCAGAAAATCATGCGCTGACATCTTGTAAAAGATAAAGCCATTAATAAGTGTTGGATACTCCTTCACTTTACTAATTCACCTAGAATGGAGCATGTGGCAACAATCCCATTCTGTGAACACATGAAATTCATCCAGGTTGGAGCATGTAGCAACAATCCCATATACCCTGTGAATTTCTAGCATTAGTAATTAATGCGCAATCAGCCTTGTATTTCCTGTACTCATTATCAGTGCGGCATGACGACTGAGTATTGCTCTTACAGAGCAACACGAACCTCCAAGCATTATAATGAAACCATGTACGAAATACCCGTACATGCTGACTCTCGGTGTGTTATACTAGCCCGATTGAGCCCCTCTTGGTGTGTTATACTAGCCTGATTGAGCATCCGGACTGACCGTATCAGTCCGGATATGATCACAGTCATCCAACTCCACAAGCATGATTGGATGACCCAGATCAATTCCATCACCCCCAAGCAGGTATGGAATATCCACGGCCGAACCACGGTCGGCCTTCCCCAAAAGATTGGCCTAGCTTGCCAAAAATGTCCAAACCAGAGCAGTATGGACGGAAAACCCTAAATTAGGGTTTGCGGCATATTACATGTTTCGCAAAATAGTCTCAACCATCCATCTTCGCAGGTATAGATGGAGGGTGTAGATGTAGATTCAAAGGGCCCAGAGCATATCAACACAATCACCGTGGGCCCGCCTACATACCTGACCAATCGGTCAGGACCAACCATGATTGGTCATCCCGATTCGTATCCCGAATCAAGCATTGACGCACGGCCTTGAAACCCAAAATTAGGGTTTTGAGCATCACAAGCGTCCATCTTCTCCGACACGAATGGAGGGTCCCAGATTAGATTAAACAGGTCCGGTCATACCGGCATGACCACCGTGGTCCCATCTATCTCCTCACGTGGTCGGCCAAGGCATATCATGCCTGGCTATTCCAAAATGCACGCCCAAACTAGCGTGGTCACACATCCCAAACCGCAAACTGATCTCGACCGCTCAACTTCGCCGGACGATTTGGATGGCTCAGATCACGTTTTCATGGGATATTCGAGTGTAGGCGTGAACACCAGCCTACCACCTTCACACTGCACCGATCGGCCAAGACCGACCAAGATTGGTCATCTTGGAACGTGCGCCCGAAATGGGCATGAAGCGCGGCTCTTGCGGCCTTTGTTTTTCACAAATTGATCTCGACCACTCAACTTCACCGGGACGAATTGAGTGGCCCAGATCATACTTTCGTGAGGTAATGGGTATAGGCGCCTACACCGTCATGCCGTCTACACGCATGTACGGTCGGCCTGGCCAAAGTCATATCCCAAGCTAGGATTCGACCAGGCTGAAGAGGGATGCTTGCACACCTCTTCTAAAACCCTAATTCCACCAACGGTCGCAGATGAGTGTCTCAAAGGTCATCTCGTCCGTCCAACTTCACCGCTTGGTTATACAACCCCGGTCGAGTTAACTGGTCAGTGAGGCGTCATGGTAATCACCACCCATCACTCTACCACACCAGGATGCAGTACCTGCATAAAATACACATGATACTTCACAAGTATCAACTTCCTGAATAACGCAGTTATTCAATTTAGCATTACGTGCTACCTTTTGTGGATCCCACGATCCACACACTCGAGACATCAATCATGTCACAAACTGGGGGATACGTACTGGGGTATTGGTCTGGCGGTTTACAGCGTGCAACGCGCCATCACAAGAACGTGTTAGGAAGTCATGGACGGTTAGAGATGACAGGAGAAGTGGGCAAGACTGGTCGTGTAACACCAACACACACCTCCACTACTCCATCACTCCACTTCCTCCACTTCCCACGAGAGACGGAATAAGGCTCAAATGACTTGTTTAAATAGGTTCTCCTCCCTATTTTCAACACAGGAGAAAAAAACAACACAAGTCCAGACGAGACAGAAACCAAGTGTTAATACAAAACGTATTCAAACACCCGAGCCTGCTTGCATCAATCCTAAGCCTTGCTCACCTTTCATTTACAAGTCATAAGCAAGCCAACACCTTCACAATCTCAACACCTTCTTCGCTTCCCTCCCTAAGATCAACCCCATCTCCTTCACTTTGTGACCGAAACAAGTCTGGAACGGCCATTTCTTGGTTTAGGCCGGACTTGCACAGATTGATTTCCGAATCTACAAGCACTCACCGCGCAGTGCATTTGTTTAGGGTTTAGATTCATTCCTCATCCACACACCCCAAATTACCAAATCCGGCAGGAATAGTTTTCACCCATAAACAATTGGCGACCACAGTGGGAGGTTGATCTCTCGGTTGCACAAAATTGAATTCTCAATTTTTCGGTTTCCATCTCGCAATGTATCCGGAAACTACGGGTGGTTCAGATATCATGGGAAGTGTAGCTAGAATGCTTGGAGGATGTCTTGGCAAATCAAGCTTCGGTATCACCGGAAAGGAGAGAGCGAGACATTTCGCCTTTTGAATGATATAGCAAAGACAATTACAAGAAGGGTCGGCAGGCATCTACTCAAGAAGTGCAAGAAATGTTGAATCCTTAGTCAGGAGTCACACCTTTACCGGTGGAGAGGCAAAAAGAGCGCGTAACCGCAGGAGACTCAGGAAAGATGAACAACATGGTCCAGTCAACAATGAAGAACCGAGGCAACTCCACGAGAGGAAAGGACTTGTCCGGAGTACTACAACGTCTACCGGATAAAGAAAGGGAGCCTGCAGCCTATGGATCCTCAGAAGAAGATTTATATCTCAAAACTCTTGTTGAAGCCCTAAGACTGTCCAATCCGCATCGGCCTTTTATCCAAGCGAAGAAATGCTTGAGGAAGGAGAGATCGATCGGGAAATACGTGAATACGAGGAGGATGGGAGCGTTCAATTCGATCACTCAGGCGGTGATATTACGACACCTTCCACATCCCTTTACCCGAGCAAACGATCCGCAGATATGATGACACTCACAAATCTCCCAACTTCGTCTCCGGAACGTGCTCCACATCAAAGCCACGAAGAGACATCACTATGCCCACTAACACGGGAAAAGCTAGACTCAGAGTACCTACACTTTCCCTTCCCAATGAAGAAGATTTTGGAGTTGCTGGAGGCGTGGGTGCGAAACGGAGAGGTGGAGCTACCTCCGGTATGGCGTCCACCCACTAACCAAGAAGTAATGGACCAGAGGTACTGTCATTTCCACCGGTTCCTTCACCACCCTACCAGTGAGTGCAACGCTTTGAAGCGCATTGTTCAGGAGAAACTTGGTTCGGAGGGATAGCTCTCATTCTCTAAAAATTAATGCGGACGACTTCCTTGGAGAGGCTACTTCGGTTTGATACAAGTGAGACTTCAAAAACAAGTAAGTTCTATTCAGCAATTTTACAAGAAAGATAGTTTTGGAATTCACTGGGGACTTAGCATCCCGCACATGGAGAAAGAGACTCAGTGATCAAACGCATGTTTGCTTCCATTCATACCTCCCTTTTACACGACATTTGCAATTTCATATGACATGTGCAATCATTCATGACCAAGATGCAAATTCCATTTAAAATAACCTCTTTCAGAAAAGTTATTCACAAAATTATCTCAAAATAAACCAATTCAATTACCTATTAATTCAAAACCAAGTCAAGTTATGAAAAGAGATCCTCACTATCACTCAAAAAGAAAAAGAAGAGACAAGTATATGGCACGAATCCTTCAAGGAAAGTCCTTCAAAGAACAACTCATCCTTCCGGGCAAGAGCGACTTTCATCCTTTGAAGTACACTGCCCGGCTTCAACTCCTCGAGACAACTTTTCAACCTCTTCTTCCTGGCGAGTAACACATTCTGCAGAAGGGGCTTCACCTTGTAATTTCTGGAGCTCCTGAATCTCGGAGAACCCTTTGAGGAACCAAGGAGCATTGAAGTCGTACTGTACAAACACATCTCGATGGCACTTCCAGTCTTCAATCATCTCCTCAGAAACTGTTCGACCAGTCGTGACGCTCATCCCTTGGATAGAAAATAAAGCCTCCTGAACGCGGTTGACCAATGCAAGATGACTTTTGAGCTTCGTAGTGGTAGCAATGTGGCCGTGTTTCTCCCATATTGCCGTGTACAACTCCTTGAACCGAACCGACACACTGAATCCTCCAACCAACACATGGCCTGGATAAGGAACAATGAAAGGAGGATCGAACAAAGCTCCAGGTTGCCCTACCAGTACCTCACCCGTCACAGGAGCCTTGTCAGTTGCAGGAGGTCTTTCAGAAGAAGTCGCCATGAAAGCTTTATTGATTGGAACCTGCTCAGAACATTCTTCAAGGGGAGCCACCTCAACAATAGCGGATGTTGCCTCTCTTACATTCCTCTCGATATCTACTTCGCTTTGGGTGCTAATTTCCATCACGGCCCCATCAACAAGATCACTTATGGAGGCGCCTTGTCCAACCGAGCTTGCATCATCTCCGTCATGGTCGGGAAAAGGAGCGGTTTCTCCAGACTCCTCAGCATGAAGATCAGTACCGCCAGACTTCCCAACATGAAGGCCAACATTACCAGCCTTCTGATTCTGAATGCGCGCCAACCTTGTGAAGACATTCTCTTTCGGAATTCCCTGATTTCAAGCAAGAATCACTCTTAGATGAATTCACTCTGGAGAAATGAAGGAATCAACGGAAAGAGATTTAAATACCTGCATATTGGAGGAATTGAGGATCACCGAACCACATGCCTGCCTCTTAGATCTCACTCCTGCCTGGGGACTGCAATCCTCAGATCTGGTCCGTTTGGCTGGAAGTGGCCTCAACCGGAAATGCTCCTTCAGGACGTCAGAATATGGCTCACCACGAGAATCTGTCACAACATCCTCCGAAAATTCTTGGAAAGCTAGCAGTTGCTTCCTCCAAAATTCCTTATACTTGTCGGTTACCACTGAGTTTCTCCCAATAAGCCAGAAGGGAAGACTCTGCGACGCAAAGAATATGTCAGCATCAAAGATAACCGGGAGAAGTTCTTTCGAAGCCTCCGAAGGACGAATAAAGGGAACACCCTGGTCGAATCCCATTTGACGAGCAGCCCTATAGATGTTATACGGAGTCACGGTAAGAGTTTCGTTGAATAGAGACGGGATATATCCTGGAATGCAGCTGTGCGGGTAAATAAGTTCTCCAGTTTCATAGTCTCGGCATCGGTGATGCAACGCAAAGATCGGGACCGTCAGAAGCAATAGCAAAAGTCTTTGGCTGAACGATGGAAGGGTGGATTGGCCCCCATGGACGGAAAGTTACAGAAGACACATTATCAAAGATATCCACGAGTTTCGCACCAGTTCTGGGATGCCTCCTCTGCCAACGGAGTATTCTCGAGCCACCATACAAATTGACGAGCGAAGTTGCAGGAGCAGGAGCATAACTTTTGAAATGTTCCCACAAGAATGCCCGAAGAAAAGCGAAGTGGACATACGACTCCACCTTCTTGTACCCGTTGGAAACATGCATATCCATTGCTAAGGCGTCCAGATGAGAATACAATGATCCAAGGAACAAGGCACCTAAGGGAAGAACTTCGCATTTTGCTAGATTTATAGCAATCTTAACTTGAACACCCCCTTATGGTTTTCTTTCCAACCGTCGTCATATATATCTCTCGGATAACCACAAAGACAAGAATGCAATCACACCGAACTCGTTTTCCAACTCCCGATTCGGCTCGGGTTTACAGGAGACCATTCCGATACCCACCAGGTGTAAAAGCATCTTGTATCTTTTTTCTCCTCCTTGTCCAGATCGTCGAATTCTGCCACCTTTCGGAGTATAGTGTCATAATCACGTTGTTCCGTGTCAGAAAGCTCATAATAAAGATTCCCATCAACAGGAAGGTTCATCAATGCAGCTACGCTTTCCAGGGTAATAGTCATCTCTCCCCATCTAGATATAGCTGTATGAGTAGAAGGGCGCCACCGAGAAATGAAAGTAATCAAGCCTGCAGCGCCTTTCTTAATTTCAAGAGTAGCAGATGCCATGACTGCATCGAGGATTTGCGCTTTGGTCAAATTGGCTTTAATGTTCTTATTATTTAACATGCGCCTCATCCATCCTTCATAAGAGGCCAGTGGAGTATGACAAGTCTTGAAGTCGATAGGAGATGGCGGATATTCATTTCTTTGAAGACAAAATCTCATCACAAGTGCCGAAGAAGAAGATGGATCAGCTCCTATATTTTCTGAATTGGAAAGCAGGACTATCTTATGAGAAGGATGTCTTCTAATGTTTGGAAAAGGCGAGGTGAACAAATCGTCATCGATGTTCGGCATATCTTTGAAGCTGTCAACACTTCCCCGGCTTGGCACCAAGATTATCTCCTAAGACATCTCAACAGGAATTCTTTTCTTCATTCCACAATGAAATAAAGGACAGGAGTTAGAACTTGTATGAAAAGCGCATGAAGCGTGTAGTCACGCACGACAAGACACGTTGAAATGCACAAAGGCTGGGATTAGGTCCAAACACCAGTATTACTCAAGTTTCAAGTCTGGTATTGGTTTCAAGTCCGGTACAAGTTTCAGTCTGGTATTGGTTTCAAGTCCGGTACTGGTTTCAAGTCCGGTACAAGTTTCAAGTCCGGTATTAATTTCAAGTTCGGTGTTACTCAAGTTTCAAGTCCGGGCACAAGACTAATATAAGGTCGACTTTCAGTCAAGTATATGTGGGTGAGACCCACGTTCAATCAAGCATACACGGCGGGCCCGCGTTCATCCGCACACATCATAACACGATTTTTCTTTAATCATGGGAATCGTGCCTACGAGATTCAAGCCAAGGTTTTTCTTTTCAAGATACAACCTAAAAGCTAGGTTTTGCATGCAATGGTGGAAAGAAGCAAAAACAACATGATCATGGATTCACGGGTTGTTTTACTAAGCAATTCTAGAAAATATTGGCGTATCAACTTCGGTGGAAAAACTAAGCATATACGCATCTTACAAAAGGTGTTTACCTACCAAACTAGGGTTTTACCTTTTTAAAAAAAAAAAAAAAAAAAGCTCACCTTGCCGCGGACGGACGGACGGCGACGGCAACCTCCGGCGGAGGCGACGGCAGTGAAGACCACGGACGGGAGCTGCTCAACAAACAAAAAAAAAATTCGTGAGGAAAAAAGAAAAAGGGTTGGTCTCTTTTATAGACAAAAAATTAGAAGTATCCCAATAGAACAATGATACCTCTTTTGTTTGGATTCCTCTTTTGATTCAAATACCCTAAGGAAGGAAGCCGGTCCATCAAGGCTTGAGATCGCGCACGTATGGAGGATTGCCCACGGCCAGAATCCCTCCAGGTAGACTTCCTTTATCTTGTCTTCTTACGTTTGTATATGTCACCATCTCATGCCTACCCCACAATAGTGTAACCATTATGTGCTAGGCGGGGACTTAATGTTGATGGTGGATTTTCATTTAAGGTTGAAATTGTAAAAAACCGAAAAATCATGCGCGACATCTTGTAAAAGATAAAGCCATTAATAAGTGTTGGATACTCCTTGACTTTACTAATTCACCTAGAATGGAGCATGTGGCAACAATCCCATTCTCAGTGAATACATGAAATTCATCCAGGTTGGAGCATGTAGCAACAATCCCATATACCCCGTGAATTTCTAGCATTATTAATTAATGCGCAATCATCCTTGTATTTCTGTACTCATTATCGGTGCGGCATGACGATAGAGTGTTGCTCTTACGAGAGCAACACGAACCTCCAAGCATTATAATGAAACCATGTACGAAATACCCATACTTGGCCGACTCTCGGTGTGTTATGCTAGCCCGATTGAGCCCCTCTCGGTGTGTTATACTAGCCCGATTGAGCATCCGGACTGACCGTATCAGTCCGGATATGATCACAGTCATCCAACTCCATAAGCATGATTGGATGACCCAGATCAATTCCCTCACCCCCAAGCAGGTATGGAATATCCACTGCCGAACCAACGCGGACCCCGCACGGTCGGCCTTCCCGAAAAGATTGGCCTAGCTTGCCAAAAACGTCCAAACCAAAGCAGTATGGACGGAAAACCCTAAATTAGGGTTTGCGGCATATTACATGTGTCGCAAAACAGTCTCAACCATCCATCTTCGCAGGTATAGATGGAGGGTGTAGATGTAGATTCAAAGGGCCCAGAGCATATCAACACAATCACCATGGGCCCGCCTACATACCTGACCAATCGGTCAGGACCAACCATGGTTGGTCATCCCGATTCGTATCCCGAATCAAGCATTGACGCACGGCCTTGAAACCCAAAATTAGGGTTTTGAGCATCACAAGCGTCCATCTTCTCCCAAGACGAATGGAGGGTCCCAGTTAGATTAAACGGGTTCGGTCATACCAGCATGACCACCGTGGGCCCATCTATCTCTTCACGTGGTTGGCCAAGGCATATCATGCCTGGCTATTCCAAAATGCACGCCCAAACTAGCGTGGTCACACATCCCAAGCCGCAAACTGATCTCGACCGCTCAACTTCGCCGGACGATTTGGATGGCTCAGATCACGTTTTCATGGGATATTCAGGTGTAGGCGTGAACACCAGCCTACCACCTTCACACCGGAGCGATCGGCCAAGACCGACCAAGATTGGTCATCTTGGAACGCGTGCGCCCGAAATGGGCATGACGCGCGGCTCTTGCGGATCGGGTTTTCTGTCACAAATTGATCTCGACCACTCAACTTCACCGGACGAATTGAGTGGCCCAAATCATACTTTCGTGAGGTAATGGGTATAGGCGCCTACACCGTCATGCCGTCTACACGCATGTACGGTCGGTCTGGCCAAAGTCATGTCCCAAGCTGGGATTCGACCAGGCTAAAGAGGGATGCTTGCGCACCTCTTCTAAAACCCTAATTCCACCAACGGTCGCAGATGAGTGTCTCAAAGGTCATCTCGTCCGTCCAACTTCACCGGCTTGGTTATATAACCCTGGTCAGGAGTTAACTGGTCAGTGAGGCGTCATGGTAATCACCACCCATCACTCTACCACACCAGGATGCAGTACCTGCATAAAATACACATGATACTTCATAAGTATCAACTTCCTGAATAACGCAGTTATTCAATTTAGCATTACGTGCTACCTTTTGTGGATCCCACGATCCACACACTCGAGACATCAATCATGTCACAAACTGGGGGATACGTACTGGGGTATTGGTCTGGCGGTAGCGTGCAGCGTGCAACGCGCCATCACAAGAACGTGTTAGGAAGTCATGGACGGTTAGAGATGACAGGAGAAGTGGGCAAGACTGGTCGTGTAACACCAACACACACCTCCACTACTCCATCACTCCACTTCCTCCACTTCCCACGAGAGACGTGAATAAGGCTCAAATGACTTGTATAAATAGGTTCTCCTCCCTATTTTCAACACAGGAGAAAAAACAACACAAGTCCAGACGAGACAGAAACCAAGTGTTAATACAAAACATATTCAAACACCCAGAGCCTGCTTGCATCAATCGTAAGCCTGCTCACCTTTATGTTACAAGTCATAAGCAAGCCAACACCTTCACAATCTCAACACCTTCTTCGCTTCCCTCCCTAAGATCAACCCCATCTCCTTCACTTTGTGACCGAAACAAGTCCGAACGGCCATTTCTTGGTTTAGGCCGGACTTGCACAGATTGATTTCCGAATCTACAAGCACTCACCGCGCAGTGCATTTTTTTAGGGTTTAGATTCATTCCTCATCCACACACCCCAAATTACCAAATCCGGCAGGAATTGTTTTCACCCATAAACAACTAGGAACATAGAAATGTTGATACTCGTTCTTGTTACTCATGAAGAACTTGAAGACGTAACTATTAGAGCATTGCTTGGTTGAACCCACCAAGCGTTAGTATGTCAAGTTTAGTTGTCAAATTTTAGTATCAAAACTCAATTAGAGTCGCTTGATTAAATGTACTATAGTCAGCTTTGTTTAGGTTAAATTAGAAAGTCTAGGAATGTTGAGACATACAAGTATTACCTTGAAGATTTGAATATCGTGAAGACGTATCGACTATAATGAAGACATCATCCTTCCACTTGAAGTTAATGATATTGACTTGACTTGTTTCCATTCTTATTGTTACTTTCAAGTCATTTAAGATTGAAGACATAACATGCGAGGTTATATTTAATACTCTAGTAATAGACTTGGTCATTTTATTATGATCAAAATGTCAAGGAAGAATATTTAATTACGAAGTATAACGCTTATATTTTGAACTTCGTAAATGCGACATCGACGTAATCTATGTAAATCGTTAGTTGATTGTGTATTGGATATAGGTGTGATTTCATCTTAGGAAACTATGTTTGATTGTATATGTTTAAAGAAAGTACATATACGAAACAAGAAACCAATAGGTG
Organism: Papaver armeniacum; assembly: GCA_023531295.1. Taxonomy (NCBI): domain Eukaryota; kingdom Viridiplantae; phylum Streptophyta; class Magnoliopsida; order Ranunculales; family Papaveraceae; genus Papaver; species Papaver armeniacum. Next base: position 1,519,520 of record JAJJWW010008641.1, on the reverse strand, counting down.
TTTTGGTATGGTTTTATATGAAGATTTATTGGATGACCAATTCGAACCTAAGGTGAGAGTTTTGGTAGAACCGATCTTAAGGATAGAAAGGTGAATATAACTTGAGAAATATGTAGTTCAGTCTTCACTTACCTTTTGTTGATGAAATTCTCCAAAAGCTTCTGTTGATCTTTGTTGAGGGGTGATTTCAGATTTAGGTTCTACCCGTCTTAGCTACACCAAATGACCTCACCATACCAAGAATAGTAAGAGAGAGAGTTGCCCTTCTATTGTACCTTGTCCTTTCTTATATAGGCTTTCCCAAAAGCCCCTCTTTTTATTACGTCATGACACATGTTCTAACCTTTCTTAATTACTCCTAATGCCATTCCTTAATGTAACCTCTTCCTTATTCATTAATCCCTCTTTTGTCCTTTTTACTTTATGGGTATTTCTTCCTCAGGCTTGGGCCTAGTCCCCAAGTCCCGTATCTTGTATTAAGCTCGTCTCTTCCTCTAGGGACACCCCTGGCCCGTTAAGGGGTTTCATTTTTCATGTATCAACATTAGTCCCCTGACTGTTGGGTCAATTATTAAATGACCCAGTAGTCATAAAAATCTTCTTGAGCGCTCCCCTTTGTGAGCAGTTGAGATGAGGATCCTTTCATCTTTATTGATCTCATGATCATGGGCGACGCTTTACCTTCCATCGTGCGAATTTTAGTTTTTGCCGGTTACCATTCCCCCTGCATAACTGCCACATTCAGTTCCTGAGGTTTTTTATATATATAGGGTTGTTAGTTTATTTTCCCTTATCTTTCCCTTCCTCCATTCTCCAGAACGCATCCATAAACTCGCCATGTATAGCAGTTCTACTAGTAGTTCGTCTGAGGAATCTGATGAGTCCGTAGGAACCGTGAATGGAGTGACTGAGGAGACCGAGTACTCGGATCAGGATGAAATCCTTCTACCTCCCCCAGCGGATGGTCAATTGTATACCCTCACGGAGTTCACGAGCGGGCCCAATCTGAAGCGCGCGCTAAGGCTAAGGGAGCTCCGTGATGGCAAGCGCATTTTCCCTCTCGACGATATCTTAGTTCCCCGCTGTTTGTGGGTGAAAATGGTTTATGCTGATTTCGGTAATTTTGGGTGTACGGGTGAGAAACAATTTAAACCCTAAACAATGTACTGCAAGGGAGTACTTTAGATTCCAGAGATCAATCTGTACAAATCCAGCCTAAACCAAGAAATGGCCGTTCTGGACTTGCTTCAGTCACAAAGTGGAGGAGAATGGGTTGGTTTTGGGAGGGAAGCAAGGAAAGTGATGAGACAAGAATAGTTGATTCTGGAAGAGTAGTTATGTTACTACGACTTGTATCAGAAAAGTGGGAAGGATAACAAATAGTAAGCTAGCAAGTATTTTCTGAGTGTTGTATATTCCCGAATGAACTTGTTGTTCGGTGGAAATAGATAAGACCTATTTATACAATTCGAAGTGAAACGTACTCTGGTCTCATTAAGGAATGAAAAAATGGGTAAGTAAATGGGAGGAGGTGGTAACGCATGGAATTGATGTTCCATATAACCGTTAACGCATGGAATTGATGTTCTATGAAACCTTTAACACATGGAATTGATGTAAAAAGAGTTTCACCATTAACTCCTTGTATTTACTAACCGCCTCACCCTTATGACACTTCCTTATGACGGGCGTAGTGTACGCCGCATGCTGTAAACCGCCAAACCAATACCCAAAGAGGATCCCCCAGTTTGTGATCTGTGTTGATGTCGCGAATGTTTTTGTGGAAAACATGTAGCATGTTGTTCTTGCCTGGCAAGTCGTACTTGGGAGACTTGCTAGCTTGGTGACCTTCGACGGTCGAGATTTTGCATCTCAAGAGGAAAGATAGCCGTTGATCGTTGCACTTTTTCGTTTTGGTAGCCGTGTAGGGAAGGCTAGCATGGTGGCGCGGCTAGGTTGGTATGCCGTTGGAATGGCATGGTTTGGCGTGGCCAAACTTAGGTTTTCAGGCCAAAGGTTACCATGCGTTGTCTGGTAACCTTGGATGGCTAGGATTTGCTCATGGGATTGAAGGGGGACCGTTGATTATCGCACGCCTTCGTTTTGGTAGCCGCGTAGGGAAGGCCAGCATGGTGGCGCGGCTAGGTTGGCACGTTATTGGCGTGGCATGTCCTGGCGCGGTTTGGTGTGACCAAACTAGGGTTTTGGGTCAAAGGTTACCATGTGTGGTCTGGTAACCTTGGATGGCTAGGATTTGCTCCTGGGATTGAAGAGCAACAGTTGATTGTTGCAAGCCTTTGCTTGGTTAGCCGTGTAGGGAGGGCCAACATGGTGGCGCGGTTATGTTGGCATGGCATGGTTTGGCGTGGACAAACTTAGGATTTCGGGCCAAAGGTTACCATGCGTTGTCTGATAACCTTAGATGGCTAGGATTTGCTCCTGGGATTGAAGGGCAACCGTTGATTTTTGCACGCCTTCGCTTGGGTAGTCGTGTAGGGAAGGCCAGCATGGTGGAGCGGCTATGTTGGTTAGGGCCAAGGCAGGGTGTGGTTTGGCTTGGCATGGCGGGGCCAAGGGTTTGCCATGGGCACATGGTGTGGCTAGCTTGGCTAGGTGCGGTTTGGCTTGGCATGTGGGGCCAAGGGTTTTGCCATGGGCGCATGGCGTGGCTAGCTTGGGTAGGTGCGGTTTGGCTTGGCATGTGGGGCCAAGGGTTTCCCATGGGCGCATGGCGTGGCTAGCTTGGCTAGGTGCGGTTTGGCTTGGCATGTGTGGCCAATGGTTTGCCATGGGCGCATGGCGTGGCTAGCTTGGCTAGGTGCGGTTTGGCTTGGCATGTGGGGCCAAGGGTTTTCCATGGACGCATGGCGTGGCTAGCTTGGCTAAGTGCGGTTTGGCTTGGCATGTGGGGCCAAGGGTTTGCCATGGGCGCATGGCGTGGCTAGCTTGGCTAGGTGCGGTTTAGCTTGGCATGTGGGGCCAAGGGTTTTCCATGGGCGCATGGTGTGGCTAGCTTGGCTAGGTGCGGTTTGGCTTGGCATGTGGGGCCAAGGGTTTGCCATGGGCGCATGGCGTGGCTAGCTTGGCTAGGTGCGGTTTGGCTTGGCATGTGGGGCCAAGGGTTTGCCATGGGCGCATGGCGTGGCTAGCTTGGCTAGGGGCGGTTTGGCTTGGCATGTGGGGCCAAGGTTTGTCGTGACTAAGCTAGGTTCGTGACCAAGCTAGGGTTTTGTGTCAAAGGTCGTTTGGTAACCTCGGACGGCTAGGATTTGCTCCTGGGATTGAAGGGCGACCGTTGATTGTCGCACGCCTTCGTTTTGGTAGCCACGTAGGGAAGGCCAGCAAGGTGGCGCGGCTAGGTTGGCATGGGGCCACGGCAATGTGCGTTTGGCATGGCGCGGTAGGTGTGGCTGGCATGGTTTGCCATTGACACAGGGGTGCGGCTAGCATGGTTGGCATGCCTTGGCGCGGTAGGTGTGGCTGGCATTGTTTTCCATTGGCACTGGGGTGCGACTAGCATGGTTGGCATGCCTTGGCGCGGTAGGTGTGGCTGGCATGGTTTGCCATTGGCACAGGGGTGCGGCTATCATGGTTGGCATGCCTTGGCGCGATGGGTGTGGCTGGCATGGTTAACCATTGGCACATGCGGTGTGAGAATTAGGGTTTTGGCCTGTCGAAACCCTAATTAGCATTAAAAAAGGTACCCTGGTAATTTTCTCATGAGACAAATTAAAGGGTTCAATAAATGTGCTTGGTTTGGACATTATTACTCAAGTTCTGTGACGTCATTGTCTGACTAGGGTTTTACGATTTTACCCATAAGCTAAAAACCACCATCAACACCCGCCTTTCAAATCCTCATGTATTGCCTTATCCTTCTACCCCCGGATGGCTCATGCAACCCGAGTCGGAGACTATGGATGCTTTTGTGTTTAAAACAGTACCGAGGATGGCTATCCATCGTGGCGACTATGATCTTCCCCTTATTGATATTCGTTCCAAGTCAAAGACTCATCCAGTGTGGCCGCATTAGGCATCCCGCATACGTTCAAATCGCAGTCACGCGTCTGCTTTGCGTAAAGCGAGTATTGACGAAGCTATAAACTCGTCTCTTAAGCTGGAGGTGAATAGATGTATACGCGACGTAACACGGCTTTTTTGTCGATGGGCTCCTCCTGTTCATACTCTTTTTTACGGCGTGGGGAGAAGCAACCATCATCCTAGAGGATGTAGTCGCCCTTATAGGGTTACCTCTCCATGGTAGTCATTCATATAATGAGGCGGCTGTCTATGGGGCATTGAAAGACGAGGACAAGACACTGTGCACTTATTTGTTGAAATGTAAAGATGATTCCCGTCGTGAATTGGTACGGAAAGACCCGGCACTGTTGGAGCAAGGCGAGGGTAAGAAGGTTACTGGCTCGGGCAAGAAAGGGGTGTCCTCGTCTGTTAAGAAGGGGAAGGATGCGTGGGTTGAAGAGAAGAACGCTCCTTCAACGCGCCCACCAGTCGAGCGACTACTGTCTACCTTCATCCGTGCATATGAGGCGATTCATGGCTCATCAGCTCCCCCAACAGAGGATGGTCCTGAGTGGGTTACCAAAGTTCATCGTCGTGCCTCTTTTCCTCTTTGGCTCAAATATTGGGCTCCGCGGATAGTCGATGCAAAAGTTCTTCCCCCCAAGCGAAAAGTGAAGAATTCCAGCGCGGAGTTGACCGCTTTTATTTTATTTTGTCTCTGTCATGACATGTTTGAATACAGTCCCCAGGACACCATTAAGGGTGAACTCGTGCCGACGGCGGTATTGCTGTCTCGCGACGTCTCTTTCCCGCTTGCTCCAATGTTTCTAGGCGGTTTGTATCGCCATCTTGATTTGTTCTGCCAGGACCTTCAGACAGTGGGTTCGTCTCACAAGATTGAGACCTATATCCCGGCTTCCTTTATGCAAGCGTGGTATTGGGAGCATGTTCCTCCATGCGCATCTGATCCTAATGAACTAGCGATCCACCATGAGGAAGACGTTAGGCAAGACGACGGTTCGATCAAGGGAGTTCTCGTTGTTTATGGCTATCCGCGGATGGCTCTTTGGAATCTTAAGGGGAAAATACCCAAGGGTGATGTTGGCAAGCATTTGGACGTGGCTAAAGACTTTGCGCCATTTCCTTACCAAGACGGTCGATCAGGTCCAGCACGTTATGACTTCATTGCGCCCTTTGACACGGAGTTAGACTCGACAAAGCTTATGACAGAGGCATACTTTGATTCAGCAATGGTTGTGTTGCCTGGTTATCTCCCTGGTTTATATGCTAGCAAGTTCATCGCCATGTCTTACAACCCTGATCGTGCGGCTCAGCAAGTTGGGTTTGGTCAAGGGGTCCCCCGTAGGTTTCCTCCTCCGGAACGCTCTGACATTGGGGATGTCATCGCCAGTTTTGACCGTTTTGTCTTTAAGGGAACGACGCGTTTATCTGATCGAGGGATCAATTTTTCATTTAGGCATCCTATCGCGCTGCGCGCCCTTTAGCGGTTACTGAAAGAGCCCACGAGTACCATGATTTCTTACGGCGTCGGGCTTTGAATTTTCTTTTGCGCGAGTCATCTCCTCCCATGAACTTCCTGAGAAAAGTGATTCCCGCCACCCGTTTTTTTTTTTTTTTTTAAAAGGTGAAGAAAGCGCGCGACGGCAAGCAACAGACGAATGTAATATGAAAGGAAATAAGTACCTGCGGTGCTAAGGGGTAGCAGGTGACCTCACATCTATCCGCGGAGGCTTGCGATCGGAAAATGACCCCTTCTTCGGCTTCGCGGGCTCATGGCCCTCAGGAGGAATCCAAGAAGTCACTAAGGGCGCCGAGGAGCGACCTTTAGTAGCTGGAACAAGACGATGCTCAGCAGCTACGACATCATCAAGTTTAATTCGGCCAGATGCATGAAGTACTCGAAGGTATTGAACAGATAGATGGAAGGCGCCCTCTTACGTGATGGAAGAATATCTGAACATGCATGAGAGTGAATGGACTGAGAAAAGTCTTGCAAAGAAGGCTAAACGAGAAACAACCAAGTTATCTGCCCCGTGCCCCTGTTCTTTTGCTAACGTCTCTCCCTCACAACTTCAGCAGGGTCATCGGAGAAGCGCTTCACATCCTCCTGGGGGTGCGAGTAGCAGTCCAACTCCTTCATTTGTAGACCAGTTGAGGGATTTAGGGATCAGCCTTCCTAAGGGAACTGGTTGGGTATCTCCGCGCCTTCATGTGTCGTCGGTTCATCCTCTTCGAGCTGAAACTTTCCGTGCTAGGGGCAAACTTCCGGTGTCTCCCAATGATGTTTTGTAATCGATGAGCCCATCTGGCTCCAGCCGGTCAGTTTTTGGTGGGTCCTCATCCCACGTGGCTTTAACTACTAATGATCCTGCATGTAACCACCTATCTAATACGTGTCTCCTTCTTTATTTTCTCTCTTCCCCCCCCCCTTTTTTTATATAAATCTAAGTTGTTTTTGCAATGGTGCTCATCTCCCATTTCTCAGGCTCTACTAGTGATTCTGAGTCGTCTTCCAATTCTTCCTCGTCTCATCATGAGCCCGCCAGTATTCTGCCAGATTCTTCTATTCCCGAGGTTAGTCTCCTTTCTCGTTTTATTTTATTTTGTTTGTCTTGTGTTTTTTTTTAACTTTCCATTATTGGCGCCAAGATATGACAGACGGTGTACGGCGCATAGTTCAGAGTGGCGATGAGCCTTCCAAGCGCGCTCGGATGGATGGTAGTGGTTCCTCCGCCCATACAAAGAAGCATACTAATTCTCCTATTCCTGATATACCAACCATCCCTGTTGTGTTAAAAGACTCTGAAGACGCGCGGCTTCATTTCCCTTTGGTGGTAAGTGCCGTCGTGGCTGGAGTAGACCCTACCACTCATACTCTCGTCCACGTCTTTTGGAGGGTCTTCTGGACTATTTTTGTTGTTGCTTATAGAGACATCGTCGAGCGCGGTGGTGGTCACATGGCGAAGGAGGGTCTTCTGGATGTTCGCATTTTGTGCTATATGACTAAGAATCTTTTGAAGACCGCGGACCAGCTTACGCGCGTAGGAGATAATCCTGTTGATGTAGTGACGCTGCGAGGCTAGGAAACCGCTGTGCAATCTGCGCTCAATGTTAAGTTACCGATAGTGTGGTTGGAGGAGTTGCTGGCAAATGTGAAGGGTCGTAATGACCCTCGTGGTCGGCTTACGAGTCAGATCTCGCAGTTAGAGGAGGAGCTGAAGAAGTGTTCGGAGAAAACTTCCAGCAAGAAGGAGGTGCTGAATTTGTTGCTTGCTGATATGGGAGTAGATAATGATGAGGTGCTGCAGGACGAGACCGCAAAAGCGGCAGTTCGCACTGATCTTGAGAAGAAGCAGCAGGAGTTGACTAGGCTTTAATTTGCTTAAAGAGCTTCGTCTTTGTGTTTGCTTTCCTTTCATCCTTTTTTATTGGACTTGTTTTTCAGATGATACTCAGATGATACATTTGTTGTTGTTTGGTTTTTTTTTTTTTTTTTTTTTGTGTTTTTCTTTGTGGAATATTTTTATGGTGCTCTGTTATTGGTGTTTCCGTTAGTATGCCGTTTGTTGGGCACCTACTCCCTTATTATCTCTCTTTTTTATTATTATTTATCTGTTAGTTAAAACGCGCCTATTCCCCCCCCCCCTTTTTGAAAAGGGTGTTGGGTAGGGTCGTCCAAAGATTGCTCTGATTTGTCGGTCGATCAAGTGCCTTCAGCATTCCTGAGACCTTTTGTATATTTGTCAGTAGATCAGCGCCTTTAGCTTTTCTGAGGACATTGGAAGATTTGTCAGTCGATCAGGCGCCCTTGGCTTTCCTGAGACCTCTTGTGGATTTGTCGGACAATCATTCGCCATTGGCGTTCCTGAGATTTTTTGTAGATTTGTCAGTCAATCGGGCGCCCTTGGCTTTCCTATGACCTTTTGTAGATTTGTCAGTCAACCAGGCGGCGCCCTTGGCATTCCTAAGACCTTTCGTAAATTTGTCATTCGATCAGGCACCCTTGGCTTTGTGAGACCTTTTGTAGATTTTCCAGTCAATCAGGCGCCTTTGGCTTTCCTGAGGCCTTTTGTAGATTTGTCAGTCAACCAGGCACCTTTGGCATTCCTGGGAACTTTTGTAGATTTGTCAGTCAACCAGGCGCCTTTGGTATTCCTGAGACCTTTTGTAGATTTGTCAGTCAACCAGGCGCCTTTGGAATTCCTGGACCTTTTGTAGATTTGTCAGTCAACCAGGCGCCTTTGACATTCCTGAGAACTTTTGTAGATTTGTCTGTCAACCAGGCGCCCTTGGAATTCCTGAGACCTTTTGTAGATTTGTCTGTAAACCAGGCACCCTTGGCACCTGAGACCTTTTGTAGATTTGTCAGTCAACCAGGCGCCCTTGCCATTCCTGAGACCTTTTGTAAATTTGTCAGTCAATCAGGCGCCTTTGGCATTCCTGAGACCTTTTGTAGATTTGCCCTTGGCATTTCTGAGACCTTTTGTAGATTTGTCAGTCAACCAAGCTCCTTTGGCATTCCTGAGACCTTTTGTAGATTTGTCAGTCAACCAGGCGCCTTTGGCATTCCTGAGATCTTTTGTAGATTTGCCAGTCGATCAGGCACCTTTGGATTTTCTGAGGCCTTTGGAAGATTTTTTAGTCGATCAGGTGCCCTTGGCTTTCCTGAGACCTCTTGTGGATTTGTCAGTCAATCAGGCGCCTTTGGCGTTCCTGAGACCTTTTGTAGATTTGTCAGTCAATCAAGCGCCCTTGGCTTTCCTGGGACCTTTTGTAGATTTGTCAGTCAACCAGTCGCCTTTCGCATTCCTGGGACCTTTTGTAGATTTGTCAGTCAACCAGGCGCCTTTGGCATTCCTAGTACCTTTTGTAGATTTGTCAGTCAACCAGGCGCCCTTGCCATTCCTGAGACCTTTTGTAAATTTATCAGTCAATCAGGCGCCTTTGGCATTCCTGAGACCTTTTGTAGATTTGCCCTTGGCATTTCTGAGACCTTTTGTAGATTTGTCAGTCAACCAAGCTCCTTTGGTATTCCTGAGACCTTTTGTAGATTTGTCAGTCAACCAGGCGCCTTTGGCATTCCTGGGATCTTTTGTAGATTTGTCGGTCGATCAGGCGCTTTCGGCATTTTTGAGGCCTTTGGAAGATTTGTCAGTCGATCAGGCGCCCTTGGCTTTCCTGAGACCTCTTGTGGATTTGTCAGTCAATCAGGCGCCTTTGGCATTCCTGAGGCCTTTTTTAGATTTGTCAGTCAATCAGGCGCCTTTGGCATTCCTGAGACCTTTTGTAAATTTGTCAGTCAATCAGGCGTCTTTAGCATTTCTGGGACCTTTTGTAGATTTGTCAGTCAATCAGGTGCCTTTGGCATTCGTGAGACCTTTTGTAAATTTGTCAGTCAACCATGCGCCTTTAGCATTCCTAGGACCTTTTGTAGGTTTGTCAGTCAACCAGGCGCCTTTGGCATTCCCGGGACCTTTTGTAAATTTGTCAGTCAATCAAGCGCCCTTGGGGTTCCTGAGACCTCTTGTGGATTTGTTAGTCAATCAGGCGCCTTTGGCGTTCCTGCGACCTTTTGTAGATTTGTCAGTCAATCAGGCGCCCGTGGCTTTCATGAGACCTTTTGTAGATTTGTCAGTCAACCAAGCACCTTTGGCATTCCTGGGATCTTGTAGATTTGTCAGTCGATCAGGCGCCTTTGGCTTTTCTGAGGCCTTTGAAAGATTTGTCAGTCGATCAGGCGCCCTTTGTTTTACTGAGACCTCTTGTGGATTTTTCAGTCAATCAGGCGCCTTTGGCGTTCCTGATACCTTTTGTAGATTTGTCAGTCAATCAGGCGCCTTTGGCTTTCCCGAGACCCTTTGTAGATTTGTCATTCAACCAGGCGCCTTTAGCATTCCTGTGACCTTTTGTACATTTGTCAGTCAACGAGGCGCCTTTGGCATTCCTGAGACCTTTTGTAGATTTGTCATTCAATCAGGCGCCTTTGGCATTCCTGGGACCTTTTGTAGATTTGTCAGTCAATCATGCACCTTTGGCATTATTGGGACCTTTTGTAGATTTGTTAGTCAAACAGGCGCCCTTGGCATTTCTGGGACCTTTTGTAGATTTGTCAGTCAATCAGGCGCCCTTGGCATTTCAGAGACCTTTTGTAGATTTGTCAGTCAACCAGGCGCCGTTAGCATTCCTGGGACCTTTTGTAGATTTGTCAGTCAACCAGGCGCCTTTGGCATTCCTGGGACCTTTTGTAGATTTGTTAGTCAACTAGGCGCCCTTGGCATTCCTGGGACCTCTTGTGGATTTGTCAGTCAATCAGGCGCCCTTGACATTCCTGAGACCTCTTGTGGATTTGTCAGTCAATCAGGCGCCTTTGGCGTTCCTGAGACCTTTTGTAGATTTGTCACTCAATCAGGCGCCCTTGGCTTTCCTGGGACCTTTTGTAGATTTGTCAGTCAACCAGGCGCCTTTGGCATTCCTGAGATCTTTTGTAGATTTGCCAGTCGATCAGGCGCCTTTGGATTTTCTGAGGCCTTTGGAAGATTTTTTAGTCGATCAGGTGCCCTTGGCTTTCCTGAGACCTCTTGTGGATTTGTCAGTCAATCAGGCGCCTTTGGCGTTCCTGAGACCTTTTGTAGATTTGTCAGTCAATCAAGCGCCCTTGGCTTTCCTAGGACCTTTTGTAGATTTGTTAGTCAACCAGTCGCCTTTCGCATTCCTGGGACCTTTTGTAGATTTGTCAGTCAACCAGGCGCCTTTGGCATTCCTAGTACCTTTTGTAGATTTGTCAGTCAACCAGGCGCCCTTGCCATTCCTGAGACCTTTTGTAAATTTGTCAGTCAATCAGGCGCCTTTGGCATTCCTGAGACCTTTTGTAGATTTGCCCTTGGCATTTCTGAGACCTTTTGTAGATTTGTCAGTCAACCAAGCTCCTTTGGCATTCCTGAGACCTTTTGTAGATTTGTCAGTCAACTAGGCGCCTTTGGCATTCCTGGGATCTTTTGTAGATTTGTCGGTCGATCAGGCGCTTTCGGCATTTCTGAGGCCTTTGGAAGATTTGTCAGTCGATCAGGCGCCCTTGGCTTTCCTGAGACCTCTTGTGGATTTGTCAGTCAATCAGGCGCCTTTGGCATTCCTGAGACCTTTTTTAGATTTGTCAGTCAATCAGGCGCCTTTGGCATTCCTGAGACCTTTTGTAAATTTGTCAGTCAATCAGGCGTCTTTAGCATTTCTGGGACCTTTTGTAGATTTGTCAGTCAATCAGGTGCCTTTGGCATTAGTGAGACCTTTTGTAAATTTGTCAGTCAACCAGGCGCCTTTAGCATTCCTAGGACCTTTTGTAGGTTTGTCAGTCAACCAGGCGCCTTTGGCATTCCCAGGACCTTTTGTAAATTTGTCAGTCAATCAAGAGCCCTTGGCGTTCCTGAGACCTCTTGTGGATTTGATAGTCAATCAGGCGCCTTTGGCGTTCCTGCGACCTTTTGTAGATTTGTCAGTCAATCAGGCGCCCTTGGCTTTCATGAGACCTTTTGTAGATTTTTCAGTCAACCAAGAACCTTTGGCATTCCTGGGATATTGTAGATTTGTCAGTCGATCAGGCGCCTTTGGCTTTTCTGAGGCCTTTGGAAGATTTGTCAGTCGATCAGGCGCCCTTGGTTTTCCTGAGACCTCTTGTGGATTTTTCAGTCAATCAGGAGCCTTTGGCGTTCCTGATACCTTTTGTAGATTTGTCAGTCAATCAGGCGCCTTTGGCTTTCCCGTGACCTTTTGTAGATTTGTCAGTCAACCAGGCGCCTTTAGCATTCCTGGGACCTTTTGTACATTTGTCAGTCAACGAGGCGCCTTTGGCATTCCTGAGACCTTTTGTAGATTTGTCATTCAATCAGGCGCCTTTGGCATTCCTGGGACCTTTTGTAGATTTGTCAGTCAATCATGCACCTTTGGCATTATTGGGACCTTTTGTAAATTTGTCAGTCAATCAGGCGCCCTTGGCATTTCTGGGACCTTTTGTAGATTTGTCAGTCAATCAGGCGCCCTTGGCATTTCTGAGACCTTTTGTAGATTTGTCAGTCAACCAGGCGCCGTTAGCATTCCTGGGACCTTTTGTAGATTTGTCAGTCAACCAAGCGCCTTTGGCATTCCTGGGACCTTTTGTAGATTTGTTAGTCAACTAGGCGCCCTTGGCATTCCTGGGACCTCTTGTGGATTTGTCAGTAAATCAGGCGCCCTTGACATTCCTGAGACCTCTTGTGGATTTGTCAGTCAATCAGGCGCCTTTGGCGTTCCTGAGACCTTTTGTAGATTTGTCACTCAATCAGGCGCCCTTGGCTTTCCTGGGACCTTTTGTAGATTTGTCAGTCAACCAGGCGCCTTTGGCATTCCTGAGATCTTTTGTAGATTTGTCAGTCGATCAGGCGCCTTTGGATTTTCTAAGGCCTTTGGAAGATTTTTTAGTCGATCAGGTGCCCTTGGCTTTCCTGAGACCTCTTGTGGATTTGTCAGTCAATCAGGCGCCTTTGGCGTTCCTGAGACCTTTTGTAGATTTGTCAGTCAATCAAGCGCCCTTGGCTTTCCTGGGACCTTTTGTAGATTTGTCAGTCAACCAGTCGCCTTTCGCATTCCTGGGACCTTTTGTAGATTTGTCAGTCAACCAGGCGCCTTTGGCATTCCTAGTTACTTTTGTAGATTTGTCAGTCAACCCGGCGCCCTTGGCATTCCTGAGACTTTTTGTAGATTTGTTAGTCAACTCGGCGCCTTTAGCATTCCTGGGACCTTTTGTAGATTTGTCAGTCAACCAGGCGCCTTTGGCATTCCTGGGACCTTTTGTAAATTTGTCAGTCAATCAAGCTCCCTTGGCATTCCTGAGGCCTTTTGTAGATTTGTCAGTCAACCAGGCGCCTTTGGCATTCCTGGGATCTTTTGTAGATTTGTCAGTCGATCAGGCGCCTTTGGCTTTTCTGAGGCCTTTGGAAGATTTATCAGTCGATCAGGTGCCCTTGGCTTTCCTGAGACCTCTTGTGGATTTGTCAGTCGATCAGGCGCCTTTGGCGTTCCTGAGACCTCTTGTGGATTTGTCAGTCAATCAGGCGCCCTTGGCTTTCCTGGGACCTTTTGTAGATTTGTGAGTCTGGGCGCCTTTAGCATTCCTGGGACCTTTTGTAGATTTGTCAGTCAACCAGGTGCCTTTGGCATTCCTGAGACCTTTTGTAGATTTTTCAGTCGATCAGGCGCCCTTGGCTTTTCCCGAGACCTTTTCACATATTGCCCACAAATTTCAAAAGGGGAAGTTGTTCTTACCATAAAAAAAAGGCTTGTTTACAACTTGTGGTCTTACCACTCGCATTCTTCCTTTCTCTCTTTCTTTTGAATTAATAGCGGGGAAAGGGGTCGTACTCGATCGTCTGTTTGGTCGCCCCGAGTTCCCCAGATGCACGCTTACGTTCAAATATGCTCCGTATGGCGAATTTTTTTTCTGTTGGGTGTCCCATCCTTTGGTGGTAGTGGCAGTACTTGGCCGAGTTCTTATCCATTTTATTGATGTCTACTGTCGTCAGGGGTAGTTGGATTTCCTTATCAGCGAACCATTGATTTAGTAGTTCAATCGCTTGCTCCTTACTGCAGGGAAGAGGGGTTGGTGGTTTTGGGTCGCGCCTACTTCCTCCGTTCCCTCCTTGGTTCCTACCATCAGTTTGGGATTGGTCTCTCCTTTCCCTATTGGTGTCAGGCCTTACATTGCGCTGAGTTTCAGACATAGTGCTAACCGTGGTGCGCCAAGAAGATTCCATAGGTGTCTCCTCTATGCAGTCAGAGATTCTCTCAGCTGCTTCTTCTAGCTCGACGAAAGTCTGAAACCTGAAGTTGATCAAACTCCCTCTGAAAGCTGGGACCATTCCGCGTACACAAATTTTGACGAGCGCCTCCTCGTTGATATCTTCGTGGTAATCCAGTGCCAAGCGCCGGAACCGTAAGATGTACCTTCCTAGTTCCTCCCCTATCTGATGTCCACTTTTGCTCAGGTCTATCACCGTGATTTTCCTTTTGGCCGAATAAAATTTCCCGAGAAATAGCGTGGACGTAGTTTGCCAGGAGTCCACACTTTCCTCTTTTCAGTTGTCATACCAAGTGAATGCCGTGCGTGTGAGCGATTCGGGGAATTCTTTTATGCACAATTTTCTATCGGCGGCTTTATCATTCATTGCTGATAAGAATCGGCTGAGATGCTTTCGCGCGTTTCCTTGTCCATCATATGCTTTACTTCAGAAAAGTGTAGTCCTCGGGATATCGGTATTCTTGGATGTGCGCGGGGTATGGGCTACTTACGCGGCAGTGATTGTCTTCTTTTACCACATGATAGTTCTGCTCTAAGTATTTTGCCATTTCTTCTTATGACATCGATGTTGTCTTGTTGCCCTTATGTTCTTCGCTCTTTGCTGCTTCTTCGGGAGTGTGTTGTCCTGCCATCACTGCTTGTGTTATCCAGTCCTCAAGCTCCAGCCTCCTGCGTGAGCACTCGTCTAATTCTTCTTACATGATTTGCAAGGTTGATGACATGGGTTTCGATAGTTAAACTACCCGTATGTTCTTTCTTTGCGTTGCTACTGCTTCTTTGCTCTGGGATCCATGGCCCGTCGATTGCTTGATAACACCTAGAATCTGTGTTTCTTCTTCGCTGTCATCATCCTCCATTGTTACCTCGTCGAGGTTGATAGGCTGATTGGCCGCTTGGTTTCCTATTGCGCCTGAGCTGGCGCCTTCTGGATGTGTCATGGTGAGCTAGGCACGAGCCTCCGGTTGTGGTCGCCAAATGTTGAGGGGTGATTTCAGATTTAGGTTCCACCCATCCTAGCTACACCAAATGACCTTACCATACCAAGAATAGTAAAAGAGAGAGTTGTCCTTCTATTGTACCTTTTCCTTTCTTATATAGGCTTTCCCAAAAGCCCCTCTTTTTATTACGTCATGACACATGTCCTAACCTTTCTTAATTACTCCTAATGCCATTCCTTATTCATTAATCCCTCTTTTGTCCTTTTTACTTTATGGGTATTTCTTCCCCGGGCTTGGGCCTAGTCCCCAAGTCCCATATCTTGCATCAAGCTCGTCTCTTCCTCTAGGGACACCCCTGGCCCGTTAAGGGGTTTCATTTTTCATGTATCAACAATCTTCGCCTTTAAACGGTATAACGCAAATGATGACTGGATCGTTTCTCAACTCCACTATCCTAGACCGAGACTTAACTAATTCTCTATATAAAAACAGAGTTTTTTCGAGCGTTGTGGTTAACCAGAGCTTCTGGTTGATTCTCGCCCCACCAAAATTTTTAAAAAGGAAATTTATTTGACGTGTCCTAATGGAGAAAGTGGAAAATATATTCTGGTCCCATGAGATATTTTTAATGGAAAAATATTTTTTGTTGCCTAATGCTATTATCTCAAAAAATAACATGTTGCCAAAAATAAATTAAATTAAGAAACAATCACATTTCACAGTAAAAAAAAAAAAATCAATCATGCATCAATCACATAATCAGTTGCATAACTAATGAATTAAAAAAAATAAAAAAAAATATGTCCGGTGTCCAATGTCCGCTTACAGTTCTCATAATCATTCTTTTCATAATTACAACTCGATTTAATCAATTAAAAATAGAAAATAATCTCTTGATTAAATCTGCATTCAATGAAGAAGACTACACTTCTGATGAGAATTGGAAGAAAAAAAATTGATCAAGATGGTCGCAAGTACTAACCTTTGAATCCGTCATTGTGGCTTTCTTGCGAGTGAATTTTTTAGTGATCCTGTCCAACATTAAAATAATACATAACTGTTAAAGCAAGAATTGAAATCTAAATCGAACCACCGCAAAAACATGCGTACAATAATTCAAGCAATAAAAAAATCATACTATTTTTCTTAAATTTTGCTCATACAATACTTAAAATATAATACATCTAAAATGGGAAATAAATTAATTAATTATGGCCGATTTCTAAGTTAGTGATGTTTTGATATACAATATATTTTTTATACAAAAATATCTGCAGCAGCTAAAAAAGGTGATATGAGAATAATGTACTAATATATTTTTTAACCAAAATTAGGAAAGTTTTGTAACTTTTAGGCAATAAAAAAATATCAAATTATTTTTCTTAAATTTTGTTCGTACAATAATTAAAAATAAAATAGTCTAAAATGGAAAATAGATAATTAATTATGGCCAATTTCTAAATTAGTGATCTTTTGATATGCAATATATTTCTTTATTGACAAAAATAAACCGAAAAATAAATGGGTTAACCAAAAATGCAAAGTTATAAATAAAATCTATTATCCTTTGTAGGATCAGAATATCGCGACATTAATACCTCGCGAGATCAATCAACAACCGCATTGCGAGGGCGTC
This sequence comes from Papaver armeniacum, assembly GCA_023531295.1. Lineage (NCBI taxonomy): Eukaryota > Viridiplantae > Streptophyta > Magnoliopsida > Ranunculales > Papaveraceae > Papaver > Papaver armeniacum. The sequence goes on along the minus strand of JAJJWW010008641.1, from coordinate 1,503,082 downwards.
GCAGAAGAATAATATAAATGACGCAATGAATGACGACATGCCAAAACATGAGAAAGATGTGAAGACTCAAATAAATTCAGGAGTGTCGCGAGAATTAATACATGTACACTTGCGATATTTCGCAAGTCATTCCCGAAAAATAAAGGACAGCTTAGCTGTCATCCACTGTGTACTACCCTATATAAAGGGTTGAGTAAGTCTGTTGTAGGGGAGAGTTCTTTTTGAATTGTTAAGCAAGTTATTAGGAGAGAGAAAGTTTTAGAGTGATTGTAATTCTATAACTCATTTCTATTTTATATTGTAAAGATTCAAGTATTCAATCAATAGGAATCATAATCATTCATCTTAAAATGATTTAATTGTGTATATTCTAGTGAGGGGTGTAGTGTAGGATTTCCTAAGCAACCCCGGTTTAATTTCAAAAGTAGAGTCCGTTTGAATACATCCCTGTTGTATATCAAGCCTATGAGAAGCTAAGTCCTTGAGTGAACGATTTGCATCACTCATTGCTCCTTGTTCTTCCACGTGTGTTTCCTCTACGATTGGAACCTCTTTTCCTTCTTCTTGTTGTTGGAAAATCTCTTCTCCTACTTCCTCCTCGTGCTCGTCCGTTGTGTCTTGACTTGGTTGGAGTATTGTGCCGCGTCGAGTAGCTATCCCGCACCTTGGATAACTCCAATCCTTAGAAGCCAGAGATTAGGTACCTGCAAACAATTCTCGCAAACAAGTGAGAAACAAGACAAGAAACAAAAAGCAAAGATGAAAGCAGAAATTGTAAAAAGAAACTAAAAACTTAATAACTAGCCGTGTGCCTCCCCGGCAGCGGCGCCAAAATTTGATCGCTGTCGTATGCGTCAAAAATAATTTCACTTTCCTAAAGTATGTGATAAGAAAGAGTTCGTATCCACAGAGAGGCGATTGTAGTTATTTCGTAATCAATTTCTTAAAGTAACCAATTGGGGGATTTCTTATTTCTATTTAAACAATAAAAACAAATTAAAAGCAAAGCAAATTGTAGAAAGTAATCAATGGAGAGAGATATTGGTCAAGGAATTCATCTTCAATCTTAGACATGTGCTTGCATATATGAATAGAATTACGATTTAATCTCTTGTGTTATCAAAAGCCTAGAGAATCAAGAAAGCAAGATAATCTATTAATTTCTCAAGTTCATCAACACACACATTAGGGCTGCGTATGTGAATTCTTCCTAAAGAATAACCTAACGCCTTGCGCTAATCAAGTTCAATTCCTAGGAGCATTAAGTTTCAGAAATAGGCTAATCAATGCAATTGTCATGCGTTGCGCAAAACAATTCGGACAATGGTCAAACTCTACATATGATTACGAGAGTGTATCACTACAAACCGTAAACATATCATGCTACTTGTATTCAAGGTTATCGCTTGATGAAAAACCCTAAAATAGCTATGGACTAAGATGCAAGTTCAATTAATTGGCCACTTAACTAATCAAACACCATAATCCTATCACAATACTTCAATCATGTGATCATAAAAACCGCAGAGAATTGAACGATAATCAAGAGAGAAAACTAATACATAAAGCAAACACAAGTTTTAGAAATCGGACTACATCCTTAACCAATAATAGAGAATTTAGCTACTCATAGCTATGGAGTTCATCATCATCAATATTCAATAATAAAACAAAGAGGAAGAAGAACAAAACCAAACCCTAGAAGCGTAAACAAAAACGGCTCTCCAAAGTTCCAAGAATAAGATATGATATAAGATGTAGAAGACCCTTCCCTTTTATAGATTTCTCCAACTTCTAAAATTAGGTCTAGTCTTCAAAGTCCATTAGGTGAGAATCCACCAAGCCCATAAGGATGAGAAACCCGTGTAGAAAATACGCCCCGAAAGTGGTCGCCGGAAGTCTGGGATTGTGGCCGGAAGTCGGCCGGAAAACATCCCAGGTGACCGGCAAAGTCAGCCCGGTCACCGGTCAACGGGTCGGATCGGGTCAATAGCGGGTCAACTCGGTCAGGCCGAGTTAAACGCCGATTCAGATGACTCAACTCAGGAGTCAGACCTGAGTCAGTCAACTCAGCTGAGTTAATCATGTGAGTCAGGTCTAACTAGCCTAAGCCTAGGCCATGTTGCACAGGCCAGTTCTGTTGCACTATCATTGAGCTTCACCAGCTCATATCCAGCCAATATGGCCCTTACTTCTAAACACCAGCTTTAATAACTTCAAAACCACCAATTCAGTTCAGCTCAATTGCTGCAACTCATTCTGCACATTAAAATTCAGGTGCACACACACAAATCCTCCAGTTCTTGACCACAGCAACCCATAACAACCAACCCTATAAAGAATCTTCAACAGCTCAGACTTCATCTGTTAAACCATCACTTGACACCACCAACACAGCCCCCATCCTGCCTTCTTACCATTCTGCCAGAACCAAGCTAACACCATCTGCTACAGAGCTCAAGTTTTTAAGCACCAGCACCACCAACATCTCAAGCCCCTACTCCAGCTCAAACCTGCATCATCTAAGTTCACAATCACAACAGCACCTCATGCCTTCATTCCAGCCATGAATCACAGCATCAACAACAAACCATCTTAGCAACTCCAGCTCATACCCTGTAACAGCACCTGACCTGCAGTTACAACCCCATGACCTGCAGCTACAGCCCCTACTCCACTCTGTCATCTTGCAATCGCAGCGAGTTTGCACAACTGCAACTCATCACTCGCCACCTGCAATTTACTAAACCACCTGAGACTGCAACCATTTGCAATCCATCAACACTGTCTCCTCCCTGGCTTCTTCACAACTCTTAGCTCAATCTTGCAGCTTCATCTGCAGTTCATCCATTCTGCACCAGCAACAGCCTTGAGTCATCTCTCAGGTCAGCTCCACTCATTTGTCTGAGCAGCACCACTACCAGCCACAACCATGAACCATTCCCCTGGATTAACCTCAAAAGCTCAAAACCACCTCCATCTGCAATTCATCCTAGGCCAACACCAGCTCACTCCATTTGCTTCACCACAGACCTCATTTTTCCAGCTTTCTGCGATCACAGCCACCACTGCAATTCCATGGCACAAAGCACAGCTCCTGCTCAACTCCTAACATGCCCTGCACTAATTCCTGCCATCAAACCAACTCAGTCCGGCTCATTGCATCATCACAGGCCACCAATTCATCTCAACAGCTGCATACACAATCATTTGAACCAGCAACAAGAGCACCAGTGCCTATTACACAAAACCCCTTCTTGATTCACCACTTGAGCCTCATCCACAATCTGCAACTGCAGCTGCACTTTTGCCTGCAACTTACCAGTACCAGCTCCTTCGCAAAACATCATTGCTTCATTTCATTCGTTAGCCATCAACAATGATTTCCCTTTCTTCTCAAAGCCACCTGCAACTGCAGCTTCAATTCCACAACCACCAGGGCTTCAATACCAGTCCTAACTCCAGCTGTAGCATCAGTACCACCTCAAGAACAACAATAAATCTCCTCTTTCCCTGTTTAGCAGCACCATGACAAACCCATAATCACTATACTCAATCCAGTTGCACTACCAATAGCAGCTCAAGAACGAGCTTAATTCCTCATTCGATTCTTCATCACAACTACGGACTTGAGTCATAACCCAAAGACCCATCTCAGTGCAACTCCACAGACAACATTCATACAATTCCCTTCTCCATTATTGCAAATCCAAGAGCATCCAAACCATGAATCGGCAGCAGCTCAAACCCATCTGTCTCTTAATCGTATAATCAATTCAAACCCATATGTATCGTGTTCAACCAACATCAGAAACCACCTCTTCTGAGATCTCAAATCCCTTATTCAAATCCATACAGTTTCAATCCTAGTATGAGCCCATCTTCTCGACCTTCAACAGCTTCACAATCTCATTTCCCAATCGATCTTGAGCAAAACCTTCTCACTCTTAACAGATTCTTCAAATCAAACAAACCCCTCTCTCGATTTTCAACTCGTCAGCAAACCCATCCCTGATTTCATCCTGCTGTTCATTAATGTCACCTCTCTGTATTTTCTCTTCGTTTGATTTCAGGTGAAAATGGTTTCAGACAACCATGGCCTCCATTTCTTCCACCAGCCGCACTCTATCTCCTCAGAATTTGAGACCATGAATGAGGAAAATGTTTTCCCTGAAAGATAGGGTTAGGTAATAGCTAAAAAAAACTAAATACACCCAGTTGTTCCCGTTAAGGGCTAACCAGCTCAAAACATGGCTTGTCGGTTTCAGCAAACCGACGGCCTCGCTTCTTTTGGCGTAACCTCAGCTGGCTCCTTTTAATACTCCTCAGAGAGAGTTGCCCTTTAACCGTGACTCGTCTCCCGATAGTGTTTTCCTGTGAAATGACAATCCTGCCCCTCTTTGCTCAACTTGGATCATTTATTCTTCTTTTCCTCCGTGCGACTCCAAAGTAGCTACAAAACTCAAAACAAGCGTAAAATACATAATTTACAAGAAAAATAGCAAAGAAAGCATAAACTACTAGATAGTAAATATGGTGTATTCTACACCTATCAATAATGGCGCTAGAAACAGGGAATGATTGAAGATAAGAGATTGGATATTGTCACTAAAACGGTAAAAATCAAGAGTATGATGGATAAATTGAAGAAAATTAGAATCAGAGAGGGTAATGAAGAAATGGAATGTAATATGATTTCAAAATCAATGGTTAATGAATTTCATGAAAGTATCAAAGGGAGAATACATAAAAGAGATTTTGAAGGAAAGAAAATTATAACAACAGAGAAGGTGCTACCCTTGAAAGAATGGGAAAAACAGAGAATTATATTCACAACAACGGAGATGACAGGAGAGAATTTAAATCACACATCTCCACTAGTGATTACGATAAGTGCCAACAAAGAAGAAGGAAAATTAACAAAAACAAGGGAAGAATGGGCAATAAATAGAACTTTAGTGGATACAGGGAGTTCAGTGAATATAATGTTTTATCATGCATATAAAAAATTGGGGTACAAAGATGAAGAAATGACTTCCGCAACATGTCATATCTATGGTTTCGGCAAATCAATAACAAAACCTAAAGGGGAAATAAAAATACGAATTTTGTTGGGAGAAATTGAAACAAATGTGATGTTATGTGTAGTAGATATGGAATCACCATATAACATGCTGTTGGGAAGGCCATGGATACACGCAATAAAAGTTGTAGCATCAACATTTCATCAATGTGTCAGATTTCCTATGCCGAGTGGAATTGGCGAAATCAGAGGAGATACCAATAAAGGAAGAATGTATCATCAAATCGAAGTAAAACATTATGAAGAACAGGTGAAGAGGCGAAAAGATCGCAAGAAGATGGCAAAAGCAGCAAAAAAGGAAGAAGAATTTAGAACATACATGATAAGAGCGGAAGAAGGAAAAGGAATATGTGGTGAAGAGAGTGATCTCGCAAAGGAAATAAGAGGACCGACGCCCATGGGAGAACCGAAGGCTAGCTACATTGCGGCAGAACCAACAAAGGAAGTGAATATTAGAACTGAAGAAGAACACAAGATGTTAAAAATTGGGACTAAAATGGAGGCAGATGAAGAAAGAAAGACCGTTGATTTGTTGCGAGATTATAAAGATATTTTCGCATGGGATATGGATGAGATGCCTGGAATAGATCCATCTGTAGCATGTCATCAATTAGAGATTGATAAAAATGCCAGACCATTCAAACAAAGAATTAGAAAAATCGCAACAAAGATATCATCCTCAAATAGAAGAAGAGTTGCGAAAGATGCTTTATGCTTTGGCATTATTAGACAAGCAAAATACCCCGAATGGATAGCGAATATGGTCGTAGTTCCAAAAAGAAAAAAGGAATAAGAATTTGCATAGATTTCACCGATCTAAACAAAGCTTGTCCAAAAGATAGTTTTCCCTTGCCGGATATTCCGCGAGATGGTTGAATCGGCGACGGAAATGAAAGGATATCCTCCCTTGATGGATATAAGGGATACAATCAAATTCCTCTCGTTGAAGAAGACCAAGAACATACCGCCTTTTTCGCTCCAAGAGGATTATATTGTTACACAAAAATGCCATTCGGTCTGCGAAATGCCGGTGCAACGTATCAAAGGATGGTGGAGAAAGTGTTCGAACAATGGATACATAAAACACTAGAGGTATACGTGGATGACATGTTAATAAAAAGCAAAAGATCATGTGCGAGATTTGAAGGAAATTTTCGAACAAATGAGACATTTCAACATCAAAGTAAATCCAGAAAAATGTACTTTTGGAGTGGCATCTGGAAAAAATTTAGGATACATTGTGTCAAAAGAAGGAATACAAGTTGATCCTAGAAGGTACAAGCAATTCGAGACATGCCAACACCAAACGAACAGTAAAAGATGTGCAAAAGTTAAATGGACTATTATCTTCGCTAGGAAGATTCATCTCGAGATCATCTGATAAGTGCAAATATTTTTTCAACATACTTAAAAAGGGAACGAAATTTAGGTGGACGGATGAATGTGAAAAGGCATTGCAAGGAATAAAAGAACATCTAATGGATATATCAATATTACAAAAAGCGAGAAGAAGGGGAGGAATTACTAATTTACCTTGCGACAACCTCGCATGCACTAAGCGCGATATTATTGCGAATGGACGCGGGGTGGAAAAACCAATCTATTACATCAGCAAAACATTCAATGCTGCAGAGAAAAAACTATTCAAAAATTGAAAAATTAATTTTGGCATTAGTTTACGCAACGTTTAAACTTCGCATCTATTTCGAAGCGCACACGGTAAAGGTAATGACAAAAGTACCAATTGAGTCAGTAATGAAAAATTCAAAAAGATCGGGAAGGGTTGAAAGGTGGAATGCTCAAGTAAGTCATTGCAAACTCAAATATGAAGTGTTATCCTCACCAAAATCGCAAGTTGTAGCAGACTTTTTAGCGAATTTCCATTGGAAGAAGATGAGGCAGTGGAAGAAATGATGGATATAGAAGAATAACATGGAAATCCAAGGGATTTATTAACAGAGCCAAATAGATGGGAAATATTGGTAGATGGATCGTCAAATGGAGAAGGTAACGGAATTGGGATCATTATAATTTCGCCAGAAGGCAATAAAATGGCTTTCTCTTTCAGATTGGAGTTTTCATCTACTAACAATGAAACAGAGTATGAAGCTATAATACATGCTTTGCGATTTGCAATAGAAGTGGAGTTAGAGAATGTAAGAATTACTAGTGATTCTCAGTTAGCTATTCGCCATATAAAAGAAGAATATACTACAAATGAAGCATCCTTGAAAAAATACAAAAAGCTTGTTGAAGAATTGTCAGCGAAGATACCAAAAATAAAGTGGAGACACATATCAAGAAAAGACAATAGGCTCGCAGATGCTTTTGCTTTTATATCAAGTATGATGACAGATCCATCTGCGAGATGCATAAAAATACAAACACTTCAATCACCATCAATCAACAAAGAGGAAGAGGAAGAAGTAGAAGTAATGCTCATAGAAGATGAAACACAAAGATCCCATTGCGAGGATTGGAGGACAGAACTTCATGCTTATCTAATGAAAGGAGAAACACCAAGAAATAGATTAGAGATGCATAAATTAAAAAGCCGTGCAACAAATTATGAATTAAGAGACGGGGTATTGTACCGAAGATCCTTTAATGGACCCTCGCTCAGATGTTTAACACGAAAGGAATGAGAAGCAGTGTTAAAAATGCTACACAATGGGGATGCTGGCAATCATAGTGGCGGAAGATCTTTAGCACATAAGGCGAAAATGCAAGGCTATTATTGGCCATATATGCATGAAGATGCGAAACAAATATCAAGACGTTGCGAAGATTGTCAAAGACACGGAAAGAAAATACATGCACCAGGTGCACCGTTAACCTCTTCAACAAGTGTATGGCCTTTTGGAAAGTGGGGATTAGACATTGTAGGACCATTTTTACCAGGTACAGGGCAAAGGAGATATTTGATTGTCGCAACAGATTATTTCACAAAGTGGGCAGAAGTAAAAGCGGTACAACATATTCGCGATAAAGACATTTTACTTTCATATTCGAAAACATAATATGCAGATTTGGAATTCCAACACAGTTGGTATCTGACAATGGGAAATAGTTTGAGGGACAAAATATAGAATTACTGCTTAATGCATTTCAAATAAAATGTGGGAAATCAACTCCTTTATACCCGCAGGCCAATGGACATGCAGAAGCAACAAATAAAACAATCGCTGATATATTGAAGAAAAAATTAGAAGGGCATAATAAGGCATGGTGTGAGCAAGTGCATAATGCAGTATGGGCTCATAATAATGTTCCTGCGACAGAATTATTGCGAAATTAAGAAAGAATGTGCGAATATCTCGCAAATGAATTAACAAGAGATAACCAAAAATGAATGATTGAACAAATTGACAGAAATGAATGAGTGAGTGAATGGGACGAACCTTTATGGCGTACACCCTAGTTCGCGAATGATATTTCGTAAGAGGCAAATGTAAGACCTAAAGTGCGTCATATAAGGGGGTATCTCTTGACATGGCTCAGGGAAAAGGTTACACCGCCCTGGAACTGAGTCATGAAAATTTGGGGCCCATGAAAGCCTATCCTGGGAGATACCTTGGATTTCCAACTACATATATAAGGTTATACCCTGGTTGGACGACCGAGGGTCTCTTCCAAGGAGTCAGTGTATGCTCAAGGCGCCGAGGTACACGGTTGAGCCAAGAGTGCAGGACATTTGAAGTGTCTCGGCCATTCTTGGCAAGTCTTGGCACATCTTTTCTCTCGGCCCGAAGAAAACTCCACTTAGGGTGCAGTCTCGTAACCATAAACCCTATAGGTATAAGGCATAAGAGGCTGCGAAAATAACTGGTTGTTGTTAAGACCGGATGGGAGGAGCTAGTATTGTATGGCCGATGTACGCCTCCTTGAAGGGGAAACCAGGGAGATGATAAGGGCGGCACCCTCCATTAGGGAGCTGATAAGTGTCAAAAGACGACAATGTCATGGGGCTTTATATTCGCAATAACACTTAGGCCTGTCATATTGTCGCAAACAAAATATCCTGCAGAGGCAAAAATACTAAAGAAATGATAGGACAAGACCAATGGGTCATTACATGAAAGTGTAAGGACGTCCTGCGATTTTGTTGCAAGACGTCAATGTCATGGGACTTTATATTCGCAAAAATATTTAGGCCTGTCATATTAATGCAAAATGAGGGGTGTCAAAATAAGACCTTTAACTAGGAAGGCAAAATAAGACCACACAAAAACAATGATAAGGCAAGATCAATAGGTCAGTACATGAAAATGTAAAGACGTCTTGCGATCTTGTCGCAACAATGAATTTCAACATAAATAAAGCTAATGGAATAGCAATTATTAAAAGAAAGAAGAGTAACGCAGACGAGTACATACAAGAGTACCAAAAAAGATGATTGAAGTACATAAAGAAGCAACAGTACGAGAAGAAAGATTACAAGAGAAAATCATTTCTCAAATAGTAGCTTTTTCACCAGAAGGAGATGCTGGGTTTTCTTCAGCAATTTTATCTATATTTTCGCTATTTAATATATTTCCAGTAGTTCCTTCTTCACCTACATCTTCATTCGCGACATCATCATTGACAGTTTTATTGGGAGAGATAGTTTCTTCATTTTCGAGTTCTTCGCCACTATTATAATCATAATCGCTATCAGGAGGATTAGGAACTTCATCATCACTTACTTCCAGAGGTTCAACGACACACGGGATCAAGAGATTTAGATAGTAAAACATTATTCACAAGAACTTCGGCTCTAAGATGAAATTGACGAAGGAGTGCTTTCTGCTGATTTTTACTCTCTATATCTTTACAATCACGCATATAGTCGAATTTTCTTTACGCCTGTCGCGAGAACGCATAAGAGAAGCGACAGTATTCCATTCTCTTTGCGAATTTTTGAGTAGTCGGATTTTAAAGCAGTAATGGAGGAGTGAAGTTTTTTCTCAGACTCTGCAAAACAAAAAATAAAAGGAATCATACAAACAAAAAATATGAAGGCTTGATAAAGAAAGAATAGATGAGGCAGTCAACTTCTATGACTACCTTCCTTCTGCGAGGTAAGATGTTTGATTAAATCCGAACAACTATTCTCCAAATGATCCATGGCATTGTCAAAATTATCTCCAATTAAACCTTTCAGACGTGATCGCCAACTTTTTTCGTTGGAAACAAGTAAGGCATTTTCTTTTGCAAGGGAAGAATTGGACTTTTCTAATTTGGAACATTGATCCTTGAATTGGTTTGCCTTTACACTTAAGATTATTCTACCCTGAATAAGTTTATCCTTCTCGTGATAAATTCTTCAAGTTGATTTCTCAAACAGCAAAGAGATTGTTCTTGCTCTTTACATAATTTTTGATAAACATCGATTATTGCGAGTAAATCGCCACCTTGTTTAACAGAGTTCGCTTTCTTGAGAAAGAGTTCCATTCTCATATGATAAAGTTTCCAACTCCAAATTAGCTTTAGTCAAAGAGTAAGAGAGGCGAGATAATTCATTACTTAATGAGTCTTGTTTCGAGATAAATCGGCATTTTCTTTAGAAAGATTATCTATTTGATCAACGAGAATATGTATGAAGATTATCTAATTGGTTATATTGCTCCATCCAAGCATCTCTATCAACTCGAACTTCTTCAACAAGTAGATTCCAATCGATATATCTCCATTTTTCGTTTACGGTTTAAAGCTTGAAGGGCGAACAAGGACTTGAGTCTTAAAAAAAAAAAAAAAAAAAATGGACAATACAGAGGCAAGAGTATACCTTTTAATTCTTCATTCTTCTTGCGAAGATTATCACGATCCAGCGAAATATTTTGAAGTTATTGATTCTCAAGATGGAGAATATTATATTTTGCAGTCATAGCTTGGAGATCATTCTTCAAAGTGTTAATTTCTTGTTCCAAGGATGTTTGCGAAATTCTATCAGGGCCAAGATGTTTGCTCAAAATCTCGCAAATGTCAGACTTGATAGGGTCGACAGAAGTCTTCTTAGCATCGTTCACAATATCTGATAGGACTTTGAAGGCCACATCTATTCCTTCTAAATTTTCTTTAGTAAGAGGGATTTGCTCAGAAAAGGAAGTAACGGTGATAGAAGAAGGAAGAGATGAATCACCTTTTGTTAAAGGAATATCATGAGAAGAAGAAATCTCGTGAAGGTTAATGACAGGAGGAATGGTAGAGGCATTAACAATGGAAGAAGAAATAGGCTCATTCGCAATGGGACTGTTATGAGGGAGTTGATCTATGAGAAATTCAGGCATAGAAGTGTTATCTTTGGAAGAAACAGTAGGGATATATTGCGAAGATTTCGCAGTAGAAGTTGTAAGTTTGAATGTAGGAAAAGTAACAGAAGGCGCAACAGATTTAGAATGGCGAGGCTTCTTGGGGGACTTATCAACATTTTTGTCATCCTGCGAATTACAAGCTAAATAAGAAACAGAGGCAACAATATTGTTATTAAAAAAATAAATATTTCTTAAATACCTTGTTACTCGCAGGCTTTCTTTTAGAGGCCGTGGATTTCGGTTGCGAACCCAGGGAGATATTAGGATTCACAACGGTGAACTTGGTGCTAGATTTGTTCTTGCTAAAACAAAAATGGCAGAGGAGCCATTAAAAGAAGAAAGTTATCAAAACAAAACAACTTAAATAAGAGAGATCAATCACAAAATGATCAGATTCAGCAAAATTAACAAACCTTGATGCCATAGAAAGAGTAGCAGAAAAATAATAGCAGAAAAACGATGAAGAAGATGATGAAGAAAAGCGTGAGAAAAATAGTTGCGATTTATGAAGAAGACGAAGTAAAAGAAAAGAAATGCTTTCACAAGGAATCCTCCTTTAAATAGACGATAAAAGAGTAACCGGATAACATTAAATGTACCGGTAAAAAGGGAAGTTTTAGATACGTGTAGACAGTCATTCCTAAATTCACGGAATCTTGTCGGCAAAAAATTGATAGAAAATAAACGATTGCGATCACGTCAAAATATTGGTTCTCATGACATTCTCTCCATCGCAGAGAAGACATGAGAAGAGGCAAGATGTAGGATCAGAATATCGCGAAATTAATACCTCGCGAGATCAATCAACAACCGCATTGCGAGGGCGTCGCAGAAGAATAATATAAATGACGCAATGTGACGACAGCCAAAACATTAGAAAGATGTGAAGACTCAGCGAAATTCAGGATTGTCGCGAGAATTAATACATGTACACTTGCGATATTTCGCAAGTCATTCCCGAAAATAAAGGACAACTTAGCTGTCATCCACTGTGTACTACCCTATATAAAGGGTTGAGTAAGTCTGTTGTAGGGGAGAGTTCTTTTTGAATTGTTAAGCAAGTTATTAGGAGAGAGAAAGTTTTAGAGTGATTGTAATTCTATAACTCATTTCTATTTTATATTGTAAAGATTCAAGTATTCAATCAATAGGAATCATAATCATTCATCTTAAAATGATTTAATTGTGTATATTCTAGTGAGGGGTGTAGTGTAGGATTTCCTGCAACTACATCCTTATTCTCCGTGATACTGTTAATTCTATATAGAAAAACATCGAGTGAGAAAGTCACTCAATTTCTTTTCTTTTTTTTTGGACGAAAATGTTGCAACAAATAAAATGTATGTCCAAACATATAAAAACTTTCGATATTATTAGATATGCAATCATATTATATCCGATTTTATTTTAGGGAATATGTGGATACAGTGTCTCTCTATATAAAGCATTTGACGCAAAAGCCAAACCCTGTTATCCACGTACTACTCTTCCTGGATTTTTTTGTTCTTGCAATTTATGATTTTTTGTCTGATCTAATTTGGGTTTTTGGTTTGCAGGTACCTCGATCATGATTCTGTGATAAACATTTTTTGCAACCGGTGGTATGTCAAGCAATATTAAGGTATAAACTATTAATTACTCTTGCAAATATTTTTCCGGTATAAAACACCATTTTGTTTTTTGATCCTCACGTCTTATAGATGCATCAAGACGCGGATTGTTTTCTAATATGCACGTCTTATCGATGCATCAAGACGAATTTTACAACTCTTATTATTGTTTATTTATGTAATCGATCAAAGCAGAGATATTGGTGTACCTCTTCTCACTATATTGACAATAAATCAAAACACGCGATGATCATAAATACTGATTTGAGGTATATTTCATGATTTGTATATTTTTTTGTGGGTAGGCATTGTATTTTGTAGGTATTAAAAGTAGTGCAGCCGATGGAATTGTTGTCTTTAAAAATCAGCTTGGGTAAGTCAAAAATAACATTTTTAGAGTTCCTCTCGCAGCTTTCTATATAAAACGTGTGAGCAGAATCCAGAACTCATTTTTTTGTCTGTTTCAATGATACACCTAAAGTTTTTGTATTTGTTTCTGATTTTGCTTTTGTTTTTGTAGGGCTTACCGGTGATTTGTAATTTTTTGTTTTCAATTTATTTTTTGCAGGGTCTATCGAGGTGACACAATTTTTCTATTTGACTTAAATGTCGTTTGTTTCAGGAGATCGTGGAAAGTGCATTCATATGATATTAAGATCATCACAAGAAGTGCAAATGATTGCCAAGGCTTCTCTCCTTCGAGAACAGCTCGGATCTTTTTTTTACTATCGTTTCTAAATTCTCATTTTATAGTCGAAAAGTTGCTAGGGTTTTGTTATCATTGTTTTGATCATAATTGTTTTTCTTTTGTAGTTCTTTCTGAAAAATAGACTAATTGTTGTACTGATGCTCACATTAATATTGCATGATCCTTGGTTTTCGTTAGTTTTATAAACGTCATAGAAATGGCATTTGATTGATGCTGCTTCACTCCTTCAAAGACATCTCTGGTAATTTTTATTATGCGGATCTTATTGATAATGAATGAACGAGTTAGAGGAGGCATTACTAAGTGTTGAGTAGAGGAGTTTCTTATCGTCCTTAGAAGTTTTTCTTCATTTTGTTTTTAGAAGTAAAAAGAACTGTAATCATTATCTTTGCTTTACCGTGAATACCTCAGTAAACATTATATTAAGATTTTCAGGTGACAAACATAATCTTCCCAACGGATTGAGAACTCTAATGACGCGATACATAAGGTAAGGGATGTGTTAATATTTTATAAAAACATCCGATCATTATTCTTCTAAAATATAAAATGTAAAATTTTCTGAGAAGCCAGAATTTGATAATGTCGTTGCGTAATATATTGTACATATATAAAAGAATGGCAACATAGAGAAATTGTAGTGAACCCTTACAAAAAAACCAATTTGAAAAATCAAGGTTCATTACATCTCATTTTTGTGTTTTTCTCCTGTAGGTTGAGATGCAGTGACAAGTTTTCTTTATGGAACTTGGCAAAGAAATTCATACCAACCAATAACTTTGTACATACTTTGCAGGTAACGTAGACATGGAATTAAGGACACGGTAACTGAACTGCAGAAATAATTGTTGATGTGGGGAACCCAAAAATCCAAGTGAAGAATTCCAGTAAGTATTACCTCTTTTATTTGCCGATCGAAGAATTACATTTTTTGTCGGACAAAATCAATTTATGGGCCCTTTCAAGGTTAAACATTTCACCTTCGATATATGAATTAAAGACTGTTTAGTTGTTCATGTATGGGACGAGATCAATTCGCTAATTCATCATCTTCTTATTCTTCTTTTTTCATCAAGCTTGGTGGAACAATTGTCTTACCCGAAAATCCTGCAGCTCGGAATACTTCCAAGGGTAGTGAAAAAACATTTACTGCACCCAAAAATTTACCGCAAATGATTATCCCAAAACATGTCCCTCTCCATGTAGTGAAAAAACGTGGTCCAGGATATCAACAAGGCATATCTCATTTAAAGTTTTCATGCAAGAGATCTGAAATACCATGTTTGGGGAATCGTCAACCCATTCACCAGAGCATTTTATGGAGACAAGTGGGAGATGTTGCAAAATTAAACCTGGCAAATTTCTAAACTTTGTTTTTAAAAGAATCTGATTTGGATTTTGGAGCAACACCTTTAATTGTGGATGCATACTATAACAGTCATTTCTTCTTTTTTGTGTTGCACATGTTTCCTAGCAATGTCAACAGGTCTGGACAGTGAATGGAGGGCGATGATTTTATGTTGTTATGTCCAGAGGTTTTTTTTCTTTTTTTTTTTGCAAGTCTTATGATGCATAAAACGAGTTCTACAACTATTATTAGTGTCTATTTCGGTTGCTGCTTAACATGTTGTTAAGTCCGGAAATAAAGGTAGGTTCAACTGTTATTATGCAGGTACGTTCATATGATTATTTTTTTTAAATTTTCTCTTTTGATGTTTTTTGTGTTGCTAATCAAGAAGAATAAGGTGACGATGAATTAGCGAATATGATGAATGAGGCATTGAATATGAAATCAACAAGGAAGAATCCGTGAAGAAGATTCATTTATGATGATTTTAGATAGTTCACTTTCTCAACTTATTTTTAAATATTTCACCGTTTTATCGATGATCTTATGTTTACGGGCTACGGCCGTGTTTTATATTTTGGTTAGTGTAGTGGATGACTAATAAACTAAAATTAGTCTTCTTTGTTTTTTTTTTTTTTTTTTTTTTTTTTTTTTTTTGCTAACTGAAACTGTTGAGATTATAGTCCCACACAATATGGGATTATCTAGATCCTGCGGTTTATAATTCCTTAGATCCTCTCCACCCATTGCCCATTGGTTTTGAGTTAGAGGCCCGCAAACTTTAATAATGCTTTTAACAACTTAAATAGATTTGCCTACAAATACTATGAATTTGTAGGCAACATTGGCCCATTCAAGCACATGTTTTTCCATCGATTGATTTACCTGATGATCAATGGACAAGTTTTTTTTCTAGGATCGGGTGAGTCACGCTCTGCGAATCGGTGACTGACTCGACGAAATTTTCTTCCCAAACCTAGAATTCTGAGCTCATTCTTCATTAATTGAGGTGATTTTTCTTTGATTTTTCTTTGATTTTTTCTTCATTTTCAATGATTACTGGTGATTAGGTGGTGTGGATCGATCAATAATTGTCTTAAATCCACTTCAGTCAATGGTTCAATAAATGTAGATATGTCTAACGTTAGTAATAATGGAGTTTCAAACAAAGTTCCATCGATTGATTTACCTGGTGGTCTATTTGAAGAGGGTTTGAATCCGTGGAAATTTTCATTAATTGGTAGATTGAATTTACAGAAAATTAAATTTGTGGATGCTGCTATTATTTTGAGAAATCAATGGAAATTGGTAGGAGACTGTAAACTTATTCCTTTAGGAAAAGGTTATTTCACTATCAAATTGGATAATGAAGTTGATCGTAAAATGATCAAATCTGGGTTATGGGAAGTAACTGATCAAGTTATCAAAATCAGAAATTGGGTTTCTAATTTTCGTCCTGAATATCAAAGAACTTCAAAAGCTCTGGTTTGGGTTCGTTTTCCAGGTTTGGGGTTAGAATTCTGGAAGGAGAAGATATTGTTTAAGATATGTCAAGATATTGGTACTCCAGTTAAAATTGATACATCAACAACAAAATGTGAAGTGGGCTACTATGCCAATGTACTGGTAGAAGTAGATTTTGATCATTCCTTAGCTAATAAAATCCAGATCAACACCAAATATGGAGGTTTCTTTCAAGACATCTTAATTCCAGATTGTCCAAAATTTTGTCACACTTGCAGAATTATTGGTTATCTGATCTCTGAATGTAGAGTGGAGAAAAACAAGAGTCAATCAATGGGTAAACCTATTCAGCAAAACAATGTAAGACAAACTTTTTCTCCTTCTACTCATAGTCCTTTTGATATATGTGATAGATCTGAAGTGGAGAAGCAGGTCAATAATAATGAGGTGGTACAAACAACTAGTTCAAGTTTTATTAACCCAATGGAAGTAGATTCAATTGTGAGCAGCATTACTCCTCCAATTCAACAAAGAGTTAAAACTCCTGAGCCATTATCTACAGTAGGTGGAAGATTTAATACCTTGTCTCCAAATGAAAAACATGAAGAAGATGAAGATAGTATTGAGGAAGAGATTATGGCTGAATTAGAGCCACAAAAATTGATTCAAATAGCATATTCTACTGATTTAGAAAACAGTGTTGTTAAATTTGTTGACTCTGGTTCAGGAAAGGTTACTTCAGAGCCAGTTGCTTTTACTTCTTGGTCTTCAATAGCTTCTAATTCAGCTGGAAAAAGTAATTCAAATGCAACTGCTACACCTGACAAGTATATTCCTGGTATAACAGTAACTTCCAAGTCAGCTGGAAAAAGTAAAACCAAAGAAACTACTACACCTGAAAAGTACAATCCTGGTATAACAAATGAAGCTGCTCCACCTGACAAGCATATTACTAGAAACACTCAAAAGGTAACAAAATACTCCCTCCGTTTCTGGAAAAGAGATACTTTCACTTTTTCAATTTGACCTATTTTTAGGCTAAAATGAAAAAGTGAAAGTATCTCTTTTCCAAATACAGAGGGAGTACAATTTTAGGAAAAATGTTGGTAAAGGAGGTCCAAAAAACCTCCAACCTTCAATATGAAGATTCTTTTTGGAACTTAAGGGGTCTTAGAAGAAATAGGGCCCAACAAAAGCTGAAAACTTTAGTTAATCAATTTTCTCCTACTTTAGTTTGGATTGCAGAACCACATATACATTGTACTCCTTCTTTTTGCCATAAACTGAACTTGCTTGGAATGCAATACATGGCAATTCATAATACTTATTCTAATCACAAAGGTAACATTAGGTTATTTTGGAGCAATTCCATTTATACTCCTTCAGTGGTATCTATTACAAGTCAGATGATAACAGTAACAATAGGAGATGTTCTGGTCTCAGGTGTTCATGCTAGTGTTAATATGGTGCAAAGAAGATTTCTTTGGTTTGAAATGCATATGATAAGTGATCTTAAAAAACCTTGGATTGTGTTGGGGGACTTCAATGCAGTGCTTTCAATTGAAGAAAAAGTGGGTGGTAGAACTCCTTCTAGAAGATCAATGCTAGATTTTAATGAATGTGTGGATCAATGTCAGTTAATTCAAGCTCCCAAAAATGGTCTGGATTATTCTTGGTCAAATTGCCAACATGGAGATAAAAGAATATTATGCCATGTTGATAGAGCTTTTTTTAATATGGAATGGTTGCAAAATTATCAGGATTGGGGATATAAATTTGGTCTCATAGTGGCATCAGATCACTCACCTTTACTTTGATGTTGTGTCAATATACCTAAACCAAATAATGCTCCAATGAGATTTCAAAAAATGTGGCTTGAATATCTAGGGTTTTTGAAGTTGGTAGAAGACAGTTGGACAACACATTTGTCAGGTGATCCTGCTTTTGTGTTTATGCAAAAACTTAAAAGACTTAAAGCAAATTTTAAAAGAATGGAACTGGAGTGTGTTTGGAAATGTACAAACAAAAATCAAAGAAGCTGAGGAGAATGTCAGAGCCAAAGTTATTATATCAGATATGGATCCTCATAACACTGATGCCTTAAGTGCTTTAGTACAGGCTCAAAATGAGTATAATTCAAGGGAAACTCAATATAGTACTATGATGAGGCAGAAATCAAGAATTAAATGGGTGAAGGAAGGATTAGCAAATACTCAGTTCTTTCATACTAATATCAAAGTGAGACACTCCAAAAATCTAATTACTGAACTGGAAGATGAAAATGAAAATCTTGTATCTGATCAAGAACAAATTGCAGACCTTTTGGTTAAGTTCTTTGAAAGAAAATTTCAGTATCAAGAAGCTACAATTGATGAGTCATTACTTGCTGTATATCCAAAAATTATCACTGATGCTGATCAGCAGATGCTTGAAGCTTTACCAACTGCAGAAGAAATCCATCAAGCAATCTTTGATATTGATGAAGAAAGTGCTCCAGGTCCTGATGGATTCTCGGGTATGTTTTACAGAAAATGTTGGAACATTATTCAGCAAGACTTTGTTGAAGCAGTTCAATTCTGTTGGAGAAGAAAATTTATTCCTAAAGGTCTTAATTCCAATTTTTTGGTTCTTCTACCAAAGGTTCAAGGAGCTAAAAAGCCTAATCAATTTAGACCTATAGGGTTAAGTAATGTGAGCTTCAAAGTATTTACTAAAATCATTACAGCTATAGGATGGGAACCTTGATCTCAAAACTTATATCTCTTCAGCAGGTAGCCTATATTAAAGGCAGAAGTATTCATGAGCAAATACTTATGGCTTTAGAACTTGTGAATGAAATGAAAACAAAAAGAAGAGGAGGCAATGTTGGCTTAAAATTAGACATATCTCAAGCCTATGATTCAGTTAACTGGTCCTTCTTATTTAAAGTACTTCAGCAATTTGGTTTCTCATCTACTTGGTGTCAGTGGTTGCAAATTTTATTTGAATCTGCAAGAATTTCTGTAATGGTAAATGGTGGTCCAAGAGGTTTCTTTTCTATGGGCAGAGGTTTAAAGCAAGGAGATCCATTGTCTCCTATTTTGTTCATTCTAATGGAGGAGGTGCTAAGTAGAGGAATAACCCAGTTGGTGCAATCTGGAAAAATGCAACCAATGGTAAATAGAAAAGGTATTCATCCTACTCACTTAATGTTTGCTGATGATGTATTCATTTTCACTAATGGTTCCAAAAGATGTTTAGATAGTCTGCTTAAGCTTCTCAAGCAATATCAAGACTGCTCTAGACAAATCATTAACAGAACCAAAAGTAAGTGCTTTGCTGAAGGTTGTTCTCAAGAAAGAAAGTTGCAAATTTCAAATTTTGTACATATGGATCTTACAACTTTCCCAGATAGATACTTAGGTGTAACTTTCCCAGATAGATACTTAGGTGTCATGCTAATGCCTGGTAGAGTTAAATCATCTACATTGTGGTCAATTGTGGAAATGATGCAATCCACATTAGCTACATGGAAGGGCAAGTTGTTGTCATTTCATGACAGATTGGTTTTAATCAAGTCTGTCATTTCTAGTTTTCCTCTATACTCTATGGCAGTTTATAAATGGCCTAGCTCCATAATTATGAGGAACTTTCCGTGGTCAGGTGATTATGACGTAAGGAAATATGATATTTTGGCTTGGCAGAAAGTGTGAAGGAGAATTGGGCATTAGAAGACTAGAAGTGGTTAATAGAGCATTGTTAATGAGAATGATGTGGAAAATGCATTGTGACGGATCAGAGAAATTTTGCTTCCAGCGGGTCAGGTTACGGTCGCTTGGCAAGCTTCGACTCTATGATACGCCACTCAAGGAAAAATTTCGTTCACTAATAATCTTGCACACCGTAGAAATCTCATTAGTCTCAAACTCAGAATTCTATGAGCATATGTCCCATACCAATAACTTATAATACTTCATTAGAAATCTTGCACACCTTAAAACATTTCGTTCACTAATAATACTCATAAAATTTGACAAGGGTTCCAATTTCAAAAAAATAAGGGACGGCCGATTGCCTAAAATCAGATTTGGCCAGTTGCCAACCCAATAACTTATACGGCCACTTGCCGATTCTAACAATTATACGGCCAGTTGCCAAAATTAACACGGGCCAATTGCCCAAAAATAACAGACGGCCAGTTGCCAAAATTAACACGGGCCAATTGCCCAATAATAATGGACGACCAGTTGCCAAAATTAACACGGGTCAGTTGCCCAATAATAACAGACGGCCAGTTGCCAAAATTAACACGGGTCAGTTGCCCAAAAATAACAGACGGTCAGTTGCCAAAATTAACACGGGCCAGTTGCCCAAAAATAACAGACGGCCAGTTGCCAAAATTAACACGGGCCAGTTGCCCAAAAATAACAAACGGCCAGTTGTCAAAATTAAGGTAGTTCTGGTTACCATCCATCATTGGCCAAAAATAACAAACGGCCAGTTGTCAAAATTAAGGTAGTTCTGGTTACCATCCATCATTGGCCAGATGCCCATGATATATACTTGCCAAGGTTGCAATCATCTCTGAATAGATGGTATGAACTACAAAGTAGTAACCAAGACTTTCAGATGATATGAACAACCTTGTACAGTTGTGCTGAACCGCATAGAGGCTGCCTACGTACCCTCTCCGTTGCTCGAAGGGATCAAGCACGACCGTAGTTCGTCGTTTTTGTTTAGATAGTATGAACTACACATAATAGTAGCAACTATCTCTCATCAAATATCAAGTAAACTTAATTGAGGAATATGTATAAGCATACATAAGAAAGCAGCATAACCCAAAAATATGGACAGTAGTCTGTCTATATATTTCAAACCATAATTTGTGGTAAACTATCTTTCCCTGCACATATAAGCACAGCAAGCTAAATAACCCAATCAATTAAGTACTCACCTCACAACCACATCAAGTACATTTATAAAATCTATATAAACAGATCCGAATCCAAGTAATTATGATTACTAAAACTACAACTGTATTTCCCATTGGCATGGAATTACTATTAACATATATGCCGGCTATACTATCAATACAGTTCAGAAAATTAAGCTAGCAATACTAATAAATTAAGTTACGACAAAATTTATGGAATTAGATTGATTTCAGTAGAAACAAGTACCCAGATCAGACTTGGTGTCATATAAAATGACCAAGTGAGCTAGTAGGCTCATTTCTGATATCTACCGGGAACCCTCAAAAAGAGAGTCCAAAAGGTGAAGCACCATACTACACACTCAAATATCAGTATGAGCTATCCAAAAAGTCCTTGCACTGTATTTCAACGATAAAAGTCTATACATGTTACGTTTAAGATGTATATGATGTACATCTTGGTTAAAAGAACAAATCATTTTACTAAATCGAATTCAATATTCGAATATGGGACCATAAAATGTGAAAACTAGAATCTGTGAATGACGTCACAATAAAATGAAATATGAACAGAAAGAGAAAAGCGAAAGTAAAAGTAACAGCGCAAGCACGAATACCCTGTGATCTTGTGTAAGTTACAAGCATGACTATTTTTTAGCACAAATCAAGTTCAATCTCTAGAAATGTAATTTTTACTCAATTGCACCGCATCTCAGAACGAAGGAGATTGGATACCACACGGTACAACTGAGACAAAAAGGTGCCATCTCATTTTGTTTCCCAAATTCTGGCACAAACGTCTAACGGGGTATAAATAGCATCTCCACCTAAAAAGCTACTAAAAATCTACCAACAGTATACCTTCCCCATAGATAATCAAAGAAATGATGTTCTCAAAATATTTCCTTTGGTTTTCAGAATCAGCAGCAACTTAATTAAAGAGTTTTGAATTTATTAAGTCAAGCCCTTGGCTATCGAACGATTAGTACTAGCTAGGGAATGAGCTACTGGCAACCATGTCAAGTGTAACAATTAACATTTTCGTACCACGTCCTCGATGTCTAAAATATATATAGAATCACATAGAGATTTCATTTTACCATTAAGCTATTCTAAACAAGTTTCCACACTATTCAGCCACATACGTATGTAAAGTATGAATACTAAGTGAACTGATAGCACAAAAATGAACTATCTCCAGGTTGTGTTCAAAATGTTTCATTATGTTTAATCAGTACATGTATATATACTACACATGATGATGCACGCACATGTACACTAATTTTCCACTACCAACTTCTCAATCTTGACAATAAGCACCAATTATCATATTTCAAGTATACACAAAGCTAGGATATCTAGTCATTCAGAGACAAAGCTAGGATATCTAGTCATTTTTTATTTTTAAAAACATAATACCACCAACAGAAGTGATGAAAATATAATCTTCAAAAGAAAAGAAGATGGTAATGTACCATAAAAGTGAGCATGAACTAAGGCAACCATCTCCAAATACAAAATCCGTTAGTGGCGTCATTCGGTGGAGATGGTGGAGTCGCAACAAACACCACAGTAAGAGCAATTCATATTATAGGGGTGAATCTAAGTGGGTCTTCATTTCCATCATTTACATAAAGCTTAGTCAAATAATCAAGAAAGAGAATAATACTCCCTCTGTTTTTGGAAAAGTGATACTTTCACTTTTTCATTTTAGCCTAAAAATAGGCCAAATTGAAAAAGTGAAAGTATCTCTTTTCCAGAAACGGAGGGAGTAACAATTATTCGTGAGGTTCGGATGAGAGTTGAGCATTACATGGTACTATGTAAAGCAAAGAACCAGTACACATCCATAAACAAGGACCATTCATCCTACTAATTTTAGTGATCAGTTGAGAATCCTAGGTCTCGTCACCCTTAGAATTCCCATTTTACATCAATGACATCACATAAAATAAACTAAGAAAGTTTAAACCCAATCCTAGGGCAATTTAGTGAGATAGAAAGTTTAAACCCAAGCCTAGGGAAATTTAGTGAGATAATGATGGACGAGTGGGGCTATAAGGGATTCCCGTTTTTACAGATTGCAGTCCCAAATCATTCAAGTTTTTCAGTAGCTAATGTAATACGATTGTCTTGAAATTTTTACGGTAGCCCAATGTCTCGTCTTGCTAAAACATATTCAAAAATCACAGTATTCTAACGGTTGGATCTTAAGATATGATACTAAACGTATCTTGGGTTTAAATGACTTACTGCTGCACCTTTACCTATACATCTATCCAGTGAAGCTGAAGATGTCAATCAGTATCAGCACCATAAAATATATAGCACCAATACCCTATTGGTTCACTACTTGAATCATTTCTTTATCATCATTCATCAAGACTAAGTAGTACATATATATCTAACTATTCAAGTACATCCTTAACATGAACATAGAAGTTTTACTTCAAGAAAATGAATAATACCAATATGATACGACAACCAAAGTTGCTTAAACAGAAAGCTAGTCAAGTAGTTGATTGGCATAAAAAGAAATGTGTTGAAACAATTAATGTAAAAAGATGGAACTCCATCTCTACAGTATGTTCTAGAATAACATTGATAGTAATGATAAGAGGGTATATTTTTCTGACCTCTGTAAACGGGTCTGTAGGCAGTTCCATGGGTGTTTAGAAGAACCCCTCCCTTTCTCTCTTCTTTCAGGCATTTGGCCAAACACTTGATGTGCAATTTAGTGGTAGTCCACAAAATGGTGTTCACTTGGATATAAACCCAACAATTTCTGCCATGCACTAAATCTATACTACTCTAGTCAGTTTCTCAAGTTGAAAGAACAAAGAATTCATCTTCCCCATTTACAATCGAACCAAGCTTGAACGCCATTAGCAACTTTTTGTGACTATATCTCCATGGAGCTTACTCATGCATGATTCAGTCAATTTATCTGAATTTTATCCAATTATCAGAGAAGCAGAAGATGAAAAATAGAGAAAGAAGATTAAATCCCCAGGTTTCTCTCGGTTTCTTACTGAATCTCAAACTAAAACCAACCAAATTTGATACCACTCTCTAACCCAAGCTTCATTTTTGTTTTTAAATCCTAAATCTCATCTTGGTTCCTCTTACATGACATCTCCATTCATGAAACCAGCCAGCAACAATAACTTAACGGATTTCTATCTCCAAAATCTTCCTAGCTTAGTTTCGTTTATTGCATGGACTAGATTAAAAAAAAAAAAAAAAAAAAAAGAATCCT
The DNA here is from genome assembly GCA_023531295.1 of Papaver armeniacum. NCBI lineage: Eukaryota > Viridiplantae > Streptophyta > Magnoliopsida > Ranunculales > Papaveraceae > Papaver > Papaver armeniacum. Next base: position 1,478,401 of record JAJJWW010008641.1, on the reverse strand, counting down.
CCCTTTCCCTTGTTTTCTCCGACGGGATCACACCTTGGACATGCGTTCGACTGCATGGATTATTATTCCAACACCCAGGATTTAGATTAAAGCAGACACTTCTACTTAAAGACTGAATATAATTCTTGAGGCATCCTAAAATTATAATTCATGTGTTCTACTTATAAATGAACGCGTAATTGGGGGATATATAATCTAATTGGGGGATATGAATTACTTCCCCCAACCCATGGTGTGTGCTAAGGGGTGACTTTTGGGGGCGAAAATACTAAAATACCCTTCCCACAAAATAAAAATCAAAAACTTAAAATCAAAAAACAAAATCATATCCCCATTTCCATCTCCACTTCTTATTAATCTTATTTAGGGGTGGAGCTTTGAAACCCAAATATTTCCCATTCCCTTTCAAATTCTAAACTCTCCCCACTCTATATCAAATTCTCTTCTCCTCACTTTGGAAACCAATTTTTTTTTTTATTCGGAAGTGATGAAGATCATGCTGAAAGTGATGATGACCTTTCAAATTCTAAACTCTCCCCACTCTATATCAAATTCTCTTCTCCTCACTTTGGAAACCAATTTTTTTTTATTCGGAAGTGATGAAGATCATGTTGAAAGTGATGATGACCATGCCGGAATTGATGAAAACCATGCCGGTATCATGTTCCGGCATATGGTCTTCATCAATTCCGGCATGGTCTTCATCACTTCCGAATTGAATTTTTTCTGGTATTAATCAGTCCACTTCCGGCATAGAAAATAAAGCAACATGGTATGCCGGAAAACAATACCGGCATGGTCTTCATATCAACTAACCATGCCGGCAGTGGACTGATTAATACCAGAAAAAATTCAAAAAGGAAGTGATGAAGACCATGCCGGAATTGATGAAGACTATATGCCGGAACATGATACCGGCATGCTCGAGAATTTCCTATCAATGCCGGTAGTCAAGTGAAAAAAAAAAATCAACATTCTGGATACTTTTCATCCTGTTCCGGCATGGAAATTTAAGCTAAATACTATGACGGAACATGTACCGGCATGCTCGAAAACTAGATTACCATGCCGGTACCTGTTCAAAACCAGAAAAAAATCAAAATTCTGATAGTGGCAAACAATTTATGAACATTGTGGCAAAAAAATTATGAACATTTCCAACAATTGCCCGCATGGGTTTTTGGTTGAATACCATGCCGGCACCAAGCTTTTTCAGCTGCAACAATGGTGGATTCAAAGAAGAAAAATCAATTTTTCAACCTCTTATTAGCGGTAATTCTCTCATCACAATCATCTTCCATTTTCAAAAAAAAAATTCCACTCAATTGTGAGTTGTTATCATTAATCGAAGATTGAAGATATGATTGTTGTTGTAATTGAGTTAAAGATTCAGAGAATTTCAAGTCTCTCATCACAATCATCTTCCATTTTCAAAAAAAAAAAAAATCTACTCAAAATTTTTTTCCCTCTAAACTAACACACACAAATTCAAATAAACATAAATACACAAATTATATCCCCCAAATCATTAATATTTTACTAATCAGGATTAATTACTAATTATGATTAGGGAGGGTTAGATTAGGAATTAATAATTTAATTATATAAGGGGTAACCCAGCTAGGATATTTGGATCCCTATTTTGTCATTTAGTCATATCCCCCAATTAGATTATATATCCCCCAATTACGCGTTCTTATAAATGTGTAATTATGTTAAGAATATCTGGGGTGAATCTCATTTATTTTTGGGATGCCCTTGTGTCTAGCCCTATAAATAAAGGCTCTAATGTTTGTATATTATACGGATGAATAAGATTTTGCTCTTCTTCTCCCTCTCATATTTGTGTCTCTTTCTCTCGTTCTTTATTTCACAAGACATTATCATGCACGTAGCTCTACAGATTGAGCAATAATTTTTGTTTTTTTTCACAAACACTAATTAGTTTTCAATCATCGTTAATGGTTTTATTTTAATCATATGTGTTTCTACTTGGGTACTGGATTGATTTGTTTTTCTTATAATCAAATCATAAGTATATTTGTGAATATTTTTCTTAATTCTTTTTGTATCACCTAATTTATGTCTATTGTCTATCAAATATCGATATATGATGATACCGTATAATCGGCATAATTTTATCACTGTCGGTCAAGCTTTCGTAGTATATATATATATATGGACCCCTATTTTTTTAGGGTTTATATATATACTGTTTATAAAAAGAACATTGATTTTAACTTTGACAGCAGCCGCGGGGAAAATATTTGTAGCCCAATTCTTAATTTTCTTTTATCACTAACCCATCATTAAAAATGTATGTATGTAAAACCCATATTCAGGTATACTAAGACATGATTACAATACTAACCTTTCACTTAACTGAATAAATTAATATTCTCGGTTATCATTATCCCGACAAAACTGGCCGCCATAAGAAAACCATTCATTATCCCGACAAAACAGCCATAGGAAAACCACATTTTCCCTTTGACTGTATTATCCAGGAAGCAACTGTCTCGGCTGAAACCCCGTTCATTTAGCAAGTCTTTCCGCGGTTTTCCCAAATTATCACCTTTTTCTAGAGTACTACCATAATTAATTCCTTAAATTATAAAGTTATTATGTCCGAGTTCTAAAATTTAGCTTTTGGCAAAGTTCAATGGTGCAACATGAAATCATAAGATATACAGACATGAAATGGTGAAAATATAAATTGTTGGTGCAACATCCAAACAGCAACAATATGTACTGTTTTTTACGTTCTTGGAGTTACAATTGGAAAATTAAATTATCATGAGACGCCGTCAAAAACCTTTTTGCTTTGTTCTCTAAACCGCCAAAAAAGCCAAGAGTTAGAATTCAAAACATGAAAACATAGTTGAATAGATTTTTTTAAACAATGAAACTTTGATCTTTCACCCCAAGTAACTGATGATAATTTGAGTTTTCGCCATGGGATTAGGTCATAGTTGGATTTTCACATGAAATGAAAGGGAAAATTTGAACTTTCACCTATGAAATGAATGATGAAAGCTAGATTTTTCACTTGAAAATTTCAGTTTTCACTGATGCAGTCGGTCGTGATTAGTGAAAATACCATTTTTCATCCGCAAAAATTGGGAAAATTTCAGTTTTCACCTGTAATTAGTGTTAGTTGTAGTATCAGTCGCAACTGGTGATAATCATTGTTTTCAACAGGCCACTTTCACTAAAATCTAGAAACCAAAAGAAATTGGAAAGATCGAATGATCCGTAAGGTAAATAAAACGTACAAAATATCAAATAACAAAGGTAGGTGCTTGGCAAAACTTGAAACAGATTAAGGAATCACCAAGAATGAAAAGAGAAAACAAAACCAATAAGCGATTCATGGTCACACGGTAATGAATAGGTGCTGGGCTGTACTCGATCTCATTAACAACTTCGGCGTTAAAATACCACATACTCATATATTTCTTAGTTCAGTAAATCCATGACTAAGGAGCTGTGTATTGGATATTAAGAACCACTTACCTTCTGAAAGTAATGCGTCATCACCCTTGTTATGACTTCATGGTGATCAAGATTTCTGATGCACAGAGACAAGGTATAAATAATGGTATCTTTTTTTACCGTGTTAAATGATGAATGGGAAGAAAAATAGGATCAGAAAATTACTATAATATCGGCCGGAAGTTATGGCACGGATTAAATTGACCGTAAAAATTGGTAATATCTATTCCGATTATTTTGCTAGTAAAAAGATAAAATTAAAGATAAAAGCTATTCATAAATCAACCTACAAGGTTAATTTAGTCTCATATAAAATACGAATACCTAAATTCAATTTAAAACTAGTAATCTCAACCGTACATCTTGTGATTTGGACTACAAATATATACAATCTTATTAATGGGTTTCTAAAAGAGAGAGGAACCAAACATGGACTCCTCAGAAATTTCCACGTTAATTAATTGTTAAGGCTGTGTTTTTCTTTGTCTCATGAATCTTAAGAGAAACCATGCACTTCTGCAATAAGTCTGTATATGTCTTTCTATCTCATGTTAATCGTTTCTTTTTAATGTTTCTCATTTGTCCCATAGGTAGATTTTTTCTTTTTTAATTACTGGTGGTCATGTGCTTCTTGTTAATGAATTAAGCCTATATTAGTTTCTCTGTTGTAAAAGAAACTTCACCTCACCTTAACGTACAGCAGTTGAGCATGGCATACGTCAAGCTTAATGGTTTATTACCATTCACGTCTTTACTCCAAGGACATGTTTGGCGTCCTTAAGGTCTTTACTGCAAGTAAGTGTATTGTTGATTCTTTTTCTTACATATATTATACTTTTTTTTTATTTCTTTTGTGTAGGCTATTTATATGTTATGGTGGATACCCCTACATATTTTGGTTCACTGTCTATAATCCTTACCTATGTTTAATATGCTTGCATGTATTTCAGTTTTTTGGTACATCATGTTAATATCCATACTCCTATGTTCCGTGTTTGCTAGTTGCTAGGTTACCTTCTAGATTGAGCTGGTGTTTAACACCTTTTGTTTGCTCACTCTGCTTGTTATTGCTTGCTTATATAAATAATGCTCTGATCTCTCTGCTTGGATAATTAGTGTGTTGATTTTAGAGTTAATTGCATGGTAATCTTCTCCTTTTAACCACTCTGTGAATGCTGCCCCTTTACTGCTATAAACTACAATCTTGTTAAATTAGTCCATAACCCGGCCTCAGCCTTCTATCTGATTTTACACTGTTTGGTTCAGCACATTTATAACTTAAACAATTCTCATATTGCACTTTGTTAACTTTATTGGTGTTGTTTTTCCCCTGTTTTGCATTATCTGCCATTGTAGGCTATCTGTTATTTTTAATCTACTTGTATATATACTTCTTCTTAGTCCTTTACTGCCAGTTTTAATTTTAGTTTCCCTGTGTTATAGTGTAAATTAACCTTTAGTTAATCCATCTGTCTATACAGTTAGCACCTAGTGCTTTTCTATCAAACTAGTTTACCTGCATAATCTGCATCTCAGTATTCACCTTAGCTGTAAACCTTTTTATTTATCTAATTATATATTTACAGATTCATTTGCATAATTACATAGTGTTTCAGTTAGGATACCTGCATCCTTGAATCTCTTCAATCTACCTGCATTCCATTCCCTGCATTCTAATAACTCTACTAGTGAATGTTTATTCCTTTTGCATGTCCTGTATCTTTTCAGCTCTGTAAGTAGTCAGATAAGAGCCTGCAAGTTCAATTATTATTACTTTTGTTGTATTCCTAAGAACTGTTGCCTTGTGATTAAAATTTGCAATGTTAACAATTGTTAGAATTCAGTCACCTGCGCTTAAACCTTAAACCTGCAACCTACTTATATCCCCATCTCCTATTGCCTGACAATTTTCTATAGTGTTGACTAAGTCTTGCCTCTTATTTGGTTTGAACCTGCTTGAGTCTTCTTCTCTTAGGCTTCCTTGCAGCCTCATTCTATTCTGTCCTGTTTCTTCTGAATTTGGAATTAGAATAAAAGCATAAGTCTATTGTTTTCTTTACAATATAAGTCTATTGTATTCTTTACAATATAAGGCTGTTCTGTAATTAAAAAGCATAAGTTTATATTGTACTCTTACCATGTATTAGTATTCCTTATAATATAAGTCTGTTCTGTAGTCTTTGAAGCATAAGTCTATTGTACTCTTACCATGTATTAACATCTTTTATGCTCAACCCTATAACTCACCTCTGTATAGTGTTTATTCTGAACCATTTTCTGTGTAATAAGTATTTGCTCTATTTAGTGTTTGTTTTGAAGTTTGATTTATGTAAGAAGTAATTTCCCAAAATACTACTTTGGATGATATAGCACCTTTAAAATTACCTCTCCACTTCCAGCTGCACTTGAATGTATTTTACTCTCTGTTAAAGGTTCATATTCTCGGTCTAACCATTTCTTTTCTTACTCCACAAAAACACTTCTCTACTCATAAAGCCCTATTAAACATAAATATTCCATCTCCTCAAAAGCCCATTGAAGACTATCTTCACAACCTCCACCTTGGACAGCAAAGCCCACCAAAAAGATTTCATACAAATACAGTACATCCTTTACAATATGACTATCCTTGCTTGGAATTGTCAAGGCATAAACCTACCACCCTCAATTCAACATTTAAAAGGACTAGTTAATCTTCACAAGCCTAGCATCCTATTCCTTTACAAACACTTGCTAACGACCAACACATAAGAAGATTAGCACACTCCCTTCAATTCAATAATTAATTCAACATCCCAAAAACTGGAAGACGAGGGGGACTTTGCTTAATGTGGGAAGATAACCTAAATATCCAAATATTACTTCAATCTCAAAATTATATCCACACAAAATTTACCCCACCGAGGCCGGAACAACCGTGGTTCTTCACAGGTATCTATGGCCCTCCACATCCGGATATAAGGAAAAATCTTTGGCAAGAATTTCCAACAATCTTCAACAATATCGACCCGTCTACACCCTGGCTATTAATAGGAGATTTTAACGACGTCTTAAATCAATCGGAAAAAAAGGAGGAAGGCAAGTGACATATGCTCAATCTCAACCTCTACTCACCCTGATGGATCAGATGGGTTTTATAGATCTTGGATTCCGAGGAGACCCATACACTTGGACAAACAACCAACTAGGGCAAGATAATATTCAAGAACGATTAGATAGGGCTTTAGCAAATCAACTTTGGAGGACAGCAAACCCACATGCAGCAGTTACTCACCTTCCAAGAATAGCATCTGATCATACCCCGATACTTCTACAGAAGAAAGCAATAGACTGGCAAGGAACAAAAACTTACAAATTCGAACACCTCTGGCTCTCTCATCCCCAACTCAAACAGATAGTCGAATCGGCTTGGGAACAACAACAAGATGATGAACCTACACTCAACCTACAGCTAAAGCTAATCACAACAGGACAAACTCTCCTAGATTGGAACAAGGAAACTTTTGGACACCTACCAACTAAGATCAAGAAATCAACAGCCAAGATAAAGAATGCCCAACACCAATGTGCTTCCCAAACTGGATCAGATCTAGAACTTTGGCTCATTCAAGAAAAACAATTGAGAATAGAACACGAAGAATTATTACAATGTCATGCGACATATTGGCAACAAAGATCTAGAATTCAGTGGCTTCAATCGGGAGATCTTAACACAACTTTTTTCCATACGAAAGCTACCATTAACAGAGCTTGCAACAATATCCAACAATTACAAGACTCACAAAACAACTGGATTAGCAAAAAGGAAGACATCATTCAACTAATCCTACAACACTATTCTCAAAGAATATACGAGTCCACCGACGATAATGAATGAAGATCTATTCACAAACATCAAACCAAGGTTGACTCCTACGCAATCAGACCAACTTACGAAAGAAGTAACTACAACAGAAATCAAAGAAGCACTTTTCTCCATAAATTCCGAAAGTGCCCCAGGTCCGGATGGCTATACAAGTAAGTTTTTTAAAGTTTTTTGGGATACAACTCACCCTCAATTGATAGCGATGGTTAAAGCTTTCTTCAATAACCTTAATATACACCCTCTTATGAATCACACAAACATAACACTAATACCTAAAGTCGACCACCCTTCCAAACCTTCACAATTCAGACCAATAGGACTCTGCAACGTCACATATAAAATCATCTCAAAAATATTAGTCAACCGGATTAGACCTATTCTGCCCTTTTTAATAAGCCCTTTCCAAAGTGCTTTTGTTCCAAAAAAATCAATACACGACAATATAGCCATTGCTGGAGAACTCTTTCATAACATTAGAACCTCAAAACCCACCAAAGACCCAAAAATAGCTCTCAAACTAGATATCCAAAAAGCCTATGACAGCCTAGACCGGGGATTCATCAAAACTTCATTTACAAAACTTGGATTCCCATCAGCCTTTATAGACTACATTATGCTTTGCATCACAACAGTTACTTACTCCATCAAAATTAATGGTACACCTCATGGATACATCACCCCAAGTAGAGGCATCGACAGGAGACCCACTATCATCATATATTTTTATCATTTGTGCTTTGAAATCCTATCCACAAACTCGGGAAATCTTCAACCAAAATTTAGTTCCGTGAATTAACATTTCACGAAAAGCACCTCCCATAATACACCTAATGTATGCGAGATGATCTATTGATCACTTTTAAAGCATCAACTCAGAGTAACCATCACCTTAAAACACTTCTACAGGCCTATAGCTCCTCTGCAGGGCAAGTAATTAACACTACCAAATCAGTAATCATCCACCATCCTAACCTAGACCCAATCAAAATAACTGATCTTCAACAAGTCTTTAATATGCCGACCACATCAAAACCGCCAACCTATCTAGGCATACAATTTAAACAAGGAAGAGCATCAAATTACACCTTCTCTCCTCTCCTACAAAGATTGGCTAGAAAAGCAAAAGGTTGGATGACCAAATGCCTAACCCCGGCCGGGAGACTCCTACTCATCAAAACATCCCTAACCCCTACCACAAATCACATAATGCAGACACAAAAGCTCCCCAAAAATATACACAAACAGATAGATCGTATAACCAGGAATTTTTTCTGGGGACATGACTCAAAAACCAAAAAACTACACCCTATAGGATGGGATAAAGCGACAAAACCATTAGCCGAAGGGGGATTAGGAATAAGAAAAAGCAGCGATCATAATACAGCCCTTCTATTAAAAAGAATCTGGAATTTGCATGAACAACCTAATTCCATATGCGGAGTCTTTTCGAAGGCAAAATACCTCAATGAACAAACAATTCTACAAGGAAATGTTACCATTCCTTCCTCTTCAAGTCCTCAATGGAGACAACTAGCGTCAATTATCCCTACCATGCAAAAATTAATTTTCCATCGTATTGGAAATGGATTATCAACTCCGATAGAGGCTAATTGGATTCCACACTCTACCAATCTAGATCCAACACAATGCTACCCGATCCAAATGGTAGCAGATATCATCGACCCAATCTCCCACTCCTGGAATCATGACAAATTGGACACCTTTCCCAACCTAACAATTCAGAAAATCATCAACATTCACCTACCCCAAAAAAATACTCCAGATAAAATTATCTGGCCTCACTCAAAATCGGGAAACTACACCACATCTTCAGGATACAAATGTCTAACCCATGGTCATCCAACCCACACGCCTATACCACCTACTAAATTCTTATGGACCTTACCATGTCCACCAAAAATTCGGCTTTTCTTGTGGAAAGCCATCAATGAAGGATTACCGACCTTCTCTCTCTTACACCGAATCCATTTGACCAACTCAAACATATGCCCCAGATGCAATACTGATACGGAAGTAGCAGATCACCTTTTAATTCATTGTCCAACAGCGGCCTCTTCCTGGAACATCCTTTTCAACCGACTTCAAAATGCACCAAACACCAACCCCAACACAAACTTCAATTTAAATCCACAAACAACCATATCCCAAATCCTCCAGCATCCAACATCAACAACTATAATCTCCTCAGTCTGTTTCCTATTCTGGACACTATGGCTATCTAGAAATGATCTAATTTACCAACAAAAACAAACAAATTCAGACGAAATCGTGGCCTGGGCACAAAAACTACAACAAGAATTTTCTTGGGCACTGCGCGCTTCACCGCCAATCATACCAGGAGATACACCAACACTCAACAACACGATAACAAATAAAAGAACATCAACAATATTGGTAGGTTGGTCCACTCCGAATATCAACTGGGTTAAGATTAACACAGATGGAGCAGCCAGAGGACATCCAGGATTTGCAGGAGCTGGATTCATTTGTAGAGACTCTGATGCACGAACTTTAATAGCTATGGCTCAACCACTAGGAATTACGACAGCACTAACTGCAGAAACATGGGCCTTACTATTAGCTTCAAGAACAGCATCAGAGAGACAATGGCCTAGAATCCTACTTGAAACAGATTCGGAGAACCTCCTGAGGTTCATCACATCAACTACCTCGCCACCTTGGCACATAGCAGGAATGATTGAAGAAATAAAATTGAGACTTAGGCAAATCCCGCAAGTAGCTATACAACACAACTACAGGGAAGGAAATCAAGCAGCGGACGGAAGCCAAGCAGCAAATTTCTCAACCAAAATTTGGGACCAGGCAATCCCATTTTTTATCAGTCACATTTTATTTCAAGACTCTGTGGGTACCACATATCCACGACAAGTTGTAAACTAAATTTATTATAATAAATTCTACGCTTCAAAAAAAAAAAAATTATGGTGATCAATCTTTTGGAGCAAGTTCCATTTTCCTTTCTTCTCATATCTTTTAATACAGAAAGAAAATAATTAAAAGAAAATTCATCAAAAGATGGGTTATAGTTTTTATCTCGTTAAAAGAAAACTATAATTACCAAAAAACCGGTATCATCGCGGATTTGATTTACCTGTACGGTGTTTAACTACATGCATGGTTGAAAAACCTACGGCCAATTAAATTTGGTATCCTTGTCCGTTAGACATGGATCATGTATACGGTTTCTATTTATTTCTTAGAAACCTTAAATCGACCACAAAAGTGGATTTTTTCATATGCGATGAGTAAAACGACGATATTTTTTGTCGATACGAGAGTTTGGTAAATCCTATAAACTAAGTGGTGCTAATTTTCTCCATTGTTTCCATAAGATTGGCATATTTTCTAAATTTTGCCAAAAAGAGGAGTGGATTTTTTGACCACATAATGGATTTTTTTTTTCAAAGTCGATAACGCCAATGATTTCTTTATTTTCTTAAAAAGAATCATATAAGCCAATTGAAATTGGTTTTCTCTATCGATTTCAGAATGAGATATCCTTATTATGGTATTCAAAATTGCAAACACCGATGAAACTAAGAATTGTTACATTCCCTAGGGATATTGAGCAATCTTTATTTTATTTTTTCATCTTAATATTCTCCAAAATTTGAAATAGTTCCACTTGTAGTTGGAATTGGACACTAAAGATCAAAGGGTGCGCACCCGGCTTGTTAGCCAAAATCATTAGTCCTTGTAATGACTATATTGGTCTTGAAATTAATCTCTTTTGATGAAATATAGTGTCCATAATTTTATTCTAAGGTGAATGATTATTTTTCGGGCCCGTAGATCGCCATTTTTATTTTTTTTGGAGAGTGTACATATTTTACATGCTTTTGTACCAATTAATTGAAAAAGGTTGTCATCTCAAATAGGCGCGAAAATATTTCATTTTCCTTTATTAAGCTTTTTCCTCTTGAAGAGGATAATCTAGTCACATCTAGCATGTAGCTTTTTCGTACATGCTACAGATAATGCTCCAATAGAGTATATCAAAACATAATCCACATTCTTCAAGTCAATATCTCTTTATTTTCCCGTTAAATGCAATGGTACCAGTAAATTTTGAATTTTTCAAAGTATGCATACACTTGAAATTGTATGAGATCGTGATAAGCTAATATGATTATCGAATATTCATTTATGGTAGCTACTAAAATAATAAAGATGGTGGTTGTTAACCCCTCTGCAGAGGAATATCGACATTTGTGATTGGTTGGCATACAATCCAATTAGGCTGTATTAATTTCTCAATTAACGCGATTTTGGATCCAAGACTTAACACTTTAAAATTGCCAAGCCTATTACTTAAAGGTGGGCGTAGTCATATTGCGTATTAAGAGAAATAAATCGTTTTAAGAGCGATTGAGGGTTATATGTTCAAACCCTAGGATTGGTTTAATAATTGTTCTCTTCATATGATGCATTTGGCGTGGTAGTCTTTGAATGAATCGTATGTATCCAGAGACCATATTCGTATTTGTAATCCTTGTAGGATTCAAATTATGTTCTGGCAGCCACCTGACTCGGTTATGTCAGGTTGAACAATCCTCTATGTGTTTTTAGAAATTCGATACAATAGCAAGAATCCGGATTAATTAGTTGATGGTATCAGCTTTATATATAGGTCTCTTGAGGAGTCCCTAAAAACACAAAAATCCACGGTTTAGCAGCATATATTCTATTTTTTCCTTAAATCTGCAGTTAGAATTATGCTAGCTTAAACTCTTCTTTGAGATAGACTAGAGTTATTATTTTGATGCTTGTCTTCTGTAAAACTCATATAGTTGGGTTAACATCCATATTTACGTCAAAAGTTGTACTCTTTTCCCTTCGTTTCAGGTTTTATCCCATGTGGTTTTCCTGACAAGGTTTTAATGAGGCAACATCTCGTTGACGTTTAATTTTCTTTCAAAATGTTGATATTTATGCTCTTTTTCCTTCGCCCAATTTTTTTCCCATCGGGTTTTACTGGCAAGGTTTTAGTATGGCAATTTAATTCAACATGATGGTCATCCAAGGGGGAGTTGTATCAATTTGGTTGTTTAGTGAATGCCCACATTTGATTAAACCAAATCAACTTAGTCATCTCCTAAGAATTTGGATTTCCTTCCCACAAATACGATTTTTGTTCACGTATGATAAGGTATTTATATCTTGCCACTTTATTGAAGAAACTACATCAACTATTTCTACAAATCATCTCCAAGAAATTAGCAATCCAAGACACAAGTACTTAATGTATTGAAACAAAGATGAAGACTCGAGAACACTACTATTAGAAGACTAACACAAAAGAAGACTTCATCAACTAGCAAATTTCTCACGAAAGCATAACTATCTCCAGCATTCAAGAAATTAGTTTATCGAAATTTGGAAGTGTCGACTCGAAGGTTTGCAAGACAAGATTTAACTGAAGTACTTATCAGGGGGGGCATCATAGTAAAAGGTATTTTACTGGACTATCACGTTGTACTCTTTTTCCATCGTCAAGGTTTTGTCTAACTAGGTTTTTCCTTGTCAAGGTTTTAACGAGGCAACATATGCATGTCCATCTTCGTTTTAAGTTTACTCACAATTGTACTCTTTTCCCTTCGATCAGGTTTTGTCCCTTTGGGGTTTCCTGACAACGTTTTAACGAGGCAATTAGCTTAGACACAATGTCATCAGGGGGAGTGTTATAAATGTGTAATTATGTTAAGAATATCTAGGGTGAATCTCATTTATTCCTGGGATGCCCTTGTGTCTAGCCCTATAAATAAAGGCTCTAATGTTTGTATATTATACATATGAATAAGATTTCTCTCTTCTTCTCCCTCTCATATTTGTGTCTCTTTCTCTCTTTCTTTATTTCACAAGACTTAACAGTTAGTTTTTTTTTTTTTTTTGAGTTTTAGGCAATCTGGGTGCATAATTTGACTATTGGGTTTAGTTAAACCCGAGAAAAAAGTTTGTACTGTTACATGCATACTTCTGAGGATGAACGGTCTAAGTTCTTTGCAGCAAAATATAAGGATAAAAATGGTCAGTGGTGCAACAAATGGAGGTATTCATCTGTTTGGACTGGACTGAAATGGGCATGGAAACAATTGAAGCCTAACATAAGATGGAGCATTGGCAATGGAGAAAAAATCTCAGTATGATTTGATATCTGGATATGTGAACAAGCTTTAATTGATATAACGGGTTATACAGAGTATGTCAAAGATCATTTGCAGATGACAGTCCAAGATTTATTAATTCAACAAAACTGGAATGTCCTAGTTGATATACTGTGTAATCTGACTTATCCATTACCAGCTGTTAGTGGTGGAACTGATAAAATTGTGTGGAGTGGTGACCTTAAAGGAAATTTCTACTTCAGCTGCAGTCAATAAAATTAGACACGGAGAACCTCTGCTTCAATGGCCTGCACAAATCTGGAAATCCTTCCTACATCCTGGAATTGCAAGTAATATATGGAAAATCAAACAAAATGTATATGTGGATGATGTGAAGAAAGTGAATCAAGGATTATCTATTGTTTCAAGATGTTGCATCTGCAAGGAGAATCAAGATAGCATGGAGCATTTGTTGTGGTTCCGCAAATTTAGTTTCAACATCTGGCAATGGCTAGGTAATGTGTTTAACTTCAAAAATCCTATTTCTTTTGATGAGGTTTCACACTGGCAAAGCATAAAAGCTCTATTGTTCAAGAAATCTGGTTAACAACAGCTTGCTCTATTTGGTTCCAGAAAAATAAGGCATTCTTTAAGAACATTCAGCCTAATGAAACTCAATTTAAAAGTAGAATTCTGAACCTAGTATATGAAGGCAGTTATAGAATAAAGGGTACAAGGTGGAATCAAAATTATGATGCTGCTATTCTGCATTTTTTCAACATTAAAAACAGATGCACCAAGTTTAACTCTATTGTAGAGTGTCAGTGGAATGTTCCAGATGAGGGTTTTGTTATGTTTTGTTGTGATGGTGCAGCTTTTGGCAATCCAGTCAATACAGGCTTTGAAATCATAGCAAGCAATCAATTCTGTCAGGTTCTGGGGACAATTTCAGGAGGTATTGGTATTGCCACTAACTACATTGCAGAGGTGCTTGCAGTTGTATGGGCAATAGAATGGGCAGTAAGATTGTCTTGCAATAAAATTTTCATATGCTCAGATTCCAAGTCAGTAGTGGAAGATTTTAAAAGAGGAAAAGTTCCATGGTTTATTCATGCAAGATGGGTGAAGGCTTGTCGATCAATAACTGAAATTAGATATATCCATTGTTATAGGGAAATAAACTTTTCTGCAGATGCTCTAGCCAAGAAGGGAGCAAGACTGAACTTGGGAGAAATAATACATTATGAAGGAAGACCTGCTTCTCTAATACAAATAGAAATGCCAGATAGGAAATATTACAGATTTTGCTAGTTATCACTACACCAAATTCTGGGATTAGAAACAGAACCAGGCCGTTACAAAAACGGGTTGTAACGGCCCTCGCCTGTTGCAAAAGTGGGTGTTACATTTTTTTTGTAACGGCTTTGTGGCCGTTACGATTTTTTTTTTGTACTACCCTCGTAATGAGCTTGAGCCACACAATTTGCCACGTGGTAACAGCTCAGAGCCGTTACGAATTTTTTTTGCAACAGGGATGTTGTAACAGCTCATAGCCGTTACGAACTTTTTTGTAACAGCAAAAAAATTACTGCCGGTCAACCTTGACCTGGTCAAAATTGGTCAACACTGACCAATTTTGACTAGGTCAGTATTGACCAGCAGTTCATTTTCTCATTTAAATAAGCCGGAATTTCTATTAACCTGCATCAACCTTTCATATCATCCACATTCAACAATCAATTCATATCACATTCAACAATCATTTTACATTACATTCAACCAATTCATGTCAAAAAAGAACACAAATTCTTCTGAGTACAATTTTTTTTTTTGTTAAGTACACAATTTTTTTTTTGTTAAGTATCAAATTCTAAGGGAATAAATAGAAACTAAGTTCCAAATTTCTAATGCAATACATAGAAACTTACTAACTTCCTACATAGAAGTTGATTGGTCTAGCTGCTCATTCCCGGTGCCCATCTTGACGATATTAAGCACAATCTTACTCCTTTGCAGGAAAGAAAGAAAGACATTACGGCAACCTCTTCAATTCTCCCAGCCTATCAAAAAACATCATAATCAATTCAATGCAGCAAGAGTTGGTAAACACTAATTTAGATGGAACTGAGAAAACAATGACAAAACTTCTCTTCTTTCTTATTCTTCTTCCTCCCAAGTTTTTCAGTTGTTTCCACCTAAAACCACCAATCAAATTTCAGTATATACAACTATTCTGATATTACGAAGCTTATAACATAGACCTTATTCACCCAAGGAACCACCTAGGTTGAACTGAAAGATACTAGTACTACCATGGCTGAGAACAAGTCAAAAAATGGAAAGCCAAAGCAAAATATTGAACATACAGGAAACATACAAAGATATCGACATCGTGTTGTAATTCCCAAAAGAGACAAGAAAAATTAAATTAGAGTTCAAGAGAGAAGCTCACATTTTTAATGCACATGGGTCCTGAATAAGATGAGGCAGTGCACAAAGGTCACAAAATCTTTAGTTTCATTGTTTTGATGTACAGTGACATTGTTTTGATGAATATGGCATGTATAGTAGAGATACCCATGCAAAAACATTTTAGCAAATATAAGAACGAGCAAAACAAAAATAAGATAACTAGGACAACTACACAAGACAAACTTACCTATTGTTCCACTCGATCTTTTGGATTTTCGTAAGGGTTGCATAGGTCTTAGAATAAGCGGAACTTATCACCTGGGTAATATCATAACCCTGCAACGGACATAAAAATACAAGGCGCAATTATTGAACAAGAAGCACTGCTAACTAGCATACATATTTTCCAAATGAAAAATCAAGGGCCATAAATGTACGTCTAAGCATATTCTTTTTTCTTCATTTTAAACCATAACAGATACTAACATGCACCACTACATTGATAGGTTAGCAAAGACCAAGGGAGGTGCACGATCCACGACTAGCTCGGGGCAACTGCAAAGAGTATACACCATGGCCTTCTTTCTCAGATTCAGAATGGCCTGATAGGTTGTACTTTTGTTTTTCAGTTTTAATCGCATTGGTTCTCTTTGAGTAATTCAACTACTCACATTGGTTATCTGTAAGTAATAAATTCAATTGGTTTAGAAAAAATAAGATACTAACATGCACTAGTTCAACACTTAGCCCCAACTATAAAATGAAAGCAACTGTAAGGTGTAGCAAAGACATACCATTTTGCAAGCTAGAATACCACCAAGACAATGCGGTGTACGAAATGACAGATCTCGCTAGCAAGTAAGTTCTAACCAAACCCTCGGCCTGAGTTTGGTAAGACTTGATAGCCATTACCGTCTTCCGGGAAATGGGCATCATAACGCGCATCCTGGTCCAGTTTCTGTAGCAGTCAAATTATCAGTCCCTAATTGGCAAAAGAGAAATTCGTTAGTCAGGTTACTGGCAACAAATGTAACACACAATTCTAAGCCTACAACATAAATCTGATCCTAAAGCATGAAAACTATGTCACTTAGAATTATCAATTATGTTTATCAAGCCTACTTAATGAAACTGTTTATCCACTACTAACAATCGTATCCAACAAAACTGTTTATCGACTACTAACAATTCGTATCCAAAACACAACAATAGACCCTCCATGAATAAGCATTTTAATTCGGCGGAACTATAAATTTCTTAGGTAATTCACAGATTACTAGTAATTCCCTAATCATTTGAGATTGGTAAACATTTCAAATTTCCCACTTCTTCAAACCCAATTATGAAATCTGAGATATAGCATTCTGAGTAAACACACAAAATTTCCAATAGTCAAATGAAATTAGATCCAGTAACAACTAAAACAAATTAATCTTTACACATTCAGGAAACTCAATATCAGATCAGAATCATGTGAGTACAACAATCAAAAAAATTAAGCAATGAGAATATGAAATATAACACCTTTTCCAACAGAGATCTCTACAAAAAGATGAAACAAACAAAACCCATATTCCAAAAACCAAAAAACAAAATTATAGACCCAGAAGAAAACCCCAGATTGCAATTATAAATAGAACAAGACATGTGCAGTAATTGCCTAATGGGGGTTGGGTAGATGGATCCGAAGAAAAAGAGAAAAAAGAAGTTACCTTTTAATTTGTTTGATTATCTTAAAGGGGTTAATGCATATATACATACCTTAGAGAAGGTCTAGCACTAGCAGTCAAAGCTCAAGGCTTCCTTCAATCATCTGTGAACCCTTATGAGATAGTCCATGTACCAGCTATTAAAACACATCAATACAGTTCATACAATCAGCACCATAGACAGTTAATTCTCCACGTTCTACAACTTTACAAGAATTTGAGCTTCAAATATTCGAAACCGGTACCAAGTCAGAAATTACCTTTGTTAAACTTGCTTTCTTCACTAACCTATGTCTTAAAAACTGCAACAAATTGTTGTGCAGGCGTTTCTACCTCGATAATGATCATCATTACCTGATGAGGTTGCGGTACCTTTGGATGCAAGTCCTCAGTTCATTGATAGTTCATAAGCCAAGGAGACTTCCATGCCGAAGGAGATTCAAACCCTTTCTTGATAGAAGGTATCCCACCAAGCCTGCAATCAAGATATGTGAATTAGATGAGGCAAAGCAAATGCTATCGGTACTATAAACATAATGTTACCAAGAACCACATAACCACTATGAAAAGTAAACATGTCAGTAGTGTTAATCCACGCCCACAAGAGAATATAGTTAAGTATATATGATGTAATCAAAAGGGACTTACGAACTGCTATTCGCAGTGTCACCATCCATTCTAGCGTTATCCTATATGTCAGATTAGTGTTATGCTTCACTCCATTGATGATGTAACTCCATGACCCACTATCGGGAACCCGAAAATACAAAGCACCGGTTAGCCTCTAGTTCATCATATACAAAACACCATAAGGAAAATTCTTTCAAATATGTTTAAGTTTAAAGTTTTGGTTCATTTGGGTCATATTTTCATAAGAGTACATATCTTCAACCAGAGAAAGCTTATGACTGTGAATATTTTCTACAGGGATTGAGAAAGTTCTAGAGAAGGAAACATATAGACTACACATTAACATATTTAACATCAAGAAGTGTATCAATCTTACCATGTAAAAACCTTGGAAGCGATCACTGAGGAGCAATTGAACCTTCTCATACAAATTTGGATTTCTTTCAGAGTCCTTGTTGGAACACCCCCACTCGTACCCTGAAGGTGTAAGTTTGTAGGCAGTTAATGATAGCTACCTTAGTCACATATGATTTGAAATCCATGATGCTTTATAAAGAAGAACCTGTTGTACAAAAGGGGAATTGAAAGTATATAATTCAGAAAACAGAACTGATTTGAGAGGGTTTACAAATTGAAACAGAGTTTTAATGGGTTAACCTTAAACTCTCTTTTCCTCACTCTAGTTGAAGGAAGAGAACCATTATGTGCATTTTCCCACTCTTATGCCATCTTAAAAAGAATAATAACACATGCAATGTGCTTATGGACAACAGGATCATGGATTATTTAATAGGAGATCATCCAAGAAATTATCAGGCTTTGATTCAATCACCTTGTGTTCCTGCCACACACACACACACGCACAAGGAGTTAGCATTTTCCTTTTTTGTTCATGTCATACTAAGTTGCTGACTTAAACGTAATTTGTCTATGTGGTCAGACCAAACCAGGGAGAAGAACATAAGATAAAAGAGGACAGTCAAATACATAGTGAAGATGTAGACAACGGTCATGGAAAATGGGAGGAGCAATTACAACAACACAACTTGTGATCAACATGTAAATGACATCAAGGCCAGGAGACTACAGGATGGAACGCCAGCGTACTCTATAAGGACATTACCTTAAAACTAATCCTCACAAGGCCAGTTAGGCCATAAGAGCGTGCAACCACCTACATAACATCAGGCTGCCTACAGATTTTATCCATCTTTAGCATAGACGATTCCTTCAGCTGATAAAGCAACAGAGAAACTTCATTAACATTTTCACACATCGGCAATATATTGTAGTGATTCATTGATGTAGTGATTCTTAACAATTCTGCATATACTAGTGGAATTAACAAACAATATGGTGAATCACTGAATTAGGTTAAGTTGCAGAATAAGATCAAGCTATCTATAATACCTCAAGAGAATGGATCAGCATATGTTAACTCACTTTCAAAGGGTTCCCTCTAAAACCATGCCCTTGGGCACTACCCATACCAAATTTCTGGTTTTTATTCTGCAAACCATATTACTCCACATAAGGATAACGCAAAAACAAGCCTAAAAATCAAATTTCTGGTCTCTTATAAACCTATACGAACTATAAATCAAGAAATTGCTTACAGGAATTCGGTGATTTATAAGTCCTCTTTGTGTTGGTTTCTTGGACATCTTGATGATAATGTCATATATCCATCTTCTTCTCTGTAAAAGCAATTGCTTCACTTGTTAGTGGTTTTAAAGTCTCCGCCATCTACAAAAAGCAAACAAAATAAGAAAAATTCAACATCAACGAACAAACCCTAGAAAAGAACCAAAACGAAGAAATCAAGAAACCGATGATGATGAAACTAGAAATTGAAACCCTAAACTAATGATGATGATGATTAACAGATGATTGAAGAACTGAAATCTTCAATTGAGAGTGAAGATGAGAAAAACCAGACGATTGAAAACCAGGCGATTGAAAAACTTAGAAACCCTAAAAATCGAAAAACTTATTGAAGTGATCGATGAACACTTACATAGATCGATGATTAAAAATATTTCTGTGAGATTTATGTGATGATTTACTCATCGGTTGAAAGAAAGAGAAGAGAGACAGCAGAAGAGAAAAAAAAAGAGAACTGAAAAACTCGATCTCGATTCACTAGGGTATATCCTCAAAATCACGCATGTAAACGGCACAACATGGGAGGAAATATCCCTAGTGTTACTCATCTGGGGTGGAAACATAATAATACGCGTGTGAATGACACACGCACCACTTCCAGGTGTTACGTCCCAGGTGTGACGAAGCGTGTAGATGGCACGCCTAAAAAAAAATTCGTAACGGCTGGACCCTGTTACGAATTATAAAAAATATTGTAACGGCCGGCGCCTGTTACAATTTTTTTCGTAACGGCCATTTGTAACGGGAATTTGTAACGGCCAGTAAGCCGTTACGAATTGCTGTTACTAATCCCAGAATTTGGTGTAGTGTATGTTTTTCTAGTTTGCTTGTAGCTTCTCTTTCTAATTCAGTTGATCCAATTTAGTGATCCTTAAATTCTTGTAAGAAATTTTGTTATTCTCATTAATAAAAATAAAAATTGTGACTTAGCAAAAAAAAAAAAAAAAAGTTTTTCACTGTCTGTGTAAGACTTAATCGATCGACGGATGCAATACAACGGAAATTATTTCAAACAAAATGAAACGAAGTACAGGAGTATGGTAAAGGAGGATCCAAAGATTAAAGTTTCATTTTCTTTCACGATAGAAAATATGGAATAAAAGCCTTCTCTACAACAAGCACATAATCTATGGCTAGCAACAGCGTTATGTTATCAGTCACTTCAATTCACATGCAGTTGAGAAATGATTTTCTGTCCAGTTTTCATGAAAGCATTTTGTTGAAAAATATTGAGCTTTATAGAAATATGCAGGGCTGTTTAGTTTTATGTTCAAGAATTTTGTGATTTTACATTTTAGGGTTTATTAGCCAGAACGGTACAGGCTACAGCCGCTTCCTTTGTATACAACACAATCTAAAGAAGCATTAATATAGAAATTTTATTAAGACCCTTAAGGAGGATTTACACATAGAGAAAAATAGGACCCCGTAACTAATAAACTATCCCAATAGTATAGAGATTTAACCCTTAAAAAATCTTATGTGATGAAATCTTAATAGTTTAATCATATTTTAATTAATTATTAAAAATTAAAAATATGACATGAAGGTCTACATATAACTTTCTTTAAAACCCCCAAAATTAATATTTCATCCCTCATGTTTTGTAGGACCTACTATTGGAGATGGATTTGTTTTAAATGAAGGTCTAAAATCCTATGTATCATTAAAAAATAAATCTTCCCCCTTCTATTGGAGATGCTCAGATAAGATGCAAATTTTAGAATCCGTTCTCACTTTTGGATGTGTAGGATATTTTCGTTATTTTTAGGTCAAAAATATCGCAACAACAAAATGTGGCAATCCAAAAATGGTGGATATCGATATTTTAAAGATTACATAACTTTTAAGAATTGGTTCCGCACCTCTAGATCAGTCACTCTGGAGTGACGCTAAGAAGGAGAGGTTCATCCTATAATTCTAACATAAACATGCATCTATGTATACGCTCTATATATAATCACTTATTTGAATCCTAACTTTTTGTTGCCCCGAAATGTGAGCCACTCAATTAGTGTATGTACAATGTCCAGGTAGTTTCTTGCAGGGACGCAAAATATTTGCACATGCATGGCCTGGATTTAGAAGCATAAGCAAAATGAAAAATACAAATTCATCGAGGCAGTAGACAATATACAGAGCTACTGATTTCTTCTTTCACTCTAATTGTAGTGTCTGAGTGTGTCCCTACTTGGAACTTATATTAGTTTTAGATTTTTTTTGGTTCATTTTGATTTTTGTCATACCAACTTAGATAGTTTGTTGATTTTTTATTCTTAGCAAGAATATTATGCTTAGTGATATGTCACCGATTTTTATAATATTTTTGTAACAAGGGCATCCAATGGTGCATAAGCAAGAAACAGACCCATGCATCGCACGGGTGAGAAACTAGTTGTAGACTAAAAATCAAGATATAATTTTGACAACTAAATTTGACAACAAGCTTGATATAGAAACACTTGTGAGTTCGACCGAGCAATGCTCTAACAATCTCCTCTTTTGTCAATTTTAGTGACAAAACTATTTAATACATATGGATAACAAAAATAAAGTTTTGAAAAAACTCCTTGATCCACCATGTTTTCTTGATTTCCTTGGTTTCTCCAACTCTCCTTGAACTCTTTGTTATTTCAAGTTGCAATGATTCTGAACGTGCTCAACTCAGCATCGTTGTTGTTGAAGAACCGATTCCATAGCGATAACAACTTTTTGAAAACAAATATTCTCAATCGTTGATATGCAGAACCATAGTATTATTATCTTCTCTCCAAAGTTCAATTGTATCTCAACTCTGAAGTAATACTATGGTGATATGTTTCTCCTAATTAATCAATACTTACATCTTTTGTTTAATAGGTAAACCTATTGCTTAAATGATCCACTGGCCCTTACATAATGATCCGTAAACCATATGTATATAGTATGAAAATACTAAAATAATCTCCCCATTTTTTTTCAATAAAATTAACAAAGGTACGAAAATCGCGGGATCGTAATGAATACAACCAAAACATATCTCAATCTTAAGGAAGATGGAGATACTGCATAATAACATTGTTAAAGTGCAACTCCTCATATCAACTTGTTTAGATGATATTACATAGTAATGAATTCTTAGAGCTCATCCTAGGTGATTAAAAAGATATAAGCATCCCGTTTATAATTCCACAACCACACTCCCCACAAAGATATAGCAATTAAGCACAAGTTCATTTAAGAACTCTCCCCCATAAAAATGGCATTCCCAAGAGAACAACATGAGTGACCTTCCTTTCGTGAAAAAGAAGGATTTATAGACATTAACAAATCAGAAGGATTTGTATCCATACTATCGACTTAAATTAATCTCAAGGACAATTACGAACAACGAGATAATTTTACTCGAGTTTACTCAGCATAAGAGAATCTTACGAAGTGTGTCAAGCAGCGAAACACATAAGTGTGATCAAAAAGATCAATACTGCGAGAAAAATCTCATGGAGTTTGTTCTATTTTCCGTTTATAAAAACATAATAGATTTAACTTCTGAGCATATATGAAATATTAGCTCGATTAACGAGAACGTAAAGGCAAAAATATTTTATAAGATTTTTGCAATAATTAAACCAATAATGATTACATACTGCAAGTTCATCTTCCAACAACTCTAGAATTTAAATAAATAAATCTAAAAATATGCAAGATGAAAAATGTTGGAAATATCTATGTGTAATCACAATCTTTGCTATACCAAACCCTAATTATCAAAATAAATTTCCTAGATATGCATCAGGTTTTTGATATCCTGAGCAGAGAATTCCTTCTCACTGTTGAAAAACTCATTGATGATGGGATCATTTAGTTTTTATAAGTCTTCAGAGATGTCAGTTAACTCACTAAGTTCTGTACTCAGTTTACTCAAAGTATTTTTCATTTGAGCCAGTGAGTGTTCATAGTAAGTTATCTCATACAAAGAGCGATTGATTCGAGATTTTAAATCATTCCTCTTAGATACGAAGTTCTTTAACTTATCCCTAAAATCATTATCTTGTTGAAAAATAGATAAGAGACAAGTTGAGGAAGAACCTTTTTCATCTCTAGTTGACATCTTCTTATTGTTCCTTGATGTTTTGATTCCTTCACACAAGTAGATGTTAACAGCTACTACTGCATCCTTTTTGGTGATTCCTCTTGTTACAGGAGCCATGAAGCTTTCTTAAGAAGATGAGAGTAATTGTCAACCCTAAAAAATGACTTTCTCTATTCTGGTCCGCGAACCAGTGGACATATAATAGACGTTGCCGTCCATGAGCCCAAAGGATTATGCACAAACGTTGACCAACATCCTATTATGTAAATTGTGGCTACTCAATCCCAATATCTTTATATAAGATTGTAGCATCTCATTAGCTCAAATAAACAGAGTTTAGAGCACAAGAGATGACCAATAAATCAAGTGTAGATCACAAATATGCAACCTAGAATTTTTGGAGCTAGATCAACAAAAATCATTCATACTGACCGTTTTATGAAAAGAGACGAGTCACACAAAAGCAAAAAAAAATGGTCAATTTATACTTGAGCAGCATTGTCATCACAAAAGGTAATGTGATGAAATTTTATGCAACCTCATTCTCTCAAGCTAAAAATAGAGGTTGCATTCATTACTACAGTTAAGTAGTAATGGGGTGAGTGGAACACTCGCCGCTTGTTTCACTAGATACTTTTCAACACAATTTGTGTAGGCAGAAATCTTACCTTTACGGGTTCTTTTACTCCTTTGTCTTTTTGGTTTTGAAGTTCTTTTTGATTGTTCTTCAATAGTTGACTCATTTTTTGCATATCATTTTGAAGTTTAACAATGCTTGAGTTATTCTTCTTGAACTTTCGACATTTTTCCCGAACATGTACCTTACGTCCATAGAAGGAGTAATGCAATATGAGATCAACTGAAGATTCGCCAAATTGTTGAATAAAACCAACTGTTTTCTCTTCAAGCGAGACGGCAAGAATGAAACAATTGTTGGTGATAGATGTCTTACCTGAAAAACCAATATTGTTTTACCAAAGGACTTTTGTCCAAACAACATAGCTGAAATCTTTTCTGAATTGCCTGAGAGACTTTGCAGATCACACTTTAGAGTATTAATCTCATTCTCTTTAACAGACAAAGTTTCAGTGATTTTTTTTATTAAGTTTGTCTAACTCAAGATTCTTCACCTTAAGAGATGATTCGAGTTTTTCCACTGTTCTCTTCAACTGTAGGTTTTCTCGTTGAATTTCTTCACTTTTATTCAAAAAATATAATTACTCCTTTTCTGACTCAGAATCAGATGCTGAATCAAAATCAAGATATATTTTTGCACACAAAGCAAACTTTTATGTATGCTGTTCAGAAGTAGGCTCGTCAGCGTGATCAAGAGACAATGAGAGCATTATTTCCTTGTAGAGAGCTTCCTTCTTGAATAATTAAATCATCTTGAAACTTGGTTAGCGGACGTCGCTTCCCAATTTGTCTGTACCTTCTTATTATTTTCCCGACTTGCTGCGTTAGAAAGGATTTTCCCAACATTCGTCAGCCCAAGACAATCTTCCGAAGAAGTCATACTTGTGTTGGTTGTGTGGCCTTAAGTGAAGTCATGCTATCTTTAGCCATATTATGCTCGTGTTCAGAGATCTTTAACTTTCCAACGAGACTATTTCATCACAATGTCCTTTTGGGAGATAGTCTTTCCTAATTCAAAACAAGCATTAACAATACTAGACACCTTTTGATTAAATTCTTCAAACGAATCCTCATCAGACATCGGAGGTTTTTCCAGTAAGAAGTTAGTTTTTGAAGCCTAACATATTTCTCCGAGGTATATCCTTCTAATACGGTTTCTAAGATATCCCAAGCATCTTTAGACTTAGACTTAGTGCATGAAGTCACATGGTGCTGAAGATCTGGGCTTATAACGTGGATAATAGCGTTTAACCCATCTGAATTATGCTTTGCATCACTTATCTCGGATTCACTATATTGTATCAAAGGCTTCGCAACAGTTGCCTTGTCTACAACAACTATTGGGGAATTGTATCTAATAACTACAATTTCCCATGTCTCAAAGTCACGAGCTTGTAGAAAGAACGCATAGCGATTTTCCACCATAAGTAATTTGAGCCACCAAACGCTGGCGGTACCTTTATCAAGATTTCGTCTCTGTCCATATAATCATACTGCTTCAAACATAGACTTATTAGGTCTTAACGTGTTTGCCTGCTCTGATACCAACTGAAAACGCTGGGGGTACCAAGATACACCACCAACTTTTTCTTAGGCAATCTGTATGGAAAAACTCAACGCAACTCCGAGAGTAAAAACTCAATTAAGGAAAGTGCCTAGAGTTATCTCTCTCTCTCTCTCTCTCTCTCTCTCTCTCTCTCTCTCTCTCTCTCTTGTTGTTAGAACGTTTACAAAATTGAATCCGTGAACTTAAATACAAAGAGAGTTCTTGGACCGTACCAAAGACCAATGTCCAAGGATCAATCAAGTCTTTTCCAATTAACAAGGTTGGACCTAGCTATTGTGATTGATCAACGCACAACCTGTGATATTTCAATTATAAAGATAAACAATATAATGCGGAAAAAGAAATAACACATACACCAGTAATCTTGTTAACAAGGAAACCACAAATACAGAAAAACCCCGGGACCTAGTCTACATTGAACACCAAACTATATTAAGCCGCTACAGACACTAGCCTACTACCAATTAACTTCGGCCTGGAATGTAGTTGATCCCTAACTCAGTATCCCACTGATTCAGGTACAGTCGCGCTCCTTACGCCTCTTGAATCCCATCCGGACTCTGCATAATTGATTCCCTTAGACGATCTCACCCACGACTAAGAGTTGGTACAACTCAATTGAAAACTTTAAACCAAATCTGCCTCCCACAGATTAAGCCTATATTTGATTTCCTGATTTACGATCTAAACGGATGATCAGATCAAACAATAAATCCAGGTGATGGAAATCGATAGCAACTTAGACAAAAGTCTGGCTATCCTCAAAATCCGGACTTATGCAACCCGAAGTGCATCCTAGATTATTATTCACCTCACAAGCATAAAACTTATGGAATCACCAAAGTATAAGACGATGAGACTTTATTGATTACTATCTATCTTAATTGATGGAGGAAGGCTCTACAAACAATCAAGATCAGGATACTCAAGTTATCAAGATAAAAGATAACTGGACCTGGCTTCACAAATCCCAGTGAAGTTTTTGTAATCGCTAAACCCTAAAAGGGTTTCTGGAGAGGACGACTCAAGATACAACTAGGACACACCAAAAAGTAATGTTAGGATTCAAAGATCCTAGTTGCCAAGAGTTCCCCTTGTATAGACTTCAAAGCCTACGTTGCTATAGGTTTAAGCTAAGATAGATTTGGAACAAGAAAACAATATCCACCGTTAGATGAAAGCTTTGAATCTTAATCACATATACAAGTTATACACTATGGTTAGGTAAACTGTAACCGAACCGTGTATAAATACTATGTTCAACATGGTTAGACGAAACTAGCCGATTTGAAATTAAAAGCTTAACACTCATTTTCATGTTCACTAAGACATTAATATTGAGTCACAATCATGTGATTAAATGAGTCTAGTGTTAATTAGAGAAATGATCAAATGAAAATTACTTCATAAAAATAATTTAATCGCAATTGAATCATGATCGACATAGTTTGTAAATGTACAAAGTACAATTACTTGAATCGTTCGTGAATCGGCTGAGTCACAATACATGGACCGGTTTGCAAACTTATATGCAATTACCGAGTTCCGGAGTCTACAGAACTTTTCAGTTCATAAACCGGTTTGCAAACTTATGCAATTACCAAGTTCCGGACTCTACATAACTTTTTATTTCACGTACTGGTTTGCAAACTTTGAACCAACTCAATTTCCGGAGTCTACAGAACTTTTTAGTTCATGTACAAACTTAAGAACTTTGCCGGTTCCGGAGTTCGCTGGTTCTAGAACATATAACTACTTTAGCTTGCATACCGGTTTGGGTACTAAACTGGTTCTAGAACATATAACTATTTTAGCTCGCATACCGGTTGGATTATTTTAACCAGATTCCCTTACCACAGTTCCACAATGGCTTGTATACGAATATACATACTTATCCGGATCATGAAACAAACCAATTTTCCTATGATGTACATACGAATATGCATATCACACAAATCTAAAAGTCGATATATAGCTACTCTGCTACGTGTACAAATGCATGTAATACGACATATAACAGTTTTCTTAATTTGCAAGTGAAAAGAAGAGGGTACCCAGATATACCTCAATCTAAAACTTTTCCACCTATAAGTCCTTTCTCTGAAAGTGATTGTCTATGGACTGAGTCGATAAAATACAACTAATCGGTTCACACTTCGTGTGATCGTCTATGGATACGAGATCGAGACAATACGACAACAAGATAACTTGTGTGGTTGGCTATGGATACAAGATCGAGACAATACAACAACGAAGTATGTTTACTTGATAAAAGGTTCGGACTTAACCAAACACAATAGGATTACTATCAAGTAAATAGGAATTAACGTTTGTGTATTTTGCTTCTAATTATAATAAAAACAATTATAATTGAATAGAAAAGTAAAAGACACAACAAGATTTTGTTAACGAGGAAACCGCAAATGCAAAAAAAACCCGGGACCTTGCCAGAATTGAATACTCTCATGACTAAGCCGCTATACAAAATCAAACCAACTTCGTATAGTTGAGACCAAGCAACTAAACCTATAGTTCACCTAGTTCCATCTGTATTCCCACGCCTGCAACTTGTAATAAGTCACGTACTTGGAATAATTCCTTTGGTTCGTATTCCAAACAGTAAAGGAACAACAAATCTGTTTGGTAACAACTCTTTTCAGCCAAGTGGTATGAGTTCGACAAAAGGCTCTTCCGTTTATCCCAATAAACTCCTTTGTCAGGTCCTTAGATCTATCTAATAACAACTACCAAAGTAATTGTCAAGATTTTGCAATCAATACTTTGAATCACAAAGAACTGTATTGATGTCGATCTACTCAACTAATCAATCCAATCTACCACAAGGATAAATCGATTATAGTTGGATCCTCTTTAACCAAAACAAGTATTGTGCACACCAAAGATTATGAACCCAAATCAGAAATATTCTTCGTCTTCAAATCTTCTTAGATCTTCAATAAACACCTGCACACAATAACCTTGAATCTCTTGTGATCAATCACACACAAAACGGAGTCTGTTAACAATGGATTATCACAAGACGTCTTTAGATCTACAAACAATATAAAGATCCCCGTCGAAACATTGATCTAGTTTGAGTGAATCTTATATCAGAAGAGAAGATTCTCAAGCATAAACAAACTAGGTGCAATCAAAGTTCAACAACCATTAGTCAATCAAATCAATCGAAAACTAATAATAAACCGCAATTATCTAGTTTCCCACCAATGGTACTAATAGAGCTTCTCAATCCCAAAGAATTCTTTAAACCGAGCGGCCGTAAGAGATTTCGCCTAATTAGGTTACTATCCTCTCCGAATTGGCGGCTCCACCAGTGACAACACAGCTAGGTAGTTTTGCTGGCTCTGAGGATTAGTTTGCTCGAAATGAAAACTTTGATATTTATAGACCAAGGAAGTTTGGACACCAAGGAATTTCCAAAACCGAAAATATTCTCAAGATATGCAATATATTTCCAAATTCGGTTTCCATAATTCCTGGAAATGCTTTGTCCAAATAATGACCGAAAATCTCTTGGAAAATCTCCAACTAGTAAATGCACATTACTAATTTTTATTTTCTAAAGATATGCAAATCTAACAACCTTAATTAAAAGATTCTCAATTTATTTTTTCGATATGGGATTCTCCTTTAGATATTAAGGAATATCTTTGAACAATAAAAGATAAGTGTCACTGCACATGTTCAAAGTATGTCGACATCTTAAATTAGTAAATCATCTTTCATATTTACTATCTTGGAATCGATTTGCCACACTTTCAAAACGAGTTTAGAATTGGTTCATCTGACTTGCAAGAACTATGTGATTGATCAAGAACACTCAATCACCAAACATGGGTTTCACGGTTCTACTAAAACAAGTTTCGGTTCTACCTCCATGTGGGTACTGGAATTAGTCACACTAGCTTTCCAAAATTTGGTTGACTAGGTACTTGGATCGGTTCCCACATATATATGGTATCTAACTTGTATTTGTTACACATGTCCATAGTATCGGTTCCCAATATCTAAAAACGTGTTGCACATGTTCATAGGATCGGTTCCCAATAACTAGAAACTTGTTGCACCTCTTACAAGGATCGATTCCCCTTTTGTGATCGGTTGCACCTCTTACTAGGATCGGTTTCCCTTTGCCTAGAGTTGGTCATACCAATTACAACAAATCGATCATACCATCAGGTGATTACTTAAGATCGGTTTCACTAATAAAAGTCATACCAATACAAAAGTCAGGCCTTGTGAATAGTTTTACCAAGAACATAAACAAGTCATGAGCGGTTATACTAATCACACATATTGGTAGTTCAAAAGATATGCAATGAATAACAATACCAATAAGCCTAGCGATTTCCCTTTCGATTCACAAAACAAGTTCATGAATTTACTTCCTTTAAACGAATGTAAAACATTGTTTCCTAGGATGAAATCTTCACCTCATACCCATACATAATCACAATAGAATTCAAACGATTATGTCGGTGTCTTATATAAGAAGTCCAAAAGATAAGCGTTATACTTCGTATTGTATTCCTTAATACTACGTCTAACAAGAGTATAATCATTCATGCTTCGCAGTTTTGTTTTCAATATGCACGACTTGAAAGATACGTTAGGGAATGAAACAGTTCAAGTCAAATATTACTAACCTCAAGTGGAAGGATGATGTTGTCGTTGTAGTCCCGTACTTCTTCACATTCTTCAAGTCTTCACGTGATACTTGTAATGTCTCATATCCTAATACTTTCAAGCTAACCTATACGAAGTTGACTCTAGTACATAATCAAGCGACTCTTTAAATGAGTTTTGGTTCACTAAAATATGACAACCAAACTTGATATACCAACGCTTGGTGGGTTCAACCGAGCTATGCTCTAATAGTAAGACTAATAACACTATCTTGTATTCCGAATATACTAGTTTTATATTTCTCTAAATCAATTCGAAGCATTCCTGACTAACAACAATGACACATATCACTGTTCCAGGCTATTTTCGAATGATAACCTTGAATCATGATTTGGTTCCGAACAATAAATTGTTCTCCACCGAATTTGATCAAGTATGAACAAATTTAAGCTTAGTCATTATATTTTGAGAAATTCGTAAACTAAATGATTAGTTCTGGACTCGAAATTCTTGTCTATGCAAGCTAGTCTAATTAGCTATGCGACAATCGTCTCAAGGATAGAAAGGTGAATATAACTTGAGAAATGGGTGGTTCAGTCTTCATTTACCTTTTGTTGATGAAGTTCTCGAAAAGCTTCGGTTGATCTTCGCCTTCAAACGATAGAAAGCTAATGATGACTGTCTCATTTCTCAACTCCACTATCCTAGACAGAGACTTAACTAATTGTAGACTAGAAATCAAGATATAGTTTTGACGAATAAATTTGACAACAAGATTTATATAGCAACACTTGTGAGTTCGACCGAGCAATGCTCTTACTATACATGGTATAACCGATCCTAGCTATGTTGCGAGTCATGGTAGAACCGATCCCTGCCTATATTTGGAGACTTGGTAGAATCAATCTTAACCTATGTTAGGAGTCATAGTAGAACTGGTCCCAGGAGCAAACCCGATTTTCAACATTCACATGTTACTTACGGTTTTGTGTGAGTTTGGAATTAGGGTTTGCTAAATAGGAAAGTTCTAGATGTCGACATAAGTTGAACATGTATATAATTTTTATCTTTAATTGTTCAAAGATATTCATTGATACTCATTCATTCCAACGTTTTTGGAAACACACCTATTATTTCTAAAGGGGGAGATTTATATTATTTTATTTCTATCGACGATTATACTCGATATACTTGGGTATTCCTCATTCCAAGATCAGACTTCTTGAAAATATATAATGAGTTTTCTACCATGATCAAAACCCAATTTACAAGAACCATCAAAATCTTAATCTTGATCAAGGAGGGGTATATATATATATCAAACCCATTCAAAAAAAATCTCAAAACATAAGGCACTCTTCTTCAATTATCTTAAACATAGACTCCTGAACAAAATGGTGTTGTAGAATGCAAACACCGTCATATTGTTAAAATAGCTAGAACCTAATTACTCTCTGTATCTGCTCCCTCTAACTTTTAGAGAGATTCTGTTCTTATTGCCGTGTATGCAATAAATCATATCCCAACAGTTGTTATTGGCGGAGCGTCTTCATATAAACGTCTATATGAAAAATTACGTAATTATTCTGAGCTTCGTGTCTTCGGTTCAACATGTTTTGTTCATTTTCCCGAGTGTGAACGAAATAAACTTAGTAAAAAGAATGCAATATGTGTATTTCTAGGGTATGGAATAGAGCAGAAAGGATATTGTTGTTACCATCCAGAGAGTCAAAAACTTCGTATATCCCATCATGTAACCTTTTGGGAGAAAATATCATTCTGTTCCCTTCCAAGTAGTAAGTCTTCTGAGAGTTTCACATATCTAGACCCTTTTGATATCATATCTCTTCCATCAGAACCTATCTCTGTCACCTACACTCCTACTCATGAGATTAATATGCCGATAAATACTCCTTAATATCATACTTCTGAGATAGTTGGTCCTTTAGATGTGTCTCAACCCCCTCCCAACCACTTTATGCTTCAGCCTGACATTGCTTTTCTAGAACAAGATCCTGCACTTGAAATGACTACTATGGCTTCTCGTGAAAGACGTCCACCACCTAAGTTATCTGATTATTATCATTGTTATCTATCAACTATTTTGTCTCTATATGAACCTAAGTCTTACAAGGAAGCATCAGTCATCCCAGTTTGGCAGCATTCAATGAAAAAGGAGTTAACTGCACTTGATAGAGGTGGAATATCGGACATGGTAGACTTGCCTCATGGAAAGTCTGTTGTTGATGCAAATGGCTATATGAGATAAAAACAAAATCGATGGTTCGATAGATCGTTATAAGTCTCATTTTTTTCCTAATGGATACACTCAAGAATATGGTATCGATTATGACGAAATATTTGCTCCCTTAGCTGCGTACTCCTTTTGTTGTTGCTTCTGCCCATCAATGGGATCTTCATCAAATGGACGTTACAAATGCCTTTTTTCACGGAGATCTTCAAGAAGAGATGTATATATATATGCAACCACCTCCAGGTTTATCTCACTCCCCGAAACAAGTTTTTAATCCCCTTCGAGCATTATATGGTCTTAAACAAGCACCTCGCGCGTGGTTTAAGAAATTCCGCAGTGTTATTGTTCAATATGGATTTACCCAAAGTGCTTATTATTTTAATATGTCCTTTCGGCTGTCAGAAAAATGGATTGTGCTTTTTTTTCTTTATGTTGATGACATGGTTATCACAGGCCGTGACTTAGAGCGCATTAATTCTCTAAAGTCACAATCGAGTTCATGTTTGAGATGAAAGACCTCGTCCCTTACGATATTTTCTCGGTGTTGAAGTTGGTTGACCATCTAAGGTTTATTTTATTTCTCAAGTAAAGGATGCTTCTGAGATCCTCAGTCATGTAGGGTTAATTGATAACAAAGTAGTTGATACTCATCTTGAATTAAATGCGAAATATAATCATGTAGATAGAGAAGCTCTATCCAGTCCTACACTCTATTGTCAACTTGTGGGTAGTATGAATTATTTAACTATCACTTGACCAGGCATTAGTCATGCAATTTATATTGTGAGTCAATATATGTCATCTCCACGCTCAACATATTATGTTGTTGTTCTTAGAATCTTGCTTTATATCAACTGTACGTCTATTAAATTGCTATTCTTGGAACCCACTCAGTTATTCCGTGAAAACAAGGATGGTATTCACATTACTCACAATGATGTTTTTCATAAACGCACGAAATACATTAAAATCGACCGCCACTTTGTGCGACATCATTACAAACAACATACTATAAAAAAAACTATTTGTCACTTCAAATTTTCAAACACCAAATTTTTTCACGAAATCACACCCCTCCGCTCGTCTTCGGTTCATAGTTTAATATCTCTAGTATACTAGAGGAGTTGTGCTCTATTGTAATATTAGATTCAATAGAAAACTCGATTCCATGACTACTATTATAACAAACCTTACTAAAAAAGCACAAATATATACGGACATCCATTAAATTGCAGATATGTGCAAACACTAAGTGGTGTGTCTAACAACAAGACAACTTCAATCGACAAAGTAATTAAAAGAAGGCTTTAAATTCACATCTCAAATTCGTAAAATTTTGAGAAGATACTTTGAGAAACATAAATTCGCCCCATTTTTATGTGAAAAACTTAAGTGAGGGAACCGAAAAAAAACATACCTGTTGTAGCAAAAATGTTTCTGCAATAATCCTCGAGATTCGTATATGAAGATGAGATTTCAACCGTTAGATGACTCAGCAGTATTCTTCGTGATACACTCTTGGTAAATGTAGAAGTTCAGCTACTTGTTGAATCAACTCCTTATCTTCAATAATTGTTGGTAGGTGAAAGCGGGGTGGGGGTGGGGGTGTGCGGGGGTACCTGCAAAAGGCACTACGATGCCTCAATGAGTAAGAGGTCTAAGCAGGTTTTATAGAGAGAGAAGGATTAGAAAATGTATACCTTTACTGTTGATATTCTACCTGTATTTATAGGTTTTGGAGGAATTGTATCCAGCCCTGTTTTCATCTAGATACATTTTGACTATGTATCTGGACCAAATGCTTGCTAGGTTGACCTGGTCCCAACCAATTTTCCCTTTTTATAGGATATGTAACTTACAAGTTATACCTGGTCTTCTTAGTAACCGATCCCTACTTTTTATGAGGATCTGTAACTCCCGGGTCATACCTGGTCTTCTCTGTAACTGATCCCTCCTTTTTCTGGGGATCTGTAACTCCCAGGTTTGAATATGTACCCGGTCTAATAACTGATTATCCCTCTTTTAGGGGATCTCTAACCTCCATGTTTGAATATGTACCTGGTGTTTTGTTGTAGAAGGATAATTGCTGACTGGGATATAATCATCCTTCCATTTTTCATTACCGAATGGCCCAATACTAGGTAGAATTATTGGGCTGAGGCACTTGAGCCCATATACAGACTATATGGTACAAACATCTCCCCATCTTAATCCTCAACTTGTTGATGGGTTAAGAAAAAAATCCATTTGGTCAACAACTCCGACATTTTACTCAGACGCCCCCAAGCTACTTGTTGAAGTTACATGGTAATCTGCTTGCTAACAAGGTTGCACTTGGTGCTGGTGTTGTGGGATGATTTTCCAGAGTAAATATGAAGGAATCTTGATGGTTGTACTTGCTAATGAAACAAGTCTTTTTTTTGCATTACGACTAGGTCTTGTCTTTGAAATGTGGCAAGGGTACTGCATTGAATAGTATAACATGTCAGCACATCTCTTTGAAAATATATAACTCTTTTGGATCAACAACTGGTGTTGGTCTCGTTTTTGAGACAAGAGTTCGTGGCTGCATTAGCGCAAGACTTGGTGAGATTGTGTGTTTGCGATGAGATCAAGATTTATTAAGTCTCCACTTGTGACATGAGGTAGTAGATGCCTGCATGATGGAAGGCTTTCTTCCCGTATTGTGTTTGCGGTATAGTTTCACTGTTTGGAAAAGGCTAGCATATTTCTCCTGAGAAGTATAGATTCTTGTGCTTGCATTGGTATAATGCTTTACGAATATACTCCAACTGATGTTCCAGTGGTGATGGTAATGCTGCGATGTTATCATCGCCTTTTAGATGGTTGTAAAATATCGCAACTACCCATTCATTAAGAGCTTTATAAGTAATGTTCTTCAATGCTTCACTATACCCATTAAGGGAAGCATGAGTTAAATATGAAACTCATTCCTTTGAGATCTTTGTATTATATAGCTGACCTTTTTTTTTTATCGCCTCGCTCCTTTCCTCCATCCCCAACAAAGCCTCTTCATGCAAACATTTTTTTTCCTCTTTCTCTCCAGCTCCAACAAAGCTTCTTTATGAATATTTTTTATTTCGACTCCATCAAAGTTTCTTCGCCAATTTATTTGATTTATTTATTTTTTTTCCTTTTGCTCACGCTCCAATTAAGCTTCCTTTCGCAAATGTATATTTTTTTCTAGCTCCCGCTCTAACAAAGTTTCTTCATGCATATTATTTTTTCATTTTATTTTTTAACTCCATCAAAGCTTCTTCGCCAATTTATTTGATTTTTTTCTTCTTCTTTTGCTCCCGTTCCAATTAAGCTTTCTTTTGCAAATGTCTATTTTTTTTTTATCTCCCACTCTAACAACGTTTTTTCATGCATATTTTTTTCAACTCCATCAAAGTTTTTTTTCCCAGCATCAAAGTGTCTTCACGATTTTTATTTTTTTTTATTTTTTGTATGTATCTCTAACTTCTGATCCAACAAAACTTCTTTAGAAAACATTTTTCTTTTACTCGTATAACGAATTCTCATTTCCTGAGAATGGGGTTCCATTGCCCATGGAACAAGGTCCTTGCTATTCTTGAGCTTGCGCTAAACACATTTAGGTTTAGCTTGCTCGCAAATTTGCATAAGTATTGACTAAGACCGTGCAAGGAATATTTTTCTAAATATTTCTTCTAATCAAAGCCAAGTTTGTTTGGTTCTCACTGCCCTGAGATGGGGTCCCATTGCCCATGGAACAAGGTCCTTACTATTCTTGAGCCTGCGCTAAACCGGTTTAGCTTGCTCGCAAATTCGTGTAAGTATTGACTAAGACCATGCAAGGAATATTTTTTATTCCTCTAATTAAAGCCAAGTTGAGATCGCTGCTAGCCACGCGAGTGTTATTGTTTAACATCTCTGACTAGTATGCCCGAAGTTTGTGATCGGTCCTAGTTATGCGAGAGTTATTGCTAAACAACTCTGACTAGTATCGAGGTGTGTGGATTATGCATTTGTTTATGAATTATGCATTTGTATGTGAATTATGCATTTGTTGTATGACAAGAAAATACGAATAATATAAGCAAATTGAGCAATCGTTTAGGCTTACCTAATGAGGCGCGAATGGGCGAGAGTAGTACTAAGACGGGTGACCTCTTGGGAAGTCCTCGTGTTGATTGATTGACCAAGGGCGCGTCAAATATCGGTTATGGGGAGACCAAGTAACGCGAAAATTGGCCTAGTGATATGTTGGAGATGCTTTTTGTTGATTTCGTACGAGTATACAACTTGAGCAATGAATTTTTGCGATGCTAGGTTAAGAGAGCATGAAACTGCCATGCCATCCTCACACGTGTGTGATGCATGACAACAAGATTGCACACATGGCGGAATACATCGAAGATTATTCCCATGTAAGACATCTGAGGTGATTGGTTCTTATTTGTAGGCGACACAGAGGAACAACAATCTTTATTTTGTGTTGCTTTTACTTTCTCTAATTTGTGCTTGTTTGAGCATTGGTTTTCGATATAATACTCCTTTCGTTTTCGTTCATCGAGGTATTCATTTCGCTTCTGTTTGTCGAAGTATTACTCGCTCACGCCTGTTGTTCTTCCAATGACTAGATATTGATCGTCACTTCGATGGTACGACGGCTTGATGTCTTTTGTAGCGCTCATTTGGATGTGAATTTTTCTTTGACATATTACTTCAGGAGCTTGCCTTCCTCGTGACCCATGTGTCTTATCGTGATTATTTTGTATCCATCGCGCTCTCCAACCCTCATGTGAAGATCGTGCATGCTGGTGGAGAGTGATATTTTTCCAAGGTATTATTTGTTTGCGGTCTCTTATCCAGTGAGGCCTTCAATAGTATGTTTTCTTTCTTCAACTCTTGTAATCTTTCACGCAAACTCAGATCTACGAGCGTTACTCTCGTCTGATCTACTTGCATTATTTGCTCCAGCAGGTTGCTTTTAGATGTTTCATATTTCTTTCTGTTATTATCCTGCACATGTCGTGCCCGCCGACCCTCATGTGAAGGTCGTGCATGCCAGTGCGGAGTGATACTTTCAGTGCATTAGTTATCGTTCGCTTGTGGTCTCTTATCTAGCGAGACCTTTAGCAATCTATTTACCTTTTTCAGTTCGCGAAGAGTCAGATATACAGGTGTTGCTCCAGTCCTATCCCCTTGTACAATGCGCGAGGCTAAATGAAAGCCTTTACCACAAGGGGGTTTAGACGAGAGTTCACCATAGTTTGTTTGTTGTTGATCTAAATTACTGGGGGATCTGTTCAGATTGGTACCTTCACTTAAATATGGAGTTGTAACACGTACCCAACGATTTCCTATGCTTATCCCTGCAGATGAGTTCTCGCAGAGGGACATCCTAATGCTGTTGTTGCAGGTAATGTTTTAACTCCTTCTCGAAATGGGTGATCAACATCACTCTGAGTTCCTCTTATTCTCCTATTTGCATTTTCATCCCTCCGACTTGCTTGTGATGTAGCCATGGATTTAGATTCCTATTTCCAAAAATTCCTTCTTTGCCCCACGGTGGCGCCAAAAGATGTTGTAGCAAAAATGTTTCTGCAATAATCCTCGAGATTCGTATATGAAGATGAGATTTCAGCCGTTCTTTGTGATACACTCTTGGTAAATGAAGAAGTTCAGCTACTTGTTGAATCAGTTCCTTATCTTCAATAATTGGTGGTAGGTGAAAGTAGGGGGACCTGCAAAAGACACTTCGATGCCTCAATGAGTAAGAGCTTTAAGCAGGTTTTATAGAGAGAGAAGGATTAGAAAATGTGTACCTTTACTGTTGATATTCCACCTGTATTTATAGGTTTTGGAGGAATTGTATCCAGACAGACCTGTTTTCATCTAGATACATTTTGACTATGTATCTGGACCAAATGCTTGCTAGGTTCACATGGTCCCAACCAATTTTCCCTTTTTATAGGATCTGTAACTTACAAGTTATACCTGGTCTTCTCAGAACCGATCCCTCATTTTTCTGAGGATCTGTAACTCCCAGGTCTTGCCTGGTCTTCTCTGTAACTGTCCCTCATTTTTCTGAGGATCTGTAACTCCCAGGTTTGAATATGTACATGGTCTTCTCAATAACTGATTATCCCTCTTTTTGGGGATTTCTAACCTCCATGTTTGAATATGTACCTGGTGTTTTGTTGTAGAAGGATAATTGCTGACTGGGCTATAATTATCCTTCCATTTTTCATTAACCAATGGCCCAATACCAGGTAGAATTATTGGGCTGAGGCACTTGAGCCCATATACAGACTATATGGTACAAACAATACCCACTATGAAATTGTCAGGTACATCTCAAAAATTGAGTTTCCATGGCGGGGAGGCCGAAGGGTCAGACTCAGGTTCTCTTGAAAATAAAATCTCCGCACTTGTTCATGGTTTCATGGATGCATCAAATGACATGTTTTGCTTCAAAAAAAAAAAATGACATGTTAGATTGTCATTTTGCTATACCGTCCCACTGGGCCAAGAAAAGAGCCTATGAGGTGAAATGACATGTTAAATTAGCTTTTATAGTACCTTGAGAGAATCACACCTCAACTACCATGGCTCCAATTATGCCCTTCTTTTATGACTTGCTTCTGTATTTAAGTCGGGTTAATTACACTCCAAAGACCGAGTCGCTAGAAATAATAATTGAGAATTGACCTCAATTATCTGGTGGCAACTTATCCACTTTTCTCATAAATTCTGCTTATTACGAGTCTACGATTAGTCCCCTTCAACAAGAAAGTATATAAAATAGAAAACCAAGAAAGAAAGATATAAAGAAAAAAGTTAACCAAATCCCACTTTTGCATTTCATTGGGACACTTTTCTTTTTTTTAATGGGGGATTTTATGGTTGCGAAATCATTGTGATTCTTATTAGCAAGAAATATAGAGGACATAATTGTGAAAACTGGTTGCAGTAGCTCAACCATTTCGTGGAGGTGGGGGGTAGTCGGTGGCAGTCTTAGGATCTTATACCCCTCCATCAAAAGCTTGGGGTCTAGCAGATAGTAGATACCCGCCTGTATTAAAAAGCACTTATGCACAACACTGTTTGTTTCTGTTGACTTGGCTTTTTGTTCACCCAAATTTGCAATTAAAGAGAAATGAAAATTCTGCATAGCACTTAACAAATGTATGAACTAACAAATTACATAGCAGATACGGCTATAACTAACTCACACCCAAATCTCTGTTGAGATATTGAGACAAAACATGTAACTTATGTTTTCCATGGGAGGAGAATCACATCTCAATTTTACATGACTCAAGATAAAAACCCTTTTCAGTAGTATGAACTCAAAGCCCTTCAATGGTGAAGAGTTCAGGACTAGAGTGAAGTCGGCTTGGCTTAATTACACTCTAATCAAAAAGATACTAAGCTCAGGACCTTTACTACCACTAGGATTCATCATATAAAATGCTTCAGAATCTTTAGAACCAACAACTCTTTCAAATTTAGCTCTCATATACATAAGCTCACCTTCTGATCCATCACCAACAATATTACCCGGCAAAACACCTGCACCAATCGATATCGGTTCAACTGCTTTCAAGACTTTCCACTCATCCGGTCCACAGTCAAACATCATCGCAAACCCACATTTCTGTCCATTACAATAACTCCTCCAGAGTGGCTCTTCCAATAATTTTATTCCCTTCTTATCCGTTTTCTTATCACATTCCAACGCTATCCGGACTAAACCCGACGCCATTTCCTGTATCAATCCGCTTGTCGGTGTAGAAAGCTCAATTAGAAAAGCTGGATATGACTTTGCATCATCTTGAAATGCTAAGCTTACATGCCCTTGTCTGTTCCCGAATATAGTACCGATGACCCGACTACCGAGTCGGTTCGAACCTGACCGTCTCCTGCCGAAAACATTAAGAACCGATTTCAAGCTTGAAACTGAACCAAATCGAATAAGTTTGTTCTTCTTTGATCTTGTTGGTACCACCAAAGCTTTAGCATTTTTTTCTTGAATTTCATCTTCCTCTTCATTGTATAATCTTGTTGAAGGGAAAGAAGTGAGAATCTCATTATCTTCATTAATTTCAGAATCTTCAGTATTTGCATTCCAGCAAAAATGCCTACTTGAGAAAGAGAATGAAGAATCATGAGGAGTTCTTGCCATAATTGTCTTCATATCTTAGAATTGGATGCAGTGGTAGTAGTATGGGGTAATGAAGAAATGGTGTATAATTGAGAATTCAATGGACTTCTTCTTGTTTATATCTTGTGGTTGGAAATGTTTTTGGTTCATTAAAAGCTTCTTTCAATTTGCTTTTATGGCAATACTCTAACTACTGACAATCTCACACAGGAGAATCCAAAAAGAAGTTGAGCAGTCCCACCTATATTATGACAAGAAATTAATGAAATTAATGAAATTTTTATTTTTATTTTTTTGTGGTATCAAAATTTGGTATTGTACTTTCTACATGTGCAATGGCCGTGTAACACGTAATTTTTTATTGCAGAAAGGAGTGAAATAATCATGTGAATTTTCATCCGTTCCATATATTATGATGACCATGACTGCACCAAGCTTATCTGCAGGTTTGGAAGACATGTGTGTCTTGCTCCATGGTTCAAGTATTTGGGGTTAAATCTCTCCCAAGATGAACGTGGTAGAGTACCCATTAAATGTATCATACCATACGTTTCTGATTAGGATGATGGTTTATGCCGCCTTATTTACGTTTGGTTTCTAACTTCATTTTGTCACACTGTATATCACACTCCTGTCAATGTTCTTCCATTTTTTATATTTTTTGTTTGCCTTGTTTCCTTCTTTCGTAATGAGGGAAATAAAAAACAGTTATATGCAGGTAATATTGCAACTACCATAACTACCAACACCAACTAGGGGGTATCATTTGGTCTGGTTGCTCAAGCACTGATGCTTACGTGAATGGAACTAAAACAGTGTTTATTGGGTAATTCTAGTCCCTAATCATTTACAATCCATATTTATCATGAGGGTAGGAATGTAGAGTCTTATAAGAAAAATATATCATCAAAATATTAGACTTAAATTCATTATCGTTTGGGTTTTGCGGAGAAAATGACGCAAATCTTGTCCGACCTTGTCCATCTAAGAGTGTCCATGGATCCTCCCACATTTATCATATGTAGACCTATCACCTAAGTAATAAGTTATCGTTTTTTTACCTCTTCAAAAGTTAGGTTTCTTCTATCATCTTGAATGCCTCAAAAAAAGAAAATTTTGTCTTCTTGTTTATGTAGAAGGGCAAAAGGACAAACTTTTGAAAAGAGGTCTCACCGAAATAGTGACAAAGAAAACAGGGAGTTAAGGGTTGAAAAAGAAAACACATTGTTAATAGCCCAATTAAACATGGTACTAGTAGTACATTGTACTCCATGCGATAACGAGTTGTTTTACCTCGTTTAATCGGGGGCCTTGGAATGTAATTGGGGCCTCACCCATTTTATTTGCATCCCAAAATTTTCAGGGGCGTATTAATAATAAAGTGAAAATATTGTTTTGTTTTATTTTTTTAATTTTATTTTTTTTTATTTTTTTTTAAAGTTATTTAATATTATTACATGAAACTAGTTGGAAGCCTAACAAGCTAAGCTCCAACGACATACTATTACATTAATTGAACAGTTGATGTCTTTGTCTACCAATGGCCTCATGGGGAACCTTGCCAAGGGGAGCCGAAACGGCGGGAGGGGGGGCGAGATTGTGTCACAAGGAGGGCAAATTAACACTACCTTCCATGTTAATTCCTGCAATATTACGCCATTGGGGACTCGAACCTGGGACCTCCTGGAGCGCATTAAAATCAATTTTTTTTTCCTCCTCATATTTGTATGAAAAGTCGTCATGGTATCTTTTTAAATCAAGGATGACTCTAAAGGGTCGTTAATGTTTTCAATGACGACCCTAAGTGTCGTTAATATTTTCAATGACGACTCTAAAGTGTCGTTAATGTTTTGTTTTCAACGATGACTCTAAGTGTCGTTAATGTTTTCAATGACGACCCTTAAGAGTCGTTAATGTTTTCAATGACGATTCTAAAGAGTCGTTAATGTTTTTCAATGACTACTTTCAATGACGACCCTAAAGTGTCGTTACCGTAGAGTCGTCATCGAAAAGATTAACGACCCTTTTGAGTCATCATAATTTAAAAAAGATACCATGACGACTTTTCATACAAATCTGAGCAGGAAAAAGAAATTGCAAACGAAAAATTTAAAAAATAATAATAAAATTCTAATTAAGTAGGATTAACACTAATTAAGTGAGATTATCACTAATTAGATAAGGGGTAAATTAGTCATTACCAAAATATTTGGATAAGGGGTGACTCAAATTATGTTTGGGTGACTTTTTTTGTTCTCTAGTGGGAGAACCCAATTAAAATCCATGGCCCCCCAATCAAATGAGGTTGTTTTATGGCCCTTGATAGGGTGGAGATCAAAACATCCTTAGGACACCCCTTATCAGTCAGCTGTCAGCCTACCCCGCAGCTCCCAATTTAGTGTTCCTTCTAACGCCAGGGTTGGCTCCGCATAAAGTTGTATACATAACGTGTAAGGGAACATAACACAGTTGGGTGGGTCACACAAATAATGTGGAACATAAATACAGTTGGTCACGCATGTACGCTTATAACAGAAATGCAAAAGTTTAACCTACACCACTATATGTTATCCTACACTGCACCATATAAGCTAACTTAGCTTCACCAATAGAAGTTACGAATGAGTTTTAGCTTCACCAATAGAAGTTACGAATGAGTTATATGTTGTATTATGTGCGATTCCAGAGCAATCAGCCACCAGTTGTGTCCCTGAATTGGGTCATACAATCCAACGAGAACTTGCAAAAATTGTGTGGACTTGTAGTCTCACACCTGAATATGACTGGTGGGTGTTA
This sequence comes from Papaver armeniacum, assembly GCA_023531295.1. NCBI lineage: Eukaryota > Viridiplantae > Streptophyta > Magnoliopsida > Ranunculales > Papaveraceae > Papaver > Papaver armeniacum. The sequence continues at coordinate 1,434,352 of JAJJWW010008641.1, read as the reverse complement.
GTTGTCATAATGGGATACCTCGAGGACAATATCTGTAGGCCTTGTGGCGATGTTAATAGATAACTCCTTCACTGAATACAACTGGAGCCAGTTTTTGGCACTCTTAAGAAGGAACTGAACTGAGCATTTACTGAATCTTCACGTCCTACAAACCACTAATCAGATTTTATTTAAATACTAAATGATTTCTTTAGCACCAGCTATAATATGCAGGTGAACCAACATCATTTAATTAGGTCAAAATATGGGCAGATGTTGATAAGCACTGACTAAATTGTAATATAGGGACTCGTCACTTGGTGCAATCTGAAAGTCGTCTTGCAATCGGTCCTGTGTTATATCTGGTTTGTGGTGTCTTGTAAGACTAAATTGTGTAATGCAGCTTCAGAGACCACAATGGTCTTGTATAATAACACATTTCATATTGATACTGCAGATTACAGTTTGACAATAAACACCTGATAAGTTCTACAATTGTTGGAAATAAAATTTGTTGTAGAAATCTTTGAAAATTGTAAAACGTATTCAAATATGAGAAGTAATTGATTAAAGGTTCATTCTAGACCACGGAATACAAACCAAATTGATAGATAGCTATATTCTTCACATTATCATGTTACTAACAACCCTAGAATAATTAGTACGCTCAACTATTCCATTATCTCCTAGCTCACCTGGGATACGGAAGCGCTCGACTTCTAGGTTCCTACTTGCCAAGTTTCCTGAGGTACGCTTACTAGGTTTGACTTGAACAAGTGCTCTAAGTTCTGTTAGATAAGGTTGCTCCTAGTGATGAACTCAAAAGCATGAATCACCTACTAGTGTTGATTTCTACATATGGGTACTTAACAAAGTCCCATCATCAATACCCACATATTACTACTTGTGTTTATCTTCTCTAGACAATTACGAATCGAAGAAAATCTAAACTAGCAAATAGATTAAGAATTAATGATTCAATTTGAACTTAAACCCTTAACAAATAATCCATAAACAATATTAGCATGGTAGAAATCAATCAATAACATTAATGAATGCAAGAGAACAAGTTTTTCATATCAAATATAGATTCATATTTCTGACTTCAAATCGCCCTTAATCAAAGAGAGTTTTAGTTAATCATGATATTGGAGTTCATCATCAAAATAATAATGGAATAATAAAGTAAAGAAGATGAAAATATTAAATGAAAGCAAACCCTGGCTCTAGCTCTCTGCGCGAAACTCCCAAAAGAATACGTATCTCCAAAAGAATAGAAACCTTTTTCTTTTTATAGCCTTCCCACTTTCCCAAAATTAGGTCTTCAAAGTCCATCACCAAAAAGTCCACCAAGCCCATGAACCATGTGTGAGAAACCCATGTGAAAATATGTCTCAAAAATATGCTCGCCGGAAGGCGGGTTTCGTAGGAATATGGCCGGAATCCGGCGTCCAGGCTTAAAAACATCTCAGTCGGATTTGTCATCGAACACTGTCTGAGGCGTTTTACACTTACTTGTGTTATCATGTTCGGTGGATTTTTATAGGTTGCTAAAAAGTTAACATTACCGATTAGGTAACTTGATAACCATAAAAGAAACTAATAATAAAAGTTACAATACATTAGTGTACAAAATTTATAATGAGAATTTAAGGTCCCTCAGTAAAGTGCCGTTTCAATTGTACAAAATTTATAATGAGAATTTAAGGTCCCTCAGTAAAGTGCCGTTTCAATTGCTTGTGACCAGAGCCACTTCTGCGCGAATCTGAGCCCAAGTGCTGCAAAGATTCATAGGGACTCTGATTGGATGAATCTCCATTCCCAGAAGGGTTCCACCTTCCTCTATCAGATAGAGATCTACCTAAATTCGGACTTCTATAAGATGGAATGAAAGGGGATATACCAGCTTCTGGGTTACATCCCGGGGGTGCATCATCTCTGTAGTCCCTGGGTCGCCTCTGATCACTGTAGTGACCATCATCTCGGTAGTCCCTGGATCGTCTCTGATCACTGTAGTGACCATCATCTCGGTAGTCTCTGGGTCGTCTCTGATCACCGAAGTGGCCTCTGTAATTGGCATCTGATGAATGGCTTGGAGATGGGTTAAACCTGTTAATAGCATTCCTATATGGATCAAAACTTGGAACTGCTGGCAATGGCAAAGCTGCCCATCGTCTCTCATCAGCATTCTCGGGAATTGGAGCATTAATCCCTGGAAACTCAACACTCTTCTTCTTCTTCTGCTCTGGTTGCTCGGGTTCATCTGTTTCAGAGAGTTCTCCATCCTCCTGGTCAATCCTGGTCTTCTCATCCAAGTATATTTTGATACCAGAAGCTTGATCCTTGTCATCCAGATCTAAAACATTTTAACATGACAGTAAGACTTGTTTCCCAAAGAACTCAATTCTGACAGGAAAAAAACGTGTAGAAAATTACCCATATATCCTGGAGGATATCCTATTTCACGCATTCTGTGCAACCATGGAGGTGGATCCAACTCCTGTATAACCAAAGGAAGTGGTTAGAAAGCTTATATTGAACCAGAGCAAAGGCACCATGGTTGCAAATACGAATAAGGATTAGAAAATCCTTACAAATTCAACACCCAGTCAAGACGTCAAATAATAGGTCACAAGGACTAACATATTAAAAGACCAGGATTCATAGAGGATATAACTAATGTCTCATTTTTCAATTAACAAGAATACTTAATCACATGTGTAACAGAAAGTAAGTGATCTATTTTTACTAGCATTATTTTGGTATTTGTTAATTGATTCAGGTCATTATACTTGCAGATCAATTATGGAAAGCATATCAACATTAATATATTGCAACTAATTAACAAATTGTCCAGTTTCTAACTGCCAAACTTCAAACTGATGTATCTTTGAGCAATCAACAACACACATATAATGAGCAGCAACAAGCGGCTATCCCCAAAAGGACAGCAAGGCTAAGAATGCAACTACTCAAGATGCAGAAACTAGATTTAACACACCAAAAAAATATAAACAAAGTATGATAGGCGAGAGAAATAAAAGTCATGTTACCCCAATACCCAGAAGTTTTCTTGTTTCTGTACCAAGGAATCCAGGCCTTAAACCATCATACTTTCCACCAGAAGAACTCTCATAGTACCGAGTATTCTTATGGGGACCAGAAGTTTGATTCTTTTTGGAATTGTGTTCCTTCCGGGCATTATTTACAGCAGTGTGATCACGAGGCTTGGGGCAATCTTTCAGTGCATGGTTATATGAACTACAATTGAAACATCGAGAAGCCTCTACTGCTTCCAAACCCCTGCATAAAAAGTACTTGTGTAATTAGTTTGAATCTACTTACAACAGTACTTGGTTCACGTCCCCAAACCAAATGACCCTAAGTATTCATCACGAATTGTGAGTGATAAACAAGAAGTATTCAGCATTATCCACGAAAGCCCATTAATTTAACCAGTGCGTCTTACAAATACCAAAATCCTAAACACACAAACTGGTCGAAAACTGGTCCTCCGCATGATTCAACATATTTTTCAATTCCCATATAATGACAATTTTATTTGTGGAAGAAGAAATGAAACTTACCCCTCCACATTAGATGGTCCATCCATTGAAGTCAAACCCAATAAAAACCCTCGATCATAAAGAGGTGCAGAATCGCCATCCACACGAATGATCTCCTCGGTTTGCTCTTTTCTTGTATCATCGTCCATCCAGAAAGACTTAAATAAAAAAGGACAACGTTATTAGAGCAATATCCAGAACTTGCATCCACAAGGAAGGGATGGTATTATTAACCTATAATAAGTATGAAAGTTTAAAGAACAAAGCAGGAGCAATCACTGATAGTTCCACAAAAAGAAAATTACACTTATAATCAAATAACAGAATGCATCTTTTGCCGTGAAATCAATCCAATATCTTCATTAATTGGGCGATGGTAGAATATTCATCATAAACCTGCGGGACTCATTGATTGTAGAATTGCAGCAATTCCAGAGGATATATTATAAAGCTACAATCCCTAGAAAGTGGGAACTGGTATATTGATGTGAGGTAAAATGTGCATTCCAAGATACCTATCTACTGATTTTGTCACTGGTTTTGAAATGCAAAAACAGAATACCCAACTAAGATTAAAAAAGAACAGATCAAAATTGAAAATTCAGGGCAACGTCATATTGTTTAGTCCAACATCTGATGCATGGGAGCAACATATGTTCAATAAATAACCTACCACTGCAGAAGATCTTTCTGTGCCAACTTGTAGTGCCGGAAAGTAAGTCTCCTCACCAGATACCAAGTTTTCGTGAGGCTTCTGATAAGATGGAAAGCAAAGAACTAAGTCACGCAAATAAATGAAAACCAAAACTTGGATCCTACCGTAATATTGCTAAGTGAAACCAGTCAATATACTTGATTGAGATTCATATCGACATCGGTACTCAATGCACAAGTCCATGCTGAATTGGAATGAGTGTGTACAACACAAACAGAAAATAGAGTCTCGCTGTTTCGGATTATGAGGCTTACATTTGTCGAAGAATCATGTTGAGCATTCCACTTAGACCACTGCTGCAAAAGTTCTTCAAGCTTCCTTTTGCTTGCACTGAGAAGATTGACCATAACATGAATAAATGATAATATGCAAGTACTATAATTTCAAGAGAACTCAGCATAATTCTTTTTTGGTGGGTATTGGGTCTGATCTGAATTCACGAACCATACGAGTTACTTTCTGATAAAAACAAAAAAAATTGATCATGCTCTAACCTTGTTAAGGAGTTATATATGACACGCACAGATGGTTCCTGATCAGCATATTCAACTCGCTTCCTTTTGACACCTGATATAGCTAAAGCATGACTAGTCATGGAAACCATGAGAAAACAACAGATAGGAGCATGCATAGTAATATTGTACCCAAAATTTGCGTACTGGACCTACTGGTAGAAAGCCAAAAATGACGCCAGAATAGCAAATTGTACTATGAGATTCAGAATATACTGAAAAAAAATGCATTTATCACCATTCAGTCCGGGTAACAATTGGCCTTCCAAAATTGACTGGTACTGTGGCAAATAAAAGAAATGGCTAGAAGAAACTATCAACAGAGTCACAAGTGAAAAATGGATACGTCTGTCATCTATTTTACTGTAGCTGGTGTCAATATCGTTCCGGACTACTGCAAAACCATTCTCGCTATTCATTAACGAGTTGAACGTGTCAACCTTCTCCACCGTTTTGATAGTTTCAGCCACTATAATACTTTCCTGAATAACGATTGGTTGCTCAAACAAATCCTTGTCAACCTCCATATCCTGTGTGTGTTGGGTCTGTTGACCTTCCATATTTCCTCCAACACATTGCCCTTTTTCCAATTCCTCCTCGTTGACAAGGCTCACTCTGCCTTGACTCTCTTCATCGATGACAGTCTCTCTACCTTGATTTTTATCATTCACAGAGTCCTCTGTAACTTGATCCGCATTATTAGCAACATCATCTCTACCTTGAATTTCCCCATTGATGGCGTCCTTCGTACCTCGAGATTTGCTAGGCTGAGGATCTGGCTCACTTATAACACAATCTGAATTTGGTGCTTCATTGTTCTCAGTTCCGCTAACAGAGGCACTAGATGCATTGAGGTCAATAAAATCCTCAAGTGCCATGTTCCAATAATTAACCAATGTTTCTCAGCAAACCCAACCAACTTCCAGCAAAAACCAATCTCCACTAAAAGTTCCCTAATAAAAGTCAATATACAAAGTCAGTCTCCATAAGCATTAATAATTACACAGCATGACAGCAGTAATATTTCACTGGAGGAACAGACAAACAGACGCCTTAACAGATTTAGTAACAATCTTGTATAGTTTAATGCCCAAACTCAATTAATGGCTTAAAGCTAAGAATAATGGATGATGACGCTTTCTTATTTTACAAATTTAAATATTGGGTTTATACATCAAATGTCATGGTAGGTTTCAGCCCGTATCAACACAGTTTGATCATGTTCAACATATCCTATAATATGCACATGAAGACATGCGGCACATGCCAATTTCCAAATTGCAGTATTTGCTACCCATAGATTCATATTTGTGAACATCACAAGAAAAAAGAGCTTTTATTTATACAATTCACACAAACCTATTATAATCCTTCAAACAATGGATTAATCAAGTTCGAAACTGCCCCACTGAGAACAAGAAGTCAAGAACAATTTTAGGGGTATCACGTATAGGACAAATCCATTACTTCATGCATTCTAATATTCCTTAAGAAAAACTTATTGCGGCTATTAAAATCTAGGGTTTTCAATAAACCATTACAAATCTATAGTGTTCTACTGTTCTCTTAAATTACATTCTTGTTTGAAAATAAAAACTAAGATTTTAACCAAATCACATCTACTCAATTCATCCAATTCCGGCTAAGATCTTATTCAACTACTACAAATCCAAAGGTATTAAAACCATTATAATTAAAAAATAATAAAAACTGGATAAAGATAAGAGATACCTAAAGAAAGAAACTTAAGCTACAAATACAGTAACCTAAACCCTAACCATTAAGATAATTAAGTAGAAGAGATTCAGAATAAAACTTTTAAGCTACAATAATTAGGGTTTGAGAATGGGGGTTTTGCCTGTAGAAGAGAATCTTCAAAACCAACACAAAGTTTGTGTTGAGGAGTTAGAGGGAGGAAGAGAGATCCATACAATAAATTCCAACCAGAGAAGAAGAAGCAGCCTCAAGTGATGATGAGATAGATGAAGATGAAGATGAAGAAGCGAGAGGGAAATTTCTAGTGGGTGTGTTTTCAAAGAGGAAATTAATCATAAAGAGGTAATTATCGGATGCATCTAGGTTTAGAATATTAAATTGAAACAGTTTGCTGGTGAGGGGTCGGTGCTTTGAAGTTATGGAAGATGTGTGGACCTGGGTGTTCCTAGATGTCGATGATGAGTCCAGGTGGCTGAATCTGGTGATTGTGATAGATTTTTTTATCATGGAAAATATATTAGGCCACAAGTTCGTATCTCTATAAACATGTTTGTATACAGCAAAGCAGAAGTCCGTAGAGAAATCGTCGTAGAAATCCAGACTTTTGGGTTTTGCTTGACATACGTCCTACTTTCCATTCAACCTAAGTTACGGACAAAATCCGTTGTCCGACAATATATCTTAAGTTTTGTTTTTTATTTTTCATCTTTACCCCCAATCACAGTTAACGGAAACCAATTATAGTTACTTCTGGAATCGGTTTTGGAATATGGATAGTACCCAAATGTATATGGACTAGATCGTAAGGAAAACCAAAAATATCTCTCCCACGAGAGCCTGTTTATCCTAGGTTTCTCCATCTCCTCATGAGTCAATATTTTGTTAAGGCAATCGTCAGCAGTTGATGGAGAAACCCTAATTCTTTTGTTACTACTATCTTGTACAGAAGAAGGAATGAGAAAAATTGATTCCCTGTGGTTGTTACAGTATGCAGAATTCAAATTGATAGTTGCATGATGCAGGTTACCGATTTTAGTAAAGTTTATTTGTGGTGAGTTAATGTATCCATTGAAGGAAACATTTCTAGTATGGAGGAAATGAATTCTTGCTTCATTTCAAACCCTTAATCACATGGGCATTGCAATGGTCAGTTGCTCTCCTTTTCTTCTTGACTTTCTCATACAACCTGTCACTTATAATTGTAATAAATTTGAACTTGAATTGAATATCTACCTTTTGTTTCAATTAGTACTTCATTTTTCTCAAAATCTGTAATTTTGTTAAGTGGTTTTAGTATCACTTGGGTAAGAATTTGGGGCAAAATGGGGCTTATATTAGATACAGTTTTGAAAATATTTTGCAGGTATGAGCTGTTAGCTAGAATTATTGTTTAATTGTAAATGAGGAGTTATTTGATCTGTTGAGAAATGTCACAGTTGTTATATGGAAAGGCGATAGTTTGATTGATGGAGTACCTGAAACTTTGGATATGCTTCGCGCAAAGGTTTATAACTTCGTATTAATAAATACGTAATTATACAAATTCTTAAACAAATGCAAATACGAATGCAAGTACAGAAACATACATACTGAGATGTAAAGAAAGTTAATGCTTCATACTTTTTGATTGTACTCAGGGAAAGAGATTAGTTTCTGCAACAAACAACACGACAAAGTCTCGGAAACATTACGGGAAGAAGTTGGAGACACTTGTGTCAGTGTCAAAAAAGGTGAACTTGGAGATACTTACTCTTTATTTAGCAGCTGATCTAGTTCAGAAATAAACTGCATTATGTATTGTTCATGAAGACCATGGTGTACTAAAATGCTTTCACCCATTTGAATTGTTTTTAGCCGAAGTTGTTTCCCTCTGACTCCACCATCACAACATGTGGATTTCACAATTTCCTCTTTAGTAAAAGAACCATCTTTGTTTCTAACGATACTCAACTTCATGACCAACTCATTTTTCTACTAGACACTTTGTTAATATATCCCCTTCTAATCCAGATGTTCGTTATGTATTAACTGACAAATTATCAGCATTCATCTGCGTAACACAATTCGTAAAAATATAATGCACATTCAACAAGTGACGCCAAAAAAATAAACATATTATTCTCACCATGGTCGTACAAAATAAATTGGGTATCCTCCTAAGATGATCATATATAATAAATTGGGTAGCCAATCATAAATTGTATGTTGGTCGGTCAAAAAAATAAACATATTATTCTCACCCAGCTCCAGATAAACTTATCTGGACTTTGACAACCCATGGTGAGTATACTTCAAGTTGATTTCAGAAACTGATTTCTTCTAATTCGGGTGAGTCATCTCAATTAAATGATTCATCATTCCCCTGGTCTAAGTTTTGGAAAAAGAAGAAATTAGCTCCAAAGATTTACACTTTCCTCTGGAGACTTTTACATGATGGCATTGGGGTCTTCTCTAAGCTAAGTAGATTCATAGAAGGAGTACCGATGGAATGTCAAATTTTTCATTCAGATTCGGAGACTATCGATCACCTATTCTTTAAATGTACTTTGTCTCAGACTGTTTGGTACGCTTCACCACTTACCTAGAGAATTCAAGGCTCGACTGATATTAGTTTGAGGGCTTGTTTGCAAAGATGGCTTCTTGCTGGTGATGATGATTATGCATTTTGCATGGGTACTTCCTTACTGTGGGAAATTTGGAAGGCTCGAAATAATCTTATTTACGAGAAGAAAAATGCCAATATTGAAGTTATTATTTGTGAGGGGTTGTATTGGTTTAACAATTTTTACTACCATGGAGAAGATAATACAAGTGAAATCTCTACAAGATCTAATTCAACAAACAGTCAAGTAGGTGTGTCTCAATGGACTCCTCCACCAAATGGAAAGATCAAGATAAACGTGGATGCGGCGAGCAAGGATGGTCGGGCCTCTTGTGCTGTTGTTGCGAGGGATTGGCAAGGTACTCACTTATGCAGCGAAACACTGCTTTTATCTCATGTCTCTCCAGTTTTTGCAGAAGCAAATGGTTTTTTGCTAGCTGAAAATCTTGCTTCCAAAATGAATTTCAGCCAGTCTATTATTGAAGGGGACAGTCAAACGGTTGTCAAGGCACTCACTGATCACACTTATCGAATCCCTTGGAGGATGGCGCAGCTCATTAATGAAATCAGGAACACCAGTAATGCTCAGACTACAAGTTTCAACTTCATTAACAGAGATGCGAACTGTGTTGCACATGCTCTTGCAAAATATGCTTTTCAGCATTATATCCAAAAATGTTGGATATCTCCTCAAACCCCCTACTGCATCTCTTTTCTGATTGATGCAAATTCTAGTTAGATTTTTGGATTTTCTTTTTTCTTCTTTTTTTTTTTGTTTTTTTTTTGCCTGCTCTTGACGGGCAAAACCAAAAAAAAAAAAAAAAAAAAAAAAAAAAAAAAAAACTTGGAACCTAAATCTGTACTGCAGTCTTGGTTTCCGCCTGCAATCTTGGAATTCTTCACCTACAGACTTGGATATGGCCGGCTTTTCACTAATCTATTGTGCTGTCTTGAATCGCAGGAGGAGGGGATAGGAAGTTCTGTGTTTGGAGGTTGACTGAATTGCTTTCAGTTCAAGGAATGAATGTTTACTTTCTGTAGTCCTCTACTGCAGTCTACCTGCTTTGCCTATGCACTGTCTACCTGCACTGGATACTCGTGCTTTCTCAAGGCAGCACTGGTATCTTGCTGTAGTCAATGTTTTACTTGTCTTTCTTTTCAAGACAGTCTCAGTATCTTGCCGCAGTCACTGAGTGCTTAAGTTGTTGCAACTGCAGTTTGGTATCGCAATATATGTAGCTAAATTCTTCTCGCGCTCTGGTTGTGTGAGGTGTTCAAAAAGGGCTTGTGTTTTGAGACTGAAAAGGCGAGATGGACTGAAAGTGCAGGTTCAAGAATTTCCTTTTGTTTCTCACTGTTGTATTGCATTTTAGGAATTGCAGGTGTGGTTTTTGCAGGGTTGTTAACTGCATCAGTCTTTGTTTTAGTCTTTTCTCTTTACACTTTGTTTGAAAAGCTAAGAATGTAGTCTGTAACAATTTTGCTCTTTGCGTTTGCTTGAGATTTTTCCTCTTAATATTAACCTTATAAAAAAATATGCATATTGTTCCAAACATGGTCCTATAAAATAAATTGGGTTCGGCCCTGAATAGTTGTGTTTGTACCCTTAATATTCTACACAAAAATGGGCTAATTTAGGCCTACAAATCTTCTCATATTGGCTAAGAAATGTTCATTGGGCCTGGAGTTTAACCAACTGGGCCTTGCAAAGGCTTCATGTGCAAACCCATGTGCAACAAGCTAAGATAGGCCTCACTATCAAATACTCAACTCACAAGCCCATGAGAAAGAACTCCAAGTTGGGATAAAAAGTCCCACATAAGCGCTCCACGTCACCAATTCCTAGCCAACCAGCAAGCTACACGTCAGCATGGGCAACACGTCATCAAAGCGCCACGCCATCAGGGGACACGTCACCAGGATGGATGCCACATCAGAAGGTACGATGACGTGGCAGGTGACACGTCATCGGGAGTGATGCCGTGGCAGAAGACGGGCAGCAGGATGAATGACACGTCATCGGGAGCGATGACGGGGGAGGTGACACGTCATCAAATTGTCACGTCATCAGGATGGATGCCACGTCACCAGGAATGATGACGTGACAGGTGACACGTCAGTATGCTGGATACCACGTCAGCAGGGGAGATGACGGTGCAGGTGCCACGTCAGCAATTGTACGCCACATCATCAGCGGTCGGCGGACCAAACCGGCGGCCCAAGCGAGCGGTAATCGGCGGGGAATCGGGGACGGCGATTAATCGGCCGGAGGAGAAGTTTCGGTGTAGTACGATGCAACTTAAATCTGTAGTCTTGATTTGGTGTGGCACGACGCAGCTTAATTCCGTGGCCCTTGGATGATTCCGACGCAGTTATGACAGGGAGGCATGCATGGCTAGTTATGGCAGGGAGCCATGCAGGGGATCAATGCCAAAGCCATGCAACCATGCAGTCATGCAGGAGAATTATGGCAGGGAGGCATGCAGGGCCAGTTACTACAAGAGGCATGCAAGGGCCAGTTGTAACAGCTGCCATGCAGGACCATTTACTGCAATTCATGCCTGCATCTAAAACGAAAATTGATAACCTATAAATGGATGGTTTGACAACCAAAAAGGTAAGCAATCTTCCATACCAAAAACTCCTGTGAAAAATCCAATACTGACTTTAGCATCGGAGGGTTTTTTGCAGGTACCCCCCTTCTCCATAATTCAATTGAAGATCGAGGCAACGGATCGATTATCAGCAAAATCATCATACAAATTTCTGTGTTTGGGGTAGAAGTAATTTTACCTTACAAACAGTGGCGCCGACCAAGGTTTTCGAGAAAAGATAATCGTGTTTTACCAATTCAAGTTATGGCAGTAATCAGACAGACTGCACGAAGGGCCGATTCTGATAGCGATTCCCACCAGCACAGGAGAGGCAATGTTGAAAGGCACGAAATCGAGGTTTAATCAGCTCCAGCAGTACCCACTGGAAACTGGCAGGGTCAAAATCGTTCGCATGACAGAGCCCTGGATCGTGATCGAGATCAAGAACATGTTGTTAACAGATTACTGGATCGAAGACGAGATCGAGATCGTTTCCGTGACAGAAATACTGATCTAAATCGGAGAAGAGAACAACAACCAGTGATCGATAACGAAGGAATGGATGTCGACGGGGATAACCCACAAGTTCGAGGAAACAGAAGGCGTGTGTTCGACAGCTCGTCTAGGAGGAAGAACGATGGACAGGACCTGCGAGATGGGCGTACCGCGACTCCTAGTACTGAGGAAGAATCATTACGCAATCGGCTGGACGAGTTAGAGAAGGAGAACGCACTCCTGAGACTGGAACGTGAGAACCAATCTCGACCTAAGACGGGTAATCTGAACAAACGAAAAGGTCGTTCGGTATGGCAGCGGCTTGGAAGTCGCATTATCCCTCAGGCTGCAAACCCAAATAGAGAGGTGATCGATCTTGATCGACCAGAGAGAAATCTACTGCCCACTGGAGATTCGCCTAAACGAAGGCCTCTACGACCCGGTCGAGCAAGGACCCTGCCAGCTATAACTCTGCAGAGTGTGGCTAGAACTACCACCCGTTCAAAACGTCTCAGGAATGACGAAGATGAGGTTCGAGATTGGCACGATGATGAAGAATTTTCGCATGATTACAATGCTCGTTCGGAGCAAGGCAGATCTGGAAAAGAACCTGCTGGACCCCATAAGAAAAGAAGGAGATCTAAAACTCATATTCCATAGGACCAAGATTATGAGCAGGGAGACAGTTCCTCGGAAGGAGATGTGGTCGCAATAACAGAAGCCCGCCTTTGCAAAATGATCGAGAAAGTAATGTCGAAAAAGCAATCCAGAGAAAAAAAGATAGACTGGTTGCATCGATCTGCTGGAGCCCCCTTCAAGCTGAATATCAGAGAATTCCGACCGCCAATATATTTTTAAATTCCGAAACTGCCAGAGTTCGACGAGAAGATAGGTGACCCAGATCAACATGTTTTGCACTATGAAACTGCCATGACTCTGTGGCAGCACAGTGATGAGTTGATGTGCAAAATTTTTCCACAGTCACTGGCTGGAGGAGCAATAAAGTGGTTCAATAAACTCAAGGCACAGTCGATCGGTACTTACCAAGAATTGGTTGGAGAATTCTGCTCCCACTACAAGTACAACAGACGTGATCATAAGGGATGCCACGATTTGTTCCTTCTAGGAATTCGGAAGGAGGAAAGCATCAGACAGTTTACTCGACGCTTCAAGCAAGAGTTAGCAGATGTAGATGGTGCCAACGATCAAATTGCCATCGAAGCTTACAAGCAGGCGTACCAGCACGATCAAAGAGGTGTGTACGGTTCCTTAGTCAAGAGACCACCAAAGACTCTGGAAGGACTGTATGATTGAGTGGAAGAATATGCCCGAGTGGAGGATGATTCCAAGGCTCGAGAGACAAGATATGTTAGCAAATCATCTAATCATCCAAATAATGGTAGGAAGGACAAGTCAAAGAACTGTTCCAGCGGCCAGCACAATGATCGAGGTGAAGGCCGAGAGAAGAACCAAAGTGAACAAATGGAAACTGGATATCAGAAATTTCATGATATGAAGCTGACGCCATTGAACATATAGCTTGCAGAGTTTTATGAGAAAATCAGCAAGGATTTGAGCCCCCCTCGTCCTTTGCCAGAAGAGACACGTGATAAACGTGATCGGAGCAAATACTGCAAGTTCCATAAAGACCATGGTCACAAGACCGACAATTACCGCTCTTTACAGATCGAGGTCCAGCAAATGATCGACGCTGGGAAGCTGCAAGAGTACGTGAAAAAGGATTTTGGGAAAGGTCCTGGACAGTTTGGCACAACACATGTGATTAACGCTCGTGTGATTAACGTCAGTCATGCCAGGATCCATTCAATGACCAGGCGGGCATCGGAAGATGAGACCATGAGAAAGCTCAGGCAGTTGAAAGAATGGTACTTGACAAACCACATCGATTTTGTCAGCGGTATTGGAGCTGAAACTAGGGAGCTAGGGTGCACAAAGATCGAGTTCTCTGAAGCAGACATGATAGGTGTATATGCTCCACACAATGATGCTATCGTTATAACTGCTTGGATTGGCATGTTTCGTGTACACCGGATTCTAGTGGATACATGAAGCTCAGTGAGCGTGCTGTTTTCAGGAGCTTATTCCTCTATGAATCTCCCACACGACTTGATCGAGGAGGATGAAAATCCAATTATCGGTTTCAGCGGCGAAGTTACAAAGGCGATTGGAAAGGTGAAGATTCCTAACAGTGGCTGACAAGTCCATTTTGGGCACCTTCTTGTTGCTGGATTGCCGAGCACCCTACAATGCGATTGTAGGACGAGACTGGCTGCATGAGATCGGTGCAGTCACATCATCTAATCATCAATGCCTGAAGTTTATTACCCCAGAAGGAGTCGTGAAGGTTAGAGGCGACCAGATGGCCGCCCACAAGTGTCATGAGAGTGCAATGGATGAGTACAAGAAGTCAGAAGTCAGCGGGAACCAGATCATGCGAGGCGAGCAGAAATAGCAATTACAGAATCCTCTCCCTCCAAAATCGTATATGGGAGAGGATGCAGCTGAACCCCCAACGGTTGAAAAACTGATCGAGGTCCAGATTGGAGATGAGAAGCACAAAACAGCGTTCGTAGGGGCAGATCTGCCTGCACATGAACGTGATGGTTTGATTACATTGCTAAGGGCAAACGCCGATGTTTTCGCATGGAGTTTTGTTGAGATGCCTGGGATAGATCCGAATGTAGCCTGCCACAGGCTAAATATCGATGAGAAGTTCCATCCTGTTCGACAGAAAATCAGGACTATGGCGCAAAGCAAAAAACATGGAGTTACTGCAGAAGTTGAAAAGTTATTGGAAGCAGGCTTTATTCGACCAACACAATATCCACGCTGGCTATCAAATGTCGTACCCGTTCCGAAGAAGAATGGTAAAATTCGTGTATGTATCGATTTTACTGATTTGAATAAAGGATGTCCGAGTGATCCGTACCCGCTGCCACGGATAAGAGATTTGGTGGATGCAACCGCAGGGTATGGGAGACTGTCATTCATGGACGGTTTTTCTGGGTATAACCAAATGCCTTTGTTCGAGGACGATCAAGAGCATACTGCGTTCATGACTGACAGAGGAGTTTACTGTTATACTGTGATGCCTTTCGGGCTAAAGAACGCAGGGGCGACCTACCAGCACTTGGTAGACCATATGTTCAAGGATCTAATTGGGAAGTCGATGGAAGTATATATCGATGATATGGTAGTGAAATCTGAGCAAAAGGAATCGCATTTTCTTGATCTGCAGAAGACGTTCGACATCTTAAGACAATATCGTATGAAGCTCAATCCGGCAAAATGTTCATTCGGGATGTCATCGGGAAAGTTCCTCGGATACTTGATGACACACAGAGGAATTGAGGCGAATCCGATGCAAATCAGAGCCATCAGAGAAATGCCATCCCCAAGAACGAAGAAGGAGGTCCAGAAGCTAGCGAGGCGATTAGCAGCTTTAAACCGTTTCATTTCACGATCGTCGGATCGATTCAAGCCATTCTTTGATGTTTTGAAGAAAGCGGTGAATTTTGGTTGGACGGATGAGTGCGAAAAGGCTTTTGATGAGATCAAGCAGTATTTGTCAACTCCCCCAGTTTTGGTGAGTCCAAAAACTGGACAACCTGTCGGAGTTTATCTGGCTGCAACGGAGAACGCTGTGAGTGCAGTGCTGTTTGTTACGGACCCATATGAAAAACCTATTTACTTCGTCAGTAAATCCTTGACGGGGGCGGAGACACGGTATAAGAAAATTGAAAAGATAGCGCTTGCACTTTTTCACGCATCTCGTCGCCTCAAGCCTTATTTCCAAGGGAGGCAGATCGTAGTCTACTCAGAATACCCACTAAAGAGAATCCTGGAACGTGCTGATGATTCCAGTCGACTAGCCATATGGTCAAATTTTCTGGGGGCGTATGAGATCAAGTACGAGACCAGAACTACAGAGAAGGGACACGCTCTGGCTGCACTGTTAGAAGATTTTCCTGTGGACGATATAGAAACGGTGACTAGCGAAGAAGAAGAGCTATTTAAACCCATAGAACCAATCACTGATCAGACTGGGGGGCGAGTCCGCAATGGAAATTGATGCTCCGGAACCATTATGGACTGTATTTACTAATGGGTCATCAAATGTTAGCGGTGCTGGAGTTGGATGCGTCATCCTTACTCCCGAAGGTTCGAGGATCGAGAAAGCGACCAGGCTGGGTTTCCAAGCATCAAACAATGAAGCAGAATATGAAGCTGCAATAATCGGTTTAAAAGCTATCAAACAGTTAGATGCAAAGAACGTGAAGCTGGTCATTGATTCCATGCTAGTGGTCAACCAGTTTCTGGGGACCTACAGAGCCAAGGAAGAGAGAATGACCCTGTATTTGGATCATATGAGAAAGCTGGCAAATGAGTTCGACCAATTATCTATTGGGCAGAGACCGCGGTTGGAAAACAGGCATGCAGATGCTTTGGCATATCTTTCTTCCGCAGTCGAAACTGATTCCACCCGTTTCGTTGTAGTAGATTTCCAAGAGTTACCTAGCCTCTTCGACGGCCAATTTGTTATGGCTATCGAACACGCTAGTGGGGGCGAGAGGGCAGCTACATCAGTACAGGGAGATAATGAGAACATCGGCAGCAATATGGATGTTGACAGTCTAACGACTGATAATTTTGGCAATCATGTTGAAAACATTGAAGACTGTCGTCAACCTTACATCCAGTACCTGACAACCGGCGAACTCCCTGAAGATGAGAAACTTGCTGCAAAGGTGAAAAGGAATTCATGGAGATACTCAATGATCGAAGGGCTGTTATACCGCAAACCTGCAGCTTTGGAGCCATTTTTGCGATGCGTATATGCCGAGGAAGGACAACTGATACTGGCAGAGGCTCATGAGGGAATATGTGGCAGCCATTCTGGAGGGCGCAGTCTCGCGCACATGATACTTACCCAAGGGTATTTCTGGCCGTACATGCAGAAAGATGCTAAAGTATATGCGCAGAAATGTATGCCATGCCAAGAACACGCTCCAATTCCGAAAAAGCCCGCCAACGAATTACATCCAGTTTTTAGTCCCTGGCCGTTCTCTACGTGGGGATTGGACATCGTCGGGCCGCTCCCCAAAGCTCCTGGAGGCGTCAGATTCGTACTAGCCGCTACCGATTATTTCACCAAGTGGGTCGAAGCAGTGGCACTGGTACACGTCACCAGACATGATGTGAAAAGGTTCATATGGGGGAATATCGTCTGCAGGTTCGGTATCCCAGACGCGATAATATCAGACAATGGGAAACAGTTCAATTCAGGAGTAATCAAAGACTTTTGCAAGGGCCTGAATATTCGCCACGATTTATCGTCTCCTTACTATGCTCAAAGCAACGGGCAGGCAGAAGCAACCAACCGCGTTATTATGGACAACCTCAAGAAACGACTGGAGAAGGCGAAGGGAAAATGGACTGAAGAATTCCCTGGAGTCTTATGGTCCTATCGAACAACCCCGAAAAGATCCACCGGATTTTCTCCATTTACATTGGCGTATGGGACAGAGGCAGTCATACCCACCGAGGTACAACTCAAGACTACCAAAACTCGTGTTTGTCAAACTGAAAAAACGACAAAGATATCGGCTTTGGATAAAGAGTTCTTTGGAAGAACAAAGAGAAACAACCTTACAACAGTTGGTCCGATACCAGCAGGCAATCAAGCTGAAATATGATCGCAAAGTCAGAGAACGGTTGTTCAAACCAGGGGAATATGTCTTGAAGAAAACCCGTGCAGCCACAATGGTACCGAACTGTGGGAAGCTCGGAGCAAACTGGGAAGGCCCATACATAGTGGATAGACCAGCATCTCGTGGATCCTACTACTTAAGGAATCTCGACGGAACTGAGGATTCGAAGCCATGGAAGCCGTGCAATTTGTTCCACTTGAAAAAGTTTTATCATTAGAAGTAGATTCAAATCCTGCTGTGCTGCACTCTTTTTCCTTTATGATGGTTTTATCCCACTGGGTTTTCCACGTAAAGGTTTTAATGAGGCAGCTGTTGTCGAAACAGTAGGTATTTATCTTGTTATTTCTATTCAGAAATTTAATTCATCATTATTTTAGTATTTCAGACTTTATCAGAATTGTTCGTGTTGATTATAGGCTGCTGCGGATGATCAAATCCGCAGTCAGTATGGCAATACATTATAGTTCAAGTCTACTGTCAGCAACGTCTCTGACACCTCGCAGATAGGGCGAGTGCACAGTTCGAGCATTTTTTACCCTATCTCAACTTTATCCCCACCGTATGGGACAGCAACAAATGTGGCGAACATTTTCATCTGTCCAAGCATGTGAAAATGTACACATCTCAAACTCTGCGCGCATCTTGAGTAGCAGGACTGGCCCCCTACGCGAATTGAAGGTAGCAGAAAAACTCAACTTTTCAGTCCATGCGCGAGCAAATTGCAGCAGGGAGGTGCACCCCTGCGCGAGCATTGAGCAGCATGACACCAAACATACTGGGGGCGAGTTATATATCACCTCAACCATTTGGGGGCGAGATATATAACACTCCAGCACAATCAACACATCCCTGGGGGCGAGTTGCGTAACACTCTGAACAGCACGCTTGGGGGCGAGTTACGTAACACTCCAGAAAAATGCAAAATCAGAAGGGAACCCGAACTTCTTAACCCATAACAAGTTATGGATTAAGAGGGGGCGATGTTTGTACCCTTAATATTCTACACAAAAATGGGCTAATTTAGGCCTACAAATCTTCTCCTATTGGCTAAGAAAGGTTCATTGGGCCTGAAGTTTAGCCAACTGGGCCTTGCAAAGGGTTCATGTGCAAACCCATGTGCAACAAGCTAAGATAGGCCTCACTATCAAATACTCAACTCACAAGCCCATGAGAAAGAACTCCAAGTTGGGATAAAAATTCCCACATAAGCGCTCCACGTCACCAATTCCTAGCCAACCAGCAAGTTACATGTCAGCATGGGCGACACGTTATCAAAGCGCCACGCCATCAGGTGACACGTCACCAGGATGGATGCCACGTCAGCAGGAGTGATGACGTGGCGGGTGACACGTCATCAACTGCCACGTCAGCAGGATGGATGCCACGCCATCAGGAGCGATAACGTGGCAGACGACACGTCAGCAGGATGAATGCCACGTCATCAGGAGCGATGATGTGTCAGGTGACACGTCATCAAATGCCACGTCATCAAGATGGATGACACGTCACCAGGAATGATGACGTGGCAGGTGACACGTCAGTATGATGGATACCACGTCAGCATGGGAGATGACGTTGCAGGTACCACGTCAGCAATTGTACGCCACGTCATCAGCGTCCGGCGGCCCAAGCGAGCGGTAATCGGCGATAAATCGGGAATTAATCGGCGGGGTATCGGGGACGGCGATTTATCGGCAATTAATCGGCCGGAGGAGAAGTTTCGGTGCAGGACGATGCAACTTAAATCTGTAGTCCCGATTTGGTGTGGCACGACGCAGCTTAATTCCGTGGCCCTTGGATGATTCCGACGCAGTTATGACAGGGAGGCATGCAGGGCCAGTTATGGCAGGGAGCCATGCAGGGGATCAATGCCAGAGCCATGCAACCATGCAGTCATGCAGGAGAATTATGGCAGGGAGGCATGTAGGGCCAGTTACTACAAGAGGCATGCAAGGGCCAGTTGTAACAGCTGCCATGCAGGACCATTTACTGCAATTCATACCTGCATCTAAAACGGAAATTGATAACCTATAAATGGATGGTTTGACAACCAAAAAGGTAAGCAATCTTCCATACCAAAAACTCCTGTGAAAAATCCAATACTGACTTTAGCATCTGAGGGTTTTTTGCAGGTACCCCCCCTTCTCCATAATTCAATTGAAGATCGAGGCAATGGATCGATTATCAGCAAAATCATCATACAAATTTCTGTGTTTGGGGTAGAAGTAATTTTACCTTACAAACAAGTTGTATAAAATAGCTGGGTCATCTGGTTCTTGGGCGTACAAATAAAAATGGGCAAGTGATGCACACGGTCGTATATATTAAAATAGGCACCTTCGTCAGGTATTAGATTTAATCAGTCTGAATTACATTTACAATATATATCGAACTTTGGAATCTGAAAAACAACTTGATCACCCAAGGGTTACCAGATCCATCCCTCCTCTATACCATAATCCACACCAAGACATCCAACTCCACCAGCTCATCCACACCATTATCAAATGTGATAGCCAACACAAAGAGGGAGACCATTAGGGCCAACAAGAAATCATCTCAATTTAAGGGATAAGTGGACACGCAACTTTTGTGGAAAATAAGCCATCATCTTTAAGTTGGCTGCAATATTGAATAACACATATTAGATTGAGCATAACACCTTAATGAAAGAACACAAGGAAATAAAGCGAAGAGCATTACCCATAAAAAAAATCATCTAACGAAATAAGATGAGGACAACGAATGGATGCTTCGGATAACCAATACCTTCAATTCCAATAATCCCATCTGAGGTCAAAATCACAAATGACTGTGAAAATAAAAAAGACAAATCATGAATCCAAATTCACTTACAGGGCAAAATGATGCTTGTTCAAACGATCACAACCATCTAGGATAGCTTGTTCAACGTAACGGAATTTGAGCTGAAAAGATGTCATGGCTCTGCAACCAACAAGAGAAAGAGAAACCAGAGAAAAACTGCTAAGATTTACCGCCGTTGGCAGCGACGGAACCAGGAATTTTTATTTAGGGGGGCTATTTTTTCTTCTTCCTGGTAGACATATCATTACTACGCCGTAACCAGTTTTCGATGGGCCAAAACTTTCATTGCAGTGTTGGTCCGTCAAACGGCCAGTCATAGATATAGGTGTCGAAAACGTTAAATGGCAGGACATCCTATCGTTTGGATATTACCCTACGAATGCTAACTCCATAGCTGATACTAGCGAGAAAGTAAGGAAACATATCATTCTATTCGTTTGTGCCAAAAATTCAGCATGGATTGCCTAATGTTCGGTGTATATATTATATAAAAAACGCATGTGATTGACTAAATTGGTATAACCAAGAGTATATAACACCACCATGAAACGCATGGATTTCAAAATTTCAAACAGCTTATGATGGAGGAGAAAAATGAAGATTACAAGGTCCTAAGCTATATGAGAAGCGGTGGCAATTTGATTGCATTATAGTACTCAAAAACAAGGATTAATATCCTTTAAGATCGTTGTTAAAGGAGACACATTTTTAGCTCAATACACATCAACAAAAAGAAAAATAAGCAAAATGGATATTACAAGTATTTGTTTATTCTTTGAGACAATTCATCAAACAGTTAACCTATTGACTACCGAGCTAAACAAAGTACGGAAATAGAGATACAAATTCATCAAGCAGCTAACCTATGGACTACCGAGCTAAACAAAGTACAAAAATAGGGATACAAATTGATCAAACACTTACCCTAAGAATAATGAAATTTGAGAAAAACAACTCTGGGTTCAGTAGCACAATTCATCAAACACTAAAACCTACTGAAATTAGTGAGAGTTCATAATAAAAAGAATAGTATACTTATAGAGATTGAGCAGTGCATCCAATACTTGATCTTTCAAATACTGATACAGTAAGGATTAGGGAATACATGTACTGGATACTAATCCGGCTAATCCAAATCCTTACCTGGGCTATTTTATTTTTTTCTTAACAATTACAATGGCTTAACTGCCACCGACCACTGCCGTTGGAGTCTGTAAGAAGCTACCAAAACTAAACCGGTAAGCGTGTTAGGATCAGTATCGAGGAAGCTGATGTCTATTGCTAATCACACGCATTCATAAAATAAACCAACATAAAAATACCAATAATCTCATAATAAGAAATGGGTTCCCATCAAAACCTCAAATACAATTTACCTGTACATCTATGTGAACGAATTCAAGCACTGGTATTAAAAATGGAAACAAACACTAACTAAGACAATAAATCTTTTAAATAGACAAACAAAAATGTTTATGAGATGGAGTACCTCAGTTCCAATCAATTTTCCATCTTCGAGAGCAACAAGACCATTTGCTGAAAACACGTAATCATAATTCTTAATCGGCAACGATGAGAACTCTTCTAGTGAATAAGCACATCTCTAATAGTCTCATAAACAACAACCATGGGTTATTATCCAAACCAATACTAACACTGAAAACAAATACGGAAATTTTAAGAAAAAAATCTCACAATCGATTACCTTTCTAAGATTTCTCATGAACTTTAACATCTTTGGAATCACTTCATATAGTATATAAGACAAAAACAAATTAGTAAAAAAGAAAAGATTATGCTCCTAGAAATTCCAAATCCATATAAACATATATATACCTTTGTTGAAGCTGTAAGTGTACCAACAACATCAAACAAACCGAGCAATCAAACCCTTCCTCCTTGAAGCCATTGTAAAACAGAAGTTTTTGCAATCCAAAATTGAGCTCTATTCTTTCGATTAACAAAATTAAACATAAAACCCAAATTTTAAGGTATCAATTAACACTTAGAACAATGATTAACAAGAAACAGAGAAAGGTGTATAATCACATGATTAAATTTAGCTCACCTGCATTCGGAGAAGGAAAGAAAATAAGAGACATCGAAGAAGAAGCAGAAAGGCGTAGAATACTAGATTAGGAAATTGGGATAGAGAAGTTGGGTATGGGTTTAGATAAAAAAAATATCTTACCCATGCCAGGTTTGGTTAAGTTAACCACCTGAGGGATTGTAAAGTCTTTTGACGCCGATTTTGTTTCAAACAGGGAAACCGATTTGACTCTGTCCGTCAACTGTGGTTGACTGAAACGTTGTCCTTTTGTGAGGCTTGACATAATTCTTTGGATTTCTATGATGATTGGCCAAAAAATTTGCTTCACAAAATGTTTTACTTCTAGAAATTATATACCGTTTGCGCGTTTGAATACAAGAAGCAAAAGTTAAAAGTAAAATGAGAAACAATACTATTTTGCTTCATAAAAAGTTAACTTTTCGACTTCTAGAAGTCTTTTTAAAATTCTCTGCCCAAACTGACTTCTAGCTTTTCGATTTTTAGAAGTCAAAAGGCAAAAGGTTAATTTTGGCGCAAAATTTCAGAACGACTTTCATAAGCAGAAAAGTCAACTTTGTGTGAAGCAAATTTTTTTTACTTCTGACTTATGCTTCTCCAAAAGTAGAAGTCAGAAGCAGAAGTTAGTTTTGCTTCTAGCGCGTTTTGATACACATCCAGAAGTTATTTTTTGACTTTTGGAAGCAAAAAAGTCAAAAGTTAGTTTGGGTAATATTTGCTTCTTTATCATAAACAATTTCAGAATGACTTCCAGAAGCTTAACTCTTTGTGAAGCAAAATGTTTTTGTTTTTGGATTCTGACATCTGCTTCTAACTTCTACTTCTACTTCTGGAGAAGCAGAAGTCAGAAGCAGATTTATATCCAAACGTGTTATAATACTAAATTCTGACTTTAATGCTTCCAGAAGTCAAACAACAAACATGCTAGCACGAATAAAAAGTCAGAAGCAGCTTTGACAAAAAACTAACTTTTCAATTTTTAGAAGTTGTTCTGAAAAATAATTGTCAAACTGACTTCTAATTTTTTGACTTCCAAAAATCAAAAAGCAACTTTTGAGTGTAGCGTATGTTTTAGTTTGGAAGGGGCAGAAGATCATTTACGTCCACAATGCCTACTCTAGCCACTTTAGACCAAAAACTTGGCTAATCGTCAAAGAAATCCTAAGGTTCCTATTTTCCTTGGCAGAAGGACAAAGTTTCAATTTTGTTTACTGGACGGACAGAGCCAAATCAGTTGTCCTGGTTGGCACAAAACCGGTCTGAAATGACTTTCTAGTCCCTTAAGTGGTTAACTTAACCAAACAGGGCATGGGCAAAGTGGACAAGCCATACCCGTAATATGGACCCGATACCTAACTTCCCTAGCCCTCGTTTTATACGTCTTTTTTCTTCGTTCTCCTTCATTCTTCTTCTTCGCTGGTAGCGTTGATGGTACTGGTGGTGGTGTTTTCTTGTTATTGGAGTTGATGACGGTTGTGTTGGTGGTAGGGGTGAGCTCTATTATTTTTGTAATGGTTGGGTTGTTGCTGGTATTATTGGAGTTTGCTACTGGTAAGATTTGGTGGTAAGTGTGTGGAATTTTTTTATTTAGCTACTGGAAAAGTTTTCAATTGGGTTTTTCTATTTACTAATTCTGACCTAATTTTACAGATTTTCCAGAATAAACATTATGGTATGTAGTTGCTCTATGCCACCACTATTGAACTTTCTCTACTCTTACAGGAATTTCATTCATCATCGCATAACAACACATTCAAAACCTCAATATAGAAAATGGACAGTTAATACTTGTAAAAATCATCGTTTTCAGGGTACTATTAACTAATTTTCATTCCAAATTTAGAGTTTTGCATCTATTTGTTGTACATTGAGTAGGTTTCCCTGGGAAATTGTTATATGTACTTGGTTAATTGAATAAAATACTAATCTTGGTTACAATTAGAAGATGTTCAAGTGATCATTTCTCTAATGTGCTTTTGTTGTTGCCCGAGACATGTACTTAATGGTACTTGTAAAATTTGAGCTCCTCACTAATTCATTACTGCTTGCTGGGATGATTCTCATTTAAACAGAATCCATCCTGTGTAAAGCACCCATCGACTTAACGCATGAGTGTTATTTGATTACTAACCTGTGCATATTTTATGGAAGTAATACTTGTTTGTAGCTTGTACTTTTTAGTGGCTAAAGCTACTTAAAAGCTATTAGTTTAGAGGTCCTCATCTAGTGTCTCTAGAACGGTTCATATAACAAATGAGTGTGGATGGGCTAGTGGAATTGGATGTTTTGATGTACGCTAGTATAATGTATCCGATATACCATTATAAAAGTGTATGCGGAGAGTATGACATTTTTGGTTATTCAACACTTCACTAGTTCCCCTCAAGGTTCTCTGTAACGAAAAAAAGTATAAGTATTATAGTTATCGGGGTTATCTTTTACTTCATATGTGTAGTATCTATTTCAGATTGGATTTATTTGTCTTCATTGTTAGCTATGCTGGTGTACACTTTGTATATTAGGTTCTTATTTAGTGAAGCTAAAGCTTGCTATGTGATTTAGTGGAGAAAGGCCATACTTTTCCTTTTACTCAACATATCCAAGGTAATTGTTTGCTTTTTAGTCAACTCATCTTTTGTGTAGAAGAACTATAAATGAATTAGACACCTATGATTCTGCTAGAAGCAGTTGTTCATGCAGTCGTTGGGGAATGTGTCATTGTCATATGCAACCTTTCTCACTTCCAGGCTTACGTTCTTCGTAAACTAGTATATATTAACTATGTTAGGAAAAATATTTGAACTGGGAATATGTTGTATTATCAATTTTTACTATTTTATTTTACTTTTTTGTGCAACTATCGTATACTTATATAAACTCATGATTGTCTGCTTGTTAGTGATTGGAAATAGAGTTACTGATCTTCTGTTAAAGATCAATTATAACACGTAGATGTAAAGTTTAAAATCGTATAGTTGGTCCATTTTTACGTGTTTTTTTTTTTTTGTGTGTGGATTACCTACGTCTACGTGGTGTAATGAAATCCTCACCTTGGTTATAATTTAGACAATGAAACACAAAATGGCAGATTTATATTGACTATGTTTTCTCCTCTTCTTTGTTGTAGGGAATTAAGTTGGTCTTTTTTTTGCCAACGACAAAAACTTCAGATGAGTAACTATTATGGGTCTTATAATGTTCTCAAAATGCAATCTTGAGAATGCCCAACCTGGTTTAGAGATAGTGAAGTTCTATTTGTTTTATGATCGATGGAGGCGTGCGGAAATTGTTAATTTTGAGCATGACATTCGGAAGTTGCAAGATATTTGGTATCAATGCATTTTGTTATCCTGTTTTCACATTTAGAATTGTTTCGTTTCATCTAATGTATGATATGGGTTGATGGATATTAATTGTTTAACGTTTTTCTTATAGCACCTATCTGGAGTCTTAGTTCATCATCCTGGAGTGGTACGTTGCCTCCAAGATTGTGTAAGTAAGTTGACAAAATGTCACGGAGACAAAGAAAAAGAAAAACAGCTCCGGGTTTATGTATACTGAGTTTCTTTTTCTCAAGTTGGTCCCGGATCGTGGTTAGAGAAATTCAATAGTGTGAAATGTCTGGTAAGGTTTTCTGTTTCTACTAATATTGGTCGTACTTGACGTTGATTTTGAGAAATTTTTGTTTGGTAAACATTTGTTACTAGTTTTGCAGTTGACGAAGTAGAATACGACATTAAGCACAAGTGCGCATTTCAATCAGACTAGCAAAAAAGCAAAACTAAGTTGATAGCATTTTCTTACTTGTGGTTAATAACTCCGCAAATTTCTTACAGATGAAGGACAAACAAGACGGGTATTAGTTGGATTCACATACCTCGGACATGGAGGGATGTAGTGCAGCTAATGAATCTTCATTGTTGTCATAGATCAGCATACCCAATTTATTTTATAAGATCGTTTTAGTTTGTACCTAATTTATTATATACGACATTTATCGAGGTTACCCAATTTATTTTGTAAGGTGGTTTTGTTTCGTACCTAATTTATTATGTAAGATATCTATTGAGATTATCCAGTTCATTTTTCTAGACAGCGTTGGTTTTCTCTTGCCATACTAGACAATATATTTTATGAAAGAGATTCTATTACTCTGCAAATATAACAATTGACACAACTGGAGCAATAATTGGTGATTTGATGCTGCTCAGGTGGCGAAACACCTAGGATTTAACCGCTTCTGTTGGAGATATTTTTTTTTAATCTATATCATATGGAGTATATATAGTACCCATTAGCGGGTCATAAAAACTATCCATATCACTAACCACGATTGGCTGGTATTAACTATGATTGAGGGGTAAAGTTGGAAGAAAAAAATGAAACTTAAAAAAACTGGACGGACAACCTATTTTGTCCGTCAAGTTCAGTTGACTCAAATGTTGTTTGTATACGAGTGAAAACCCAAACGTTTGGATTTCTACGACGAAAAGCCCAAAAACTTCACCACAATAACATCCGCGGTGATGCAAACTTTCACGAATAGATAAAGAAGCAAATTTTAACAAATACAGTATCAAGTCATTGAACGGTGCATTTTGTGCCACAGACTTACAGAACTTTAAGGCCGGGCGTGATAAGCAAAAGAGCTCGGTACAATAAAAACTTTCAAAAGTCCAAATTGAACTTTCTTCTAGTTAATAGAAGATAATGTCCTCCTCAACGAGTTGCTCTTACTACTACCACCCTTCTTCCCATGGATGTATAATGGATGCGTAAAACTGGATGTAGCCACTGCAGAACTCTCCCAATCCATCTCTTTGAATTTCCCAGCACTGGTATTAGAAGGTCCAGCTTCATCACTTTCTACCTTCTTTTTTCCTTTTAGATCAGATTCTTCGTCTCCATAGTAACCCAAATTCTTAGCTTGATCTTCTCGACTACTACTTCCATGACTGCCACTACTACCATAACTGCCACTATAATCACTTGTGCCCTCACTTGATGAAGTATATGTCTTGTCATCGTACAATGGAAGAACAGATTTTGATATTGACTTATTACCCTTATCTCTACCCAAGCTATACGTTGTCGAGAGTTTCCGTTCTATACCATCTCTTTTTTTAACCAAGTCTCCTAATGTCTTTACCTCAAGTGTCGAGGCTTCTTCTACAGCCACCTTCTGCTCTAGCACAATAATTGTCCGGTCACAATCCTTTCTCCGTATCTGAAGCGAACGCTGAAATATAAATCAAGGTTAGGAACAAAATTCGCGAAGATAGGCTCATTGTACTATCTATATGATTTTCAATTCATGACTCACCCTCTTCTCTAGAAATCCTCCGAGGTCTTGGTTTTTGAGTTTTTCCTTTCCCCAAAATATACAGCAGAAACGGACGGCACATAGCAATATTATCAAAACAAGAGACTCAAATAACAGATATAATAGTATTGTTCTTTCATTCTCTGCGTAAATGCTGAGATGCTTAGGCTTTGCTAGGGAGCAGCTCGACGCATGCTTCTGACCTGGTTATATATGAAAGAAGAGATAATCACATATCAAGCATGTACTAGTTTTATGCCATATGCAAAAGTGATAAGAATAAAGAGATTTTACGTGTTGTGCGGCATGGCAGAGGGTTTCCCATATCTGCACAGCAGGAAAATTGTCCAAAATGTTAATCTCAATTTTAAAGTTTATGACAAAAGTAGAAATGGGGGTGGTTCTAGAGTGTCTTTGCAAAAAAAAGAAAAAAACTCACTTCCTGCAGTTACAAAAGCAAGAAGAATTCTCTCATCCATTGTGAAGTACTGTAGAATGCTTTCATTCAAGAACGACGCGAATTGGCCTGATACATGTAGTCTGACTATTAAAAAACCAATTTGCTAATGAACAAAAGTGTGATTCCTAAACAGAATGCGGTAGTCAAATCTTCGTACCCGAAAAAGAATGAGAGAAATTAGACATACCAGTATAAGTTCCTGACCAGTATACATATCCAGTAGCTGGCACTAACATAGTAAATACAACATTTTTGGGTTTCATTGCAGAAATGTAAGTGAAATCACCGATAGTTCGACTAATTTTTCCCTCCATAACAGTTTGAGAAAAATAGATTGCATATCCAGAGCAATGTAGGAGTGGACTAACTAGAGCGACTGAATCAAGTACATTTGCTTTCGGAAATTTCCTAAGATCTCCAGAAGGTGAAAATGAGTACAGGAAACCATCCAATGAACCGATGGATATCCAACCTGTTGCATAGAGGAGTATATACAAAAGTGTTTTTGTTAATTCAACTATTGGTGAATCTCTGGGACTCGTTCTTAACATACTATAACTTAAAAATTTGAGAAGAGGCATAGCTAGTTACCATTGGAATCGACTACTGGAGAGCAATCTATTGTACTTAGAGGGCCAATATTCTTCTGCCACAAAATATTTCCGGTGAAAACATCTAATGCCAATAAAAGAGCCTTAACAGGGAAAGTGACGTACAAAAGACCATTGTTTCCTGGGGTAATTGTGAGAAGTTTATCAAATTCACTTAAATCCCGAATCCATTTGAATTGAGGATTTCGAATCGCCAATGAATAGAGCTCCCCATAAGTGTTAGAAATCTACAAAAAGCACACATACCATGTTAGGGTCAATAAGTTTGCTAATGGAATGGAAATTTAATCCCTACCAAACTGACAAGCACGATTATGAATGAAAGCGTAGGAATTGGTGATCTTACATAGACACTACCTTCGCATTGATCAACAACAGGAGCTGAAGTAAAATGACAATCTGTAACATTTCTTTTACAGCCTAAACGGTAACCAGATCTATAAAGAACAGGTCCTGCACTCCATAATCTATGACCTCGCAGCGTGTGTGCAAATAGTGCTCGGTTTTCAACGGTGATAAACATCAGTGAACTTATAACACTTACTGCCATCCCAGAAATTTTGTTTGATCCTTCTGTGGTTAACATTTTACCAAAGAATATTTCGAATGTAGATTCAGGATTCCGAACAGTTGGAGGATTGATTTTCAAAATTTTGTTTTCTGCCACCAAATATATCTGACAAAAAAAAATGCAAAACCACAAACAAATTGTGAGAAAATAAAAGAAGACAACTATCTACAAATGAACGAAATTGTGTACCTTTCCGAACTCATCTTGATATGGAGGTATATCAACATAACATGTAAAATTTATATGCACACTCCAGGCTATAGAACCATTGCTTTCAAAAGCAAAAAAGTTTCGATCCGAACACGTATAGATCTTTCCATTATCTCCAACAAGTGGTTTTGAAAGCCTGTAAGTTGTCTTTCTTGTAGGCTCTTGAGCTGAAAACAAAAGAAATTCGCCAAAGACGTACGCGCTAGTCAGTAAAACTTTCATGAGCAATGTAAAAAGTAATAGAGACACGAGTCATCTAATTGTTTACAGTTTCTTGCAAACATTAATCATCAACGAGAAGATTAGCACTAAAATTGTTCAAAAGAATGCTAAAATTGTACAGTTTCTTTACATGTTAATGCACTCAAATTGAACCATAAATCACAATTTGAGAGCGTGATAGAGAGAGTTGTTACCTCCAAGAAATTTCAGGGAATCAGGTGATTGAGAAATGACAGAAATTGCTCGCAAAAGAAAGAGGAGAAGAAGAATCAAGGGTGCCATTGGAGCAGAAAAATGGTTAGAAGAGGGTTATGATAATGTTCAAAAAGCAGAAAAATGGTTAGAAGAGGGTTATGATAATGTTCAAAAGTATGTCCTCCAGTAAGTTTTAAAACGGTTATTTAAACTACCTCGATTCTGGAGGGAAGGATCATTTTGAACCCCATATTGGCCACAATTATCCTTTACCCAATGGAGGCAAGAACCACTTTCTCCACTTTCCATGGTAAAACGAGGAATTATTTCGCAGCCGGGAGCAGCTCCTCCCAGAGACTAAACTCTTTGATGATGGTAGTTCACAAAAGTAAGTCTACAGTGCTAAAATTCCTGTTTTTTTTAAAAATTTTTTTTTGTTTGAACTTTGAACGGCATAAATTCCCTTACAAACAACCAAGAAAAAATATCGACAGCACTGGAACAGGAAGCAGGAGTTTTTAAAAGGTTAGAATTTATTGAGGAAAAAAAGAAGCAGAAAAACTGGCATCAGCCAGACGTCCAAGAAAAACAGGAAACAAAGGTATAAAAGCCTACTATGACTTCAACCGAAAAACACAGTTACACAGCAAACTAATACTTCTTCTTAGCAGGTATAGATGATCTTTTCCCACGCCCCAAATTCTCATTGCCATTCCAGGAAAGTTTAGCCACTTCCGTGTCCGATTTCGACGGCTTGTACCTGTCCACAGTATTATTACAAATTCTTTTCACATTTTTGTTGTAATGCAGCTCACCAGAAGATAGCCAAGCATAACAAGTTTTAATTGAAAATTTTTAAGAAGAAGGCCAGAAATTTCCTCAATATCATTATTGTGAACTCTTCTAGAGATATTAAGGTTCCATTCCCATTTTCCATTATTCATAGACCTCATATTGCAAACTGTGGAGTCTTTGTTATTTCCTTTATCGCAGGAGAAAGAGAGCAAAAAAATTGGATTTAAGAGTACCATCTTCAATCCAAATACCCTCCCAAAACCTATTGTTCGTGCCTATAAAGACCTCAAATCTGCAATTGGAAAAGAAAGGTAAGAACTTACAAATTCCAAGCTAAACAACCAAGAAAAAGATCAAAAGAACCCAAAACAGATGCAGAAAGGAGAAAGGAGTACAAAAACAGCTCCTAAATAGAGAAAAAGACAATAGAAAGGCTAACGGGGGTACAAAAACAGCATGTCTCCACCTGTTTATTAGGGTGAGATATTATTGCCCAAGATTATACTACATAAAGCATACATAGAGAACAGAAAGGCAGAAAATATGCATGGTAGCACGAGCTTATAAAGTTCTATTTTTTTTCCCTTCAAAGGTAGAATTATATGCAAAACAAAAGTAAGGTTGAACCAGTTTCAACCACCACAGAGACTTGAAGAAAGCACTGCCAATAGACATAGACGTGCAAAAAGGATGGACACGTAAAAGATTATATACAGGAAACTATATTTGCTGGATTTAGAATAATCACAACCTCTATCTTTTCTCCCCTCTATTTGCTAAACCTCATGTTTTTCCCTTTAAAACAAGAGAACAGAAGATGCGACCATTTAGTACATAAGATAAGAGTATTTTACTAAAACACAAGTAATCCTGACTATGATAACCTTGGCTCAATACATATGTACATTAAGTCATCTTATTCCTGGAAGTAAGTTTCAGATTGAAGGTAGAACCAAGTTAAAAAGAAGAAAAAAAAATCCTTGGTAAAAGAAAGAAAAGACAACTCATGATCAAAATATGATTTATCCTACAGATGATATAAAAATGAATTCGAACTCATTAAGTTTTATAGTCACCATGATAAAATTATATGTCTAAAACCTTGGCTGGTCTCCTCGGAATCATCTTCCCATCACCCTCAATTTCATCCTCAGCATATGAAGCTTTAGGAGAACAAAATCATTCGTACTTTGTTTAATAACAATTAAGATAACAACAGCAATAGTTATTCAAAATTCAGAACAAAACTAAAGCTTTTATTCAGTTTGTTAACAAATTAGAACCTAACATTACCCAAATTTCAATTTCAATACTTGGCCAGAAGAATAATAGCAGAATCAAAAAGTTGTATTACCATGGTCATAGCTTCTTCAGGAAACAAGGAAAATCCCTCTCAAGCATGGACTGAATCTTCTCACGAAGAAAGTGACAATCACAACAACCACAATTGATATATTCAAAAGAAAAAAAAATCCTTTAGCAGATGAAAAAAATTAACCAAATGGTTGCCTATGTGGTAATTTTTTTCACCTCTAATGGACTTTCCTCCTCTAAATAGTTAGCCAGATTTAGCTGATTTCAGAAATTTGAGTTCCTTATTCATATGAAACAATTTATAAGCTGATCTAGAACTATAAAACGAGAGTATGAAGCATGAATACCTTCACTCGTGTGTTTGTTTTCTCACGTCTCATTGCTACGGCGTCTGATTTCTTTCATCTCCTTGTCAGGGTTTTAGACAGGGAAAGGGAGAGGAAGAAATAAAGAAGGAGAAAAGAGATTGTATGTTTCTTTTTGGAGTAACAATTTGGTAAAACCTAGAGACTGGGAAAGAAAGGAACTTCTTATTGGTAAAAGAGGCGTAGATATATTACATATGCATAATATTCTTTACGGCGCGTTTGGTTCAAGTTTTTGGACCCACAGGAATTGGATTCCGAGGGAATCAGCCCAATTCCCCCGGACCAAACAGTCCATATAGTCTGAGAATCGGATTCCGAGGTAATCCAATTCCCCCCCAAATCCTTCTTTTACATTCCATCAGTATGCCGATGGAATGCAATCCGATTCCAGGGAAGAAAAAACACGGAAGAAAGGAAATGACGAAACTGACCTTCAAACAAAACAAAATCTTATCTTTCACATTTTTAAAATCGAGCGACGGAGTGAACGAGAAGAAAAAAGAAAACCTAGAACATCCATGGAGATTGACCACGATTGAGACTGTTAATCGTTGATTCTTCTTCTACTTCGACGAGAAACCATATCGTATTCTAAAGAAAATCCATCTCTGATTTCGAGGGTGCAACAATAGTGGATTTGGGGATTTAGGGTTCAAGGTAATTCCTCACCTCTCTTTGATTTTTTTGATTCATCCTTCTCATTTTTGTATGGGTTCAGTTTAGTTGGTGGTTAATTTTTTTGGTTAATTCTTCTCATAATATATACTATTTGTCGTCCCCTGTTGATTTATGGGTTCAGTTTAGTTGGTGGTTAATTTATTAGCTTGTTGGGTGTTTGTCAAAATGCCAAAAAGAGAAGTAAATCAAGTTTTTGAATGACAACTTGCATTAACCATAGGTTTCTGTCTTGTGTTTGCCCAAAAGCAAACCATGATTACCATTTTCAATTTCTTCATGAATTATAGCTAACGTTATTTGTCTATTTTTCACATATAGGTCATTGTTGTTCTACTACAAGTTACACAATCAGAAGGGCGTCTCGATTTGCTTTAACTTTTCTGGTAAGCACTATTATTAGCTTTCGTGTTCTGTTTTTCTTGTTGAGTTCTGCACCATAAGACATTACTTTATACACTCATGATATCCTTGTATAGAACAAGTACGATTACACCTAGGCTACTAATCTGCATCAGTTTAGAATCACTGATTTTGATTGCTTTGTTGTATTCTGTATATGTGCATTGTAATCTCTCTGAATGTAGCTTGCCTCCAACCTTGAAATACTATATAGTTGTTTATTATGCTTGACTGTTCTTTTCTTATGCTTGTTGAACCCAGACCAACTTTCAGTATGGCTCCTCTAGTCTTGACAAAGAAGAGAAAACTTGAAATGATGAATGATAATATCCGAACAACATTGGATGTCGTAACCTTATTTTACGTCTACTTTTATTCATATATTTTGCGTCATCAAAGTTGCGTGTTAAGATCAAATGATCGTTTTGAAATGACTATTGTATGATTGTGGGTGATGCAAGATTTAGTTTATAAAAGCGACACAAAATGTAAATCGCAACTTCGCCTCGATAGACGCACTTTTCGAATGCTTTGCCATAAGCTGCGCACCACAAGCAGACTAGAAGATAATAGGAATTGTGATGTTGAGGAAATGGTTGCGATATTTTTGTATGTAATTGCACATCACCATAAGAATAGAGTTGTAAGGTTTATGTTCAAACGATCTGGAGAAACCATTAGTAGATATGTGAACACAATGTTGAAAGGAGTTATTAGGCTTCAAGGGGAGTTGCTTAAACAACCAGTTGTAGTGGCTACAACTTCTGTTGACCAGAGATGGATTTGCTTCAAGGTATGAACTCAAACTTAGATGTTTCATGTCTTTTAAGCATATAACCCGTATCCTTAATGAATTTGTAACACCTTGTTTACCTTTAGAACTGTCTAGGCGCATTAGATGGAACACATATTAGTATCCATGTTGCTACTGAAAACAAGCCTAGGTATCGTACAAGGAAGAGTGCAATTGCAACTAATGTATTATGTGTGTGCTCCCATAACTTGGAGGTTATATATGTGTATCCTGGCTGGGAAGGTTTAGCTGCCGATTCTCGTGTTCTTAGGGAAGCAATATACAAAAAGAATGGCTTAGAAGTTCCACAAGGTAAGTTCATTAGTGTATTAAAACTTAAATCTGTGGATTAATGGGTGTTTCTAGTATTCTTTAGTGAGATAATGATGGTTTTTTGCATGCTGACTTGTCTAGGTTACTATTACCTTGTCGATGTCGGTTATCCGAATAGTGGAGGATTTTTTGCGCCTTTTAGAGGTCAACGTTATCATTTGAAGAAATGGGGGCAAGGTCGTCTAGAACCAAGACAGCTAAAGAATTATTTAATATGAAACATTGTAGGTCTAGGAATGTGATTGAACGCGTTTTTGGATTGTTGAAAATGAGATGGGCAATACTTAGGAGCCCCTCATGGTATCCGGTAAACATACATTATCGTTTTATCATGGCTTGTTGTTTGATCCATAACCTTATTAGGAGAGAAATGCCTATGGATGAATGATGTAGAACTACTAGAAACAGTATTTTGGTTTAGAAATTTGAAATTCAAACTTTTAGAATTTGTTTG
This sequence comes from Papaver armeniacum, assembly GCA_023531295.1. Taxonomy (NCBI): domain Eukaryota; kingdom Viridiplantae; phylum Streptophyta; class Magnoliopsida; order Ranunculales; family Papaveraceae; genus Papaver; species Papaver armeniacum. The sequence goes on along the minus strand of JAJJWW010008641.1, from coordinate 1,398,821 downwards.
TTCTTAGCTATCAAAATTTCAAAGGGGAGGAAGGGTACTAAAGTGATTTGGCATTTATTGATTACCCTGTAATTGGATTATGTCAACTAAACAATAATATTTGAATCAGGAATCTCATTCCTAGGAATCCAATTCCTGGAATTGGATTACCTTGTAATTGTATTCCTAGACTCCCAAAAACTTGAACCAAACGCGCTGTTATATACATAGAAAGGTAAACCCTATGTATCTAGTTGGTCCGCACATCTATGGATCGTAGGCCCTATAAACCCCCTTGTGCGGTCTAATAGAACTTCATATGCAGTGCTTCACATATAGTGATTTGAATGTAGTTCTTCTAATGTCGTCTTGTCCTTGATGACTTGTGCCGAAATCAATTGCCTCATTAAAACTTTGATAAGGAAAAATCTAGTGGGACAAAACCTTGGTACAACTATTCACATGTAGTACTTCACATGTTATCTCGTACTTTACATGTAGTTCATCACATGCAATGCGATCTTCAAGGACCGAGTAGTCTAAGTTAATTGCCTCATTAAAACTTCGTCAGGAAAAACCTGAACTAAAGAAAAAGAGTACAATATTAAGCAAACTTAGAACATAGATGGACTCGAATATGTTGCCTCATTAAAACCTTGACAAGGAAAACCCAGTGGGACAAAACCTTGACAAAGGGAAAATAGTACAACGTGACAAATGCAAGTAAATGTGATCAGTTGCAGATGATCACTTTGGTCCGTTGAAGTTGACTAGTTGCTTCACAACTCCTAATGCAAAAAATCCTCGTGGGAAAGACAATAGCCTTAGTTGGGAAATTACTTCCCGGTGTTTGTTGTTGTCTCGTTAAAAACCTTGCCGAATAACAAAACCATGTGGGAAAAAGCAACCTCGGTGAAGGAAAATAGTTCAACACACCATTAGATGCTCCCCCCGATGTCATACAATTTTCATTAGTCTAATGCAGTCAAAAGGAGTTTATCACACTTTACTTTGGTAACTTGAATGTTTATAAGACCATGTTGTTGATTCTGGAAGTTACGTTGCTTAACAGACTATCACATTTCATTTTTTTGATTCAGATATTTTCAGTAATATCAACGCGATCTTTATGTCTTCAACGTTCAACACACTTGATGTTTTTAGTTTTGTCTCACTAAAAACCTTGTCGAGTAACAAAACCCTTTGGGAAAAACTATTCTCGATCGAAGGGAAAAAGAGTATAACACAACTTCAATTTCGAAGTAAAATATGTCGGCATCATATCCTTGGATCCTCCCCCTGATGTCGACATCTCCCCTTGATTACTTTCAAAGTTATTCCAGACGGTTCCTTTAGTCATGTACTTTTCGAAACTGGATATCGGTAATGACCTAGAAAATAGTCTAACATATCTCCCCCTGATTACTTTCGTTGGAGAAGATATTATTGTTCTTTCATAATCAACAACTTTTCGATTGCACTTTCATTAGCATTCCTTAAAATGTCATTGAAAGGATAAAACAAATTTATGTCAATGGTTACTTTTAAGTACATGATTACATTCACTATACTATTCCAATGACGTTGCGTTTGCGGTGACCTATATCTTGATAACAAGTTCCCCGAGGATGTAAAATTTAATCGAGTACATTATTATACTAAGTACAACAATGCGTCTATTGTACTTAGATATGGGAATTTCATCTCCCAACACATCTTCATCATCTTCTTTTAGACGAAATGGTCACTTACTTACATTTGAACCTTGACTAATCATCGGAGTGCTATCAGGATGCATGTCTTTGTTGAATTGCCTGATAACTTTAGACATATGCAAACTGGTGGAATAATATACCACAAGCTCGGTATTCGGTCGAGCTTTCCCTAGATTTTTCATCTCAAATTCAGATTTCAAATAACATTTAAGGTCTCTTATTACATCAAGAGTACGCATCATGTCTGTACCATCGACATAGATAGCTTAATCAGGAACTTTCTTGTGAATACGCAAGTAAAAATAACTTACACCCCTCCAAATCAAATAGCCACTTAGACGGGTATACCACATCCACTTGATTGCTTGAATCTATAAGTGAGCGTTCTATCTAACTGTAATCGCACTCTGTGGTTTAGAGTCACTTGATTTTGGAAACAAAAGGCTATCAAGTACTTTTGTAAATATCTGTTATCTCTTGATTCTTTCAAAGATCCGTAATAACCACATACATATGTTGTATTTCAAGACCTTTTGAAATTACCAAGCTAACTAAGTAACAGAACGCTATAACGTTTATTACAAGAGAACAATTCCAGGGCTTTGTGAAAAACCTCGCGCCACAAGGTGAGTCTTTATACTTTAAGACTGCTTTCTCCTCATTATACTTTGTGACAAATTAATCATGTATGTCCAACAGGATTTACACTTGGTTGGTTAGAACTACCATACCAAATACCTGTATATGTCAAAGAACCAAGTTCTACCTGGATTGTATAGGCCAAATATGATCTTCATTGACATTAAGCAACAAGGAGCTTGGTTCGATCTCATCTTTCTTTATTTCCTTAAGCAAGTGTATATGAAATTAATCATCAATATGCTTGCATGATCTTTCCATTGACTCGTGTGCATTCTCATAATCCACTTGGGATGTCATTGTTCTCTGGAATCACTAAACTTCGGAGCGTCCTCCAGTTTGATTCACTGACATATTCAGAGATAATCTTATGATGATTTCTGATGATATAAATAAGTTGTGCCTTACTCACCTACTTCTTTTCTATGTGAGGATTGATCGACCCAAGTGGTCTCTCCAACTTCCTTTATGGAGCCACAGTCTCAACCACACTTCCACTAAGTGTAGTTGCAACACCTTAGTCTATGGTGTACCCCATAATGAGGATTTCTAACCTTGCAGGAATATTTGCAGCTGGTATATGTGATCTTGTCACTTTAGCGACATCAATGTACATTCTGAAAATTGACTATTCTTTGTCACTTCACATTTACATTTGTGGAGTAAAAGAATCAGTATGAGACACAGTGGGAACACACCACGAAAATTCTTGTCGTTCCCTGAGAAAATACGTTTTCTTATCTCCCCCTAACGACGGGAAGACTGTCTCATTAAAGTAATAACCCGCAAATCTAGCGGTAAGAGATATCCTGCCAAAAGTTTTAAAATGTGGATAATTGTTGGGAACTCATTTCCGACATAACTACTTAACAATTTTGAAGACCCGTCATAATACGATGTGGAGTCGTAATGGCACATATTGAAAAAGCGGGGGTCTAACAACCACACCCAATATTTCGCTTAGCAATCTTTATGGACTAACTCTAATATAATTCTGAGAGAACCAACTAATAAAGTGAGCTCAATCAAGAAATATATCAAAGAGTTATATCTTTGTTTCTTAATGTAATCAGCAAATCAAACAGATAGAAATCTGTGAGCATGATTAATATAAGAAACAACTTGGATGGTATCAAAAACCAATATCCAAGTGTCAATCAATTTAATCAACAACCAAAGGTTGGATTCACAATTGATTGAACTTACGCACAACCTATGATATTTCAATTACGTAAACAAATATAATGCGGAAAAGAAATAACACAGACACCAGAAATTTTGTTAACGAGGAAACCGCAAATAAATAAAAAACCCGGGACTTATTCCAGATTTGAACACCACACTGTATTAAGCCGCTACAGACACTAGCCTACTACCAGTTAGCTTCGGACTGGAATGTAGTTGAGCCCTAACCAATCTCACATTGATCAGGGTACAGTTGTGTTCCTTACCCCTCTTGAACCACGCCGAATTCTGCGCACTCGATTCCCTTAGCTGATCTCACCCACAACTAAGAGTTGCTATGACCCAAAGTCAAAGAATTGATAAACAAATTTGTCTCACAAAGAAAAGTCTATTGTATACATAAATCTGTCTCCCACAGATATACCTACGAGTTTTGTTCCGTCTTTTGATAAATCAAGGTGAATAGGAACCAATTGATAAACCAGACTTATATTCCCGAAGAACAACTTAGTATTATCAATCACCTCACAATAATCTTAATCGATTAACGAAACAAGATATTGTGGAATCACAAACGATGAGATGAAGATGTTTGTGGCTACTTTTCAATCTTGCCTATCGGAGAATAAATCTCGAGCAAATCTTAAAGAATATAGTACTCAATAACAATAGAAAACAGCAAGATCAGAACATGCAACTACAAATAAAATAGTTGGGTCTGGCTTCACAATCCCAATGAAGTCTTCAAGTCGTTAACCTACAGGGTTTTTGGAAAAACCTAAGGTTAAAGGAGAATCGACTCTAGTCGCAACTAGTATCACACATGAGGTGTAGGGATTAGGTTTCCCAGTTGCTAGAGTTATCCTTTATATAGTCTTCAAATTAGGGTTTGCAATCAATGTTACCTTGGTAACAAATCATTCAATATTCACCGTTATATGAAAACCTGATTAGATTCAAGTTAATATCTTTCAACCGTTAGATCGAACTTAGCTTGTTATACAAAAATGAAATGTACCATCATTTAGATAAAGGTAACCGTACTTAAACGTGTACACTTATTTGGTTTAACAGTAGTTAACCAATGGTAAGCCATATGATCACTTCCATATCAACCTTATTCATCTTTATCATAACTAATTCAAATAACTCAAATGAAACTAGTTAGAGAGTTGTTCAATTGTTTATATTCTCATAGAAGTATACGAGATACAATTGAAGCAAAATCAATTTTGATTCACTCGAATCATTTCATGAACATTATAGCCACGGTTTGCAAAAGATTGCATTCCTTATTATATAAATGTATTAGTTCATGAACAACCCGATTTTAGAATATAACCTACTTAAGTATGCAAACGGCTACGCATACCTAAGTAGCCGGACTGAGTTTGGTTACGCCAGTATGCGTATGGATATGCATACCATTTTACACTTCCAAACTCCAACAGAAATTCACGGAACTTGAACTTCTGCAAGTACGAGTACGCATACTTAGTTCCCGGACTTCAACAACCAACCAGTACGCGTATGTGTACGCATACCATGGTTCCCGGTTTTGAGCTTTACACAAATGTGAATACACACTATGTTTATATCCAATCATGGTAACATGTTCCAAACCCTCATTTCAATCATTGAAACATTCTTGGAAGACGACAATAGCTGTCTCACACAAATTATTAGCTTCAAAGCAATTTTCAAGTGATCGAATGATCAATACGAAACATTCCGAGTCTACATCAAATGATTTTCTCACACAAATCATGTAAGATGTTACAAGGAAATTTTCACATGATCATATTTTGACTTTTGTCAAGAATAAAAGATGAACTTGGTTAAAGCGAAAGCTTACCAACACATATTTCGAGAAATAGATAAGCGAGATAAACTCGGCTCAAAATAACAAATGTGTATAAATGAAGTTTATATAGCAATACGACTTTTTGTCTCAAATATGAGATAGAGGAGATAGACTTTTGAGTGATAGATGAGTTCAAGTCTCCACATACCTTTTGTTGATGAAGTTCCACAAGTTCCCTTGAGTAGTTATTCGTCTTCATTCGATGAACGCCGTGAAGTCTAAAGCTCAACTACACTTACTATCCTAATCCGAGACTTAGCTATAAGTAGACTAGAAATCAAGACTTATAGTTTTGGCAACTAAACTTGACAAAAAATCTTGAGATATCAACGCTTGCGAGTTCGACCGAGCAGTGCTTTAACAATCTCCCCCTTTGTCAATTTTAGTGACAAAACTATCTATACATATGGATTACAAAATAAATAACCTTTGTAGCTTCTCATCCAAATGCTTGATCTCCTTGGTTCTTCAACATTACTCGAAATCTCGTCAATTGCAAGCACTCCAACGATTCTAAATGTGTTCAACTCAGCATCATAGTTGTTGAAGATTTGTAGCTATAACAATGAGAAAACAATAGCTCTCAATCATTATTATACAGTGTCATAGTATTATTACACAACATCAAAGTTTAATTGTATCACAACTTTGACAACAATACTATGGTGATATGTATCACTCCCCCTTAGTCAATACTTCATCTCACATGAAAACCACTCCCCCTTACATGACGATCTGGTAAACCATATGTATTTGTAGTGTGGACTACACATTAATTCTCCCCCTTTTTGTCAATATAAATTGGCAAAGGTACGAAACTAGTGGGATCCTAATGAACTTTCCATAGAGATACTTCATGACCAAAAGAGAACAACATATCAACTTTGTTTAGATGCAATCATATAGCCGAAACTAAATGCATTCATCAAGGAGTTTATAAAAATACAAGATAACCCCTATAATATTCCACAGCCGCACTCCCCACAAATATATGTCAATTAAGCACAATTTCAAATAAGAACTCTCCCCCATAAAATGTCATTCCCGAAAGAACAACAAGAGCGACCTTACTTTCACAAGAAAAGAAGGATTTCTTTGGACATTAACAAATCACATGAAACATGAATTTGTATCCAAAATACTCAATTAATTAAATTAACCACAAGAGAACCCATGATTAATTTAATCGGAAATGCTCAACATAAGAAAACTTACGGAGTCGCACAGTATTTACACAAAGATGTGGATCATGAAAACCAATACTGCGGAATATTCAAAGATTCATTATATTTTTCATCAATATTTGCATAGACACATATAATAGACTTAATCTTTGTAAACAAAAGTTCATCATATCTTCCATCAATATTTGCATAGTGACATAATAGGCTTAACTTTTGTTTGTCAAAAGTTCATTAAATCTCAATATTTGCATAATGACATATGAAAGACTTAACTTTTGACCACGTATGGGACAATCATAGTTCACGGACGCAAACACACATATCCCATAACAAGTTGCAATATATAAAACCACAAAGATTAATATCGCAAAATCATCTTCCAAATAAACTTTAGAATTTAAATAAATAAATCTAAAAATATTGCAAGATGAAAATCGTTGGAAATAGCTATGTGAAATCACAATAATGGCTATTCCAAACCCTAGTTATCCTTCTTAAAACATAAGAATAAATTCTCATAACACTGCAAAAATAATGACTTTTAGCCACGGCGAGTGATCGTGACTATTAAGCGAAATTCCGTGGCAAAAGATAACTAGCCACGGCGTCGTTGCTGTAACAAATAGTCCCGTGGCTAATTCTTTTAGCCACGATGTTAGCCACGATTTACTTGGCGTGGCTACTGATCTAAGGTCATCTGTCACAGAGGTCAGCGTCGCTAATTATTTGTTGGGATGTGACATCATCATATGGTGCTAGCCATGCAATTTCGATGTATGTGGCTATTGGTCTTACTATTTTCCATGTTTAACAGTGTCCGAAAGGTCATTACTCAGCTTAATAATATTTTTGGATTGATTCGCACTGACATCATGCATCCCAACAAAATTATTCATTCATTAAAAAAATTTATTTATTCGTTAAAAATATATTTTACATAATCCTTTTTTTTCATCAAGTTCAAGCCAAAAAAAAGAAAATACATGAGCCTAAGACTGGTAATTCAATAATATAGATCATCAGTTTTAACTAAAAAAAAATACGGACTAAATACTTCGACATTGCATACTTCATAGTTCCTCAAAGTAATCTTCCAAAATCTTCGGCATAGATCTTCCTATGCATATTAGCACTTAGCAGATTTTTTCTTGCGACATTAAAAACATCAAATTTTACATAAATGATAACCTATTAGTAACAACGAAATGAACATATTGATTGCTTTATATAATGACGGTGAACCATGAATAGTATCAATTTATGAACAAATTGAGTGCTTTATATAGTATCAATTTATTATGGATGTACTATAAAATGGTAATACTCTAGACACAACCAACCAGACACTCGAGTTTTTTTTGTCAATCCCCTACATTTTTCTGCTCACTAATTCAATTTTCAATGAGTAGAGGATGATAATGACTACCTTAATAGCAATAAATGGCTTTGGTTAACATTAGTTGCTTGATCCTACAATGTTGCAGTAGAACCTTGTGCGTTCCGGAACACCTCAGATATCCGACCAAAGAACAAGTTTAACAGTGAATTTTATGCCTACCTTTTGCGGAACAAGTTCAGCTATTCCAATGACAAACCTGGATATGCATATTATTCTTATTTGCAACAAAAAAATTGAACTTAATGATTAATAAATAAGAAGACTCAAAGTAACCAAAAACCTTTGTCACATGTAAAATCAAATGGTTGCCACTGGATAAATAGATATACAACTTGTCTTCAAAGTATGATCCGCCTAACTTAGATGCCTGCAAAAATAATAATAAAAAAGTTTAAAATAAGTTTTGAAGTATTATGAATAACCACATCAACTTGTCTTCAAAGTATTGGACTTAGCAAAAAAAAAAAGTCTTCAAAGTATGATTCGCCTAACCGTTGCAGCTCTTTTCCTATAATAGATACAATGCATTCAGAAGAATCAGAACTATAAGATACACCCACCGACATGGCAAGACTTCTCTCCCTCAGTCATGTTCAAATTTAAAACACTAGATTAGAAGACAGTCCCACCAATTTTCAAGAATGAACTGCCATCTAATAATAAAAGTGTCATAACAATATACCAAACAACTAGAGAACATTGAAACAACAAGTCCAATCTATATTTGTATAGTAACAGAAAAACTAATGCTACTAAGTGTTTGAGGGTGAAAATGGTTTCTACTGATTTTGGTAATTTCGGGTGTGTGGGTGAGAAACGAATTTAAACCCTAAACAATGTACTGCAAGGGAGTACTTTAGATTCGAGAGATCAATTTGTACAAATCCGGCCTAAACCAAGAAATGGCCATTCCAGACTTGCTTCGGTCACAAAGAGGAGGAGAATGGGTTGGTTTTTGGGAGGGAAGCGAAGAAAGTGTTGAGACCAGGTTAATTCTGGAAGAGTAGTTGTTTCACGACTTGTATCAGAAAATGGGAAACTAACAGATGGAAAGCTAGCAAAATGTTTCTGAGTGTTGTATTGCTCCTGACTGAACTTGTCGTTCGGTGGAAATAGGTGAGACCTATTTATACAAGTCGAAGTGAAACGTACTCTGGCCTCATTAAGAAAATGGTAAATAGGTGAGTAAATGGGAGGAGGTGATGACCGGTCACGCTTGGAATTGATGTTCCATAAAAGAAAGCGTTTCACCATTACTTCCCATGTTTACTAACCGCCTTATTCTTATTACACTTTCTTATAACGGGCGTAGTGTACGCCGCACGCTGTAAACCGCCAAACCAATACCCAAATAGGATCCCCCAGTTTGTGATATGTGTTGATGTCTCGAATGTTTTCGTGGAAAACATGTAGCATGTTGTTGTTGCCTGGCAAGTCGAGCTTGGGAGACTTGCTGGCTTGGTGACCTTCGACGGTCGAGATTTTACATCTTAAGAGAAAGGTAGTCGTTGATCATTGCACGTTTTCGTTATTTGGTAGTTGCATAGGGAAGGCTGTCATGGTGGCGCGGCAAGGTTGGCATGCCATTGGCATGGCATACCTTGGCGCGGTTTGGCGTGGCCAAACTAGATTTCGGTTCAAAGGTTACCATGCGTTGTCTGGTAACCTTGGACGGCTAGGATTTTCTCCTGGGATTGAAGGGCGACCGTTGATTGTTGCACGCCTTCGTTTTGGTAGCCGCATAGGGAATTCCAGCATGGTGGCGCGGCTAGGTTGGCATGCCATTGGCATGGCATGCCTTGGTGCGGTTTGGCGTGGCCAAACTAGGGTTTCGGGCCAAAGGCTATCATGCGTTGTCTGGTAACCTTGGACGACTAGGATTCGCTTCTGGGATTGAAGGGCGGCCGTTGATTGTTGCACGCCTTCGTTTTGGTAGCCGCATAGGGAAGGCCAGCATGGTGGCGTGGCTAGGTTGGCATGCCATTGGCATGGCATGCCTTGGCGCGGTTTGGCGTGGCCAAACTAGATTTCGGGTCAAAGGTTACCATGCGTTGTCTGGTAACCTTGGACGGCTAGGATTTGCTCCTGAGATTGAAGGGCGACCGTTGATCGTCGCACGCCTTCGTTTTGGTACCCGCATAGGGAAGCCCAGCATGGTGGCACGACTAGGTTGGCATGCCTTGGCGCGGTTTGGCATGGCCAAACTAGGGTTTCGGGTCAAAGGTTACCATGTGTTGTCTGGTAACCTTGGACGGCTAGGATTCGCTCCTGGGATTGAAGGGCGACCGTTGATTGTCGCACGCCTTCTGGTAGGTGGTCAATCCGTCAAAAATAATTTCACTTTCTTACTCACTAAATTTAAATGAAGTACAAAGTAAGGAAGAGTTCGTATCCACAGAGAGGCAATTGTTGTTATGCGATTTTCAGTTTCTAAGGTAGCATGAGGAAGCTTCCCCACACGTTGCCCAAGCACCGCACCAACTGCATAGTCACTTGCATCACACATGAGCTCAAAAGGTTTGCTCCAATCCGGTGGTTTAATGATAGGGGCTGAAATCAAAAGCTCTTTCAAACGATTGAATGCCGCCATACATTTTTCATCAAAGTTAAAAACCACATCTTTTTGCAATAAATTACAAAGTGGTGATGCTATCTTGGAAAAGTACTTGATGAATCTACGATAGAAACCTGCATGACCAAGAAAAGAGCGTATCTCCCTCACCGTAGTGGGAGGGGTTAGAGCACGAATAAGGTCTATCTTAGATTTATCGACTTCCAAGCCTTTAGAAGATATTATATGGCCTAAAACTATGCCATGAGTTACCATGAAATGGCACTTCTCCCAATTTAGCACGAGATTTGTTTCAACACATCGTTCAAGGATTAGAGACAAATTGTTCAAGAAAAGGTCAAATGAATCACCAAAGACACTAAAGTCATCCATGAACACTTCAATTATGTTTTCAACATATTCTGAAAAGATACTTACCATACACCTTTGAAAGGTAGCTGGAGCATTGCATAAGCCAAAAGGCATCCTTCTATAAGCAAAAGTACCGAAAGGACAAGTGAAAGTGGTTTTCTCTTGGTCCTCCGGCGCTATCACAATCTGATTATAACCTGAATAGCCATCAAGAAAGCAATAATAAGAGTGTCCAGCTAAACGTTCAAGCATTTGATCAATAAAAGGTAAAGGAAAGTGATCTTTTCTAGTAGTGGCATTCAATTTCCTGTAATCAATACAAACCCTCCAACCGGTTTGCACTCGAGTTGGTACAAGTTCATTCTTATCATTCTCCACCACTGTCACACCTGATTTCTTTGGTACTACTTGTACCGAGCTTACCCACTTGCTATCGGATATGGGGTAGATAACACCCACTTCCAAAAGCTTGAGTATCTCTTTTTTCACAACTTCCATCATGGGAGGATTCAAACGACGTTGTGCTTCCCTTGTAGGCTTTGCATCATCCTCCAAACGAATTTTGTGCATACAAACGGCAGAGCTTATACCCTTGATATCGGCAATTGTCCATCCTATGGCCGTCTTGTACTTCCTTAGCACCCTTAGAAGTTTTTGCTCCTGTAAATCATTAAGCTCATTAGAAACAATCACCGGTAACTCTTCATTACCACCCAAGTACAAGTACTTTAGGTGGTCGAGAAGAGGTTTCAATTCTAAAATTGGAGATTTAACAATTGAAGGTACAAGCTTTTCATCAATGCATGGTAAAGAAATAAAAGAGATATTATGAGTTTCCGGGCATCCTTGTAGTGAATTAAGATCACCAAGGGCTTCCTTGACTTCATTACCACACTCTACACCATTATCCATGGATGTAGTTAACACGGTTTCCAAAGCATCATCACCATTTAATTCAAACATTTGTTGTGCCAATGTATCCATAACATCAATGGAGAAACAAGAGTGGACATCACTAGGATATCTCATCGTCTCGAAAATGTTGAAACGTATTGTTTCTCCATCAAACTCCATGGTTAGCGTTCCCTTATCCACATCAATTATGGTTTTCGCCGTTTTCATGAAGGGACGCCCAAGTAGCAATGGAAGAGACGAGTCCGGTGAACCTTCATCCATCTCTAGCACACAAAAGTCAGTTGGAAATACAAGTTGATTAACCTGCACAAGAACATCCTCAACAATACCCATTGGGTAGACATTAGAGCGATCGGCTAATTGCAATACAATTTCAGCCTTTTTAAGAGGACCAAGATCAAGTGAATTATACATTGACGCAGGCATAACATTAACGGATGCACCTAAATCCAACATAGCTTTGTTAAATGTTGTGTTACCAATTGTGACGGGAATGTCAAAACTACCGGGATCCTTGCACTTAAGTGGGAGTTTGTGTTGTAAGATTGCCAAGCATTCTCCCCACACTAAGCACTTCATTACCTTTGAGCCTTTGTTTGTTGGTACACAAGTCCTTCAACACCTTTGCATACTTTGGTACTTGCTTAATAGCATCAATGAGTGGTATGTTCACATGGATCTTCTTTAGAACGTCTAAAATCTCCTTTTCTAGTTCCGCCTTCTTAGAACTTGCAAATCTGCGAGGAAAAGGTAAAGGAGGAACATAAGTGGAAACCGGAGTTTTAGAGTTAGAAATAGGTACCTCAGAAGTTTGGGGAGAATCCTCATTATTCTCCTCCAAAACAGGTTCCTTTGGTGTTTCCACCTTGCCCGAATCAGTAACTTCGGGTTGCACAAGTTGTGTACCACTTCTCAACGTAATAGCATTGACACCCTCTTTTGGGTTAATAGGTTGAGAAGGGAGTTTCCCACTATTTTGTGCCTTCAATTGGTTCAACTCAATAGCCATGGAGCCCATTTGTGTTTGCAACTCCTTGATAGCACTCTTAGTTTCCTGTTGACTCTCTTTGAACATGGTAGAAATACCTTGCATCATTGTTTGAAGCTTTGAATCAATATCGGAACCTTGATTTTGCATTGATTGTTGTGCTTGTGGTGGCTGAAATTGTTGTCTCGGTTGGAATTGTTGTTGTTGAGGTTGAAATCCACTTGAAAAGTTGAAGGTAGGTTGTTGAACCGCTCCTTGCTTGTTGGCATAGCTAAAATTGGGGTGATCTCTCCATCCCGGATTGTAAGTGTTTGAGTAGGGATCATACCGTCTTTGTTGATTTGGAAAAATCGCATTAGCTTGCTCGTCCTCATAAGTTTGAGAGGAACTTGGTATAACCGCGGCTGCAACTTGTTGCATCATTGCCGACATGTTACCCATTTGTTGACGAAGTTCCTCAACCTCGCTCACTTCATTCACTCTTCTTAGAAGCACATCCGAACCACGACTCAAAAACTGTTGGGAGTTTGCCGCCATATTTTCAATCAACTCTCTAGCTTGTGCCACCGTCTTGCTAACTAGTGCACCACCACCCGCAGCGTCAATAAGATTCCTATCACTTGATTGGAGTCCTTCATAGAAATATTGGATGATCATAGCGTCACTGAATTGGTGGTGAGGACAGCTTCCAACCAATCTCTTGTATCGTTCCCAACATTCATATAAGGATTCTCCCACATTTTTCTTCATCCCACAAATCTCCTTGCGAATTTGAGTAGCCTTTGATGCAGGAAAATATCTCTCTAAAAAGAGTTTCTTCAACCCATTCCATGTCGTGACACTTCCGGGAGGTAAATAGTATAACCAATCCTTAGCACTATCCATCAAAGAGAAACGGAAAAAATTTAACATTGCACCATCCGCCTCAACATCCGCTGGAAGCATAGCCGTGACAATGGTGTGGAAGTCCATAAGATGTTTGTTTGGATCTTCATTCACCATGCCATGGAATTTTGGTAATTCTCTAAGCAATCCCGACTTTATCTCAAAAGTAGAGTTCGTTTGGATACACCCCTGTTGTGTATCAAGCCTATGAGAAGCCAAGTCCTTGAGTGAACGATTTGCATCACCCATTGCTTCTTCTTCTTCAACTTGTGGTTCGTCTACGATTGGAACCTCTTGTTCTCCTTCTATTTGTACTTCTCCTTCCACCTCTAACTCTGGATTTTCTGTTGTGTCTTGACTTGGTTGGAGTATTGTGCCCTTTCGAGTAGCTATCCCGCACCTTGGGTAGTTCCAATCTTTAGAAGCCAGGGATTAGGTACCTGAAAACAATTCTCCAAAACAAGTGAGAAACAAGACAAGAACCGAAAAGCAAAGATAAAAACAGAAATTATAAAAAGAAACTAAAAACTTAATAACAAGCCGTATGCCTCCCCGGCAGCGGCGCCAAAATTTGGTCGGTTGTCAATCCGTCAAAAATAATTTCACTTTCTTACTCACTAAATTTAAATGAAGTACAAAGTAAGGAAGAGTTCGTATCCACAGAGAGGCAATTGTTGTTATGCGATTTTCAGTTTCTAAGGTAACCAAAGGGGGATGTTTGTTGTTTTAGCGAAATACTAAAGTAAAAATAAAATAAAGCAAAGCAAATAATTGGAATAATCAATAAGGAGAAGATATTGGTCACGGGATAGTATCATTCACAAACATGTATTTTCATCAATGATTAGAATTGGTATTTTAATCTCTTTTTTTACTAATAGTCCTAGGATACCTTGATTGCAAGTATATCCCGTTAATTCCCTGTTTTCATCACAACCACATTAAAAGATGCATATGTGAATTCTTCCTAGAAAGCAACCTAAAGTGTAAAAGCACAATTAGATTTAACTCCCTAAAAGCAATAAGTTCTATGGAATAAGACTAATCAATGCAAACGAATGTGTAAAAGCACTAAACGTTTTAACAAAAGTTATGATTCACTTGTGACTAGTAGGATATATCACTACAAGCACTACCCACAATTATGCTACTTAGAATCAGGGATAAACAACTTTTTCGTATTGAAAACCCTAATATAGCTCTAGAGATGAATGTAAATCGGATTGATTCCGGACTCAACCAAACAAACTATCAAATCATATAACTCTATTAATTGTGAATCACAAACAATAAAATATTGAGACAAAACTAATTCATTGAATCATATAACATATTGAGAAATCAACTTTATCCCATAACCAATAATATGTGTTTAGCTACTCATAGCTATGGAGTTCATCATATTATAAATATGAGTTCATCATAGCTACTCATTGAAAAGAAGAAGATGAACAAAAGCAAACCCTAGAAGCGTAAACAAAACCGGCTCTCCAAAGTTCCAAGAAAAATATGTGTGTGTCCCAAAGTTGTAGAAGTCTTTCCTTTAAATAGCTCTCTTGTTTCCAAAATTAGGTCTAGCCTTCAAAGTCCATTAGATAAAAATCCACCAAGCCCATAAGAGAGAGAAACCCATGTAGAAAATATGTCCAAAAAAATACACCGACGGAAATCTGGTATTATGGCCGGAAATTGGCCGGAATCCGGCACCGGAAAGTATCTCAGGTGACCGGCAAAGTCCGCCCGGTCACCGGTCAACGGGTCAGCTCGGTCGAGTCAACTCAGTCAAAGCACTGAGTCAGGGTCTAGTCGGCCGAGTTAACTCAATGGCTTAACTAGGTTGAGTCATAACCATGTCAGACATGAGTCAGATAGTCAGGTGAACTGACTAGGCTAAGCTGATGCGAGTAAGGTCGAGGCCGTGCAATTGCTCGAGCCACGGTCTTCTCATTGCGCCATCTTGGTGCTTCCCCAGTTAACTCTGGCCAAGATGGCTGTTCAATTCTCTCCCATGCATAGCTGCAATTTCTGAGTCTTTTATGCACCAGCTCTTCAGCTCCATCTGCTGCAGTTCACTGCCACATTCTACTCAACCTGTAACATCATTTCACAGCTATAATCATTCAAAAACTGCAATTTAGTGCCTTGTAACTCCACCTTCTAAGATTCATGCCCTTGAGCAACACCTGCAACTTCACAGCATCACCAATTCATATCCAGCCATCGCCTGCACTGCGCATAACCAGCTCCAGTACCCTCTAGCTAAGCTGCTCTAATAAATGGTCATCACATCAGCACACACAATAACACCTGCATTATCACAACTCCACCTGCCAGCAGCCACAACAGACTCATTATCATTTCTTGCACCAACACCACCTGCAATTCACTTCCATCACCAGTGTTCAAACCCATTGTATCCACCATCAGTTCCATGCCATGCTACTGCCACACTCCCTTGAGTTCCATAATTCTGCAGCTGCTTTGAGTCTCTAGCTGTAATTCCACCAGAACGAGCACTTTCACCTCCATTTCCTTCTCAATCTAATCACCCCAACTCACTTCCAGTTCCAGCCTTGCCAAACTTTCTGTAGCTTTAAATGCAGCTGCAACTCCAGTTGCATTACTTGCAATTGCAACCTGTCCACCTGGTCCATCTCACTCCAACACAAGCTTCCACCTGCAATACCCCCTCACTGCCAGAATTTCGGCTACAATTCATTCTATGAATCCACCTCAGAGCCAATACATCATCACCAGTTCCTTCTTCTTGCAACTCAACTTCAACCTGTCAATAGCCTCTCCACAGCTTCAATGTAGGATCAACAACAATAAACATCCATTCAATTCCAGCTCCCTGACTCAATGCACACCAGAATTCACTATACCATTGCTTCAGCTTCTCACTGCCATAGAGGCAACACCCACCAAGCTCAGGCCATCAGCTCAACCATGGCATAATAGCAACACCAGCACCTGTTGCAATCTCACCAAGACCACCACCATATTCTCTGCATCACAACAAGCCAGTCAACTAAACTCAAATCTGAGCTTTTAACCCTTCTGGTTCACCTTCTTCTCCTCTACACCGTCTTCTCTCTTCTGCAATTCAACCTAAGATTCAACAGCAACCACCAGTTCCCATCTGAGCAGCCACCAAAACCCATTATTCAGCTTCATACACTACAGTTCACTTACTCAAATGCCAGCATCACAAACTTCAATCTAGACCCTCTTTCTCTGTGCTTCTCTGAACTCAACACCATTAGAAACAAACATCACTGCATAAACCCATTAACAAGTCCTCCTTCTCGATCACTGATTTTGATCTCAACCACATCAAAGCACCATTTCTCAATTAACAGACCCATGCTTCAAACGATTCAACCACCAGAAAGCTTCTCGATCTGCAATACTCACATTAATTGCTCAGCTTCAGAGATTCATCACAAAAACCCCAGAACAACTCCAATCGAGTCATTTCTTCTTCCATCTTGGTTTTAAACACAAATTCAAAGAAAACCCACTTAAAATTCATCCCAGATTCGAACCCTAATCTCTGAATCAGTATCTCCAACATACCCTAACTTCAGAAATCAATTCTTCCCTCATTTTCTAATGAACATCTCCACCAGACTCACGAGATCTCTTCTTCCTATCCTCTATAAATCAGCAACAACAACCAACTCGATCCACCAACAACATCGCCTCCATTTCTTGTTTTCAGGTGAGATGTAGTAAAACGAAAGAGGGGAGAAAAACTTGAGTTGTCTGAGAAACAACTCGGCTTAATTGAGTCTAAACGTATGGATCGGATATTGGCACTCCGTTGTGGTGGTTAAGGGCTAACCAGATGCTCGGTTACCACGGCTCTAGGAGACTGACAGCTTAATTTCACGCATAACTCCTCTCTCGCGCAACCTTGCATGCTCCAAATATCACATGTGAATTGACCTTGTTGCCTTTTTGCTCCAAATGGGTAATTTCTCCTTATTTCGCTCCAAATGACTCCATTGCACCTGATAAACTCAAAATCAAACATAAGAGACACAATTCTCAAAGACAATAGCAAAGAAAGCATAAATACTAGATATAAAATTAGGTGTTTTACAACACCTATCACCTTCGTTTTGGTAGCCGCATAGGGAAGGCCAGCATGGTGGCGCGGCTAGGTTGGCATGCCATTGGCATGGCATGCCTTGGAGTGGCCAAACTAGGGTTTCGGGCCAAAGGTTACCATGCGTTGTCTGGTAACCTTGGATGCCTAGGATTCCCTCCTGGGATTGAAGGGCGACCGTTGATTGTCGCACGCCTTCGTTTTGGTAGCCGCATAGGGAAGGCCAGCATGGTGGCGCGGCTAGGTTGGCATGACATGCCTTGGCGCGGTTTGGCATGGCCAAACTAGGGTTTCGGGCCAATGGTTACCATGCGTTGTCTGGCAACCTTGGGCGGCTAGGATTTGCTCCTGGGATTGAAGGGCGACCGTTGATTGTCGCACGCCTTCGTTTTGGTAGCCGCATAAGGAAGGCCAGCATGGTGGCGCGGCTAGGTTGGATAGGGGGCCAAGGTAAGGTGCGGTTGGCTTGGCGTGTGGGGCCAAGGGTTTGGCATGCCGTTGGCACATGGTGCGGCTAGCATGGTTAAGGGCCAAGGTAAGGTGCAGTTTGGCTTGGAATGTGAGGCCAAGGGCTTGGCATGCCGTTTGGCATATGGTGCGGCTAGCATGGCTAGGGCCAAGGCAAGGTGCGGTTTGGCTTGGCATGGTTTGCTATGCCTTGAAGTGCGCGGAGATGGTTGGCATGCCTTGGCGCGGAGATTGGCCATTGGTTTGCCATTGGCACAGTGGTGCGGCTGGCATGGTTGGCATGCCTTGGCGCGGTAGATGTGGCTGACACGGTTTGCCATTAGCACAGTGGTGCGTCTGGCATGGTTGGCATGCCTTGGCGCGGTAGATGTGGCTGACACGGTTTTCCATTGGCACAGTGGTGCGGCTGGCATGGTTGGCATGCCTTGGCGCGGAGATGTGGCTGGCACGGTTTGCCATTGGCACAGTGGTGCGGCTGGCATGGTTGGCGTGCCTTGGCGCGATAGATGCGGCTGGCATGGCATGCCATTGGCGCAGTGGTTCGGCTGGCATGGTTGGCATGCCTTGGCGCGGAGACGTGGCTGGCATGGTTTGCCATTGGCACGGTGGTGCGGCTGGCATGGTTGGTATGGTTGGCATGCCTTGGCGCGGAGACGTGGCTGGAATGGTTTGCCATTGGCACGGTGGTACGGCTGGCATGGCATGCCATTGGCGCAGTGGTGCGACTGTCATGGTTGGCATGCCTTGGCGCGGTGGCATGAGAATTTAGCGTTTGGTATAGGTATGTCAGTTAGTGTTAAGGGTTCTGCCGTGGAACCTGACCCGTGAAAAAAGTTACCTCGGTAATTCTTACGTAAGCATGCTGATTAATTTAATAAATACGCTAATGGTCATAGTGACGTCATGTCAGGTGCATAGTTTTACGATTTTGACTCTAAGCTAAAAACCACCATCAACGCTAAGGTTCTTTACGTAAGATACTATCACATGGAAGGACAAAAATATAAACCTTAAATGAGAATCTCATAGTGATATATATATATATATGAAAAGAATTAAGGAAGAAATATCTAAGGTGACGACATCCAAGTCAAAAAAGTATGCCAATTTTTGTGAAATATGAATCATTATTGCAATTATTATAGAAAGGGTCAAACTAACTATACCTTTAGTATTGAACGCCCACACAATACTTTCTCAGTAATGAAGATATCTCGTACTTTTTCTATAGTCTTGCACTGCAAAACTAAACCAGTACTTTCCTCACCCTCTTCCCCATTCTCAATCAATTTGTAGAACTATATAAAACAAAGTTTAGATCTTTAAAATTAACTTGCATAAGAATATAAAGAGAAAAATTCCTCCATACCTTAGCTTTCGAAACACTGAAATAATTGTATAACTGTCTAGCACAAAGGCTCTGATGACACCCTTGTTTTGCGAACCATCTTGCTGGAACCCCTCTTAGAATAGTGTGTTTGGTTATTTCTCCCGAATCCTCGAAAAAAAAAAATGGGAGCAGCAATTTTTAACAAACACAAAAAAGAAGTCTACTTAAAAGCACACTAATTTAACAATGTCAAGCTCATACCTCGACTGGCAAAAGCATAGAAATCTTCGCAAGATTTCTTTAACATTAATATTGTGAAAAAGCGGGGGTCTAATAACCACACCCAATATTTCGCTTAGCAATCTGTATGGACAAACTCCAATATACTTTCTAGAGAATCAACTAGACAGTCAGACTCAATCTAGAGAAAAGTATATCAAAAAGTTTATATCTCAATCTCTCAATTTGATCTTTACTCAAGCAAATAGAAATCATGAGTCTTTATCAAAGAGAGATAACTTGGATGGTACCAAAGACCAATATCCAAGTGTCAATCAATTTAAATCAACAACCAAAAGGTCGGATATTCTATTTGATTGAACAACGCACAACATGTGATATTTCAATTATATCTCCCTTATAAAGCATAGTTTGGACAACTTAGACAAGTTAAAGAGCGGTCAGGATTCATTCTTGGGAAAGCTAAATCTACGGCTGTAAGATGATCAGTTTAATTAACTTTCAATAATAAATGTTCTATTAATATTTCATAATAAATGTTTGTTTAATTAATCAAATAAATACACTTTCATTAATACAGTACATAATAAATTTATTTTATACTAAATCAGTTGACACTAATGGTGGTTGTGATGGTGGGCGGGGATGGTGGATCAACGGTGGGTGTTGGTGAGAATGGTGGAGTGATGACGTTAATGGTGGTGGTGGTGGAAGAAGTAGTGGTAGTGGGATGAAAAAGGTGTCCTAAGGTAGATAAATTAATTAGTTACCCTTGGTTTATTCTTTTTATTTGATACAGTATTAGTTTTTAAATTTGTTTTTATTTAATTTTTTAAATTAAACAAATATTATAGGCCAGATTTTTATCGGGTCGGGACAGAAAAAACGATGAACGGTTGAGGACTATAAATAAACCAAGCTCTGAATCTCATATACCAAACCAGGACGCTCTGGATTCATTCTTGGGAAATCTAAATCTACGGCCGAAAAATGATTAGTTTACTTAACTTTCAATAAAAAATGTTTTATTGATATTTCATAATAGTTTTTTATAACAAGTAAAATAAATATATTTCATTAATATAGTACATAATAAACTTATTTTATATTAAACCAATTGACATTAATGGTGGTTGTGGTGGTATGAGGAGGTGGTAGATCAGCGGAGGGGATAATGGTGGTGGGTGTTGGTGAGAATGGTATAGTGATGACGTTAATGGTGGTGGTGGCGGTGGCAGAAGTAGTGGTAGTGGGATGATAAAGGTGTCCTAAGGTAGATAAATTACATAATTACCCTTGATTTATTTATTTTTTTATTTGATATTAGTTTTTAAATTTGTTTTCTTTTTTATTCCTTTTATTTTTTTTAAATTTATAATAAATATTATAGGCCAGATTTTTGTCGGGTCGGGATGGGAAAGAAGATGAACAATTGAGGACTATAAAGTAATAAAGCTCATTCTGAAAGTTAGATACCAAACCAAGATAAATAGCCATTATAAATTTATAATTGAAAAAATTACCATACCAAAAAAAAGTGTAAAATTATTTTTTTAACATATTAATCTAAATTTTGCATTTGTGACAAGTTAGGAAAGATAAAGAGCGGCTGAGATTTATTTAGGTAAAAGATAAATCAATGGTTGTGGTTGTTTACATCATTATTGTATCATTAACTTCAAATAATAAATATTTTACTAATCTCTCATTATAAAAGTCTTAATAATATATTTTAATTAAATAAATAATAAATTTATTAATAATCATTACAGATAATTGGGGTGGTCTTTGTGAGTGGTAGTGCATGGAGCCCGTGACGATAATGCTGGTGGTGGAAAAGGTAGTGGTGATGGGTGGTTCTGGTGATGGTAGTGCATGTGCTCAATGTGTCGGTCTATGTCGTTAGGACACATGTAACATTATTATGGAAGTTGTGGTTGATTTTTTTAATTTGAAAATAAGATGGTTATTAATACAAAAGAAACAATTGTACAGGTTGACCATATTTTTTTTTCCGAAAAATAACCCGAGAAAAACCCAGCGATGATAGGGATAGTAAAGGTTTTCAGCTGATCCCACTACATGTTTCACCCGGTAATTTTTTCGAGACAAATATTTCGGTCAACCTAGCAATTCTATGAAAAAAACATAACAATTAAAAAACATGGGGAAAAATTGTCACTTTATATAGAGCTATAGAGCCAACAAAAGAATGACAAAGGTTTAAATTGACATAAATTTTTTTACTTACTATGGAGGCCGTGCCGTTACGGCACGGGTGAAGTTCTAGTAAACAAATATAATGCGGAATAGAAATAACACAGACACCAGAATTTTGTTAACGAGGAAACCGCAAATGCAGAAAAACCCCGGGACCTAGTCCAGATTGAACACACACTGTATTAAGCCACTACAGACACTAGCCTACTCCAAATTAACTTCGGTTTGGACTGTAATTGAACCCCAATCAATCTCACACTGATCCAAGGTACAGTTATGCTCCTACGTCTCTGATCCCAGCAGGATGCTACGTACTTGATTCTCTTAGCTGATCTCACCCACAACTAAGAGTTGCTACGACCCAAAGTTGAAGACTTTAATAAACAAATCTGTATCACACAGAAAAGTATACGGTAATAGATAAATCTGTCTCCCACAAATATACCTACGAGTTTTTGTTCCGTCTTTTGATAAATCAAGGTGAACAGGAACCAATTGATAACCCGAACTTATATTCCCGAAGAACAGCCTAGTATTATCAATCACCTCACAGTAATCTTAATCGACGCAGCGAAAAAAGATATTGTGGAATCACAAACGATGAGACGAAGTGTTTGTGATTTCTTTTTATCTTGCATATCGGAGATATAAATCTCAAGACAATTATTCCAATTGAACTCGTACGATAGAAACAACAAGATCAGATCACACAACTACAAGAAAGTAGTATCGGTCTGGCTTCACAATCCAAATGAAGTCTTTAAGTCGTTAACATGGTTTAGAAGAAGAAACCAAAGGTTAAAGGAGAATCGACTCTAGCTTAGCACAACTAGTATCACACAGAATGTGTGGGGATTAGGTTTCCCAGTTGGTAGAGTTCTCCCTTATATAGTCTTTCAAATCAGGGTTTGGAATCAATGTTAGCTTAGTAACAAAGCATTCAATATTCACCGTTAGATGAAAACCTGATTAGATTCAATCTAATATTTCTCAACCGTTGGATCGAAACCTTAGCTTGTTACACACAAATGAAATGTCCGATTTTGAGTTTATGTAACCGTTCCCAAACATTAACATTTTTTGGTTCAATAATAGTTAACCAAATGGTTAGCCATATGAGCAATTTCATATCAACCATATTCTTCTTCACCATAACTAGTTCAAATGACTCAAATGAACTAGTTAGAGAGTTGTTCAATTGCTTAGATCTTATGTAACTACACAAGACACAATCAAAGCAAAAACGGTTTGATTAACTCGAATCGGTTCATGAACTTTATATCCACGGTTTGCAAAAGCATTCCTTAGTTTATATGAGTTCAAGAACAACCGGTTTTAGATATAACCTACTCAAGTTCGCGGACTGGGTTCGCGGACTTAAGCTCACGAAAGGAGTTCACAAACTCCAGCAGAAATTCTCGGGTCGAGAACTTCCGCCAGTTCGCGGACTTGGCCCACGCCACATTCCGTTTCTCTTGATCAACAAAGTTCGCAAACTTTGGTTCAAGGAATAAGGACTTATACATATATGTGTTTCCACAACAATGCTTATATCCTACCAATGGTTATTTAATCTAAACTCTCATTTCAATCATTGAAACATTCTCAGAGAACGTTATATAGCCGTCATTCACAGATCATTTTTCGTCAGAGCAATTTTCAAAGTGATTGAAACATAACATGACTTTCGTTACTAGGTAAAGATGAATTTAGCTAAAGCGAAAGCTTACCAACACATATTTCGAGAAATAGATAGGCGAGTTAAACTCGGCTCGAAATAGCAAATGTGTATAATGAAAGTCTATATATCAAAACGACTTTTGTCTCAAGAGTAGGAGATAGAGTAAATAAACTTTTGAGTGACAGATAAGTTCAAGTCTCCACATACCTTTTAGTCGATGAAGTTCCACCAGTTCCTTGAGTAGTCCTTCATCTTGTATGATGATTGCCATGGAGTCTTGAGCTCAACTACACTTTCTATCCTAGTCCGAGACCTTTAGCTAAAATAGGCTAGAAATCAAGACTTATAGTTTTGATCACTAACATTGACAAACATGCTTGAGATAGCAACGCATGCGAGTTCGACCGAGCAATGCTCTAACATATTGTATAACCCATTTTTAGTACTATTTGTATTATAATTTAACCATTATTTAGTTTACATAAATCAGTAAACATATTCTAGCAAATTGATTTAAGAAGCCAATGTCAATTGTTAAAATGTAAAAACATCTAAGCACATAATTTCAATAATAAACTGAATCCATGATATCTTTGACATTTAAGAGCTTAATTACAGACCACCAAAACTCTTAAAATCAAACAAGATAAAAATATAGAAACCCTATATTTTTACCTGATCATCAAAATTCAAAGATCGTAAATAGAAGAAAAGAACTCCGCACTTTTTCATAATCTACTCCCCTTTATCAAACATGTAGCTAGTGGTGAAAACGATAAGTTTTCCATTTTTGTTCATTGTTTCTCTTTCTGATTGCTTCTCTATCTCGCTTAATTATCTTTCTCCACTAACCATGTTGATTTCTTCCCTTACACCCCGCAAAGCGTATTGTAAAGCAAGAGACTAATAAAATCGCAAACCCCCGATTTGGCTGATTCGCCATTTCTTCACATCGTATGAGCGATTGAAAGTGATGAAGAGGCGGAAGAAATATAACTATATTGAGGAATAGAAGTTAAGGTTATTGAGAAGTGGGTAATTTAGAACGTGGCCCAAAAATTTCACTTCCCGCAGATATTTGCCGCTTATAAATTCGGCAGTTCCAATATATACTAGCTACGGCCTACTCACTAAGTCGTGACTAGTTCTCATAAACTCCCATGCCCTACATGTGCCGTGACTAGAGACCCATTTTAAAATCATAACGGATCTACGAGCACTCGTGGCAAATACCTTACAAGTTAAGGCTAATGAGTGACTTATTGCCACGACTATGTACAAGCCGTGGCAGTACCTGAACAATAGCCACGACAAAGTGGGACTCGTGGCAAAAGGGTCGTGGCTAAAAATCATTATTTTTGCAGTGTAAGAAGTTTCCTAGACATTAGACCTTTGAAAAATTCTTTATCGTCCCCGAACTCCTTGTCGTCAACAACCATTGGAACATAAGGTTCATGGAGATATAAGTCAATTTCAACGAACCTTCTCGACTGATGCCGAACCAGGGCCTTCTGAATTTCAAGAGTCATAAACACAAAAGCCTTTATTTGATGTATCTCCTTTCTTATTTCCTTCAACTCTTCAAGAACCAGAAAACTTCTGAAGATTTGAAGGAACAGCCCTTGGTTTTCTCACAATCCTCCTTTTTCTTTTCAAATTTGAGGGTAAGAGAGATACCAATTTATTTGTTTCCTTCATGATTGACGGCTTAACAATCATATTAACATCTTTTCCATCAGAAGTCATGATGCTTGGAGTCTCCATAAAAATAGGTTTGTGAGAGCTGAACAAGCTCTACAAGCAAACTTGTGATGAAAAAAGTTTTTTTTTTTTTTTTTTTTTTGAGAAGGAAAAAGGAATGTAGGGTCACGGAACCTTTATACAAATTAAGGATTCACATACGCTCAATTCTCAGCCCTAAAGATGGTAGAATTGTCGATTTTAAGACCGTTTCAATACCGATTGTGATATGAAAGAATCAACCAATTTTTTTATTGAACCCAAACAAACAAAAGAAAGCAACCAAAGAAAGAGGATTTTTTTCTTTTCTTTTTAAGACCTGAATGTGCATCACTCTTGTCTCTTTGAAATCAGGCACTTGAGACAAGATGCACGACCAACACAATTAAGTTGTGTTGGGGTGAACAATGATTTTTCAACCATGAACCTTTTGGAAAGAGTTCCTAACTACTTCTTCCACAGAATGCTTAGACCTTGTTCTTTTCCGGAGAGGTCTAATTGGTTCTTTAGAAATTAACCTTTTCGGTTAGGGATTTAGTTAACATACCTCATACGATTTCTGAACAAGTTTAAGCTTGTTTGATAATCGATTTACTCTCCGTTGAAGTTTGTTGACATATCTTACTTTATTTGAGAGTGCGTGACCCTTAAGAGTACAATAAGAACATGTCAAAGTGGGGGATAGTTCAGACACAATAGCGGAGCAGGCTGCAAGAAAAATTGTGGTACCTGAAACATTAGACATAGAATCTCCAGTAGATAGGAAAAATCCATTTTATCTTCCAAAACTGTTGAAGAAGTCTCTCCAGGAAAAATATCAAGATTGATGTGAGTATTGCTACAATTATCAAAATTAATATTTTCAGCAAGGAGCACAACACTTGATTTTTCATCTTCATTTGAATCATAGTGATCAGACATTTCATCAAGAGTTGCAGCAAGACCTTTGTTTCCAGTATATTTTGTACGATTTGGACACTCATTTGAAAAATGACCAAAGCCTTTACAGTTGAAGCACTGTGGCACATCCTCGTCATCAGTATCGTCAGTATCCCTGTTTTTAGGAGGAACACGATTATGAGGTTTAACTGATGACTTAGGTTTATCTCTAGTGAACCGTTTACTTCTCTTCAAAAGAAGATCTCCAATGTTAGATGAAAACCTGAATAGATTCAATCTAGTATCTTTCAACCATTAGATCGAACTTAGCTTGGTATACACAAATGAAATGTACCATCATTTAGATAAAGGTAATCGTACCTAAACAAGTACACTTAGTTGGTTCAACAATAGTTAACCAATGGTGATGAGTGCCAAATAGTGCATATTTATACACCTTTTTTATTGGCATTTTACTCATCTTTTGCGCTTAGAAATCAGATATTATCCCAGATTCTGTGTTTTCTTTGTTTTCAAGAATAAATATTTGTATTAATTAATTTTGTGTTTTTAGGTAATAAATAAAGCTCGGAGAAATTGAGGAGCCAAAAGAGCGAAGACTCAGAGGCAAGTGTCTATGGAGCAGAAAGCCAAAGCCCGCGCGCGAATCAGTTGCAACCCAACAAGGAAGACATGGGCTAGAGCTACCCACGACCCGGATCCGAACCCGCTCATCCCGAGCCGTTAAGATCTTCAATCGCCACATCCTACGCTCGCTCCGACTTCCTCATCATATCTTGATGTCTCCGCTCAACACCAAAACAACTCAACACTTCCTCAACCGTTCAGATCTTCTCCAGCTAAATCCAACGCTCGCTACAGCATTTCCATCATCCATCGATGCGTCCGCTCCGCAGCAAAATGACCCATACCCCTACACCTATCGACTACACCCCATTCTTTCTTCCTTCTTCTCTTTCTTCTCCACCCGCACCTGCAAAACCCATCACCCTCCTCTTCTCTTCCCACGCCTGATGCAGAGACATCATCACCACCACCACACCTTCATCTCTTGTCGCCATCACCACCAGCTCTCTCCGCCACCCTAGGTTCACCCATCTCCACTTCTAGCTTCTTTCATAACCTAGAAGCTAGGGTTGAAGATGATTGAAGCTAGGGTTTCACCAAACCCCTTTGCATGGTCGATTCAAAGCTCTGAGACGAAGTGACAGAGCCAGAGCACAAATTCAGAGGCGATTGAGGGTATGGGTCTGCATTTAATTCGTATTTTGATGAAAATTAGGGTTGGAATTTTTGTATGTATAAATAGGGTGAACTGAGGATGTTTTAGGGTTTATGCCTGGATTAGCCAGAGCATCCTTTTAGATTTAATTTCTGTTATTTGTCATTTTTTTGAGTTGCTAGGGTTTCAATGAAACCCTAACTCCATGTTATGTGTTTAAACTCTGTTGAGTGTTCTTGAGTGTTTAATGTATTAGATACTTTCAATTCTAGCACCCAACGCTTTTCTTTCACAATGCATGCCAAGTATGCATTGTAGTCAGGGTATAAATGTGTTGTGTGTCTTTGCACTTAATCCTTAGAGTTAAAATGCTAATTCTTTTGACTAGTTGTGCTTAATTAGACAACTAGTGTTCTAGGTTAGTGCCTTAGCTGATAATTGAATTATCATTAGGTGAAACTCCTTAGCTAGGTGAAGGAATTGACACACCTCACTTGTCTACCATAGGAACAAGAAACTCAACATTAGTTAAACACATGATAGGAATTAGTGGTGGAATTGAAGACCTTAGCATCCCTTTGTCACTTTTTTATACCTTAGTTTAGGTTCACACCATTACAACTCAGCCGTATCGGCACAAAACCCCTTTTGTTACTCTGTCACCCTTGAAACTCAGTCTAGAGCAAGCCTTAGATCATACAAGAGCACCACAAGTCTCTGTGGATCGACCCGTACTTGCCGCGTCTCCGATAGACGCCGTGCACTTGCGGTTATCACCGTAGGCCATAAAATATACACATTCCGAGGCCTACCAAGTTTTTGGCGCCGCTGCCGGGGACTTGGCGTGTGCCCTGTTGATCGATTGCTTGCCATTACTGAGTTCATTTCACCCTGTACATACTACTTCAGTGCATTTTAGTTAATCTTGATTGCATAGTTGCTTTTCTCGTAATTGCATAGTTGCTTTTCTCGTATTTTCTCGCATTTCGCATTTTAGTTCATAGTTGCATTTTAGTTGCTTTTCTGCATTTTAGTTCATTCCCTTGGCTATAACTTTGTCTTGATATGAGAACCGAGTTTTCCCTCTCGAGTAACAGGTGCTTGCTATGCTGCTGAGCTGCTGAGCAAGCCCAAGAAACACAAGAAAAGCGCAGGACTTGAGGTACCTGCTGAGCACCTGAGCCAGCCCAAGGAAGGCAAGGAAAAGCACATAACTGAGGTTAGCCTGTGAGTAAGCTTACCAAAGCAGTATTTTGTGAGTCTGTGTAGCATTGAATGTTTGAACTGTTGATGATAACATACCATGTTTGCAACCTGAGCATGATAGAATAGCTGCCTTAACCCCTTGCATGCTTTAACTCGTCAACTAGATCCATCTACTCCCCGTGCAAATCTGTGTGTTTTCTGTTGAGCTTGTGCTGTGTCAACTTTGAGCATAAACTTGAGCATACCCCGCACACACCCTGAGCATGAGCCATTAGTGCTGCAACCCTGAGCTTACCGCAGACCCTGTTGAACCTCTTCAACCAGCCCCGTGCTTTGTGTGAGACCTAGCTATAAACTGCTATAAATTGCTATGATTGTGTTGACACCCTGAGCATGTTGAGACTGTTGGTATTGTTTATGTGTTGAGAGCTGTTTTTCTGTTGCTTCTCAGATCTGGCATCACTATTGTGTGTGTGATTTTGTAGCATTTGAATGAGGGTTTAGGCACTTGAGACCCATCCTAAGCATTGCTCATCTGTGAGAACTAGTGCATCTGTAAAACCCTGTCAACTGATCCATGCTCATGCTCCCGTGATAACCTCGTGCCTAATGCTAAGCATGATAATTTGAGCCTTACAAAGCCCTGTACCTTGAGCTGCAAACCCTGAGCTTACCCAAGTGTATTGCTCTACTCTGTTAACTTGCTGGCCCCCTGAAGCTACAAGTTTGAACAGACCCTGAGCCTGGCTGTAACCATCAGACCTGGTCCCTTTGCATGACCAGTTAGAGACTTTCCTGAGCATAACCTGTGAAGTAGTGACCTCAAGCCCCTATAGCTGTGAGGTTACACTTAGGTAGCTGTGCTAGCCGCAAACCAAGAGCATCAACTACCTTTGTTGTTTGCCTTTGCATCCGAATAGCATACCTGTGATATCATAGCAATGAATGAATATTGAGCAACTTGTGTAAGCATTATCATCTTCCCGTGCACCTTGCATCCGCCCAACCGTGCTCGCACATAACCCCGATCTCGTGTTAATCATGCTGTAGCCCTTAGCTAAATTTCATTGCCCTGTGCCCCAACTCCAGCCCCTGAAGCTGTGAGCTTGAGTGCAGCTAGGACAACCATCTTAGCTACAAAGCCAGGCTAAAGTCAACTGACTTAGTTGACATCAACTCAGGTAGTTAATGTCATATACCCTGAAATTTCTGTGCATTTGTGCATCTTGCTTGCCTTGGCTGAGGCCTGTACTTGTGTGTTCTGTTGATAATCCGTGATGAGTACTAGCCTTGGCACCTGCCAATCTTGAATCTGTGCATGAACTGAGAACTGTTACTTGCTAAGCTTTGTTCACTGCCATATCTCGAAATTTGTAAACATGTGCACCAATTTCTGCAAGTTGTATGACAAGTACCCTGTGGCATTTGAATAAGTTTGTTGCATCTGAACCTGTAGCATTTGAGCTCAACTAACCTTGCCAAGCAAGGCTGTGAGATCTCCAACAGCAAGCACTCCTCTTTGCTAGAAGTTGAGTGTTACATTTTGTGAATTGTGTCTAATTGTGCAGTGCATAAGCTGCATTGCACTTAGGCCTGTGCTGTGAAGGTCAGCTTAGGCTGTGCTTTGTGTCAATTTTGAGAGTTTGTGTCTCTCTCGAGTTCAGCTCCTGCACATAATAACCAGGGCTTGCAACATCTAAACTGGGCTTGCATACAACCGGACTGCATTTGCACTTAGACTAACCTGCACCGGGCCGTCTCGCACAAAACTGAGCCCACATCTCTTGGGCTGAAATACACTTATTCAACTGGGTTTAGCAAATTCAAAAAGCAACCTTTTGGGTTTACACTTAGAATAAAGTGTCATTTCCTTTTGTGGGTTGTATCTAATCTGGGCCGCACACAAAAGCTGGCTTGCACATAACCAAGCTAAATTCCCAACAAACCAAACCAGCCCACTGTGCAACTGCTGGGCTGCACATAAATTTGTTTCTGTACAAATTGAAGCCCACACAACCTGCATTCCCAATAAACCAAAGAAGCCCACAAAAACCAAACTGAATCCCATTGAAACCAAAACCAAATCCCAAACAAACCAAAGCCCAATAAACCAAATTCCCACATAAACCAAAGCCCATTTTTATGTTGTATTTGTAAGAATGTTAAAGTTTCTGTACATTATCTTTTGGGTTGACCCGCAACTCTTTAGATTGTTAGTGTATGATGAATTTTTGTATATAATCCCATAGGACTTTTTAATTTTTCTTTCTTGATTCGGTTGAGTCTTCTTGCGCATATATGATGCTAATCCGATATGATATGTTGGATTCTAGCCTTAACGAATGAAGCTCTAACCGTGCTCCGCCGACATCCGGTAATCTCTTCCCTTTCTCTTATCAGCATAGTTCTCTCGGTATGTGACTTGTTTAAAATTTTCCTATCTCGTTGACACATTGAGGACAATGTTTGATTTAGGTTTGGGGGTGCATTTGCATATAGAGTTTTTAGTCTTTTTAATCCTTTATTTTCAAAAAAAAAAAAAAAAAAAAAAAAAAAAAAATTCAAAACTTTTTTTTGCAAATAAAAACCTCAAACGTTTAGAGATTTTAGAGTCACTAGCATGCTTCTAGATATGTTTACATAGAGAATTTTTTCTGACCGAAATAACAGAAGTTAGAAGTACCGGAAAACGCAATCGGGTTTCTTAGTTGATTAGAGCGTTAAAGTTGGATTTAACCATACCGGAGGGCGAATTAGGTGCTGTTTAGATATTCGGTAGTAGAATTGTGATCAACCATAGTGGAGACTACCCATTTTACATCAAGTGAGGCACCAACCTTCAATTTTTTGCAACTTTCTAGAAAAGCTATTAGAGTGTGTGTCACCGTACGTCAATTCCGGGTAGGAATGGTGAGCTACCCAACTTCGCACCAATTTCAGCACTACTTTTGATCTCTTGAGTGCTAGTTTTTGTCAATCATGAGGGTGACGTCTAAAGATGAAAACTCCTTCTAAATACCGATTTGCAGTTAGCATCTCTCTCTCTCAATCAGCAGACCCATAGAAACATATCATCGTCAGCAAGCGGAGCATCATCAGAATATTGAAAGAAAAATTGATATAGTCCAAGGTTTATGTGCAACAAAGAAAAGAAAATAGGATGAGAATTAATAAAATTTATAAAATCAAGACAATACAAGTTGTGGAAAAATTGAGTGATAAAGTCCTTTGTCCATGGAGTTAGTTGTTTCATTATTTGTATTTTTATTTTCACTTTTTGTAAATTAAAGAGTTAAAAAAAAAAAAAAAAAAAAAAAAAAAAAAAATTGTAGTTTATTTTTGCTACCACCATGGTAAAGAGAGTTCAAGAAGAAAAATCCAAACAACAAGGAAATTGAGTAGAAAAGTTAAAAATTGTCAAGTTTTGTGAAGTTTAGAAGTTCGTCATCAACATTTGAAGACCGAAGACCGAAGATTGAAGACGTTTCTATGGTTCTTATGAGAGAGTGATATTAATTGCCGATCGGGTGAGAAGTGAGTGAGTACTCCCACCCTTGCTAGTGGTTGATTTCCTTTCTTAGAGATCATCGAAAAAAGATTCTTTTTGTCCACACTTCGTGGAGTCTCCGTAAATTATTTCTAAGGTTATCCTTCTTACCTACAACGTGTGCGGGATTTCTCTCTTTATTCCCGCTTGCACACATGAGAGACTAAAAAGCGATCTTTTTGAGTGCAATTATCATAAAACCCTAATGGTGAGGCGAAGTCGAGGCTTATGATCACAATCGAATCCGAATTCTTTCATATGGTATGGTTACTTCTCGCTCAAAGACTTAAGGATGAGAATGCGTTCTTCGATAGTTCTAACTTCTTGTTACTAGCATGCGAAACTCTATGTCCTCATAGCTTCTTGGATGCTTGAGACTCTTTTACACTCGAAGTTGGAGAAGGTTTTGTGGGTACACCTCTGGTAAACCCTCACGAGACTACAACTCGTCCACTAGGGACACCTAGGGGTTTAAAGGCTTAGTGCATACGCTAAATGCATTCGAGAGACCTGCGACAGGGGTATAGTTAGGATTTCTTCATTTCTGTTTCACTTGAGGACAAGTAAAATTCAGGTTTGGGGTATTTGATGAGTGCCAAATAGTGCATATTTATACACCTTTTTTATTGGCATTTTACTCATCTTTTGCGCTTAGAAATCAGATATTATCCCAGATTCTGTGTTTTCTTTGTTTTCAAGAATAAATATTTGTATTAATTAATTTTGTGTTTTTAGGTAATAAATAAAGCTCGGAGAAATTGAGGAGCCAAAAGAGCGAAGACTCGGAGGCAAGTGTCTATGGAGCAGAAAGCCAAAGCCCGCGCGCGAATCAGTTGCAACCCAACAAGGAAGACATGGGCTAGAGCTACCCACGACCCGGATCCGAACCCGCTCATCCCGAGCCGTTAAGATCTTCAATCGCCACATCCTACGCTCTCTCCGACTTCCTCATCATATCTTGATGTCTCCGCTCAACACCAAAACAACTCAACACTTCCTCAACCGTTCAGATCTTCTCCAGCTAAATCCAACGCTCGCTACAGCATTTCCATCATCCATCGATGCGTCCGCTCCGCAGCAAAATGACCCATACCCCTACACCTATCGACTACACCCCATTCTTTCTTCCTTCTTCTCTTTCTTCTCCACCCGCACCTGCAAAACCCATCACCCTCCTCTTCTCTTCCCACGCCTGATGCAGAGACATCATCACCACCACCACACCTTCATCTCTTGTCGCCATCACCACCAGCTCTCTCTCCGCCACCCTAGGTTCACCCATCTCCACTTCTAACTTCTTTCATAACCTAGAAGCTAGGGTTGAAGATGATTGAAGCTAGGGTTTCACCAAACCCCTTTGCATGGTTGATTCAAAGCTCTAAGACGAAGTGACAGAGCCAGAGCACAAATTCAGAGGCGATTGAGGGTATGGGTCTGCATTTAATTCGTATTTTGATGAAAATTAGGGTTGGAATTTTTGTATGTATAAATAGGGTGAACTGAGGATGTTTTAGGGTTTATGCCTGGATTAGCCAGAGCATCCTTGTAGATTTAATTTCGTTATTTGTCATTTTTTGAGTTGCTAGGGTTTCAATGAAACCCTAACTCCATGTTTTGTGTTTAAACTCGTTGAGTGTTCTTGAGTGTTTAATGTATTAGATACTTTCAATTCTAGCACCCAACGCCTTTCTTTCACAATGCATGCCAAGTATGCATTGTAGTCGTGGTATAAATGTGTTGTGTGTCTTTGCATCTTAATCCTTAGAGTTAAAATGCTAATTCTTTTGACTAGTTGTGCTTAATTAGACAACTAGTGCTCTAGGTTAGTGCCTTAGCCGATAATTGAATTATCATTAGGTGAAACTCCTTAGCTAGGTGAAGGAATTGACACACCTCACTTGTCTACCATAGGAACAAGAAACTCAACATTAGTTAAACACATGATAGGAATTAGTGGTGGAATTGAAGACCTTAGCATCCCTTTGTCACTGTTTTATACCTTAGTTTAGGTTCACACCATTACAACTCAGCCGTATCGGCACAAAAACCCTTTTGTTACTCTGTCACCCTTGAAACTCAGTCTAGAGCAAGCCTTAGATCATACAAGAGCACCACAAGTCTCTGTGGATCGACCCGTACTTGCCGCGTCTCCGATAGACGCCGTGCACTTGCGGTTATCACCGTAGGCCATAAAATATACACATTCCGAGGCCTACCAAATGGTTAGCCATTTGAGCACTTTTATATCAACCTTATTCATCTTTATCATAACTAGTTCAAATGACTCAAATGAAACTAGTTAGAGAGTTGTTCAATTGTTTATATTCTCATAGAAGTATACAAGACACAATTGAAGCAAAATCGATTTTGATTCACTCGAATCATTTCATGAACATTATAGCCACAGTTTGCAAAAATTGCATTCCTTATTATATAAATGTATTAGTTCATGAACAAACCGATTTTAGAACATAACCTACTTAAATATGCAAACGGTTATGCATACCTAAGTATCCAGACGAGTTTGGTTACGCCAGTACGCGTACGTGTACGCATACCATTTTACACTTCCAAACTCCAGCATAAATTCACGAAACTTGAACTTCTGACAGTTCGCATACGTGTACGCATACTTAGTTCCCGGACTTCCAAAAAATAACCAGTACGCGTACGGGTATGATACCATGGTTCCCGGTTTTGAGCTTTACAAAAATGTGAATACACACTATGTTTATATCCAATCATGGTTACATGTTATAAACCCTCATTTCAATCATTGAAATATTCTTGGAAGACGACAATAGCTGTCTCACATAAACTATTAGCTTCAAAGCAATTTTCAAGTGATCGAATGATCACTACGAAACATTCTGAGTCTACATCAAATGACCATCTCACACAAATCATGTAAGATGTTACAAACTATTTTCACATGATCATCTTTTGAATTTCGTTTAGAATAAAAGATGAACTTGGTTATAGCGAAAGCTTACCTATACATATTTCGAGAAATAGATAAGCGAGATAAACTCGGCTCGATATAACAAATGTGTATAATTGAATTCTATATAGCAATACGACTTTTTGTCTCAAATAAGAGATAGAGCAGATAGACTTTTGAGTGATAGATGAGTTCAAGTCTCCACATACCTTTTGTTGATGAAGTTCCACAAGTTCCCTTGAGTAGTTCTTCATCTTCATTCGATGAACGCCGCGAAGTATAAAGCTCAACTACACTTACTATCCTAATCCGAGACTTAGTTATAAGTAGACTAGAAATCAAGACTTATAGTTTTGGTAACTAAACTTGACAAACAAGCTTGAGATAAAAATGTTTGTGAGTTCGACCGAGCAGTGCTCTAACATATATATAGTGCAACTAAAAATGCGTAAGAACACGAATGTCAGGCTTAAATCCAGTTACCAACTGAGAAGCAGAAATGGTTGACTAATATTGGGTTGTGAAACGAATTAAGTAAAGATGCGTGTAATATTGTGTATCCCCAAAGCAATAAAAGGTAGGTTGGTACGCATAACCTATTCCTTAGACACCATCTGTAACCTTTGATGGTAGCCTCTGCGAGACCATTGGGTATAAGATGTTCTATACTAATCCTATGAAACATGCAATATTCATCAAGTCATTTTGATGTAAATTCTCTAGCATTAACAAAGGTGGTGTGACTTTGTACTTCGGATTGTGTAATATGTGCTAGGAGTTCTACAAAAATTAAACATATCATTTGTTGTGAGCAATAACTGATTCAATGCGTCGAATCATCCACCAGATCCATAAGCATTCTGCATGGATATATGTTCACTAACAACACCTTATATCTTTGAAGAATGAGTTATTCAATCATGTTTTTCTAAAGAAAGACTTTGTAAGATGAGTGACGTGCTTTCTTACTCTAAAGCATAATGGGGAGTGGCAGTGCAAATCTGGTAACTTTAGAAATCATTGATTGTGATAGATGTCGTAACTTCGCATTATATTAGTTTATTGTCTTGTACACTCAAATGAATTGATGCCCGTGTTAGTACTTTCAGAAAGGAACATCGTGTCACAACCAATGTGCCTTATGGTTATGTCAAAGTCTTTATGAATCAATCCCAATCAGTTCATTGTTGGGGTTAATATGGATTCAATAATTCAAGTTCCAGTGATTTACAATTCACTATATTGACACATTAATTTTCTAAGAATATGCTTCCTTCCACATTCATTAGAAATAATTTATAAATGCAATCAAATCCATTCTCACTGTAAGTTTCCAAAAAAAAAAAAAGGTAGGTAATAGTTCACGCATGAACACACCCTTTGCACTTAACAAGATGTGATTAGCCCTTAATACATACAGAGCTTAGACATTGAGTCTTGAGAGATTTAATAAGTGGTGTGGACTTATTACGTAACAAAAATGGGGCTCACTCAAGTACTTTAGAGTGTATGTTACGGTTCTGATGGGAAAATAGACTTTTCATCCAAATATATCTCAAGTTCTTTAGAGAATTTTTCGACTCGTGATAATGATGTACTTTTCATAAGTGCTGAAAATGGGTCTAGTTCAACTGAAATCAATTGGCTATGCAAAGTTCTTCTTGCCAATAAAGTAGACGTCTAAAGTATGATCTTCCTATGGAAACCGATTGTTACTATGGTACATGCATTATATTGCTTGTACCAATACCAATAACAAGATTCATTCCCAACTATTTTATTTTGATGCGATCTAGAATTTCATCTTAGCTTGATTCCATGTTCGGTTGATACCTGTACTTTGGTGTCATTACTACCGGGTACCAAAAAAATCTCTGTCTCATGATATATATGTACCTTTTCACATGCTTCACATGAGTCGGTATGCTTAGCCCTCATTACTTCGGGGTTCTTTCTATTTTCAATTTTTCTATAAAATTAGTTTAATTTGAGAAATTTCTTCATCTCAACGGGTCAAGCGAATCTCACTTTGAATGTCGACCACTTATTTTAGGTTGAATAACTTACTAAAGATAGTGAATCTCTTGTTTGCATAATTTAACATATACTGGTTCATTAGTTTATGGATGAAGTATAAAAAATGGAAGAAAAAAAATCCGCCTCACATCACTTTTTGTGAGTTCTTCCACAAAAATTTGGATGCATGTGTTTAGAAACACAAGGGCATATATAGCTTCATCTTTTAGACGGTGCGTTGTCGTTGGCAGAAAATTGCAGAAAGTTTTATGAAGGAATATATTCCAAAAGAAATGGTTTCCACATGAAAAATACAATAATGGCGCTCAAGTACTTTTGAATATAAAATGTTATTTTTGAGTCGAGTTGGATCGAACTGTAAAGGACCTTAGTAAAGAACATTAATCTGACTAATTTCAGTATAATAATCCCAAAACCGAATTTCTTTATGGTCAAATTGGATTTTTAGAAACCAATTTTTTCGATGGTTCTAAAGAATCGGTCAAGTCAAAATCCAATCAATGGTTGACAATATTTGGTCAATGGTGCAATAGCGTCATATTCATAAACCCATTATAATAGACGGACATTATAAAAATTGGCAGAAAAAAATTACGGAAAAAATAACGACACAAAGTAATGCAATAAATTAAATTGCACACAAAACAAAATGTATACATGATTATATATAATCTAATCTAAGACTTTAACATTACACGGTAACATACCAATTAAAATATTCCATGGCAGACATATAAAACATCTCTTATATAAATCATTAATAATATCATCTAGTAAACTCAAAAAAAAAAAAAAAGTAAAACCACATATTCACATGAGATCAAAACCTGCAAATGAAAACAGTTCAATGAAGGGACATGAAAATTGTACAAACAACATGTGATGGAAAAACAAAAGAAATACAATCAACCGTTTTGTCCCATGTATCAAGAGCGCATTAAACAGATCAAAACATGCGGACAATAAATGATAACCATAGCACACATATTGCGTAGGAGAAGACCTCCCCAAAACAACAAATATTGCGAGAATTGCTCTAATCTTAAGGGTTCTTATGGAGTTTTCTGGAGACACGGCTGATACACACACAATAGAGCTCAGACAGCTGATGAGGAGTAGGCATGGGAAGCTATGGAAGCTGTCAAGTGGGCACATAGAAGGAGACATACTAATATCAAATTCATCATTTTCTTATTAATTAAAACAACAAGCATCATCTAACGCACCATTAGAGCTTTGAGTAACTTTTTATAGTGACGAACTTTCATTCTGTGAAAACCCATATCTTGTTGGCACTTCTTGGATCATCTTAAGACGCTTTAACAATTTTTCCTGCTGAGAGCATAAAAAAATTATCAAAAATAAATAAATTTACCTAGCTAAATTGGGGCCTATGCCACTTATTTGGGGCCTGCTACTAGATGACAAAAAAAGGTCATTGGAAATAACTTTCACAACACCCCTTATCCAATAAATACCTAAGTACCTATTTTACCCTTGATTAATTAGCATTAATTAATCGTATTATGTGTTAATTATGTTTTAGATGTGAGATCAACTAGTGTTAAAGAGTTCTTCAAAACATCAAACAACTTAATTTTTTTGATTTTTTTTTTTCGTAAACAGTACCCAGAATCGGTTTACGTTCATGCACTTGTAAACCGATTATGGGTTGGTGTTCCAAAATTAACAGAGGACTTCCATAATCGGTTGACGTTGGCATATCTATAATCCGATTGTCTAAATTGGGGTTTTATGTGACATCTATAAACCGATTGTTGTCTTTCATAATAAATTTTTTTCATTCATTTCATTATTGTAGGATGCATTTAGCACATGCATCAAGCCTTTAAACCCCTAGGCGACCCTAGTGGACGAGTTATAGTCTCGTTAGGGTTTACATAGAGATCTACCCACAAAACATACACAAAAACTTCTAAAACCATCAATCTTCTTCGGAGGAATCCGAGTCCGATCCACCCTCCATGAAGTCTGGGGCATACTACGGGATTTTGGATACCATGAATTGATAGCTTGTATCGAATGCAAATGCTTCCCCCTTTTCCTCCAAGTAGCGCGCTTTGACGACTTCATGCTACAAAAACACGACACAAGCTTACTTTGTTAATGGCGTTTAGTAGGAAGATCAAACAACTTGGAGGTACGAAATGAGTAGTTTTGGAGAGAGGCAATATAATGAGCAATTTTTGGGAAAATGGGGTCCAAGGATGAGGTATCTATATATAGATAAAGTCCCTAACGACTATTTTTTTTGAAAAAAGTGAAATAATTTGAAATAATCGGTCTTCTCAAAGGTTTGTAAAATCCGATTGTGTTTTTGTGCCACCAGGAATCGGTCTTTCTTGTGACCAACATAAACCGATTAAACTTTCTTTGTAAATTAGAATTTTCACCGACACTAATCGGTTTATATAGATGCATATGTTATCCGATTGTAGCTTGAAAAACATACAGGAAAAACAACATTTCTAAGGCATGAAGAATCGGATTATACTTACCCCACACATAAACCGATTCCTTTGTGGAACCTATACAATCGGTTTATGTTGACATATCGAGTAGCCCGATTGTTGGCATGTGTTCAGGCAACAAAATTATTGAGCATGCATAAACTTGTTTAATACACATAATTATAATTAAAATTTTAAGTGCATTAAGTTCAACACCATGATCATCCAAAACACAAACCTTAACCATCCCAAAAGAGTGTTGAAAACTTAAAACAACCACAAGTCTTATAAACTTAAACTTTTAATATCTAAAACTTAAACTTAAAAACTTAAACAGCAGGAGCACCAAAGATCGCAGCAAAGAACACTACCTAAGCATTTTCAAGAAAGACCACCACCACAATCGCCAGGAGCACCAAAGACCAAAGATCACCAAAGCAGACCACCATCAAGAGCAGCAAATTCTGCTTTAGCCATGGCTTGATATTGAGTCATTTATTCCCACATACCTTCCATAAATCCGTGGCGATCCCTTTCATCTGAAATTATGTCTCTCCTTCTCCTAGTGAACCTCATAACCTCATAAAGCTCTTCGAGTGCAAGCTTGTCTATCAATGCGAGGGCTTGTTCAAGACGGGTCTCACGCCCAAAAGCAAACTTATAGAGGCTTCTTTCTGGCACTGGTTCTGGTTCCCTAAGAATATCCTCCAAGGTGAGCTCTTGGGTGTAAAACACTAGGTGTCCGAAGTCCATATCTACATAAAAAAAAAAAAAAAAAATCTAGTTAACAATCGGTACATAATTAAACATATGTAATCCGATTCTAACTACAAAAACATACAGGGATGTCAAACATTATTAATCGGTTTATGTGATACATATATAATAACCGATTATGAAAAGGAATCTTAAGAGACAATCTTAATCGGTAAATTAACAAGCACATAAAATCCGATTATGGGATCGCATAGTTAAAAGAAAAATTGTACCCAAAATCGGATAATGCAAATGCACTTATATACCGATTCTGGTGATGTCTTTTCATATTTCGTTTCTAAACCTAGAATCAGTTGATGTTAATCATCATATAAACCGATTCCTATGCATGCTTTTCATGGCCGAAAAACAGAACCTAGAATCATTTTATTCGATATGTCAACATAAACCGATTCTGGGTGTAATCAGAGATTTTGATTTTCGAAAATCGAAGATTTAAACATTTAAATCAATGAAGAAATGCGAATCATAGGATGGGTTGATGGAGATTTACCTTTTTCTTTGGTTTGATCGAAGATCGTTGGAGAAGAGGATAAAAAAAATTGATTAGGGTTTTGAGAATTTGGAAAGATTAGGATGAAAATAGAAAGTTTTTTAGGTTTAGGTTTTTTATGTTTTTGGATTTACAGGAAATGAAAAGATTAGTATTTATATGAGATTGTTTTAGGAAATAATGTGGGGGTAAATTAGTATTTTTGAGAAGTTTGGTAGCCCATAGAAATTTGGTGGAGTGGGAAGGGAAATTTGATAGGCCCCAAATAAGTGGCATATGCCCCAATTTAGCCAGGTAAATTTAGTTGTTCCCAAAAATTCACATTTATGCTTCTGTTTTTGAGATTTTTTCAGTCTGTACATGTCGAACGAAACAAGATATAGCTGATGCATAATCCTTTGCTAAGGTTCCTCCAAATGATGCATAGATTGCTATAGCTGCGGCAATTTCCGAAGGCTTAGAATTTAGGAAATTTTTTTCTGAAATCATTTCAAATGCATTACGAAACTGTCTCCATTTCATTGATTAAACTTTTTTAGTGTTGACAAGAGACAACATACCTCAAATTAAGTTTAAAATAAGTTGAACCGATGTGGAGATCAAAGTAGGCCTATGCCCATTGATCTTTATAAGAAAGTAGTCTATGAATGTGAAATGTGTCATTGCTACCATTCTTCAGTTCAATGTGCTTAATACTAAAAGCTCCATCATTTTTATTGTTATCACTTGAAAATATGAATTTTTGGTTACAAAACCGTTTTCAAAAAAATTAGTAATCAGGTACACAAGAGAAATATATTGCTAGAGACATGAAAGTAAATATATTGCCAGAGATGGGAAAATATATGTTGTGTTGGAGTCAATATATGACGAAGTCATTCCAAAATCTTTTGTTTCCTAGCCTATAAATACAAAGATGGGGGTCGTTGCGTTTCCTCCAGTTTAGCACCCAGAGAGAAAAAGGTCACAGTTAACAACTGCATCACCCATGAATTACCTGCCTGGAAATTCATTAACATAACTCAAATGATTTAGTTGAAATGTTCCTTATTCAGAGCTAGCTAGAACCGTCACACTGACCAAAAATACACTGACACATGTACCCAGTCCAATGACAAATAAGAAGCCACAAGTATAGAATGAACGTCTAATGTACAATTATGAAGTGTGAATGTTCTCACATGAAGTTCATTGATAGAGGCGAATCGAGTAATTTGAGGAAAAATAGGCAGTCGCCGGTCCAAAGTGGTAGTACTCAGTAACCTGTTGTTAAACCCCAAAACACCATAGTTTGTCTTAGTAACTGGAAAACAGAAGGCCTGTGGCTGTTGTTATCTTAAATTCCCAAATTCTAAAACAATACTAAAACAAAGAACAAACTAAGTTGGGTTTCAGCATTATCTGGTATCAATGAAAAACAAGGAAATAAGATGTTAAACATGCAAAAATATTAGGTAACATACGTAGCGGTACTGTTGAATTATTTTGGTTAAAACTGTTATGAACATTAAACACAAATTCCAAATTCAACAACTTCATTTACTATAACGTCCAGCCAATGGCCTAATGAAGAACAATACGAATATCTTTCATGAAATTAAATCTATTTGAATAACTGATTCCACATTACACTAACATCTTATAATTTTAATTTCAGTTTAAACTGGAAGCCTATGTAGCAATTTCGAAATAAGATGATACAATAATATATACTCATAATATGTACCCATTTGACCTAACTCATAATGCAAAAACATAAAGAAAAATATCAAACCTTTCGCAAGAGATGATAAGTGATATATATCATGAACTGGTTGCGTTAAATAAAGAAGAAATTGTAGTTTTCTAATCTTCGTTTCACATCAACCCAACTCGATTTTAGAACTAACCATTGGTATAGGGATTTCCCTCTACTTCAGTTGGAGATAGTTATAGCGGTATGAAGAACAATAACAGTAGTAGGTGATCATCAATTGGAGTAAGTTAAAACCATCTCTTATCCATCAAAAATCAAA
The DNA here is from genome assembly GCA_023531295.1 of Papaver armeniacum. NCBI lineage: Eukaryota > Viridiplantae > Streptophyta > Magnoliopsida > Ranunculales > Papaveraceae > Papaver > Papaver armeniacum. Next base: position 1,355,743 of record JAJJWW010008641.1, on the reverse strand, counting down.
ATTGATCCAAAATATCTTGGAGAGGGTTGAAGAAATAAAAAAGACGATTTTATGGGAAAATCCGAAACACAACTTCAACCCATTTCTTTTTCGGGAATGACATAGTAAACTATACACATATAACCTTACCTAACCTAACTATTAATAACTCGACCAAGGAGGTTAAATATGTCAAAAGGTGGATAGCTAACTCGTCTCGTCTAATTGAGTCGGCAATACACATATGTGTAATAGATTGAAGTATTAAGAATGATAACTGATTGAGACTAAAGCTTGAAAACTATGATAACTATTGAACTCCTCAGAGCCAGACTCTTTTCTCTTCTATTAATTCATTGATTCCTGAAACCCTTACAACATGTATTATAAATACTCGGAGAAAGAAACCCTAAAGGCTTACAAAATGATCTGCCATACACGTGGGCTTATCACGACTGTCTACTGCTAACGACTAATTAAGTATTTAATTAAACTAAACCTTTAGTAATTATCTGAAACCCTAATTAACGGCTTTGTGTGCTAGGACACTCAACATAATAGATAGGGGCTGACCAGGTACATGACAATACTCCCATTTTCAGACCATCCTTGTCCTCAAGTACGGGGAGATGGGAATGGGCATGAGCTTGATCTTCCCACATAGCATCATCAGGCGTGGTATGGGACCATTGGATCAAGAGATGGGGGGTACTTCGTGTCCATGTTTGGTGATCTTGCGAGTGTCTAACACAACTACAAGGATGATGACAATTTTTCCCATGTCATCAACTGGTGGTAAAGTTGGTAGTGTAGTTTGTGTTACACTTATTTTCTTTTTCAATTGAGAGACATAAAATACAAGATGAATGCGACAACGTGCAGGAAGATCTAACTTATAATACACCTCCCCAATGCGTTCCAATATGAGATAAGGTCCATAAAATCTTGCAGAGAGCTTAAATTTTTTTCTAACCTGTAGATAAGATTGTATGTATCGTTGTAGTTTCAAATAAACCCAGTCCCCCACCTCAAAATACCTCCCAGTTCTCTTTTTGTCATCAAACTATTTCATCCTTTCCCGAGCTTTACTGAGAGATCCTTTTAAGATATCATGTACAACATCTCTCTTCCTCAAGTATGTTTCCATTGCTACAACAGATGTAGTCACTTCAGTTGGTAAAGGTAGGTGATGTGGAGTGTAACAATACAATGCATTGAAAGGGGTCATTTTCAGACTTGTGTGGTAGTTTGTATTTATACTACCGTTCAGCCAGTGGCAACCATGAAAACCAGTTCCTTGGTTTATATCCTATCACACATATTAAGTATCCTTCTACACATGAGTTTACCTTTTCAGTCTGGCCATCTGTTTGTGGATGGTAAGCTGTGCTGAGGTGAAGAATAGTACCCATTGCTTTGGCCAGCTCCTGCCAAAAATGGCTTGTAAAGACCTTATCTCTGTCTGAAATAATTGTAGCAGGTAGACCATGCAATTTGAACATATGAGTGATGAATTTCTGAGCTACAGAAGAAGCAGTGAAGGGATGACTTAATCTGTTAAAATGAGCATACTTGGTAAGTCTGTCAACTACCACAAATATCACATCTTTCTTGTTGGATTTGGGCAGGACTTCAATGAAGCCCATGCTTGAGATGGAATTGGTAGCAGTTGTAACAAGCCATCTGGATGTGTAAGTTCAGCTTTATTTCTTTGACATATGTCACAATGTATGACAAGTAGCAACACCTCATTTTGAGTCCTTGCCAGTAGAAATAAGTTTTGTCTCTCATGTTAGTTCCTTGAATTCATAAATGACCACCAATGGCAGAGGCATGCACTGATTGTAATTAGACTCTCTTAAGTTGTTTCCAGTACCAATATATATTCTGCCTTTGTATCTTAAAACCCCTTTAACATAAGTTTAATGAGGAATGGCAACAACATTAACCTGAAGTTTGGGAATGATATGAGAAGCAAAGGAATCATTATCATGGCTGTGGATGACCTCAGTTGACCAAGTTGGGGTGGAGAGACACATAGCATTGCATGCCTGAAGAATCCGAAGGTAATCTAGAGAGAGTATCAGCACACGTGTTTTCCTCACTCTTTTTGTAATGAATTGTGAAATCATAGCCTAAGAGCTTCATTAACCACTTTTGTTGAAGTACAGTTGTAATTTTATGATCCATGAAATATTTAATGCTCTGCTAGTATGTGTTGATGATGAATTTGTGCCCCAACAAATAATATCTCCATTTAGTAACTGCTCTTGAAGAAACAATTATATCACTTGCAAACATATATGTGTGAGATCAAATATATGGCAGGGTTACCTGATATTGTAATCATTATTGATCAGCAAGAAGAATATACGGCTCTTCGAGAACGTGTAACTTTGGGAATTCCAATGATTTGTACAATACCATATCTTGTGGACCCAAAGGTTTGCTGAAAAAAACAATAAGTTTGCCTTCATGTATTAGAACTGCACTAATACCAATGGAACAAGCATCAGATTCTACTACAAATGTCTTTAAAAAATAAGGTAAGGCTAATACAGGAGTGGAGCACATTGCATTCTTGAGTTGTTCAAAGGCTTGGAGGGATGTAGGAGACCATCGGAAAGCATTCTTCTTTAGTAAATCAGTGACTGGCTTGTTAATGGCTCCATAACCTCTGACAAATTTTCTACAATAACCAGTGAGCCCCAATAATCCTCTAAGTTGCTTGATATTAGTGGGAACTGGACAGTTCTTCATTATTGTAATTTTGTCAGGATCAGCTGCAACTCCCTCAGCTGTGATAATGTGACCAGCAGGGGCGGAACTACAGCCAAGCATGGGCTGGCTTAAGCCACCCCCAAATAATTTTTTTTTGGTTAAAATGCATCTAAATTTTAGCTAGTTTTAACTCAGTCCCAGTTAAATCCATGGTGAAGCCAGCCCATATATTTTTAAGTATGCATTTTGTTTCTTGAAGCCCCTCCTAGATTCAAATCCCAGGTCCACCACTGGTGGCCAAGATACTCTAAACAGACTGAGCAAAATAACATTTGGAGTACTTAGCATACAATTTATGCTGTCTAAGGAGTGCTAGAACCATAGACAAGTATTGTACATGCTCTGTAAGTGTAGCACTATACACCAAAATGTCATCAAAAAATACAAGCACAAATTTTCTAAGATATTCACCAAAAATAGAGTTCATGAGTGCCTGAAATGTTGCAGGGTCATTAGTTAAGTCAAATGGCATGACTTTAAATTCATAGTACCCATGGTGTGTTCCAGATGCAATTTTTGGAATGTCAGAAGCATATAACCTGATTTGAGCGGGATTTGATGGTTCAAGACTCTTTGTGGTGGTAAATTAGAAGGTTCTGAAAATATGTCTTGATAGTCATTTAATAAGTCTTGAATATGTGGTGGTATGGAAGTGGGTGTTGGCTGAGCAGAGATAAAAAAATTGTCCTAATAACCCATGAGTGTTTTTTCTGAAATTATTTTGACTTGCCCTCCCACTCATCATTTTCAGAGTTGGTTTATACCTTGCAATGTAATATGAGTACCTTGGTGAATGAAGCAATTATGCACAATGTAACCAAATTGAATACCACATCACCTAGATTACGCAACTAATCAGCTCCAAGGACCATGTCACAGCCGCTAAGAGGAAGTAAATGTAAGTCTCCTTCAAATTGGTGACCCTGCATTTGCCAGTTGAGTTGTTTACACATCCCTGTACTAGTGGTTCTATCTCCATTGGCTACAATAACGAGCATGTGAGTTGTGGGATGAACTTGACACTTCAGTCTGCTAGCTAGTTCAGTATCAATAAAGTTGTGTGTACTACCAGTATCCACAAAAATAGTGATATGGTTTTTCTTGAGTAACCCTTGGATCCGTATAGTATCACCACTCACATGGCCAGCGAGGGCATGTAGTGAGATCTCCATAGAAGAATCCACCACTGGTTCTTCAGGTGACTCTTGAGTGATGGGTTCCTCGTATGGATAGGGTTCTTCTTCAATAATAACCATAAAAAGTTGTTCTGACTTGCACCTGTGACCAGCAACATATTTCTCATTTGTTCTTGAGTAAGCCTCAGAATGGGTGGTACACAGATAGATCTGGTTGGTGGAGTTGAAATGTTTGCTGATAATGTTGCCCTAAAGGGAGTGGCGTGGGAGTTGTAAATGGTGGATTTGGAGGAGATTTAGCCGGAGGGTTAGAGGATTTAGTAAAATAAGAAGATGTTGTTGGGGTTCTAAACACAGGTTTTTTTTTATGTAGGTTGTTGAGATGAAAAAGCATTCTCTTATAATCTGGCCAGATAAAAGGCTAGAGACAGAGTAGTTGGTTTATGCATCTGAACAGAGCTCTTAATCTCCTCTTTGAGGCCACTAATTAAACTCATAACAAAATATTCTTTTCATAAGGATGGGTTTTTATTAATCATTAAGCTTTTTAACAATTCAAACTGCTCAAAGTATTCTTTTACTGTGATGAGTTGTGAGATAATTATCATTAGCAAGATCCTCAAAACGATAACAGATAATCTCTACAAAGTCAGGCCAAGGTATAAAACTATTACAAGAGGAAAAATCAAAGAACCATGAATATGCTTTACCTTCCAAAGACAAAGAAGCAAAAACCACTTTCTATGATTCCTCAACAAGATGGATCTGGAAGTATCTTTCATATTTACAAATCCAACTCCTAAGATTTTCACCAGTAAACTTAGGTAGGTCTATTTTTGGTGGTTTAAGTTGGGATGTTGAAGTACTACCAGAGGTGAAATAAGAGTGAGGTTGAAAAGTGTGTCCAGAAGAAGGTGGGGGTGTGTTGTGAGAAGTAGGTGAACGATGGTCGTGTTGTAAGGATAAGATGTCAATGAGTTTATCCATCTTTATGTTTTTGGTTGTAGTTGTAGAAGTAAGTTTTTGTAGGCTAGTACAAATATCATTTAGATTCTCTCTATGTGATGTAGCCTCAGTGGTACGAGCAATAGTTTCACGGGTGTGATTTTCAGAGAGATCTTTCAATAAATTACTTAGATATTTTGTATTTGCGTCTACGTCTTTAATTGAAGGACCTCCATTCATGATGAAAGACTACTGGATGATACCAATTGTAATAGATTGAAGTACTAAGAACAGTAACTGATTGGGAATTTGGGACTAAGGCTAGAGAACTATGATAACTACTGAACTCCTCAGAGGCAGCCTCTTTTCTCTTCTATTAATTCATTGATTCCTGAAACCCTTACAACCTGTACTATAAATACTCAGAGAAGGAAACCCCTTACAAAATCATCTTCCCTACACGTGGGCTTATCACGACTATCTACTGCTAACGACTATTTAAGCATTTAATTAAACTGAACCTTCATTAATTATCAGAAACCCTAATTAACTGCTTTGTGTGCTAGGACACTGAACAAAATATATAGGGGCTGACAAGGTACATGACAACATGGTTGATGCATTTAATTCTGTGAAGTAAAATACTTTTGCTTCTGATATCCAAACACGACGTACGGGGCCAACAATTTTGTTGGACGAATTTGGTCCACCAAAAATCATGAGTGAAGCCGTGGTGGTTCTTTTGGAAATATAAGGAGACTAGATTTTGTGCCCATTCTACGCCCGGGCAGCTCCGCTATGAGTTTGTCACTGTGCATGTAAAACTGGGCTGGTGTGAGCTCGCATAGGATTTGCTCTCCCTGATAAATATTGAAATGTTAATATGATATTCTCATCTAACATAGAAGTACTTAAACAATAAATATAATCGGGCCAAACATGATTTCAAGGATTTGCTCCATACTAATAAAGTTAATAAAGTGTATGCTTTGCTTGTTGTAATTGCTATCAAATAAATCAGATTTCTAATTTGGATAGGCAATCAAATAAATCCGATTTCTAAATGGGATAGGCAGATTATGACTATGAAAATACATTCTAAAAAACTTACAGTTCGATCCATTAAAATCATGTAATAATGGTAAAGCTTTCTTGTATGTATGTCCTTTTCTTCCCATGCATGCATGATACTCAGTTTTCCGGAGATTTTAATATGTCCTGGAGCCATGTGACATAAATCCGGAAGGTGCTGGATAGTTGGCAATTTTCCTGTATAATTACATGATATTTAATCTCAACGTTGTTTTAAAGTATATATGATATTATATGGAATGTAAGTTTATTAATATGAATAGATATTACTCTTTTTTGGATTCTTTGCGTCTTTTGATTGTGTATCCTCATTTGAACTGACATCTCCTTCATAAAACAAAAACAACAGTGTCAAGTATAGCAATATATGGAACATTAACAGATAAATGTATATGAACTTACTTTTTTTGTTGTTGTCATGTTTTGACGGTGTGATTGGCATTAGCTTTGATAATTCACTTTCATTAACCATTGGAAATTCTGTATGTAATAAGTATAACACAGAAGTTAATTAGCTTTGATAAAGAAAAGTAATAAGTACCATAGTAACATGCATAATTCAGTTTTTTTGGAACAAAGTACTAAAGATATATAGGAACATGGTATTTTTGGAGTTTTGATATGTATTTGAACTCACTTGAGATATCTTTGTTTTTTCCCTTGTCTGTTTCAGTTGGTTCATCAGGTAGCTCTGTAATTTTTATTTTGTTAATTTGTTTTATTATATAAGAAATTAAATGAGATAGTGATAGGGTTAAGTCAAAGATTTCATACCTTTTGTTTTCTTCTTTGAACCCATTCCTTTTTCTCTTGCCATTGCTGCTGTATCAAGAGTTCTATGAAGCTTTACATATGTAAATATACGTATGTGGAATTAGGGTTTTATCTCTTTTAGTTTTCTTGGTCATTAATCTAACTAAAATAGGTAGATTTTTATTTTACCACCTAGATTTGTATTCATCTAAGATTAGTTAGGAAAATCTATGTTTATCAAGAACATTTATAATACGTATATAGTATTTCTTAAAAGTCACGGGATTGTTTAACTAATTTATCCAGATTCGTATCTATGTTAAATTGTATGTGAATCGAAATGATTTGCTTAGATTTCTTGGAATTTAATCTAAGTGATTTGTTTACGATTAATGTAAATCTATTTTTGTTAAACAAAATCTATTTTGACTTGCTTAGGATGAATTTAACTAAAATAGTTATATTCGTATATTATCAGTTAGATTTGTTTTTTCAGTAGGTTTGCATCAGATGTACAATGATGTACCAGGTGTACAATAGGTTTGATCTGTCAGGCAAGTCACCATAATCATCTGTAATTGTGCTAGGTTTGGCAGTCCTCTTTTCCTCGGTTTGCCAAGGAAGTGCTAAACAAAAATTTTAATTTTCAAAGTTGTTGCCCAATGCATTTGATTGCAAAAAGAGAATTAAGACTTGCTGTTTTATGTCATTTCAAGTTCTTTGATTTTAATGCCTTCCTCTCTTATTTAGAGAACTATTTAAACCCGGTGGTGTATTCGATATAGCTTCAGTTTAATACTTTTTGATTTACATGAATAATATCTGTCTATCTTCAAATTAAGCACAGGCTATGTTAGTTTGTCTCAAAGTAGGTAGGGCCAGGGTTAGGGTTTTCTTGTTCATGCGCAGCCGATATCGTGGTTTGCATGTATATACTTTTAATGTAGACAAATAAATGTAGCAGAACTCAGAATTAATGAACCTAATTAAACTTCTTTAAAGAACATACTTAAAAAATAATGTAGCACAACTCAGAATGCTAAACAAAGAAAACTATCAAGGTCCTTGAGAGAAAATACTAAATAAAATACTAAGAATGATAAAAAAAAATCCTAATTATCATCGTCTGATATGATCACCACTTCAGGATGCTTGGTTTCTTCCGATTCACTGTCAGATATCAGGATTAGCTTCCTGCGACATTTTTCTTGGAAGGTGTCTGCGGAGAAATTACATCGGAGTCGGTAGAGCTTTCATCCGAGTCACTATCGGTATCAGATAAGACTTGTCTTCGCTTTGATATCTTAGGAAGAGTGTAAATACAACTTGTTAGAAGCATTGCCTTTTTGAGGAACTGTTTGTATTCGCATTAGTATCTGATATGATGTAAGGTTTTGGGGTATTCACCTTGACAATTTCTTCCACACCAAAACATTTAGCCCTCCATGTTAGCTTAGTCACCTCAAGATTAAAGATACATTCGTATCCTCTAATCTTCTTAGCTATTCTGAGTCTTAAGTCGCGTTGTTTTTCTTTATTTTTTTCGTCAATGCATTCTCTGATCTCATTCAGCTGGATAGCAGTTAGTTGTTCAGCTGTTTTTCCATGCACAACAAATATTGCTTCATCATTTTCGTCTTTCACCCTAAGCTTTAATAACAACCTGCAAGTATATTTTGTTTTAGTTTATTTTTTCAAACCATACAAAAAATTTTTCAGTTTTTTCAAGCCATATTGTATTAAGCAGTTCTATGTGCTTTAATATTTACTTACCTGGTCTCTGGGTACTTGACTTCCTCTTCGCAGTTGTAGCACCACCGTGTGTTGTCCAGTATTGCATGCCTTCCTTTGCATTTATGGCAAGCCGAATAGTACCACTCTGATGATTTCTTGATGCCTTTGATCGTAGCTTTGCAACTGATCGAGTAACGCTGTTTAGAAAACAAAAAATAAAAAACATCAGTTTATGACATATTTACTTATACATATGCAATAAATAAATATCCAATGAACTTACGTTTTTTTTTGTTTTCGAGATTTTTCTTCTCTAGAAGCCTAGAGGCTTCAAGTATGTTTTTTTTTCCAAAATTGATTAGCTTTGACATCTTTCCTTCTCTTCACGGAATTTGTATTTCGTGTTTTTTTAATCTCATACTTTCCAGTTTATATAGCTTTCAGTTTTTCCGTGTTAATTTAGGTCTTTTCTTTTTAGCCACGGCAAAATCTTTTAGATTTCGATTTAAATTTCTTTAGATTGGATACCATTGGATAATTATGGTCACCAAATCTGTTAAATTTAGTATAACTATATTTAGATTTGCTTAGATTCAATTAACTAATTTAGTAAGATTCGTATGTCCATGAAAGTGCCTGTTTTGATGTGGTTGCTAAGTCTTTAAGATGGGCATTATATAACATTGGTTGTAACAATGGTGGTAATAAAGAACATTCTTTGGTGATGAACTGTACTTATTTAGTATTTGTAAACCTTGGTTTTATTTGTATGTTGTAAAGTATTTGAACGATCATTCATAAAGGTTTATATGTTTTGAGTTCAAATTATCTTTTCCAGTTTCATAGTTGCTTCTATGTATTGGGAGATTTTTTAAAATTCGAAAGAGATCAAATTTCTTATTAGAAATTGTTGAAATAAGAGACCAACAAAACTAATGAGCAAATACCTTAACAACTAAGTAAACAAAAACCAAACCAACCGAATCTATTTCTAAGAAAAAAATCGTACCCATAGACACTTCATATAACCATCTGGTGAGTCATTAGATTTGGAGAATAATACGGTCAATAGATCTGGAATTGTCAGGAATGTGCTGATGCACAGTAGTCTTGGTATAACCATCTGGTAAGTCATTCTTCTTGATGATGGTAATCTTTGTTTTTTATGCTCCCTTGCATGTATTTGAAATGCCAATGTATGTGAGATTGTTAATTATCATCAAACGCTCCTGACTTGAAGTAGAATCCGGCATTGTGTAAGCTTTGTCCCTTGCTTCTGTCCATGTGCATTGCAATCGATATTTTTACTGGAAAATGACATCTAGTAAGTGGTATTGCATCCGTTGATTTCATCACATGCTTACCTATTTCTACTTCCTTCCCGACTGCAGCTCCTGTTAGCACTTCAACAACAATTTCATGTTCTAGTAGTTGTGTTATAATTAACCTTGTGCCAGTAATGATGCCTTTTCTCTCGTCCAGGCATTTCAAGAGAGTAATTGGTAATCCAATTTTCAGTCGCAGCTCATGTTTCGGCATGTATGCAATTTCAACCTTGTTCAGAAATTCTGTAGGATACAACTGCTTTGCCTGGGTGTAATTCTCAGTAGCAAAAGATATATAATCCTTACTTAGATACTCACGTTCTTCACCTGGAAAAAGGGATGTCATGCGTCTATTTATTTCATTGATATGATCATCCTAAACATCCATAATAGCTGTATGGGCGACATACTTTTTGCTGAACTTATTTCTTAGGTAATCTGAATATGAAGCTACGATTACTGCATTGAGAAACTCATTTTCAGTTGAGAAAAAAATAATAGAACTTTGTTCGATTAGTAACCACCGCTTGGTTTTCTCCATTAATGGTATGTAAAACATCCCTGACAAATAAGTTTTTTGCCATACCTGTGGTCAAACAAACAGCAAGTAACATTAAATACATATCATGTGAGACGTTATTATATGCCATTAACACGATTCAATGAAAGATAACTACTCACCGTATGCTGCACAATATGAGAAGGAACTTTTGCATATGATTCCTAAGCTTATATTTCATATTTATATAGTCAAGTTTTCTAAGTATGATAATTTTGTTACCAAAATTGGATAACCATAAAAGACCAAAGAATAAGCATATTTAGATTATCACAAATCTATTTTGATTAATAAAATCTGTAGTTATCGTATTTATTTATATTTTTTTTGACAAAAATTTTATATTTGGTGTTAATATTTTGGGTGTATCCTTGTGGTTTGAGTACTAATAATGCAGTTTTCAGATTGTTAAATGGCTTAGATAGCTAAAAAGTAAATAGAATCATAAACACAGTAAATATGATAATGGAATGCTAGAGTATTATTATCAAAGAACAATCTAATAAGCAAAATAATATGAAATAAACACATCTAAGAACTATTTAACCTAATAAAAGAATCATCATATGTCTATGTTATTATCATCTGCCCCGAAACAAAATTTGTATATTTTTGAATTGCGCTCGAATTGCCAGCTTCTTTCTTCAGTTCTAAACACCATAAGATTCTGTTTGCATGCTCGGATTCTTTCTTCATCCCAAATTTTATCCACGTTTACATGATATTCTTTACTGAGGAGTTCTTTGTACTTTAACATTTTCTGTTTCTGATTTTTTATTACCTCTCGTTCATCCTGATAGATATATTCCTGATATTCTTTTATGTAATCTTCAGGTCCAAACCTTGGACATCGACTCCTTAATTCATGTTCTCTATAAATTTGATCTGTTACTTGTCTTGCTATGAATGAGATAATTTATATGTCTATTTCTTTGAGTATTTTCTTCTGTAGAACAATATTTGGAAAACAATAATGGTTCACACATTTAATGTTTCAAAGATGCTTCTTGAGTTCTTCTTCTTGATACTCTATTTTGTCTTCAAACTCCTCGTACATCAAATAAGCTTCAACCATTTTAGAGTCATAATTCAGTTTTGAGTTTGCTGAATTCTCTTCTACTATATCTCCAGTGTCTTCCAACGCAATGAATTCATTAAACGTTATTCCATTCCAGTCTTTGGGTAATTTTTGATACTTTATAAACTTCTTCAGTTTGTGTTGTTGTGTTTTCTTGTATCTTTCCATGAACTTTATGAACTTGCAATGATCTTTGATCCATTCTTGCTTATTTGATCCGTATATTTGAATAGGATTATGCATGAACATATACTCATAACTGTAATCCGTCTGTTGGTTCATTATAAAATGTCTCATTTCCTCATGGTCATCGGAATCTTTAGGGTCTCTATAGGCTCGCCAAGGAATCCTTGTGTATGTTTTTTTTTGTTCTTCCATTTTCTGAAGATGGGTTTTTTATCGAAATCTTTCTGATAGTGCATGGAATTTATACCCTAGCTGCCTGAAAATTAATGGTTATCAGCAAGAAATATTATTAGGGTTTATGGTTTGGTGTTTATGTCGGCATATTGCGGTAACCCTAACGTGTTAATATTGATCTGGTTTTTTGCCGCAATTGGATAACTATGGTAAAAAAAGTTATTTAATCAGACGTTAATATAGATTGCCCATGGAAGATATGTTTTAGCTAATCCTAGATTGCATTGTAATCAAATCTAGTACTCCCACACACAAAATATTGAACAATTTGAAGATTATACGAACAATATAAAAATGGAATTGAAATAATAACTAATGAATTGATGATCTCAAATTTCAATAAAAATTTTAACTAAGTGATTGATAATCTTAGGCTAAAAGTATTGGAAACTGCATTCGATAAATAATATTCACTACACCCATTACATAATAGTATATCTTGAATATACTTTCACCAACATCTTCTCCGGTTAGTATCCTAGCTTCAATAACTTTCGAAGACAATCGAGTCACCAGAAGTGTGCTTCTGTTGCGGACTTTGTTCGACAATCTTCGAATAGTAACTATTATCATGCCTGTTTGGAGTCTAACAAGATGTTGTGGGAAATTTTCTAACTCCACAGTGTTCAAAAATTATGTAGCATACCAGGTTACATGTGCCCTCAGTTAACTCTAAATATGTCTACCATGTTAGTACTAATGTGCATTATCGCATCTGAACTAAAGCATGGTAGTTGAACCAAAGATGGTAGAAAATTTCTGATCATAAACCAAAGATGTTATTTTGTTAACTTCGATTATGCACCTGAAGAAGCTACATCGACTGTGTTTATGCTCGCATATTCTTGTTCTACAACCATATTTTATGCTTCTTTAAACTGATTGGAAATGGGTATATGGAATAAGCGTTTACGGGTAGGGAATGGATACGGGTTTGGTAAATATAATAGGATTTTGCTGGTACTGGTTCCTACTTCGATAGAATAAGCCCCTTCTCAAGTTACCATTTCAATTAGAAAATAAGCCCTCTTTCATTTCGGAAAATGAAAATTGAGTGAACAACTGAACCTGTCGACAGGACGGGATCTGAATGAAGAATTATATGCACTCTTTTGTATAATCAGGTAGCCATTACGATATTCTAATTGACCTTATAAATGTTTTAGATTTTTTTTTTTAAATCTGTAGCATTTGTATAAATTTAAAATCTAATTTCGTTATAATCTATAACTGTTCTTTTCTTTAGAATCTTATTGTAAATTCCCTACTTCGATAGAATAAGCCCTTTCGATTGAATGTTATTGTTATTTCCTTATTAGATTGAAACTGTCGACATGATTTGAGTTGGGGGTTTTAGATTAATCGATTAATGGAATCGTTGCTGGAAATGAGAAATTTGGGGGTTTTAGATTAATCGATTATTGGAATCGTTGCTGGAAATGAGGAATGTTGGAATTAAGAATTGGATCCATTCTTTAATTGATAATCAGGTATCCATTACAATTTTCTAATCGATTTTAGTAATGTATAATCGTTTTAGATTTTATTATAAACCTGTAGAATTGATTAAATTTTAAGCTTATAATCTAGATTTTTATCTGGAATAATCAACCTAGATTTGTCTATCATGGTTACAAATATTTAGCATATTAGATTGGCATTATTTGTGGATAATAGATATGAAATTCTAGAAAAAGTTTTAACATATGGTTGAATAATTCAAAGGAATGATAAAAGAACATAGCTAAGTCTGAGACAAATCTAAATCTATAATATCAAGACATATTCAGGCTAGTCTAATTCCTCCATTGATTCCATTGCACTGGAGCTTGCTTTCGGATAGGCATGTTCATCTCCATCTGCATCTTGCTGTGATTTGTAAGCTTGCCTGATTTCAACCATCCAAGGCATCATCTCTTCATCCAAGGCTCCATAATGCTGTATTGTTTCAATGATTACCTTGGTTTTCTCTTCAGTGCTGGTGGCTTTAGACCATTCTTGATAGAATGAGTCTGCTTCATTGTCTTCATCATCTATTTTCCTTTTTTTACAGGTCTTCCAATCTGGAAACCGTCTCAGTAACATATTCTGGTAGGGCTCATCCTTAGCAATGATTTGTTGTCGATGACATTCATGCCATGTAGTGCAGTGCTCATGCTTCAGTCCCTCTGCTGTCATATCCGACGATTTGTTTTTCTTTTCATCAGGAGTAGCCTCCTTAAATTGCACTGCTGGTATGTTTTTTTCCCTGTTGTTCTCCATCAGGATCTGTATTATCTTTGTTCTATTGTACCTGCATGAACAATTGAACAATTGAACTGTTATAGAGGAAAAAAGAATAACACAAATCGCAGAGACAAAAAATGGTACCTTGTAGAAGAGGTTTTGTAAAATCTATATACCTAACATATGGTTTAATTGGTGCTGAATGAGATGTTTATATAGGTTTTTTTTAGGGTTTATATTATTAAAAATATACCTATTATATTTGCAGCTATCTTAAATGTATAACTATTATATTTGTAGTTATCTTAAATATATACTTATCATATTTAAATGCATACTTATCATATTAAAATCCATATATGTTTGGCAGTCTAAATTTGAACAAACATGCTTGTCTTTCCTAAGAAAAGCAATATCTCAGATTATGACCTTGTTAAGCAGTTTTCTGGTATTATATTATGAGTTTGTGATTGTCAAAATAAAAAAAAAAAAAAATAGAAATCTCCGAAATCCTTATCTAAACCGAGCTAATTTGTTATTTATACCCAAAATATTAAACAAAATCAAAAATTAATCCATTGACAAACCATAACCTTAAAATAATCATAAACAATGTTCAGGAAGTAAATCAGATGAAGTAACTAATTCAAAAGATTTTGAAATATCTCTTCAAACACAATATTTTGTGTATACCCGTCTGGTTCGTTCCCATTCTTCTTGATCAATATTTTTAAGCTTTGTCTTCTAGTGGTTCTTGAAATGGCTACATAAAGTTGGCCATGGGAGAAAACAGGTTCTTCCAAGTAAACTCCCACATTTGGTAGGCTTTGCCCTTGACTTTTATTTATTGTCATGGCATAGAAAATTCTTACTGGAAATTGCCTTCTATGTAAAATAAATGGTAAACTTGTCTCAGGTGTAGTCATAAGTATTCGTGGTATGAAAACTCTATTTCCACTACCTGGACCTGTGAGTATTTCAGCTTCAATCACTGTATCTCCTAACTGGGTCACAATTAACCTTGTTCCATTGCATAGTCCATCCGCGTTGCTAAGATTCCGCAGAAGCATAATTGGTACTCCAACCTTTAGAGTTAACCTGTGGCTTGTCATTCCAGATTCCTCATGCTTGTTGAGTAATTCTTTGTCATAGAAAACAACACTTGAGTGATATTCTGATGATTCTGGTCCGATTGAATCCGCACTTAAATATGTACGCTCTTTTCCTGGCATACATGATACAATATGTGAATAATGATATATATCAAGTGCAGATAGAATAGTAGATTGATCTGATGAGTTAAATATGAACATTTTTTACCTGGAACATATGATAAGACATGCGAATTTATCTTGTGAACACATTCATTCGTGGGCGCCAGTATACTCCGTTCAGCAAGGTACTCCTTATCCAACATTTTTTTCAAAAAATCTGGATATATGGTGTCTACTATTGTCTGAATGTGATTCTCTTTAAAGTCAATGAGTAAATCTGATGGTATCTGTATCCAATCTTTGTCTTCGGATTCATCCAAGCTGATTGCCCGTGCTTTACCATTTCCAACATCAAGAATCCATTTTGCGAAGTCCTCTATTTCATCCTTTTTTTCCTGGGATGTATCTTTGGTGGATAGTCTCATATTCTCTGTAAGTTCGAAAACAATGAAGTATTTCCAAAATCTTGATTTGCTTATAGAAGCATTTACTATGTCTTCTCTTGTTCCTTCCTCAATAACTGGTAGAATTTGTCGGAAATCACCCCCTAACACCAGTGTTTTTTCCCCGAATAATAACTTCTTACCGTTATTCGCTTCCATCATTAAATCAGCAAGAGCTCTTTGAACTGCTTCAAGTGCATTCCTGTGCATCATTGGTGCTTCATCCCATATAATCAAATCTACTTTGCACAATAACTCGGCTAGCTCCGTTTTTTTAAATAGATTGCAGCAGGATGTTTCATTCAGCTTCAATGGAATCTTGAACCTTGAATGAGCTATACGACCACCTGGTAATAGCGGTGATGCTATTCCAGAAGAAGCAACTGCTAGAAAAAATTTACCCTGTGACCGTAGGGAATAAATAAGGGTTCTCCAGAGGTAT
This sequence comes from Papaver armeniacum, assembly GCA_023531295.1. NCBI lineage: Eukaryota > Viridiplantae > Streptophyta > Magnoliopsida > Ranunculales > Papaveraceae > Papaver > Papaver armeniacum. The sequence continues at coordinate 1,339,616 of JAJJWW010008641.1, read as the reverse complement.
GTCTTACCTGTTCCACCACTTCCATAGACAAAAAACAGACGACCATCGTTCTGTTCAACTGATTTTGAAATCTCGTTGAACGCTAATATTTGTTTTGTATTTAATCCCTTCTTCAAATCCTCTGCCTCTGTCAGTAGAATATCTCTGTCATAGTTCAGCTCTTCATGGATAAGGGTGTTTTTGGGAACGCCTAATTCAGACATGTCCGGGTATGGTATATCCGAAAACTCATCCTCCCTTAAACTTCGACTATGTTTCCAGAAAATCTTCTCAATTTCCTGTAGTGTATAGTTTTGCAAGACTTCATCGCTTAGGGTTCACGCTGAATCTCCGTAAAGCTTTATTTGTTGTACTTGATGTCTTCTGCTAAAATATCCCAATTATCATGCCATAGTTTTTTAGGTTCTGTTACTTTGCAGTTCAACAAGATTATAACAAACAATTCACGTAACCTCTTGCCTGTATGTGTTTCTGCTGCTTCTCGAATGGCTCGGTGCCATTCACCGTCATCTTCTAGCAATCCTAGTGCCAAACAGGCGGCTTTGAATGTAAGATGAAGTATCCCACCCACTGTTTTAATATCATTATAGTTTTGGCAACCTTTTTGCACATTCAATAAAATACGCAAGTAGTATTTCTCACATGCATTTGGATGCACATAGTAGATACGCCCAATCTTGAAGCCCCTTTGCCTTACTATCCATGTTTTTTTCACTTTGTACCATCTCCAATGCTTAGGAAACTCTGCGTATGTCCATTTTCTTGCATCTTCATGATCTCTATTAGCTTGCATCCATTGAATGAATTTTGTTGCATTCGGATCTGCCTTGTCTAGAACATCTCTCAAATCATCGGTATCGTTGTGTTACACTAACTGTTCCCCTTCGAGATGTAATAGCAACCTCTCCACGCTTGGATTTCGATAATGAATTTCAAAACCAAGCGTCCTCCATATACATTCGCAACCTGATAGGTATCTACCCTCGAGATATGTATTGACCTCGTCTTTACTTGTCTTTTGTATTTCTTCAACAACACCATGGTTATTTGAATTTTTGTTATTGGCACCCTGGTTGCTTGAATTTTTGTTATTTGCTAGAAATACTGCAAGAATTGCAGTTATCATGTCTTTTCCTTTGAGGATGTACTTGAACAAATATTTAATAGTCATACCCCTACAGTTGCAGATCTCGACATTGATTTGTGCATCATATCTCATTATCAAGTCTAGATTGTATGGCACAACCCATTTATTATCTAACTTGATTCCGTCCTTTTCCAGCCCCCAATCTGTCTGACGTCTCTTATAAATTACGAATCCCGTATCATCAACATATGTTTTGTTGCTATATTTCTTTGGGAATTTCTTTGTACACTTTTTGTCGCGCATACATGGAGATTTAGGTTTTGAATGTCCATATGGACCATGGAGCATATACTGGTAGACTGCATCGTATCCATCCTTGTTTTCATCTGGGTTTGGAATCTCTGCAGATATAATTGAATCAATATGGGCTGCAGATCTTGGCTTATCCTTAGGTTCAAGCCACAACAATATATGAGCATGAGGTAAACCTCGTTTTTGAAATTCAACAGTATAGAGAGCTGCAATTTTAAAAAACAATTATATGTAGTTAATATCATGTATTTATATGTCTGAGGCCATCAAAAGCTCAGTTTTGAAATATACCTCCTTGTACTTCTCCGAAATGCCTGCATCCAACCAAGTCAGTCATTAACTGTTTCAGTTTGATGTGAAAAACGCGGCTGATTATGTCTGGCTTCTCACTTGGTTTTTGTCCAGGGAACATTTTGATAGCTTCTGCAATTTTTGGCCAATTTGGATTACATGTGAATGTAATAAATAAGTCAGGGGCCCCCAACTCTCTGCATAAAGCTATTGCATCTTGGTAATGCTGAATCATATATCTTGGTCCACCTGTGAATGATGATGGTAAGATTACTCTCCCTGTGCTACCGGGTTTAGTGTCTCCAGCTCTAACCGCTTCTTTTATGTCGTTGTATAAGTCACAACGTATTTCTCTTTGATGGCCTTTAACCCAATGCAATCTGCTTTGCTCAATTGTAGCATAAGCATCAACCACATACTGCTGGAATAGTCGCCCTCCCCGGAGAAGGGTTTGACCTTCACCTGCTCTTTGTTGTAATCTGAATGCATAGTATTCCCTCATAGTTATGTTTTTTTTCTTCTTTTCATTACATATTTCATCATCTATTTCGTCGTCGCGTACAATTTTAATTTGCTTATCATATGGAATATCAATATGAAAACCATCTTCACTATAAGGAAATAACAGTGGATACTGCAATGCCATATAACTTGGATGCAACTCGGATATATCTATCAGTAAACCATTTTTTAGCTGAATGACTATGTCCCTTTTTCCATCTGAATCAGGATCATCAACTACAATTCCAACAATTTCAGATGTAGTTGGAAGATTGTATTGCCTCGCATCCCTTTTTCGTGTACCAATAAGACGAAATTCAACATCGCTTAGTTCATCTTGTTTGTACCTATCCCTCCACATCCTGAATTTTTGGCTTAGCCAGTTGTGTGTGTCCAGCATTGTAACTAAGCCAGCAACAATTTTTTTATTCAATTCCTTTGTGCTTTTCTTTCCATATTCATCTATGGCCATCATTGAAGATTTAGCGCCTGAATTTCCATCCTGTTTTTCACCTTCTTTCTTCTTGGTAATTGCATTCATCCTATTTTTGACTTCATTTTCAGTGTCTATAATGTACAGTTGTAAAAATGCATGTGGCCTACCATCTAGTGGCAACAAAGACCCCATGAAGTGATGATTAAGCCCATGCATTGTAAATACCCATGGCGCTGAACCATTGTTCTGTTCTTTGGACACTTTGGCACCTTGGGAGGTAAATGCAAACATTGAATTATATGCCCTGATGTTCAGTCTGAAATTTAATGCTTCCGGCCCACCATCTACATATTTCAATAGATTTTTCAGAAATTCCGGTGCCTCCTTAAGCAGTGGTAATTTGACAGCTCATTTCCCACAACAGATGGCAAATTCTGGTGGATTTTTCTTTTGGCTTTTGTTGACTCTCTCCTAATCCCACATCATTGCTTGACAATGAGGGCATACTGCAGTTGGACCTCCAATATAATGCTTTTCCAACACCATCACTGATCAACATAGACAATTTGTCAGGATGGTAAGACTGTATTAGACTTTACTATTTTTTAGATTCGATACAATACACTTACATGCATATGGGAATTCCTCTTCTGTTTCATAACCCTCAGACTGGGCTTGACTGTTGTTACTTTCTTCCCCACCTAATGATAAAACATGCAGAATTCAAATTATTGAATTATATAGAACATAATATGTTAGTTTGCAAATAATGAATTATTGAATTAAGACATGTCACCATTCATGTAACTGGCAGCGAATGTTTTTGCTTGTTTCATAGCTCTTTCAGATATGTCTTGGGGTGCTGCTGATAGGAAACCATATATGTAAGCAAAAAGAACATTTAAAATTTCCTTATGAATATGTAAAATTTTCAATAAAAAGATCATGATTTATGGATGTTTTTGTACCTTTTCGATTTTTTTTAGAACCTTTGTGCTTGCTTGTACTCCGTAATCTTCTTAGCAACCTTTTCCTGTTGGTTCTGCATCTTTGTTCCAAAGTTTGTTTTCCAGTTTGCTCTTTTCTGTGAACTACAGGTTGCAAACAATGGCTGTCTGGAAGATCTTTGTTAGTTGCTTCGTTATTGCGCTGAAGCCTTTTAGATCTCAACTGGGCATAGAATGGTTTATTAAGCAACCGAGCAAGCGTAAATTTCCTAGCATCTTTGGGATTCGTTGGATTCGTTGGTTCTCCACCAAGTTTGATAGATCTCAACTGGGCATAAAATGGTTTATTAAGCAACCGCGCAAGCCTAAATCTCCTAGCAACAGTGGAATTTTTTGAGATGTTATAATCATCAGAAGTGGAGTTATTTTTCTGTTTCTTGTTGTTAATCATGATAGTTGCGCCACTGGTTCGTTTCTAGGTTTTTTTATGTTCTTCGTTTGTTTTTCTTAATCACATTAGCAACCGCAATCGTGGGATTCAATGGTTGTTTTTTTTTTACTCGATGACATGGCGATTGTTAATGAGAATTATTAGGGTTGACATGACACAAAAAGAGAGATTTTCTAAGCAATTTAAGAAGGGAAGGGTGAGGATCACCGTGCGTCGTGGGAGCCCATATGACTTAGGGTTTTAAAGGAGTTAGATACCAGTGAAATGTAAAGAGATACCAGTGAAACGGCATGGACCTAATTGGCCCTTAAACGGCCCTTAAAGTTAGCTTAGATTAGGGCAAAACTAGAGTAGACCGACTCTTGTAGTAAATCAATCCTTTTGATTAAAAAAAGTTTCCCCAAATTTTCCTTTCGTCTTCCTTCTTTATTTACTCGAAACTCTCACTCAGAGAGAGAGAGAGTTCATTAATGGCGAAACGAAATGAAAAATTATTCCCGATTCTTGTCTCACTGATTCCTCCGTTATTCATTCTCGTTCTTTCTCTTTTATTCGTTAAACCATTTGCTCAACCACAACAAGGTAATGTGAATATATCAAGAAACCCTTATTTTCTTGATTTTTTTCGATTTTTTCTTGAAAGAAAAACCCTAGTTTCTTGATTGTTGTTTGTTGTTCCATGCAGATCCAGAATTTGTACAGTTCATCTTTAATTCAACAGAATTACCAACAGAAGATGAATACGATTATATAATTGTTGGAGGAGGAACATCTGGTTGTCCATTAGCAGCAACATTATCAACAAATTACAAAGTATTACTTGTTGAAAGAGGTGGTAATATGAATGAATACCCAAATTTAATCAATCAAGAAGGGTTTTTATCAGCAATAACACAAGTTGATACGTACGATTCACCAGCAGAGTCATTTACATCTGAAGAAGGTGTTCCTAATGCTAGAGGAAGAGTTCTTGGTGGTAGTAGTGCGATTAATGCTGGTTTTTATAGTAGAGCTGATTCTGATTTTTATGGTGTTTCTGGTTTTAATTGGGATTTAGATCTTGTTAATAGATCTTATGAATGGATTGAAGAATCTATTGTTTTTACACCTGAATTGAGAAATTGGCAATCAGCTTTTCGTGATGGATTATTACAAGCTGCTAATGTTACACCTTATAATGGTTTCAATCTTAATCATCTTATCGGCACAAAGATTGGTGGTACTACCTTTGACTCTTCCGGTAGAAGACATACTTCGGCTGATTTGTTAACTCACTCCAATTTCTCCAATATTAGGGTTTCTCTTCGTGCTAGTGTTGAAAGAATCATTCTCAATTCCATCTCTTCTGGTTAGTTTCTTCTCTCCTTCTTCTCCTTTACAGTTTAGTTTAGTCATTTTCTTGTTTTCCCGATCACCAGAAACAGTCAACGGGATTCAACGAAGTTTCCCGGCGAGTTTTCCCGCCAATTATACGGATGCATAGTCTTAACGTGGGTAAACATTACCTAGTTCTCTTGTTGTTGTTGAGCATCAACACTGACAGTTCTTAGTTTTTACCTCAACTCATTCAAGGTTTCTGTTGATAGAGAATTCTATAATTTGATGTCTCTTAATTTTCAATTCTATGGTGGTTTATTTCAAAATTGAGTAAGTTGTTTTGTTTACAAGTTTTTCAATGGGAAATTAAACCTGATTGTACTGTATGTTTATTCTTGTTTTGGTTCAACAGAGACATTGATAGAGCCAACAGATAGACCAAAAAAATCAGCAATAGGTGTAGTATACAGAGATCAAATAGGAAGACACCATCATGCAATGATTCGAGGGAAAGGAGAAGTCATACTGTGCGCAGGTGCTATTGGAAGTCCACAACTTCTTCTGTTAAGTGGAATTGGACCACGTCCATACCTCTCTTCATGGGGTATACCAGTGGCACATCATCTTCCATATGTGGGTGAGTCCTTATATGATAACCCCAGAAATGGTATATCCTTTATACCATCAAGACCAATTGGCCAGTCTCTGATACAAGTCGTTGGCATTACTGATCGGGGAACCTTCATAGAAGCAGCATCCAATATAGTTCCTTTTATGTCTCCACCTCATTCAGTCTTCGTTCATGGTCCAGCATCGTCTCCGTTATATCTCACAGTGGCTACTATCATGGAAAAAATTGTTGGCCCGCTCTCTGTTGGATCACTGAGGTTAGCATCAACTGATGTTCGGGTGCAGCCAATTATCAGGTTTAACTATTTCTCCAATCCCGAGGATTTAAAAAGATGTGTTGAAGGAATGAGAATAGTAGGTGAGATATTGAGAGGAGCATCAATGGATGTGTTCAAAACCAGGGAGTTCTTTGGAAGAAGGGAATTTAGGTATGTGGGATCAGGTTTGCCTGCAAACCAATCAGATGATGGCTTAATGGAAGACTTTTGTAAGAGAACAGTGAATACCATATGGCATTATCATGGTGGGTGTGTAGTCGGGGAAGTGGTGGATAGCGAATTCCGTGTGATTGGTGTTGATAGTCTTAGAGTTGTCGATGGCTCCACCTTTTCTATTTCTCCTGGGACCAACCCTCAGGCCACTTTGATGATGATGGGCAGGTATAAATATTTACTCTCTAATTATTCTATTTTATTTTATTTTTTGACTTGAAAGGTTAGATTATGTTGAGAAAAAGAAAAAGAAAAAGCACTTGCAGTGCTACAAAGTGGCATCAGCTAGGGCAAAGAAAACAGAAATGCACTAACAGTGCTACAAATAATTATTCTAAATTACTATGTTATTTGTTTTTAATTTTTCTCAATGTTATTTTGTGTGTCTGAATGATAAAAGGTATGTTGGAGTAAAGATCCTGGAGGAAAGGAAGGGAAGGGGGGGAGATACTATGTGAGTTTACTTCATCAACATTTCTAGTTTCTCAAGTTTATATTAGAGTTTCGATATAGCTAAACATATGCTCAGTTCGATCTAGGATGTTCACTGCTTGCTAACTTATTCCTGTCAATCTACGGTTGTTGCCACGTATAGGTTACATTTTAAGTTGTACTAAGCAATCCTAATTTGTTTCGGACTTATAAGAGAACTTCAACTTTTGTGGGTTTTATTTGATATACTAATGGTAGCACAAGTTGATATATGAGAGTTCTGATACAATAGAATGTGCAACCTCACCAGGGAAACTCAATATTATTGAAACATAAATGTGTTGTTTCCATGTATTTCCTAGTGTTGTGCTTGCTTCTTACGTCTGATGAACTTTCCATTTGCAGATAATGCCGGTGTTTTTGTGAATCTCAAGGGAGAAATGAAAGGTACAACCTTTTCCTCCTTATGTGATAATTGCATATTACGTTTCTTCTGCATGTCATAACAGTTCATGTTAATGTTGCAACTTACAAGGATTTTTTGTATTCTCTGACTAATGTCCAATTTGTTACCTTGTAGTTGTGATTCGTTGTTGTACGCTCTTTTTATTTCTTGTATCACATTGTGATTCATATTCTGATTCTTTTTGCTGTGGTGAAAATTTCAGGATGTGCAATTACCATGTTGAGAAAAGAATGTGCTCCATCTGTGGCTGATCAAAGGAATGTTCCCATCCAATGGCCAAGGATTGCTAGTGCCGTGAATGCTATGGTGTAGGACTACTGATAGGCTGATAGCTGAGACTTGGGAAGTCTTCAGCTCAAACTTTTGGGGTTAGATATTTTACTCTTTTGTACAAAACAGAGCAAATTTTGTAATAGTATTTGTGGGGGGGGGGGATATGTGTGATGGTTTGTTGTTTGTAAAGAAATCACTGTCTGGTTAATTCAGTAATGGCTTTCTGGAAGTTTTCTTTCTTTCTTTTATTGGTTAACAAAAACACTCTGATAAAACTGTAAGGTACTTGTATATCAGAGTTGGGAGCTTCTACAAGAAATAGAGTTGTACCATTTATTTTTCCTCACATTTTCACAGGACCATAAATGTGCAGCGCGTTTGGTACAGTACGCTCTGTACTGTCTTAAGGATCATACAGCCAATCAAAGGACTCTCTTCCTGGGAGGAACAACAGCTGCCAGGACAGCCTTATTGTGCTCTTTAATGACTACCATTTGGTTTTCTACTTTACTTGCTCCATTAAGGGAAGGGCATATGCTTTCTCACTGTCCCGAGCTCTTATAGCTGTGAAAAAGTGTTTTTGACACTTCTACTCCTGAATATCGTAGGTTACTAGGTTTGGTTGTAAATTGGAATCAAACAAACAACACAAATTACAGTATAAACAAAGACCACAATCTAAAGTATTCAAATTGAAAGCTGCAAAAAAATTAGTATTCACTTTAACAAATGAAGACGAATCAACAAGCAATGACCAAATACTAGTTCATAGATGATACAGATTCTTATTGTGGTTTAATGTATAAATTTTCCTCAGCTGAGAAGGGATTAAAACCTCTATCAACTAAAATTTGCAAAGGTTTAAAGAGAGGTGTAGTAGCTTACACCCCCTCACTATATTTTGGTCCAATATTTGAGAATGTTTATTGATTGATTTCTCATCATCCCACTTTCTCCTAATGACCAATCCCAACCATCATATAGGTAATACATTTGTTAGGTTCCAAGTTCTGCGGCTCTTGTTGTGAATCCACCAGTTCACCACGCATGAAAATAGTTGAAGAGCGATTTTTAAGTAATGCGACGGCTTTGGCTCATCTAGAAAAAGTGTCACTTTGCTGTTGGTGACTCTTCGCCTAAGGAAATATGCACAAACGATATGTTGTTGATGCCTCTTTTAGACCTGTTTCCTCCTTCACCTCATCTCAATGCATTCCTCGAAGCTTTCTCATCTGCACATATCAATTTAATCTTGAAAAGTTAGTTTTTTTTTTCTTGAAAATCATCATTTTCACTGCTTTGGAATATTCTCATCATCCCACTTATACCAATCCCAACCATCACATTTGTTAGGTTCCAAGTTCTGCGGCTCTTGTTGTGAATCCACCAGTTCACCACGCATGAAAATAGTTATGTAATGCGACGGCTTTGGCTCATCTAGAAAGACGCTGTTGGTGACCGTCACAAACGATATGTTGTTGATGTCTAGACCTGTTTCCTCCTTCACCTCTCTCAATGCGCATTCCTCGAAGCTTTCTCCTGCACATACAAGAAAATGAAAATCATCATTTTTCACTGGGTACTACAGGTAGTAATGGAGATATTTTGGGCTTCTAGTATACTTAAAGCCCAAATTTGTCCCAACTATTATACAGCGTCTAGGTCTGAATCTGATCACTGATTATATTGATCCGGATCGGAAATGGTGGTATCGAATCAAAATCATTGTATGTTCAGATTACGGTCACAAGAAGTTGAATTACAGAAGGGAGGATGTGTGCACTAACCGAATTCAAGATGACCACCAGGTAGGGCGAAAGTAGAATCGCCAATGGAGGACCGCCTTTTTCCAAGAAGTGTCTTGTTGCCCTTGATTACGAATACCCCAACTCCTACTTTGGGTGCCGGTCCTCTAGCCTCTTCCATTGATCTAGTGTTTTTTTTCTTTTGGCACCCTCCTCACCTGCGTTTCTTCCCCCAACACAAACCTCCTCAGATGTCTGTGAACTATTCGAAGGAAGAGAAAATATTCATTTACGAGATTTTTTTTTTTTTTGAAGGAAAGATGGGCTTAATATTAATAACCCTAAAGTTTTTTTTTTTTTTTTTTTTTTTTTTTTAATACCGGAAAAGAGGCGAGCCTCATATATATTGATAATACCCCGATTCAATATATTGATAATATATGCTTCAAAAAAAAATATATATATATATATTGATAATACCCCGATTCAAGATCGGATTCGATTACAAGACTGGCTGGAAGAATTCCAACAGTTACAAAAGTTTTGTGCATACAACAACAAACACATTCAAGCCACTTAACATCATTGTTACAAGATTTAATCCATAGAGAAATCCTACCCATTCCATACAGACTTCTAACAAACAGAACAAGTTTAAATGGCCATGTTTGGATGAAAAGTAACATATCCAAACCAATTAGCAACTCCACAACCAGTAGAGAGATCAAAAAATCCAACCATTTTTCAAGGTTTTTTTTCTAAAATATAGGAAAACAGATGACATAGATATAGTAGGATCCATAAATCCAATCTTTGGTCAAGAGTTTTATCAAAGTAACATTAGCAAAGGTAACCTGAATCGGTCACCATGAAACGGTGTCTGCCTAAATCGGTGTGGGTCTCCGTCGGAATTGGTCTTGTTTTTTTCTTTCTAAATCATATTTATTTATAACCAAATAAAATCAAGAATTCATTAGTCAAGACATGCCAAGACTAATTTTAAATGTAACAAAACAAACTGAAAGGAACTGAAACAAATATTTACAACTCTAAAGGTTTAAAAGATCTGAAATATGGAGTGCCTTCCTCCAGCCTGCCAATGAATTGTGGTTTGTCTTCATAGTAAATCACTTCACCCCTATTTAGTGTTGTGCCCTTCTTAGCTAGCTTATCAGCAGATGAATTAGCCTCTCTGTAAGTGTGTTTAAAACAAATACTCCTTATTTCTTTCAGTACTCTCTTCCATCTATTTATCACAATCCAAGGGATCTTGCCACTAGAGAATGCAGTCAATACTGCCTTTGAATCAAGACTGAAACACACATCTGAAAATTGTTTATTGACAGCCCATTCACCTGCAGTCACTAGAGCCATCACTTTTGCAATGTGATTTGTGGCTACACCCAGTCCACCAGTAGCTGCACCAACACAACTTCCTGTACTACTTCTACCAATAAATCCAAATCCTGCAGTACCAGGATTACCCTTAGCAGCACCATCACAGCATATCAAAATCTGGTTTTGTCTTGGCAATACAAACCATATCTCTTTAACTCTCATAGACATACTTCTCACTATCCTTATATCAAATTGCATTAAAACATTCAGGTCATATACAATGTTGTGCATTGTACCTTTCATTCTTATCTGTGACTCTCTGGTAAAGGTTAAAATTTTATGTTTAATGCTATCAGAATTGAGATTTTCATCTTCATAAATTCTCTTATTTCTAGTTAACCACACCTCCACCATCAATGTGAATGCACCGATGTACCAGATTTCCTTCACTATGGAACTCTTATTCTTAACACAGTTAAAAACATCTTCAAAACTGGAAGGGAGTAAAAAATTGAACTTACCTCCTAGCCAATGCCATAATTGCTCACTGAATGAACAGTTCCATAGAATATGGTCCAAATTGTGTTGTCCATCCCCACAAAGATAGCATTTTGAGGATGTATTGAAACCTTTCTTCCTCACATTTTCCTCAGTTGCAATTGCTCCCCTCAAGATCTTCCACATATTACATGATGTATAAGAATGTAAACATGGATTCCATACCTTCTTTGCCAAAGGAATAGTAGGAAATTTCTTCCTGATCAGTTACACAACATTTGCCACTGTAAGTTTTCCAGTAATATCATTAACCCAAATTCTTCTATCTGTCCCTTCTCCTATACTTGGCAGTTCATTCATATTCACCATACCATTCATTTTCACTGGAATTTGCCATTCACTATTTCTCATTAAATCCTTGACCTTCATATCTGGATTTGAGCAACAAATGTATCCATCTGATGTGATTCTATTAGTGCATTTTCAGTCATCCATTTATCCTTCCACACAGATATTTTGCAACCATCACCCACCAGTCACCTACATCCTTCATTAAATTCTTTCATTACCCATTTCAATCTTGGCCATATGGAAGATTGCTTGTAAGATGTTATCCATTCTCCCTTCTTCTCTTTAAATTTTGCTTTCATATATCTTGTCCATTCTTCATCTTCAGTCTCAATTCTCCATAACAATTTCAACAACAGTGTTTTATTCACCACCTCAAGTCTTCTGATTCCAAGACCTCCTTCTTCTATTGGAGCACAAACTTCATCCCATTTGATTGTAATAAGTTTTTTAACTGTTGGATCTTCAGTCCAAAGATTTTTTTTATTATCCTTTCACAAGCTTGTATTACTGTTTTGGGCCACTTATAAACTGACATGTTATAGATTGGAATACTACATAGAACAAACTTTATCAGTGTTAGTCTAGCAGGAAAAGCAAGCATCTTACCAATCCAGCCAGCCAATAACTTTTGTAACATCTCCACAATCCCCCAAGTTTGCTCTACTGTAACTCTTCCAGGCTTTAGTATTACTCCCAGATATTTATCTGGAAATTCTGACAATTCCATCTGCAAACTTTCTGCTATATGTCTTCTCCTGTGTTCTGCCACTCCACCCACAAAGCATTTACTCTTATCTTTATTTACTACCTGACCTGAAGCTTGTTGATATTTTTGCAGCAGTTGCATTAACTTCTCTAAAGTTTTTTTTATGCCCATTACAAAATATGAATACGTCATATGCAAATAGTAAGTGAGATGGTTGACATCCATTTCTATTCACCATTGCTCTAATTTCTCCTTCTTAGACCATTTTAGTTAAATTCCTGCTTAACACTTCTTCTGCAATTACAAAGTGGAGATAATGGATCTACCTGTCTTAAGCCCCTACTCACATCAAAGAATCCCATTGGGCCTCCATTAACTAGTACTGATATTTTTGCAGATTGCAATATCTTCTTTAACCAATCAATACCAGTTACTGAGAATCCAAAGTGTTTTAAAGTTTCAAACAAAAACTCCCAACTCAGAGAGTCATATGCTTGTGTTATATCAATCTTTAATCCAACATTTCCTCCTCTCCTTCTAATATTTAGTTCATTCACTAACTATGAGGCAAGAACAATCTTTTCTTGTATACATCTTCCTTTGATGAATGCTCCTTGCTGACAAGATACAACTTTATCAATGACTACACTCATTCTTGTAGTAATAATTCTAGTAAGAATTTTGAAGCAAAAGTTAGCTAACCCAATTGGCCTGAATTGCTCTGCTCTTCTAGCTCCTTGTATTTTAGGTAAAAGAAATAGAAAATTTGAATTCATACCCTTGGGTATAAATCTACACTTCCAACAGTATTGTATTGCTCTTACCAAATCTTGCTCAATTATTTCCCAAGCATATTTATAAAAATTTCCAGGAAATCCATTTGGACCAGGAGAGCCGTCTCCATTCATACTAAACACTGCATTCTTGATTTCATGTTGCTGCTGTCTTTGGAGTGAAACTGTATGTTGATTTCATGGAATCGGTCTTGTGAAACCGTATGTTGCTGGTGTCTTTGGAGTCGTTGTTGTTGCTGCTGGTGTCTTTAGTGAACTAGTTGTTGCTGTTGTTGGTGTCTTTAGTGAACTAGCTGTTGTAGATTTCATGGTGATGTTGTTATTCGGGTTCAACTTCATTAAAATTTTCCAACCAAATGATAAACCCAAGGAAACACCCAATGAAAAACTGTAATATTAATAATACCCAAATCCAAAACTAGAGGCGAAATAAGAAACCCAAACTATTACTGCAATCAAATGAAAGGGAAAGGTGAATCTAACCCTAGATTTGAAAAACAGTAGAGGAAAGGGGAAATGAAAAAAACTAAATCTAAAACAAAATTAGTAGGTCGGCTAAAAGTTCAAAAGATTTGTAATTTAATGGTGAAGGTCGGCTCAGATCTGCTACCACTTTAACATTAAACTACCACTTTAACATTAAGAATCAACACTCCCCCAATTGGGTTCATCCTTGGATATTCAAATCTATGAACGTAACTTTGTCTATGCTCAGTCAACTTATTTAGTACATATAGACTCGAGCAATTAGAGATGCTTTGATGGCGATTTTAGAGAAGAGACTTGATTGAATCATCGGTGAGAGTGAGGCATTAGCTATTTTGGACCAAATAACAAGAGCCTTCATGGCAGACCAAAGAACTCATTCTTCTCATACAAGATATTAAGACCTCATTCCCAAATTTAAGTTTGTACCCTTCGTATTTTTTAATTCTTTTGTAAATGGAGTTGCTCGTGATCCTGCTCAATGGGCTTAAACTAATGTAAGCCGTATGACGTAGTCTGTACCCATATTGGGCTCTTACTCTCTCTATGTAAGGACCATAAGGCTGGTTCATATATAATTCTACGTTTGTTGTTTATAAAAAATAAAATAAAAAAACACTTCACCAATTGTGTACATTTTCATAAAAAGCATATTGACACATCAATTGAGCTAAGAAATTTACATTTTGGTAACATTAGTAAACTTAGATTAACTAAAAAATCAGATTCTTGTCTGATTTCTAAAATTACCAAGCGGATTCTCCACGGAAAATCACTTGTGTTATCCAAAATTACCGTAGTTACCTTCACAGCGTTATCTTCAACAACAACCCCATTGAGGGATAATTTCTTAGCCAATTGAATTCATAACCTGCAAGCTATTACTTCTGTTAGGAGGGGTGAAATCACATTGAAAGTAATAGAACCACATCCTAGAAATTTTTCCATGTGGTCTCGTGCAATAGTTTCTTTAGCATTATTATTAGGAATAAATGCACATTAATTTTGACGAAAGGGCATTCTGGAGGATCACACTGCTGCAAATGATTACTTCTAATCTCGGACAAACTGTTAGTTGCATATTATGCTTTACTAAAACTAAAATCATGGAAAGCTTTTTGCAGAATTAAATTTGACGAGACAGTTGCGTTAGAAAAAATCACGTCATTTCCCATCTTCCAAACATTTCACAAGATACAGACTTTCATTTCAAAATTCAGCTTTATATTTCTTCCATCCAACTTCTTTATAATATCCTTAGGGTTTTCACTTATATACACATTTATAAACCCACCGAGATACAATAAAATACCATATTGGTTTTCGGACAACTAAATAAAAACTAGAATTTTTTTTCATCATTTTGTCTATAAAACGTACATGAAAACCTATGTGTGTATATTCATATAAACAACAAGATCATTGTGGAACACTTCCCAAATAAAGATTTAAATCTTTGGCAATTTATTAGAGAAATACAAAAAAAATTCTACTGGAAATTGATTTAGATCGTAAGAGCCTGGAATAATATTTACTAGAATTGAGTACCAAACTATTTGCGTAAGGTTGTTAGTGTTTTAGGATTTTAGCAACTACATAGGGCATGACTGCATGAGGCAAGGTTAAATGTGATACTATATTAAAGGAAAAACTCTAGTTAGTAATTCAACATCACAAACTTTCCAGACTATTTGCGTCCACCAGCATTATTAAAACTCTTAAATTGAATAAGAAAAATGTGTATCTTGTGGTGTGAGTGACTAATACGTGAATGTCTTACATTTCTAGTTAGGACTTAGGAGTAGCAATCAACATGCAAGGAAAGTTCCTAATGTAAATTCGGTCAAGTCAACCATTCTTTATTCGGGAATAATTCCGTTAAGTGTTTGATCAACCCTTAATTACCCAGGAAATAATTCAGAACGACATGTATATGTTAATGGTTTTAGAGATACGGTTTTATACGACGCATATAACTCGCCTATAATTAGTAGTACATTTGACATGTGTTAAAATTTTATTTGTGTAAATACTATACCGCTAGGGATGTACATGGTAACGGTTATCCGCTAAAACCGAACCGAACCAAACCGATTAGAAGAAAACCTAACCGACACATTTACTAATGGTTGGTTTTGGTTTAAAATGATAAAAATCGAGAGTAACGGTTTCGGTTTTGGTTTGATGTAAAACCCAAACCGAATACCAAAGGTAAAACCAATTAGCTTTGATGTAATAAATATCAACTATTAGACTACCTTAGATTAACTATATTAATTTTATCCATAGATTTAAACTACAAATGTCTATATTTAGTTTTACTTAATTTTAATATGTAATTTTTTGTGTAACTATACTTTAATCTTTAATTTTTTTTTTATATTTTCTTATTTTAACTGTCAGTTATATAAAATTGACAAAATAATGGTAAAATCGAAACCGTATGGTAAAACTGGAACCCAACTGTAAAACAAAAAACTGAAACCGTTGGTCGATGGCACGGTTTCAGTTTGAAAAATCTAAAACCGGGAGTAACGGTTTCGGTTTTGGTTTGAGCAAAAACCGAACCGAAACCGACCATGTACACCCCTATATACCGCTATTCAACAAAAAATAAAATTACGTCTAACTGGGCATTAGAAAGGCATACTGATGGGTGCCAAAAACAAAAGAACCTAAATTCGGTTTCACACCGAAAACTCGATATTTAAGGATTTTTTCTGCAAACCCTAATATTCAATCGCAAAATTGGGCATGAACCTTCAATAATTGGCTAATCCTCATGTTCTCCAGCCCCAAATAAGATGTAGTCATCAAAGTATTTTACGAGTGTTTATCTGATGAATGGATGGTTAAAATTGAAGATTTTACGAAAGATTTGTTGATGTTGTTGTCTGAACCGATTACTCTCCATGTCCACAACATGCTACTATTCAAACCAGAAGACCAAGATGTTCGAGATCTTCATCTTGCGATTCAAATCAAGTTAATCAATTGAATAGCACACCTCCTCAATGAATCTATGAAGTTGTACCCCCTCAAAGCAGTGAAATTTGTTTATGCATCACTAGATTTCTTCTTCAACTTGTTTGTTTAAGCCGGATTTGAAAACCGAATTCCAAGGTAACAATCACCGTAACCATAAGCTAATCAGATTTTACTTGCTGTTGTAACCTTATGATAATCTTCAATCATCCATAAATCCATGTTTTCCGTATTTTTTATGCATCTCTAAACCAAGTCATAGCTTTTCCTTGATTGTATTCATTTTAACTTTCTTAATTTTTTGTGCATTATCGCTTTATCCCATGCGTTAGTTGTCTCTTGTTTTCTATGTCTCGGCTTGCTTTTGTTTGTCCTGATGTTGTAACTAAACCTGTTTTGCCATGTATTCTCGTTGGCAAAGAGATAGAGCCTTTAGAAGTTCTGATAACCAGTTTAGGTTCTTTAATAACCCTGTTAGGAAATGAAGCATAAGCTTGTTGGTGGATTTTAAACCAGAATGATTTAAAATTCTTTTGTTCTTAGAAATGCCTTAAGTTATAGATGGTTTATTGAAGGAGGGTTATCTGTTAGCAAATTTAGTAAGTTTTATTATCTCATTAAGTTTGAATAACTTTATGATTTGTTAATAGTTCTTGAGAATGGGACTAGAGTCTTATATGGTCATTTTTTTATGTTACATCCTTGGAAATCTTACCCCAACCCACATACCTTTTAATCATCTGAGAGGTTTTTAATATCTTGTTGCATAATTTTATCATGAACAAACTCAATTCATTCAACTAAAAATAATAATTCAGAACTAAGAGAGCTTATTGCATTCAATAACCACAATCCATCTCATCATGGTTACAACAACATGAGTATTAGGTTGAGTTTAATTTTCGCTCAACCTATAGTTTATGGTACCCTAGCCCAACTTGAGCTACCTAGAATTGTATGCAACTTCTACAACAGATTGGGTCACTTAACTGAAGACTGCAACTTCCTAACATCAGATACTGAGGCGGACTTTGAGTTAGTTTCAGACTCTTCTTCAAGCTCTCCAAATAAAATTGCAAGACCTGGACATAAGAGATCAATCCTATGCAACAGGCCTATCTTCATTCATATTGAATTGGGACTTCATCTTCACCATATCCAGAAAAATATCTTGTGATGACCTGATCCAATGGAAATCTCAGATTGTATTTGTAAAAGGATTCAAAAATGCAAAAGTTGAACACTTCAACACCAATGTTTTGAACAACAACAATCTCAGCAGCAGCTACACAAACAACAACAACTTTAATGAAGCAGCAATCTGAAATCCAAATATGCTAACAATCCATTCATGCCATAACTTCACACTCAGTTTACAAATATTGATGCAACATCTTTGGGGCCGGAGGAGCTTCCACCTTAATTAGTGTTTTCTACCCCTTTTTCCTTATAATGAGGCTAAGTTAGTGTCTTAAGTGTTTTTCTAGCATCTGACAATTTTTTGTTATAATTTTTACCTCTGCTGGTTAAGTTAGTTGCTTTCTGTTGAAAAATATTAGTTAATCTCCAGTTTGCTTATAGTAGTGTCTAGGATAATATAACATATGTATGCATATAACCTCTATGTTACTACAAAGTGATTTTGTATTCAAGTTTATGTCATATAAATCTTTGGGTGTAATTCTAGTCATCTCTGGTGATACATAGTGCTTTTGGTTTAATACTGATCTCCTAACATAGTTTGACTAGAAACTAGTCTGTTTTCCTTTAGATTGTCTTCTTATTCAGTGTCGTAGCTCTGGTTAAAGTATTAGTTTTCTGCACTGCGTCAGTTTTTTCTTTGCTAAAATTCTCTGACTGCTTCTTAAATAGTCCTACATTGGGTAACATCTCTGACTGCTTCTATCAGCAAAATTCAAAGGAGGACGGTTTACCACATCTTGGTCTCGTTAGCTACCATTGTTGCCTGCTTCCATATCCTTATTTATCCCTCTTCTGTCTTGTGAACTTTAATTCAAGAATAATTACAACAACTGCCCAGTCACACAACCAAGAGCAATAAGAGTCTCAAGAATCTATTCACACCATATACAATTCTCTAGACCCCATCCCTAACTTCTCACCCCCAAACCAAAACCAAACCCAAAATCTAAACTCTGATTCATCAGAGCTTATTCACTAAAACCAAATAAATCCCAAGTCATCTACCTAGCATCTAATCAATCTTATCTCATTCGTCATCCCATCTCAAACCGCTGTATCGAGTAGGATAATCTTTATCGCACCATATCCACATGAAAAAGTGGGGGTACAACAACCTCACCCAATAATTCGCTTAGCAATCTGTATGGACTAACTCCAATATACTTTTAAGAGAATCAACTAGACAATCATACTCAATCTTAATAAAAAGTATATCAAAGAGTTATATCTCAATTTCTCGATTCAATACTTACTCAAGCAAATAGAAATCTGCGAGTCTAATTGAATACAAGAGAAATTAACTTGAACGGTACCAAAGACCAGTGTTCAAGTATCAATCAATTTCAATCAACAACCAAAGGTCGGATTTCCCAATTGATTGATTCAACGCACAACCTGTGATATTTCAATTATATAACAAAATATAATGCGGAAAAGAAATAACACGGACACCAGAAGTTTTGTTAACGAGGAAACCGCAAATGCATAAAACCCCGGGACCTAGTCCAGATTGAACACACACTGTATTAAGCCGCTACAGACACTAGCCTACTACAAATTAACTTCGGTTTGGACTGTAGTTGAACCCCAATCAATCTCACACTGATCCAAGGTACAGTTGCGCTCCTTACATCTCCGATCCCAACAGGATACTACACACTTGATTCCCTTAGCTGATCTCACCCACAACTAAGAGTTGCTACGACCCAAAGTCGAAGACTTTAATAAACAAATATGTATCACACAGAAAAGTCTACAGGAATAGATAAATCTGTCTCCCACAGAAATACCTATGAGTTTTGTTCCGTCTTTTGATAAATCAAGGTGAACATGAACCAATTGATATACCGGACTTATATTCCCAAAGAACAACCTAGAAATATCAATTACCTCACAATAATCTTAATCGACTAGAGAAACAAGATATTATGGAATCACAAATGATGAGACGAAGGTGTTTGTGATTACTTCTCTATCTTGCCTATCGGGGTAATTAATTTCAAGCCAATCTTACGATTGTACTCAAATACGATAGAAATAGCAAGATCAGATCACGCAACTACAAAGAAAATAGTTGGGTCTGGCTTCACAATCCCAATGAAATCTTCAAGTCGTTAACCTACAGGGTCTCGGTAGAAACCTAAGGTTAAAGGAGAATCGACTCTAGCTTATACAACTAGTATCACATAGGAGGTGTGGGGATTAGGTTTCCCAGTTGTTAGAGTTCTCCTTTATATAGTCTTCCAAATCAGGGTTTGCAATATAAGTTACCTTGGTAACAAAGCATTCAATATTCACCGTTAGATGAAAACCTGATTAGATTCAAGCTAATATCTTTCAACCGTTAGATCGAACTTAGCTTGTTATACACAAATGAAACACACGTTCATTTAGGCTTGTGTAAATGTACATAAACGTGTACACCTAGTTGGTTCAACAGTAGTTAACCAAGTGGTTAGCCATATGAGCACTTTTATATCAACCAATTCATCTTCACCATAACTAGTTCAAATGACTCAAAAGAACTAGTTATGGAGTTGTTCAATTGCTTAGATCTCATAGAAGTATACAAGACACAATCGAAGCAAAAACGATTTTGATTCACTCGAATCAATTCATGAACTTTATAGCCACGGTTTGCAAATATACATTCCTTCGTTTATATAAGTTTAAGTTCACGAATAGACCGTTTTTAGAAAATAACTTACTCAAGTATGCATACCGGTACACATAATTAAGTACCCGGATTAAGTTTGTTTTCAGTTCACAAACTCCAGCAGAATTTCACGGGACGTGAACTTCCGACAGTACGCGTACAAGTACACGGACTTTAGTTCCGGCTATCCTGAGCAGCAAAGTACGCATATTTTGGTTCAAGGATTTTGGACTTACACAAGTATGAGTTCACATACAATGTTTATATCCATTCAAGGTTATATATTCTAAACTCTCATTTCAATCATTGAAACATTCTTAGAGGATGTTAAATAGAGGTTACTCACACACTATTCTTTATCAAAGAGATTTTCAAGATATTGAAATAATCAACATGACTTTCGTCACTTGTAAAGATGAACTTGGCCAAAGCGAAAGCTTACCAACATATATTTCGAAAAATAGATAAGCGAGATAAACTCGGCTCGAAATAGCAAATGTGTATAATCGAAGTCTATATAGCAATACGACTTTTGTCTCAAGATAGGAGATAGAGTAGATAGACTTTTGAGTGATAGATAAGTTCAAGTCTCCACATACCTTTTAGTCGATGAAGTTTCATCAGTTCCTTGAGTAGTTCTTCGTCTTTGTATGATGATCGTCGTGGAGTTTAAAGCTCAACTACACTTTCTATCCTAGTTCGAGACTTAGCTATAAGTAGACTAGAAATCAAGACTTATAGTTTTGGCAACTAAACTTGACAAACAAGCTTGAGATAGCAACGCTTGCGAGTTCGACCGAGCAGTGCTCTAACACCACATATCCAGATCCAGCTTCATCTAGAAAAACCAAAAATGAATATATTGGCATTAAATTTCCAAGGCATTAACAATCCAGCTACAATACAACATCTGAAGGTACTAATATCATTACATAATCCCGATTTACTTTTCCTATCTGAAACTTTAGCCAATGATCGACATATGTCAAATCTTGCTCAATCTCTTCAATTTCAAAACCTACCCTCGGTTCCCAAGCTGGGTAGCAGGGGAGGACTATGTCTCATGTGGAATAACCTAAATTCCCGGGTCCTACTTAAGTCTCAAAGCTACATCCATGTCATTATTACTCCCCCAGCTCCGGCACAACCATGGTTATGCACCGGCATCTACGGTCCACCAAGCCCAGCTGCAAGAACGGATTTTTGGCAAGATTTCCTAGCAATATTCCCTAATATCCACAACTCATCCACTTGGCTGATGACAGGGGATTTTAATGACATAATCAACCAATCTGGAAAAAAAAAAGGAGGAAGACAAGTCACATATAGTCAGACTCAATCGTTTCTAACGATGATAAATCAAATGGGTTTCATTGATCTAGGATTTCGGGTAGATCCATCCACTAGGAAAAATAATCAACGGGTTCAAGAAAATATCGTGGAAAGACTTGATAAAGCAATTGCAACCCGACATTGGCGTATAGCAAACCCTCATGCAGGAGTCACTCACCTTCCGAGAATTGCCTCTGATCATGTCCACATCCTGCTGCACACCAAAGCTATAGATGGGCAGGGGCAAAAAAATTACAAGTGTTAGAGCACTGCTCAGTCGAACTCGCAAACGTTGCTATCTCAAGCTTGTTTGTCAAGTTTAGTTGCTAAAACTATAAGTCTTGATTTCTAGTCTACTTATAGCTAAGTCTCGGATTAGGATAGAAAGTGTACTTGAGCTTTAGACTTCACGGCGTTCATCGAATGAAGACGAAGAACTACTCAAGGGAACTTGTGGAACTTCATCAACCAAAGGTATGTGGAGACTTGAACTCATCTATCACTCAAAAGTCTATCTACTTTATCTCCTATTTGAGACAAAAGTCGTATAGCTACACATTTGATATTTCGAGCCGAGTTTATCTCGCTTATCCATTTCTCGAAATATGTGTTGGTAAGCTTTCGCTTTAACCAAGTTCATCTTTATTCTTGACGAAAGTCAAAATATAATCATGTGAAAATCGCCTAGTAATATCTTACATGATTTGTGTGATACAATCATTTGGTATAAACTCGGAATGTTTCGTATTGATCATTCGATCACTTGAAAATTGCTTTGGAGCTAATAGTTGTGTGTGAGACATCTATTGTCGTCTTCTAAGAATGTTTCAATGATTGAAAAAAGAGTTTATAACATGTAACCATGATTGGATATAAGCATAGTGTGTGTATTCACATTTGTGTAAGTCCAAGTCCGGGAACCATGGTATGCGTACACGTATGCGTACTGGTTGGTCGATGGAAGTCCGGAACTAAGTATGCGTACCCGTACGCGTACTGGCGGAAGTTCAAGTTCCGTGAATTTTTGCCGAAGTTTAGAAGTGTACTCTAGTATGCGTATCCGTTCGCGTACTGGCAAAAACAAACTCAGTCTGACTACTTAAGTATGCGTACCCATTTGCATACTTGAGTAGGTTATGTTCTAAAGTCGGTTTGTTCATGAACTAATACATTTATATATTAGAAATCTTTTGCAAACCGTGGCTATAATGTTCATGAAACGATTCGAGTGAATCAAAATCGATTTTGCTTCAATTGTGTCTTGTATACTTCTATGAGAATCTAAACAATTGAACAACTCTCTAACTAGTTTCATTTGAGTCATTTGAACTAGTTGTGATAAAGATGAATAAGGTTAATATGAAATTGTTCGTATGGCTAACCTCGGTTAACTATTGTTGAACCAACTAAGTGTACACGTTTAGGTACAGTTACCTTTATCTAAATGTTGGTGCATTTGATTTGTGTATAACAAGCTAAGTTCGATCTAACGGTTGAAAGATATTAGCTTGAATCTAATCAGGTTTTCATCTAACGGTGAATATTGAATGCTTTGTTACCAAGGTAACATAGATTAATGCAAACCCTGATTTGGAGACTATATAAAGGAGAAATCTAGCAATTGGGAAACCTAATCCCCACACCTCCTTGTGATACTAGTTGCGACTAGAGTCGATTCTCCTTTAACCTTAGGTTTTTCTAAAACCCAGTAGGTTAACGACTTAAAGACTTCATTGGGATTGTGAAGCCAGACCCAAGTATTTCTCTGTAGTTGCGTGTTCTGATCTTACTGTTTTCTATTGTGATTGAGTACTATCTTCTTTAAGATTTGCTCGAGATTTATTCTTCGATAGGCAAGATTGAAAAGTAGTCACAAACATCTACATCTCATCGTTTGTGATTCCATAATATCTTGTTTCGTTAATCGATTAAGATTATTGTGAGGTGATTGATAATACTAGGTTGTTCTTCGGGAATATAAGTTCGGTTTATCAATTCGTTATTGTTCACCTTGATTTATCAAAAGACGGAACAAAACTCGTATGTATATCTGTGGGAGACAGATTTATCTATTCAATAGACTTTTTTGTGTGATACATATTTGTTTATCAAGTCTTCGACTTTGGGTCGTAGCAACTCTTAGTTGTGGGTGAGATCGGCTAAGGGAATCAAGTGCACAGAATCCGGCGTGGTTCAAGAGGCGTAAGGAACGCAACTGTACCTTGATCAGTGTGAGATTGGTTAGGGCTCAACTACATTCCAGTCTGAAGTTAACTTGGAGTAGGCTAGTGTCTGTAGCGGCTTAATACAGTGTGGTGTTCAAATCTGGACTAGGTCCCGGGGTTTTTCTACATTTTCGGTTTCCTCGTTAACAAAATTTCTACTGTCTGTGTTATTTATTTTTCGTATTATATTTGTTTATATAATTGAAATATCACAGGTTGTGCGTAGTTCAATCAATTAGATAATCCAACATTTGGTTGTTGATATAAATTGATTGACACTTAAACATTGGTCTTTGGTACCGTTCAAGTTGTTTCACATAATAATCAGGCTCATGGATTTCTATCTGTTTGATTTGTTGATTACATTGTGAAACAGAGTTATAACTCTTTGATATATTTCTTGATTGAGCTCGCTTTATTAGTTGGTGCTCTCAGAATTATATTGGAGTTAGTCCATACAGATTGCTAAGTGAAATATTAGGTGTGGTTGTTAGACCCCCGCTTTTTCAACAAGTTCCAACATTTTTGGCTATCACATCCACAACTCAAACAGTTGTCGAATCAACATGGACGCAACAAAGTGACTCGGATTATGCCTTAGATCTTCAACTATGGTTAATCACAACCTGACAAACTCTGATGGATTGGAATAGAGACACATTTGGACATCTTCCAAAACTAATTCGCAAATCCACAACACAAATTCAGATGGCTCAACATCAATGTGCTATATATTCACAACGGTGAGGAACTAAATTTTTTGATAAACCGAGAAAAGGAGCTGCGAAATCACCACCTCACCTTACTCCAATGTCATGCTACTTACTGGCAGCAAAGATCCAGAATTCAACGGCTTCAATCAGGAGACAACAATACGAATTTTTTCCATACCAAGGCGACCATCCACAGGAGCTGTAACAATATAAAGCAATTACAGGATCAACAAAATAATTGGGTCAGTGATAAAGATCAAGTTGTCCATATCATCCTGGATCATTTCACTACTTAATATACAAAACCAAATACAACGATAGATGAAAAACTCTTTGAAGAAATCAATCCGTGATTAACACCATCACAATGTGACAAGCTCTCAGTGGAAACAGTAAAATAAATTAAGCAAACACTATTCTCCATTAACTCTGAAAGTGCTCCTGGTCCAGACGGATACACCAGTAAGTTTTTTAAAGTTTTTTAAGAAACCACTCATCTTCAGTCAATAGCTATGGTTCGAAGTTTTTTCAATAACTTAAACATCCACCCTCTCATGAATCATACAAACATCATGCTAATTCCAAAAGAAGACAACCCATCAAAACCATCCCATTTCAGACCTATGAGCTTATGCAATGTCAGCTACAAAATCATATCCAAAATCCTATTCAACCGGTTACGCCCCGTTCTCCCATTTTTAATAAGTCCATATCAAAGTGCCTTTGTCCCTCAGAGGTAAATACATTATTACATAACAATCGCGGGTGAGCTTTTCCACCACATAAAAACATCAACAACCACAAAATCCCCCAAAATAGCTCTCAAGCTAGACATCCAGAAAGCCAATGATAGCCTTGACTGGGGATTCATAAACAAAGCCTTCATAAAACTGGGTTTTCCATTAATTTTTGTAGAATATATCATGTTATGTATCAAGTCAGTCACGTACTCAGTCAACATCAATGGTACACCGCATAGATTTATCAGACCTACCAGAGGCATTAGACAATGCGATCACATATCTTCCTATATTTTCATTATATGTGCGGAAATCCTATCAACAAATCTTGGCAATCTTGAATCAAAAAACCTAGTTCAAGGTATCCGAATATCACAGAAGGCACCATCCATTCTACACCTAATGTATGTGGATGATTTACTCATCACATACAAAGCTACCCAAGAAAGTAACAATTACCTTCAGAGAATTCTTCAATCCTACGGCTCTTCAGCTGGGCAAATTATCGACACAGCGAAATCAACAATCATGCACCACCCGAGGCTGCAACAACATCACATAGACTCACTACACCAATTCTCCGGCATGCCAACCACATCCATCCCACATATATATTTAGGAGTTCAATTCAAACACGAGATAACTTCTCGGGACATCTTCGAACCACTGCTTCAAAGATTGGCACGCAAATCCCAAGGATGGATCATAAAATGCCTAACCTCTGAAGGCAGACTGGTTCTCATTAAAACCTCTTTAACACCAACTTCATATCACCTTATGCAAACCCAGCTTTTTCCCACCCACGTGCACAAACAAATTGATAAGATTACAAGGAGTTTTTTCTGGGTTACAATTCATCTGTTAGAAAGCTTCACCCACTAGGATGGACAAGCTCAACAAGCCGATAACGGAAAGAGGGTCGGGCATAAGGAAAAATAGCCATCACAATAAGGCTTTGTTCATGAAAATAATATGGAACATACAAGAACAACCACATTCCATTTGCTCAAGCCTCTACAACGAGAAATACCTCTAACATCAACCAATACTTCAAGGTACAATCATAATACATGTTACCGCCAGTCCACGATGGAAACACATGACATCTCGTATACCTTCTATCAAAAGTCATATATTTCACCAAGTAGGAAATGGTTTAGACACACCTATCCAAGCTAATTGGATACCCCACTTTCAAAACCTTGATCCATTACAATGTGCTCCTATCCAATCTGTAGCAGAATTAATTGACCTCTTCTCTCATAATTGGAGACATGATCAACTAAACAACCTCCCTCCCAATGACATCCAACATATTATAAATATCCACCTTCCCATTAACAACATCTCATACAAAATAATATGGCCCCACTCTAAATCAGGTAAATACACCACAATATTCGGGTATAGTTGTCTAGTCCAACAGGAGAACCTCGCACACCCACACCCCCTCCCAACCACTAAATTCTTATGGACATTACCATGTCCTCCAAAAATTCAGCTTTTCTTGTGGAAATCTATCAATGAAGGTTTACCAACATTATCTATGCTCCATCATATCAACCTGTCCAACTCCAACCTATGCCCTCGATGCAACTCCGAGCCTGAAACAGCTACTCACATGCTGATTCACTGTATGGTAGCTTTGTTCACTTGGACCACCCTATCTAACCGCATATCAACAAACCAACCCCAAGGTAACCAACAACCAATTACCCTAAACCACCAAACAACAATATCACATATTCTTCAAATGCGAGGCAATACCTCGACCATCACATCTTTTTGTTTCCTTTCAAGCCTCTACAACGAGAAATACCTCTAACATCAACCAATACTTCGAGGTACAATCACAATACCTACTCACATGCTGATTCACTGTACGGTAGCTATCTAACCGCATATCAACAAACCAACCCCAAGGTAACCAACAAACAATTACCCTAAACCACAAAACAACAATGTCACAGATTCTTCAAACGCGAGGCAATACCTCGACCATCACATCTTGTTGTTTCCTTCTTTGGTCACTATGGACGACCAGAAATGAACTCGTGTTCAATCAAATGCAATCCACTCATGAAGACATCCTGGCAAGATCTCTAGCACAACAACAAGAATTTGAATGGCCAAAAATATTTCCCCTCCAATTCTCCAAGGGGAGCTTCTTCACATAATGACAACAAATATAACCAAAACTTCTATAACCATTCAAGTGGGTTAGAGCATCCGAGCACCAGATTGGTTTAAAATGGGGCATCGAGGGGTTTTGGAAGTGTAATTATCTTAAGCATAACCAAACCTTTGATTAGATTCTTAAAGTGAAAGAGTATCTCACTCTAAGTTTCCCTATAAAAAGTAATCATCAATATATATATATATATATGAGGGAGGATCCATGGACACTCTTAAATGGACAAGGTCGGACAAGATTTACGCCATTTTCTTCGGCAAACTCAAACGACAATGAATTTAAGTCTAATACTTTATTGACATGTTCCTATTATCAGACTTTACATTCCCACCAAAAATGAATGCAATTCAAAATAGCAAACCTGACCATCTACTGATCTTAATGTCAACCGTTAATTTTGAACGGCTGATATTCAAAGGGGTAGATGGTGGTTTTATACATCTCGAATTGTGCTAATTTTTTGTAGGAATGTAGAGTCCTATAAAACGAATATACCACCAAAATATTAGACTTAAATTCATTATCGTTTGGGTTTTGCGGAGAAAATGGTGCAAATCTTGTCCGACCTTGTCTATCTAAGAGTGTCCATGGATCCTTTCTCTATATATATTTAGTAATCGGTATATTTTAAATAAGCATGATTTAACTGTCTTACCTTAATTATTGGAAACAGTTATGGAAAATGGGTTCTTAAACCAAAATCAAAAGTTTTAGCAATTTAAAGAGATATTCTCGGATATTCTGTTTAATTTCCTATCTCTAAAAGTCTAAGATTAAGCTTCGCATTTGGCAACAATATGTTCTGGCGTTTACGATGAATACAGATCAAGGTTGGTTTTTATCAGTTTTGTTTCTCTTTGACTCCTAAAACCTTACAAAGTCCTTTTAAAACACTAGACAAGTCCTTAGAATCAAGGAAAAGAACACACACCTTTACATTTCTCAAAACCGGTCGCTCGCTCACTCCTCGTCTTCACAACACGATCTCTTCTTCTTCCTTCAAATTTCCATTAATACTCTGTAGAGGGTTTCAAATGGGAAACTTTAATATGCTTCCAGGAGAGATCACTTTTGACATTTTAACACGTTTACCAGCTGAATCAGTTCTAGAAAGCAAGTTAGTATCTAAATCTTGGAATAAAGTTGTTATTTATTCATCATTTTCTCAAACTCACTTGGATCGCTGCCTTGAGGATCTTGAATCTGGTGGTAAGTCTACTTTCCTATTGGCGAATAACAATCTAAAAGGTCTTGCCTACAAAAAGTTTCATTATTTAGAATATGTTGATGAGAATTCTTCAGAGAAACCACCCGTTCATAGACTTACAAGAATGAAATTAAACCCTGCTCCGTTTATATATTACCTTCTTGATGGTTCTTGCAATGGTCTAGTTTGTCTAACTGCATGCCATGATAATGAGTGGGTCAGCTATGAACCTTTTTATATCTGTAATCCCATCACAAGAGAATGTGTGTTTTTGCCGGAACTTGAGGTGACATATGATCGTGGTGATACACTGGTGACTGGATTCGGTCATGTTTCTTCGTCTAATGAGTACAAGATTGTTAGAATGCATAACCTGTGGCGAAACCCCACTTTTTCATATGTTGATGTGTACACACTCGGCAGTGGCAAGGGATGGAGGGACATAGGGAAGAGACTTGACAAAAACCTGGGTTTGTTTATCTCTATTCATGGTGTGCATGTGAATGGATTTCTTTATTGGGAGCTTAAAGATGCCAATATTCTGGCTTTTGATTTGGCGAATGAAATGTTTGTAGAAATACCTGCAGCTTTTCCCACTTGTTCTTGGCATTTTAAACTTGGAGTATTGGTGGGTTATTTGTGGCTTTCCACTATGATGAAGAAGATTCCGAAACTTCTGATTTATTGCTATTGAAAAAGAAGAAAGATGGGTCATTGAATTGGGTTAAAGAGTTCAGTTTAAGGGACACGGATACGCATCAATCACTTGTTGTCCCGTGTAAGGGTACAGTTCTATGTTGCTCATGCACAAAGGTCCGAATCCATGACCTAAATTCTTCATCTATAAAACTACTTGTAGAATTTGATAGGGATAAATATTTTAGTAAAACCCCGCATATGAACACCTTGGTTTCATTGAAAGCATTAGGAGAAGAAAATACGAAAGTAATGGAAACGGTTGACGTACCAAGTGAGGAAGTTGAAGAACAGGCACGGAGCTACACCCGGTCTAGTGGGGACAGCAGTCCCCCCTAGGATTTCCTAATTAGATATTTAGGCTTTACATAATTGCCATTTTAGACTTGAAAATTTGAAGTATTTATAGATTTGTCCCCATTATATTTATATATTACATAGAGAGCCTTGAATCCTCTACTATACACTTTAAAAACTATTGGTATTAGGTACTTATCATATAAAACTTGGCTTAAATATCAAAATTACGTAGGAAAGAAGTGAAAAATATCAAAATATTAAATCCAACCATCAATCTAAACATCTTACAACTTATTGGATATTTTGGTGACATCATTTGAAGGAAAATACCAAAGCCTAAAAAAAATTTGCGGCCTTCAGCCGCCTGCTTTTGCGTCAAAACTACTATGCCTATATATATTTGTCCCCCAAACAATAAATCCTAGCTTCGTCCCTGTTGAAGAATCCACGTCCCAGTAGGAACGGATGTGTCGGCACACACCTGCATTTAATCTGGTAATTCGCGTCGTGAATTTGGGTCTTATCTAAAGTATAATTTCATTTCAATCGGCTTTAGTTTTTAGTTTCCTGTTTAGCTGTCTTGCATGTAGAGGTGTAAATCGGTCATTCTCTTTGCCGACATTAGACGAGCACATTGAAAATTTTGAGACGCTAAAATTTGAGCACAAAGTTCTGACGTGACTTAGCTCAAAGACGACAACACGTTAGTTAAATAGGACGTCTTTGGGTTTGACTAATTGGCACAAATGAGCACAAAGACAAAGACGCGGATAAGCACGGATAAGCACATGGCCCAGCCCAGCACAACACGTTAAGAGAGCACGTCATAACATGTACAAATACACCATATAACAAGGCATAATACATCACATTTTTTGTATATTTCACAAAAGAGTCACTATTCTAACTAGTTATTAACATTTTATGTTGGCTTATTTATAACAACACATATAATACCTTAATATTTGGAAAATATATTTCAATATCGTTGTTATAATGTCGTCACCTATATTTAACTAGAACATTAATTTACATGACAATAATCCAATTTTATATTTGATGGGCTATTTCTTCTTATTGAATAAACTTGTTAATTTTACTTGAAATAATTTCAAATGATATGTTATCTAATTAAATTCTTGTGATAATGTCCGACTTAATGTATACATTAAGTGATTTCAAATTTTTTATAGCACGTGTGCCGGCCAAGACGGCAAAGACGGCACGTTTATTCGTGTCTCTTTGTGCCGTGTGGCTGTCTTTGTGCCTAGCTTTTGACTAGTAAAGCACAGCACGGCACAACACGTTTAAATCGTTAGCACTGCATATCATGACACATGGCACGTGAAGCACGCGACTTCGTGTGCCGGGCTGTGCGGGGCCGGCACGTTTTACACCTCTACTTGCATGCCTATTTCTGTTTCTCTTTGTATCGGATTAAGTGATACATTACGTATTTTTTAGCTAATTTTATATTTGGTGATGAAGTTCTAGTAAGGTTAAAACTTAGAGGAACATAGTAGTATATGCAGTTCACTAGCAAAATGATTAATATGTTCTAGGTAGTAATGTGCGTTATTTGATCCAACTCTGTTTTTCATGAATACAAAGATATGGATATTTAAATTAGAATGTTTCATTCTCTGTAAAACCAACTTGATTTATGTGTATTCACTGCAATTAAGCTAATTATCCGTCTTTTAATAATGCTACATTTACTTCTCCACGACAAGGCTCGGTTGGTTATAGCTAGGCTCCGTGCACCATACTACTGGGAGGAATTAGAACAAAGGAATATAAACAGATATAGGCCTCTTTTTCAACCCGATAGACAAGCATAGGCCTGTTTTTTTCATATTTACAAATCTAGGCCTCCATCCATGTTTCCATCCAAATCCGTTACTTTTGTCAATTACTCGGTCAACAAGGTCAATTTCTCATCAGATGAGATGAGTTAATGACTCGCAATTACCCATTTGCCCTCTATACACGTGTAAATGATAAAGTGTGAAGTAGCGACGTGTAACGTTCCCATAGGCCCTCTATACACGTATAACCGAAGACACGTGGTGATCATCCGAGAATGGAGGGAAAAATGGAAGGCCTAGATTATTTCACTTCGTAATTAACGACACCATCATGAGATCTGGGTCGTTTATCTCAATTTCGTTCGATCTCGATGTACCGGGACGACTGAGATGAAATACACATTCGTGAAAAGGATAGAGTATAGAGAAAACATATTTCAGTTTCTCCATTTCCCCTTCTTCTCTCCATTTTTCCCCTCTGCAACTTTATTTTTTTCTCTGCAATTTTCTTTCTTCTTTGCAATTTTTTCTTTCGTAATCTGAATAATCACTGGTTTCTGTTAGATGGGTATACCTAATAGATCAAAGATACGACTGAGTAAGGTAGATTCAGAGACTATAGAGAAGATGGATAAAAGAAAGAAAACAAAGAAACGACGAAGTAAAACACGAACGAAAGGTAACAAATGAGACACTTATTGTATTTTGTTCAATTTATTGTGGGTATTTTCGATTTCTAGGGTTTATGGGTATTTCAATTTCTTTGGGTTATGGGTATTTTCTAGGGTTTATGGGTATTTCGATTTCTTTGGGTTGTGGGTATTTTCGATTTCTAGGGTTTATGTTGTTTGATTTGTAGATGAATCTGTTGATTTTTGTTTCTCTATGAATTGATTTTTATAGGGTTTGTGTTAGATTTTAGGGTTTGTGTTAGATTTTTAGGGTTTGCTTGACCTAGAAATCTGTTGATCTTTCATTGTTTGTGAATCAATTTTCACTCTGTTTTTCACTTTGTTTGAATCATGTCTCTTATAGGAGTGATGATGTTGTTGACATTATGCCTTTCATAAGTTTTAAGGTAAATGTGATAAGAACTTGCCACAGTTTAGAGTTTAGGGACTGTGCTAGAGAAGACATGGGTCTTGATAGGTTGAAGGACATGATCAGGCCACAGTTGAGACTCAAGGGTGATGAGAAGATAGACATATTGTGGTCAGATGATGCTTTTACTCCAATGTCATTGGATAGAGAAGAAGAGTTCAAGTCTTTGTGGGATACTGCTGAGTTTGATGAGAATGGTTGGAGTCAGGTTTATATGCAAGTGCTGGATAGTAGTAAGGATGGTGAGGTTGGTACAATTACTCCACACAAGTAAAGAAGACACCCCCAAAGAAGCCTGTATCAAAAAGAAATAGCACACCAAAGAAAGCATCAGTATCTGAACAATGTGATGTTACATCAAAGAAAGCAGCAGTATCTGAAGAAACTCAAGCAGTATTTAATGATGATTGTAGCACACCTAGAAGTTCAAGAAGAATCCCAAGGCTAGCAGCATTGTTTAATAAGCAAATTGGAAGAAAAACTATGAAGAAATTGTTTGTTGAAATCTCAGATGATGAAGAAGTATGTGAAGAAGCAGCAGAGTCAAATGTGGATAATGACATGCCTATTCCAGAAGCTTATGTTCCTCAATTCTGTGAAGAACCAACACAGACAAGTGTAGCTGAAAACATGCCTTATCCAGATGAATTTGTTCCTCAAAGCACAACACAAGCAACTATGGCAGAAGAAGAAGAACAATTTAATCATGATTTCTGGGTTGAAGCTGCTACACAAGAAAGTGTTGTTGAAGATATTTACAGATTGAGTGAAGAATATAAGAAGAGTGATGAGTTTGTAGTTCAACTTCCAAATATTGAAGAAGATGAGTGCCATCCTGATGAGGATATCAACAATATCCCTGGATATGAACAAGAGCTTAAAGATGATATGGAGTACAAGAAGTTTTTGAAGAAAGTGGAGAATGGGTATTTATCTGACAAGGGAAGTGACAGTGAGAGTGAAGGTGAAGGTGATTCTGATGTTCATAGTGTTGATGGGGATCCATACTTTGGTGAAGTTGAGGTGGAAAATGACAAAGAAGGTAATGATGTTTCTTTACATTTGTTGTTTGTCATTTTTGTTGATTGTTATATTTTTTGTTTATTGCAAATTGGATTTGATGTTAAGTACTAATGTTTTTGTTTTCTATGTTTAATTGCAGAAGATCATTATGGGGACTTACTGGATTCTGAGTCTGAAAAGGAACAAGAAGGTAATATTTTACATATAAGATTAACTCCATTGCTTAGAAGTATGTGTTTAATGATGAACTGTTGGTGGAAAATTAGGTATTTATGTGATTTGTTTTACTTGATCAGATCAAGATGATGTTGTTGGGGTGGAGAAGGCTTCAGTTGAGTGTAGTGGTGTTACACATGACAATTCAGAGTTTGATAAGGAATATGCAGATCACCTTAAGGAAGAAGATGAGCAAGATATGTTCCCAGCTGAAGATGAAGAGTCATTGGATCCAGCTGAGCTCATAGTTGGAAGTAAGTTTATGAGTAAAGAACTTTTCTACAAGCATGTAAATAACTACTGTATCATGAACAAACATCAGACTTATGTTACTAAGAGTTCCACAACCAAGCTGAGGGTCAAGTGCATTCATTGGAGGACTCAAGAATGTCCAATGTTCATTTATGGCATGGTCAAGAAAGGTGAAGGTAAAACTTTTACACTTATAGGCTTTAATGTCACTCATACCTGCAATGGTGACAAAGATGACTTGAACAAGCTTGCAACCCCAAAATATGTAGCTGACTGGTACTATAATAAGATGAAGACTGAGCTTGGAATTAATGAACCAGTGTCATGTCCATATGACTTAGCAACACAGTTCAATAAAGCCAGGAAAGTTAATATAAGGTATCATACTGCATGGAGAGCAAGGGTGAAGGTGTTGGAGAAACTACATGGCAGTTATGAGAAGAGCTACTCACTGGTGCCTGCATTCTGTGAAATGGTCAAGGTATAACATTTTCTTTAAGTATTTTTTTTTTTTTTTTTGTAATTATCTCAATATCTTTGTTTGACAACACTTTCTTTAAGTTTTTGTATTTTTGTAAATATCTCCTTAATTTTGTCTATGTAATTTTAGTATGGAACAATCCCCTGAAAATATTCATGTCATTCTGTTTGTAGATGAGAAATCCAGGCAGTATAGCAACTTTTTCTTATGGAACTACAGACAACACTTTCTTGTCCATGACAATTTGGTTCAAATCCACTATAGTTGGGTTCTTGTATGGTTGTAGAAAGATGATTGGCCTAGATGGATGTCATTTGAATGGGAAGTTTGGTGGTGTGATGTTACATGCAACTGGACTGGATGGTCAAAATGGATTAGTTCCATTAGGTATGATGGTATGCAGGAATGAAACAATAGAGAATTGGAAGATATTCTTGGAGGATTTGAAGAAGTTGTTGGGTGATGATCATGAGTTTACCTTCATCTCTGACAAGCAGAAGGGGATTTTAGAAGCTGTTGATTATCACTTTCCCTTGTTTGAGCACAGACAATGTGTCAGGTGAGCTCATTTGTTTCCATTTATTTTCAGTTTCTTGTTTTGTCTTGTTCTGTTTTAATCATGTATTTTGTTTTAATTTTCAGTTATTAATCATTGGTTGGTTTTTCAAGCACTTAATGGCTAACTTTAAGAAGTACTACAAGGGGTACAGTATTCAGACTCATCTTTGGAATGCTGCCAAGTGTTATAAGATCAACCACTTTAATGTAAGTACTTCTTTATTACTTCTGTTGAATCACACAATTATTATGATTTACTTTAATGTAAATGCTTCACTCTAATGTAAATGCTTCACTTTAATGTACAACAACATATGGATGCTATGGCAGCTGAGGGTGAACTGGCTGCAAGATTTCTCATAGATGAAAGGCCTGAAACCTGGTCTAGGGCTCATTTTCCAACTACTAGCAAATGTGAGCACTTCAACAACAACTTCTCAGAATCCTTCAACAATATGGCCAAGAAGATTAGAGACAAGCCAATCTGCAAGCTAGGTTTGATGTATGGACAACTGGTGATGGGACTTCTCAACAAGAGGAGGAATGAAGCTGCAAAATGGAAGGATGGTGACCTTGTTCCAAAGGCAATGCAGCTGATTACCAAGATGTGTGACTTGACCACAAATTTTCAACTACAGAGTGCTGTTAGGGGGAAAGTATATGAGGTTACAAGTTGTCATGGAGCCATCTTTGTTGTGGATTTGCCAAAGAGGACTTGTAGCTGTTTGCAATGGCAATTGAGGGGTTTTGTCTGCCAGCATGCTGTCTGTGCTCTAAAGCCAATGAGACCTGTTTGGGCTGAGTAAGTATTATGATATTTCATTGCATTTGTTTTCATTTCTTTGTCCTTTTTTGTCCTTATAATATCCATAATATTTTTATATGTTTGTCCTTTTGTACTTTGTGATATTTCATTGCATTTGTTTTCATTTCATTTCTTAACTGTTGGGTATTGTTGCAGGTATTGTGACAAGTATTATTGGGTTGACAACTACAAGAGAACATATGGTCAAGAATTCAACCCATTGTTGGGCCCAGAAGACTATGAAAAGGTACATTATGGTCAAGTATTATTGCTTTTGTCATTATCATTTGTTGTGCAATAAATAAAATATCCATATTTGATTCCTTTAGGGTTTCATCCTTTCATTTATATATGATACTTTCTTTCTTTCTTTCCTTCTTCTTATCCAGACAGCATTGAAAGAGATGATAAAACCTCCAGTGAACATCAGAAAAATAGGTAGACCAAGGGGAAAAAGAATTAGAGCCTATGATGAACCTCAACCCACAGGAAAGAAGGGTAGAAGATGCAAGAGATGTGGAGAACCAGGTCATTATGAAAAGACTTGTGCTGGAGGAGCAGTTGGTTCTAATCCAAAGGTACCAAAGGCTAGAACATGTGTTGATGG
Organism: Papaver armeniacum; assembly: GCA_023531295.1. Classification (NCBI taxonomy): domain Eukaryota; kingdom Viridiplantae; phylum Streptophyta; class Magnoliopsida; order Ranunculales; family Papaveraceae; genus Papaver; species Papaver armeniacum. The sequence continues at coordinate 1,302,962 of JAJJWW010008641.1, read as the reverse complement.
TGATACTCACACAGCTTATGAATCAGGTCCATCAAAGAGGAACAAGAAAGCTGCAAAAGTTGTTCATGGTTTATCTGCAGGTCAAAGTACCAGTGTAAGGGGTGGAACTAAGACAAAATCCAATAGCCAGAGTTATGTTGGTGAATCATCTAAGCAAGCTGCTGCAAGATCTGAAAAAGGTGTCAAGGAAAAGACAAAAGCAAAAGTTGGATCTTCTCAAACCTCATGTATGAATCAGAATTTCAAGAAGATTGGTTCAGTTAGCAACAATGTCACCTTTACAAATGTCGATCCAAAGAACAAGAAGAAATCAAAGAAGTATATGAAGATCCGAGTTGGTTATGTTGATTGAGTTTCATTTTGTGTAGAAGATCCGAGTTAGTTATGTTGATTGAGTTTCATTTCATGTTGGAAGTTTCTTTTTCACTTTGGATTGTTGGTGCGCTTTTAAGTTTGAACTTTGGATATGAGTTGGAAGTTTCTTTTGCATAACATTTTATGGAATGTTCAATTACAACTTTTGTTTCATTACATTTTCGATTTTTCTTAAACTCATTACATACTTCTAGTACTTTTCCTTTCAATGTCTCTTTTGTTTCAATTACAAGTGCATCCAAGCCCATCTCAAAAGCATCACAGTCTTTTTCTTACATACCAGATATGGTATATTCAGATTGTGTTGATTCTTACAAACCTTTAGTTGTAACTTTGAATTGCAGTTGTGTTTGAAGCAGGGGTGATTGTTTAATGGACAATTATTGAAACAGTGGTTCTCATCTCCACAGGCAATGCAGCTATGTTGGCTTGGAAGCTTGATTTGAAGTGATGTAGCTGGAGAAGAAGCAAGATCAAACCACTCAAAGTAGTTGCAGGTGGGATTCAAACATTTGAAGAAGGCCCTTCCATTTGTTTGATCGGTTTTAGATCTCAATAATGCTCTAACTCCATTACAAGGTACATGTTTGCACCTTGAATATACCCAAGGACAACTCTTGGTTTCATGGTTTCTTTGTCACACATATCACACTGCACCTTGATGCTGCTAGTGCTGCATTTTGATGAAGGATGAACACCACCAACCATTTTCAAATCTGAATGAAAATGAGACAGAGAAGAAGATATGAAGAAGATATGCTTTTATTGGAGATTATCCTGCCGTTGGGTACTGTGGGAGCCACATTTTTACTGACACGTGGCAAAATCTATGACGTGTACAGATACACGTGTTTACACAGTCAGCACCGAGTCCCTGTGCAGAATCGACGATTTAAACATTAACTCGGTGAGCTTAATGAGTGAAGGGCTTAAAAGTCTTTTCATAACACACTAACGGTGCCAAAATGGTGGATAACCACCGTTAGCCGTTTTTTCAATAAAACGATCAAAACCGGCCTCGATTTGTAATTTTCAAAAAAAAAAACGGGCCTATGGTTGTCACCCTGAAAAAAAACAGGCCTATATCTGTTTTTCACCCTAGAACAAATAATGTTTCTGTTGGCAGCAAGGACGCTGTCTTCTTTGTCTGAGAGGATGAGTGCATGCATAAATAGTTGATACACCCACTTCCCGCCTGCCAGTTCGGAACTGTATGTCTGTAAACCCTTTACTTGGGTTATCTAATTTTGTTAATACCGTAAAATTCTTGTTATTAGACGTACTGATATATGCTTACGAATCGGTGCTTTAGTTAAAGACTTGCATTTATCTAACATTTCATTTTGAGCATCTCTCTTGACGTTACTTCTCTCTGCCTGTTTTCAGTTTTCTCTTCGCATGCTTCTTTCAAGGCCAAAGCACTTGGAATTATTTTGCTTCATCAGAATGGTTGCATCTGGTTCTACACCGTTACCACTAACCTATAGGTGCCTCTTCAATATCTAAATGATTCAACATATTGAACCTTTGTGCTGTTGTTAGGATCGTAATCTATTCTCTCTCTATTAGTTCCCTCAGATTTGTTTCATTTTAGGATATATAGTATCTGTCTGGATCCCAAGCAGATTTGGATTTGGACATGGGGTGACTTCCATTTGTTGTTAGACACCCCACCCTGTCTTTTGCTCCGTTAAGGCTATTTTTTATCTGGTTCTGCATTCTTGAAAGGTACGTGCAGTTTGATTTTCCAGTTTCGTTCTCTCTAAGATATGGACATTTTGTCTGGATCCTACTCCTACCCAAGCATCTTTTGCTGAAACATTTGGTTACCACATGTAACTTAATGCCGACTTGGGTTTTGATCACATACAGCACTCAATGTGTCAGAATCACAAATGTATCCGACTTTGTATGACTCCCTAATTGTGGAGCTAGTTTACATCTTTCCCAACTGTGAGACTCGAGCCGACTATTTACGCAGATGATTCTTCGGGAGTAAATTGGGATACAGTAAAACTTCGATAAATTAATAGCTTTGGGACTAGAGAAAATTATTATTTTAGCGAAGTTATTAATTTATCGAGTTAAAATTTAGCTTGTACAAGCCTAGTTGGGACCGGAGAATTTTATTATTTTAGCAAAGTAATATTTTATATTTTTTTATATATTAAATCTTTAAACTTTATTACATGAAACTAGTTGGAAGCCTAACAAGCTAAGCTCCAACGACATACTACTACATTAATTGAACAGGTTGATGTGCTAGTCTACCAGCGGGCCTCATGGGAAACCTTGCCAAGGGGAGCCGAAACGGCGGGAGGGGGGGCGAGATTGTGTCACAAGGGGGGCAAATTAACACTACCTTCCATGTTAATTCCTACAATATTACGCCATTGGGGACTCGAACCTGGGACCTCCTGGAGCGCATTAAACTTTGGGCAAAGTAATTAATTTATCGAAGTTCTACTGTATTTGCAGCTCCCAGACCCGATCCTCTCGACCTTTCACGATCTATTAGCAGTAGCACTCTCTTTTTCTCGTATGGTCATATCTAAGCTACCCAGAGTACAAGGTTGCATTACATGACTGTGGAAATTGTTTGTCATTGAAGATTTGCCTAACAACTTCCCGCTGCAAATTACTCCCTCCGTCCCACTATTAGATGACCTAGTTCAAGTTTGCACGATTCTTAAGGCAAGTAATGGAAATGAGACTTTTTAAGTATTTTTTACAATTATACCCTTACGGGTATAATTTGTAAAATTTAGGCGGTCTGGTGATTGTGTCGACATGCTCACGTTGCCCTTTTGAACTATACCATTGGATTTTCGTAAATTTTTTTCCGTCCATAATGTATCATTGAAAAGCATTTTAAAACACATGCTTGTGGAGTTGGATGACCGTAATCATATTTGGCAAGCTAAGGCCGTGTGTATTCCATACACCTTGGGGTGATGGAGATCCGTGGTCATAAATATAAATATCAAATTATACATATTTATAACACACCGGAGGGGCTTATATAACACAGAGAGGCTTAGTATAACTTGATAATCATTCAAAAGGATAATTTTAAAAGATTCCTTGGAGGTTAGTGTTACTCAGTAGAGCAAACTCGATCGTCATGCCACAGCGATAATGAGTACGGAAATACAAGGCTGATATGAAATTCCACAATCCATTCTTGGTGAATTAAGTGAATCAAAACTTATAAAAACGCTTTATCTTTTACAAGATGTCGTGATTTTTTCGGGTTTTTACAAATTTAACCTTAAAAATCGAAAATCCACCATCAACATTAAGTCCCTGCTAACACATAATGGTTACACTATTGTGTGGTAGGCATGAGATGGTGACGTTAAAGATAAAACTTATGAGACAAAGTTAGATGTTACCCGGAGGAGGCGGGTCGTCTGTCCTTCGAGCATGCGGCGTTCCTCTAACATGATGTCAGTCTTTCTGGCTTCGACATTCGCCTATTTGGTTCGTGGGGCTACTGCACCGCTTGATCGAATGTGGGCTTGATGTGCACTGTTTTTGGTTAATCGTGGGTGCTCTTGTGTGCTCAAATGTAAATGTGGGTCTGTATAAAGCGTTGAAACGACTTGGAGCGAGCCCGTGAGAGCGTTGAAGTGTTGGAGTTGGGCCTTCTTACGGAGAGAGATCTTTGATTGGGGGCGGCTGTATGCCTTACGACCAATGCTGGGGCTGTGATCAAGTGGTGGCTGCCACGTGCCTTTACGTCAACCTTGTTTGGCCCATGCGTCGCCGGACTTGAAACTTGAGCTGGGCCGACTAGAAGCGATCTTGAAAACTTGAGTTATAGTAGAAGCAGATCAATACCAGACTTGAAAACTTGTACCGGCCATTGTGTGCTCCGATGTGAGTTGTGTCTTCGTGTGTGACTACACTTCTCCTGTGCTTTCATACAAGTTCTAACTCCTTTCTTTTATTTCATTGCGGTAAAGAAAAGAACTCCCGTTGATATGTCTTAGAAGATAATCTTTGGTGGAAGTGTTGATAGCTTCAAATACATGCCGAACATTGATGATGAGTTGTTCACCGCGCCCTCTCAACTATATGAAAATATTCGTTCCACGGGATAATTGAGTGTTGAAACGACTCGAGAGGGATGTTAAAGTGGCCAAAACGTTGAGGTAGATCCCGGAGAGAGTGTTGAAGCGGGGATTAAAAGTGAACGGGGTCCGGAGAGATCATTGAGGCGGCTCTTGGATAGACCATTGATGGCTGGAGGAAGCGTTGAAGTGGAGCGACTCTTGATTCGATTTACCCTTGCCCATGATTCTTGACTGACCATCTTTCTCGTGTTGAAGAAGTCTTTGGTCAAGGCGAAGGAACTTCATGCCGAGCCTCGGCCCTAGCGTGGTTTACATGGTTTGTTCGTAGTGGTCGTTGTCAGGCGTATGGAATATCTTGGACATTGCTTCATCATTGTGGGAGTCGTGCATGTGGTTTGGAGTTGATGGAGATGATGTTGTATCTTGGTGGTTTTCCTCTTCTTTGCTTCAAGGAATCCATTACGCTGAATGTTGTAAGTTGAAGATATATGCCCCTACAAACATTATGAGGCTCTTAAGATGGTTCTTTATCGGGGCATACGTTGTTGTAGATGAGCCGTTCAACAGCTCAGGAGGATGACCAAAAGCGGATTCTCCAATATAGCGTGATAGACATGTCTGCATTGTCATGATAAAGTGACTCACCGGATCTTGTTCGACCAGCATGCGATGTCTCTCTCGATATGACGGTTGGACATCGTTATCTTCTTGAGGCTGCTCCCTTGAGGTATCGGCTCGGTGGAAGATTACATAGAGCGGTTATACGTTGAGAACGGCACTCTTTAAATGATTTATCTCTCAAACTATACCATGGATTTTCGTAAATTTTGTATCATTGAAAAGCATTTTAAAACACCTACGTAACGAGTATAAATATAAATATCAAATTATACATATTTCTTATACTTACGATAATCATTCAAAAGGATAATTTTAAAAGATTCCATTGCTTAATGAAATAGGTCAACTAATGATGGGACAAAATTTAAAACTAAGTAGATCATTTAATGGTGGGACGGAAAGAGTATTTGATTGGGGATCGGGTTAGTTAATAGTTATCCGGGAGTATCTATGTCACTTGCCATCCTTCAAATAGGTAAGTCCCGACTCCCGAGCCATTTAACGCATTTATTGATAAGTGTCTCGTTGGAACGATATCTTGAATGTGCACAAAAGTGTTTATTTGCAAAGTATAATTTAAAAAAAAAAAAAAAAATCGACTACCAAAAACGCGTGGGAGTAGTATTTTTTTTACTAATAAACTCTTCTCTATTCTACATAGAGTGCCATGACTGAAAAGTTTGCCAGGGTGACTCGTGACTAGGGAATAACGATAAGAATGAAATATTTTGAGGGGCTCTATCCTGTTAGTGGCTCTAGATGTGTGTAGGTATCATTGGGTAGGTCCTAGTATTTTTCATGTTTAGCTGGAGTACATTTGATTGTATTAAGAGAGATGCTCGAAGGTGATCGCACGGCTAGTAACTGGCGTTCTTAGCATTTGGATCTGGGAAGGGCAGATGTGGGCCCCGCTCCTTGTCTCACACAATGCACATTCGGTGCAATTTTCTGGGCAATCAATCATTCTCGTCGGGGTTTTTAAACTCGTACGAGTCAACTCGTGTCTCTGACTCAAAAGACACACATAATCGCATTTTTTGACTTTTCCTGAATCGTTGACCAAGTCAACCTATTTGTTTCCATTGAAATTTAGAAATTAATGTTAGTAAAAACTTCAAGGCTGGAGAGATTCAAACTTGAACCCTCGAGTTTGTACGTGCGCAACCTTCACCACTGAACCATCTTGGTTGGTGATTATTATGAACGCGCAATTGGGGGATATAGCTACATGACAAAATAGGGATCTAAATATCAAAGCTGAGTCACCCCTTATGTAATTATTTTTTTAATTCCTAATCTAGCCCTCACTAATCAGGTTTAGTGGTTAATAATAATTAGTAAAAATCTTAAGTATTTGGGGGATAAATTAGTGTGTATTTTTATTACAATTTGTGTGAGTGAGGTGAGAGTAGAAGGAGGGAAAAAATATTTGAGAGGGCATTTTTTTTTTTGTGAAAATGGAGGATGATTGTGAAGAGAGAATTGTTGCTAAGAGGTTGAAAATTTGATTTTTTTCTTTGAATCCACCATTGTTGCAGTTGAAAAAGCTCGGTGCCGGCATGGTATTAAACCAAAAAACCGTGCCGGCATTTGTTAGAAATTTTCATAAATTGTTTGCCACTACCCTGAACCCTGATCTTCAAAAACTATTTTTTTTGTTCTAATCAGTCCACTTCCGGCACAGCTATCTAATTTTCGAGCATGCCGGCACTGCTTCCGGCATAGTATGTTGCTTAAATTTCCGTGTCTTGACACATGATGAAAAGTATCCGAAAATTGATATTTTTTTCACTTGACTACCTAAGATGGATAGATTTATATCGAGCATGCTTAACTCGCATCGGCGTGGAATCTTCATCCTAAATAACTATGCCTAAGATCGAGGAACCCAAGATCGGCATGGTCTTCATCATAAATAACTATGCCAAGACTCGATCACGGGCATGGTCTTCATCACTACCGGCGTGGTCTTCATCCCTACCGAATGTAAAAAAAATAAAAAAATCAAAGTGAGGAGCCAGCAGAGAAGGAAAATGGAATTTGAAAGGAAGTGAGAAATGTTTCGAATTTAAAAGGGAGTTGGGTATTTTTATGTTTGATTTAGCTTTTATTGTTGTAAAGGGTAGTTTCGTATTTTTGCCCCTCAAAAACACCCCTTAGCAGAAACTATTGGTTGGGGGAAGTAATTCATATCCCCCAATTAGTTTTGATATCCCCCAATTGTGGGTTATGAACGTATTTTCAATTTATAAGATAAAAGGTCAAAGTTTTACCTACCATTTCATTTAGTTCATTAATATTTATAAGCATACATATTAAAATATAGCGATTCAGTAATCAACTATGAATCTACGTTTCACGATTCAATAAACGATTCGATTCATCAAAATAAAAAAACGATTCACGATTCAATTTACGATTTAAAAACCTTGATTCTCGTTGTATTAAGAGCGAGTCTATACTCACCGTGGAAAAAGCACCAAAACTGGTACCGAGTGAGACATGAGTTGTGGGCGGGGTCCATCAGGATTTGTAGTGGGCCATCATTTATGTCTCACCCGGTGCAAAACCAAGTACCATTTCAAAGGTATATGTAGCATTTTTGTTGTATTAAAGTACTAATAATTACGTGGACGATTTGCACTTGAATACCAACCAGTCTGACACTCTGACTCATTAATCCGCCTCTCAAACGAAAACACTTTGTGTAACTTTATAAGGAGGTGGCCAGATGGAGGTGGCCAGATGTAACTTTGTGTAACTTTATATGGTGGGAAAATTAGGGGCAGGCCCAAAAAAAAAAATTCTCACTAGCAGGCCCACGATTAATTTTGCCTACGGTCGCACCCAAAGTTTTGTAAAAAAATTAAAAACGTGAAAAAAATCACTAATACCCTCAGCGGTTTCGTACGGTTAGAATAACTCCCATTTATTTCAATTCCACCCGTTACTAACTACTACTCTTTCTTCTTCATCTTCATCAGTTCTCTCCTTCACGATCTACATTTTTTTTTTTCTTCTCCATCATCATTCGCAGAAACCAAACCCTGCGAATTCAATTTCAAAATCGAAAACCTTAGAAACTACTTACAGATTACAGATTACAGGTTAGAAAATCGAAAACCCTAGAAACACAGTTCGTCAAAAATGGATGAAACGCCAAGTAAAACGCGGCTTCAGAAGTCGAAACAGAAGAAAACAGGTATTGAAACTAGCTTTAATCGATGTATTCTTGCTTGCATTCAGTAGATTTGATTTTTTTTTCGCTTTTAACTTTTGTTCTTGATGTTGAAGACGAAGGAGAAATTCAGTCGAAGAAAAAGAAAAAAAATGGTGAGATTCAGCAATTACTTCATCTGTTTGTGTTTTGATTTTATTTTTTCCATTTTTGTATCTTTAATTTTAAGTTTTGTTTCTGGTGAAATTTTCATCCTAAATATGTTTACCCCTAATTTCTTTTGCTCTATAACTTACCCACTGTTTGATTTTAACATCAATTTTACCTGATGATGTTGAAGATGAAAAAGTAGAAAGTGATAGTGACCAACCACTGGTAAAGATGCAAAAGAAGGCAAAGAAAAATACTGTGGAAAGATTGGAAGTCTCTGGTATGCATAAAAAAACTGCATAACAAGTTATTTGAGTGCATAATAAGTTATGCGTACTTTATGAATGATTGCAGAACAGGTTATGCATATGCATAACAGGTTATGCATGACTAGTTCTTAATGCATGACTAGTTCTGCATTATGCATGACAGGTTATGCAGCATAAAATCTAGTCATGCATTATGCATGAAAGGTTATGCAACATCAAAATAAATGTGCATAACATGTTTTGCAGATGCATGACAGATTATGCTTTCAAAAAAACACTGCATAACACCCATTTTTAAGTGTTACTTTTTCATTTTAATCTATTTAAGTTTTTTAACATCATTTTTACCTTCTAATGATGATAATCTAGAAGTAGAAAAGGCGAAACCGATGGTGAACAATGACAAAAAAGGAGATGAGAACCAACATAAAGCCGAAGCGCGCCAAGAAGAAGAAGAATGTCTCTGGTATGCATTTACATTCCTTGATGTGTCATGATCCATGTTTGAATGACTTGTTATGCAAATGCATGACTTGTTATGCTTACCAAAATTACTCCATAACCTGATATGAATAACTTACTTATTTGTGTGTCAATAAGATCCCGAAGCAACCACCCCATCAAGGAAGTCGCAGAGATTGAAAGATCAGGAATCACCTAGTTCACCTAAGCCTGAAGCAGAAAAGAAAACAAAGAGAGCAAAGAAAGCTGCACCAAAGGAAATTTCGGATGATGACTCAGATGATTTTGAAAAAGTTGAACCAAAGGAAACTGGTAAGACTTGCTTATGATTTCTTTTTTGTGTGATATATTGTTTCTTTAGTATGATTGATTTGTTTCAATGTTGATTTGGTCTGTTTCAGTCAAGCAAGCTGTTGATAAGCAAAGGAAAAGAGTGAACCCAAACAATCAAAAGACGTGAAAAGGAAGAAGAAGGAGAAGCAAATTGAAAGATCTGAAAGTGAAGAAGAAGATGAAGAAGAAGATGAAGAAGAAGAACCTGATCAGCAAGTCATCATAGGTGAAGAAGAAGAAGAACCTGATCAGCAATGTGTTGTCTATAAACCAGGTGCGTTGAATTCTTATTATGCATCACTAAAAAAATTATGTTGATCATTTACCTGCTAGTTTTGTAGTTTTGGGATCAGCAATGCTTCTTTAAAAAAATGCATAATAGGCAGACAACTTTGGTGTGCATAACAAGTCATCATAGGTTATGCAACATAATAAATCTGCCAAAAAATACATTCTAAAAAGTAGTGCATTATAGGTTATGCATTGTAATAATTGTGCATAACAGTTTATGCATATGCATGAATAAGAGGCATAGGAGGTTATGCAGTCAAAATAGCGTTTCTAACTTAGTAAAATGCAATTTTTTTGCTCTTTTATTTATGCAGTTAAACCTAAAACCAAGCCTGCAACTCAGAAAGGTACTTATAGAGCAGGATTTCTAAGGGTAGGTACCTTGTTCACAAAAATAAAGGAAAGAGGTGGTTTTACTCCAACGCAGGCTAGTATGATGAATGTGTGTCCATTTGGGAAATTCTATAACTGGGTATCTACTGCGGACATGGCATTGTTTGATGGTAAGAGCAGCCAGCTGATGGATGAGGTCTTTTTATCATATAACCATGATGATTTAAGTCGGCATTCATTCAAGGTGTCTGAGAACAAGTGTATACCGTCAATGACCAAAGTGAGCTTGCTTTGCTACTTTCCGATTCCAAGAGTTCAAGGAGATAGAGGAAGAAATATTCTGACTTCAAAGGAAGAGCTAGAGCTGACTCAGTCACTTGCCTTGGTCAAGCAATTCCCACTAAAAACAGCAGCTGGTAAAGTGAGTACAAGATCCCAAAGCACGGGTAACAAAGGTTTGGGTAGAGGATATTCAAAGGTCAAAGTTGGAAAAACTTGATAAGAAAGGTTGTGAAGAGGAAGTTGTCTGCCTCGTCTGCCTCTACATGCTAGTCGTCTTGTTCTTTTGTGGGTCAATGGGAGACAATTTGGACGTCAAATATGTTGGTTTGGTGAAGAATTTGCAAACCATGGACTCAGTATCATTTCTGATTTGATTCACGATAACACGATGAACGACATCAAAGCGTGAAAGAAAAGAATCTTCGGATCGGGAATTGCCCTGGTTGCACTATATATTCTCTTGTGAGTTGGGTTTTTTTTTTGTTTACTTAATTCTCTTTCAATAAATCAAATATATAAAATATCTTATATATTAGTTATTGTTTTTGCAGCTTTGGTTGGCTGAGAAATCTAACATAGCTGAGTTGGCATCCGACATCAAGGTCGGTGATGTTCCTGCACCAAGAGCTGGGAGGTGGGACTTTGCAGCAATGAAGAAAGCAATGATCAAGAAGCATATTACAGACTTGCATGTATTTTTTTATGAACCGTTATAAATTATCTGCATAACGTCTTATGCATATGCAATTGTGAATGAATAACCAGTTATGCATTATTTAAAAATGACAAAAGTGTTATGCAGGGTTGTGAAATATGAGTGCATAATATGTTATGCAGCTCCAATGTTTAATGCATGGTTAGTTATGCATTGTTTAACATATCTGCATCACATGTTATGTTATGCATATAAAAAATGTTGTTATATTAAATATGAGTGCATAACATATTATGAACCTTTCTAAATAGCTGCATAACGTCTTATGCATATGCAATTGTGAATGCATAACCAGTTATGCATTATTTAAAAGTAACAAAGTGTTATGCAGGGTTGTGAAATATGAGTGCATAAGATGTTATGCAGCTCCAATGTTTAATGCATGGTTAGTTATGCATTGTTTAAAATATCTGCATCACATGTTATGCATATAAAAAATGTTGTTATATTTGTTATGCATTCCCTGATGAGTGTTATTAATCATGTTGCAGTTTCATGAGAACTTTAGAGATGCGTACAGTCGAATGGAGTTGGAACTCTGTGAACCAAGAGAACAAAGAAACAGGAAAACTATATATGAGCTCATCGCAATGGATCTTGAGGTGAACAGGGACAAGTATGAAGTTGCATTTCAGGATGCGTTACAGATCATTGAATAGGAGAAGTTTCCCGATAGTCCTGGCGCAAGGTTGAAGAATGTCCAAGAAATGCTAAAAGACATTAAGCAGATTCAGGAGGAATATAGACAGACTGGAGGAGACTTCAATTCTCAGTTGTACGATAAAGTGAAGGAGTTGCTCGTTGCATCAGGTGTGAAAGAGGAGGTGCGAGTGGAATCATAAGCTGGACCTAGCGTCAATGCATCGTCAGCTGAGCCAAGCGTCCCACTGAGCCAAAACTTGCCCAGGAATGAGACAGTTGTTGAAGTGGTATCCTCAACTGAGCCACCTACACAAGAATCATTGCCGCAAATTATCAGACTTGATAGCCAAGACCAAACGGATAGTCAGGGACTCCAGTCTTCACCTTACAAGTTCATGGACCTGGAAAAAGTCGTTAATCTCTCCAAATGCGACAAGGAAACGCAGACGCCGCGGAATTGCAGACAACACCAAATCTGGCAACAACTCAAGAAAGAATTGAAGCTCAGGAAAAAGAATTCCTTGCTGGTGATGATGGTGCTGGAGGAGAAGATGGTGATGATGGTGCTGGAAGGGAAGATGGTGCTGGAGAAGAAGATGGTGAACATCTTCCAGAAATTCAGAATGTAGCTGGAGGACAAGAACAGCAAGGAGAAGATAGTGCTGGAGGGCCCTCATTTAATCTCCATATTTCACAAGGAGAAGATGGTGCTCGAGGACAACAACAACAAGATGTTGAAATGCCGGAAGAGCCAGTCGCAACAAAGCCGCGAGAACCCACTGTTGAGATGGCAGAAGAACAAGTCGCAGAAAAGTCACAACAGCCAGCTGTTGAGACGGCCGTCTTCAGAGATAAGGAGACGACCACTGATGCTTTGAAAACAATGAAGTCTGCAGAGATGGAGAACATTTCACTATCATTGGTACGAAATTATAAAACAGTTATGTATTTGAATATCCATGAACTGCTTGAAGTTTTTTTTAATGTCACAATCAACTATGTACTATTTATTATTTACTTAATCAACTATATACTATTTATTATGTTGTTGTTTTGCTATTTAATCAACTACTATTTACTTAATTGTTATATCTAACACACTTGTTTTCATGAATCTGTAGGAAGAAGAACTAGAAGAGGAATATGTTCCAAAAACAGTCTTTGAAAAGAAGAAAGTCAGAAGAAATACACCACTAAAGGAAAAGCAAACATGGTCAAGAGAGGATGGGAACCAACCAGAAAGCAAGGTAAGAAGAATCAAGGAAAGGACAACATGGAATCAAAGGACAACCAGTGTACTCCTCAAAGATTGTGAGCTAGGGAAGCAGCAGAAGCAAAAAGACAAGCCTGATGAGAATAAAGTTGAAGAAAATCCTCGTACGTCTGTTGGCGGGCCGTTCAGAAAATTACCTCCGCTGGAAACAATGGAATGCTTTCAGGATTACAAGGATACAATAGAACCAGCCTTGATGGAAGTACTGAAGACGTACTTTGAGAATGCCAACAGCCTGTAAGTACATCAAAACTACGTTTATGCTTGTTTAAAAATTCAATGCATTACAGGTTATGCTTCTTATGAAATAAATGCATAAGAAGTTATGCTTAAAAAAAAAAAACCATGCATAATAAATTATGCTTCTAAAACAATCCATGTCACTTGAATAAAAATCTCACTAATTATGTCGTCTGCGAGAAATTCGGCTTGGAGTATCGAGAGAAGGAGAAGACCCGTACTTGTGGGATATTCGGATTCACGGAGATATAATAAGGCAGCTAATGAACAATGAATACCTAGAAGAACTAGTACTATGCTACTACGATTATAGGTTGTTCACGAAGCGGAAAAATGAACGAGAATGATGTGAGTATTCAACGAGAGGTATGCGGAGTCTGCATTCATGAGGCCGATGCTTGGGTAAGTCAAAAAAGAATTTCATTTTGATACATAACAAGTCATTATTGCATATTATCTTATGCCCATATTATTACTTCTGCATAACATGTTATGCAACTAGTTTTGAACTGCATAACAAGTTATTCATCATTGTTGTGCACCCTTTCAATTACATCCACTAACTTTTTCTTCCTAAACAATATTTCTTTTGCAGTTCTTTGTTAAAACAAAGGAGAAAGATGGGATTTCCAAATATGTTGGAGAATTCGTCTTGAATCTCCCTATTGAAGTTGAGAAGATGTTCATCCCAATGAACTATATGACAAAGGAAAACCCTGCTGGTACACATTGGACATTGTTAGATTATGACTTTTCAGAGGGTGAGTGGAACTTCTATAACAGTCTTGAAGGCTATAAAGTTAACTGCAAGAAACAAGCGCTTATAATGGCAAAGGCTTGTATGCCTTATTTGATCGAAAGGTATGACAAACTGAATCTATCACCGTAAATCGTGGATATAAAGAGGGAACCGCTTGTATACAAGGATATTTTTGCCAGGATCTGTTCTCGAACAAGGTCATCACCACCGATCGCCTCATATTTGTATGCTACTATATGAAAATGAGTATGAAGTCCGGAGTCGGGCAGAAATGGTTGAAGTTGGGAAAGGAAGATGCAGTAGAAAAAGCTAACAAGAAAAGAGTAAGTCTCGGTATTGAAATTGCTGACGGATATTGGAAACAGTTGGGGGATAGATGCCAATGAAGACATCCGGGATGATGTCTTTGTCGTCAATGTCATGAAGTCGTGCGTAAATGTTCCCGATGATGTGCATAATAGAAAGGTTGAAACGTAACTTTGTTTTAACAACCTGTGTGTTGTTGGTAGGATGAGCAATTTAACTTGGGAGTGAAAACTAATGGTAAAGTAGTTAGTGTGAAGCTTAACTTCAAGCAGTAGTTATGTGTAATGCGTTGGTATGAATCTTGTCTGAACAACTTATATCTTGTTATCTTGTTGATATTTATATATATATATATATTTGTTGCAATCTTATTTCATTTAACTGTACTATGATAACGAGGGGGCGCTGCCCCCTCGACCCCCGATTATAAACATAACATGATATAAATCTTACAAGGAAAATGAAGGAACAACGGGTTACATATAAACATCTAAATATCATGTTATGCAACAAAAGAGCACATGTTATGCAACAAACAACAAACCGAATAACATGTTATGCAGAATAAAACAAATGTGCATGACTTGTTATGCAGACGCATTACTTGTTATGCAGATACAGATGCATGAAAGAACCAAAGTTGAATGACTCGTTATGCAGACATCTTTAAAAGAATAAATGCATAACAGATTAGGGGTCGAAAACTAATGCATAATCTACTATGCATTTAAGATAAAAAAAAATGAAAACATAATCTGATACAAGCAGAAAAACACACACTGAAAAAAAACTAGTATTTTTTCATAAAACCAATACAAAAAAGAAACTAAGTAAAGAAAAAGTACTTGTTCATAAAAACTAATTAAAGAAAAATGAATAAGGTTCAAACATAAAAGTAATAGTCTGAAGAAACAAACAAGATAATTTCTCTCCCTTAACTTCCCTTAGGCTGCTTCGGCTTCTTCGGCGGCTTTGGAGGCTTCTTGTAACAGGTAGGCTTTGTACAAGTTTTCTTGTTGTGATTACCAATCTCACAACAATTACCACAACGCATTGCTCTCCTGGGCGGCTTCTCGTAACGGCTCAAATGTCTATTAGCTTGTGGTCGCCCTGGCGGCCTCCTAACATCAGGTACATTAATAATATCATTACCTTCATAAACTTCAGGCCTGTTGTAGTTCGGAATAGGATGAATTGCATGGCTGTAGACATTATTGAAGTATGCAGTAGTGAAATAAGGTTCAACAAAATCATACGGATTAGAACCAGACATTGTTATCGATGCGAAAGCATGCACACATGGAAATCCATAGACGCGCCACCTCTGACAGGTACATGTCCTTGCCTCAAGGTTAACACTATGAGAACTCTCCCCTCCCTCCACTTCATAAACATGAGTATCGGACTGTATAACCAGCCAGGTTAAACCCTCATCAATAAGAGCCTCCATCTTAGCTTCATTCTTCGGTGTGAGAATTGTTATGAAACTTTTACCAGTATTACGCCTCTCTGACATCATACCCATCACATTCTTCCTTATCTGATCCATAAGAGCATTTGCAGGGAGCTTCTTGTGTACCTTCATCCAACTATTGAAGGATTCGGCAAGAGTAGAAGATGTCCTACCATACCTACAACCCTGAAAAAAAGGCATTTGACCACTTCTCCGAAGGGATATCTTCAATATAGTCTGCCACCCAACCACAACCAAGACCCCTAATTGTAGCGATGGCAGTTTGGAAACCTTCGGGACTAAGAGCATACGCAGCAGCTTGAAATGCATCAATAACAGCACCATACCTTTCGTCAGAGCCATTAATTGGTAAGTTCATCTTCAGATGATAGTAGCAGAAACTATGGAAGGCTCCAGGAAAATAAACTGGAATAGCTCTCTTTAATCCTTCTGCACGATCAGATAAAAATGTGATTGGCCTTTGATCATGATCAAGAACATAACTCAAATTCCTCATGAACCATTCCCAGTTATCATTATCTTCACCAGGTACCAGGGCCATGGCTAGTGGAAAGAACCCTGCACAGCAAAAAAATATAAAATCAAGCCAGCGTAAACATGAAGTATGCGCGCTAAAAACAGATGCATAATGTCTTATGCATCTAAACTAAATAGTGCATAAGACATTATGCACTTGCATAAAAAAGGATGCATAAGATCAGAAAAGTGAAAAACAATAATGCATAAGACATCATGCAGTTAAGATAAATAATGTATAATGTCTTATGCATCTAAACATAAATGATGCATAACCATAAAAGTGAAAACAAAAAATGCATAATGTCTTATGCATCTAAACTAAAATATGCATAAGACATCATGCAGTTAAGATAAATAATGTATAATGTCTTATGCATCTAAACAGAAATGATGCATAACCATAAAAGTGAAAAACAATAATGCATAAGACATTATGAAGCCAAAATAAATAATGCATGAGACATTATGCACATATATAAGAAGCATGCATTATCAGAAAAAATACCATTTTCAGCATTGATAGCGGTTGCAGCCATGAGGCATCCTCTATATCTCCCTGTAAGAAAGGTAGCATCGACATATATCATGGGACGAAGGTAACGGTAACCATGGATGCATGCCTCGAAAGCAATAAAAAGACGCACAAACTTATTTGAAGGTGCCTCATCTTCTAATTCAGTTGAACTATCCTCATCTTCTAATTCAGGTTCATCCGTTTGAACTTGAAAATCAATCCAACTCCCGAGGATTTGTCTTTGCGAATGGCATCTACATACCATACCAGATGCGAATACGACATGGCCTCATCACCAAATATTTCCTCATACACTTTCTCTCTTCCATTGTAAGCTTGGTAATATTTCATATTCATCCCGTAACTAGATTTAAAAAACTTTTTCAAATCAGATGCTTTGAAACTCGGATCAATTCTAATTTCATCTTTGATAAGACTAGAAACAAATTTACTGCTGAGCCTGTGGAAAAGCCTTTGACATCCCACACCACAGGTATGACCGCTAACATACTTCTTAACCTTAAGCATCGTGTTTTCAACATCAACAGCACAAACCTTATACTCCCAAGGGCATTTTTCTTTAGATCATTTTGCATAGAACCTGCTAGGTTCATTCTTAGTATATACAAGAACACGCCCAGTTTTTACCTCGTATTTCTTTACCGCAATACGTACCTCTGCTACACCTCCAAAAAAATACTTTTTCAACATCACCAAGTAATTTATCCCAGCCCTCAGTCCTAAGAACCTTGTCAATAGGCACAGAACCATCTTCAAGGAAATTCACCATAGCTTCTTCTGGTTCAGGTTCTATTACACGCCTACTTGATGAAGCTCTACTACGACTGTTCAAAGAATTGAAGCCAACTTCAACAAGTAAATCAAAGCTCTTCTGACCTTTACATTGGCAACGAGATACAAAACACTGAAGCAGAACATCAGAATCAACTCGCACAAACTTGCTTCCATCATTAAAAGAAAATTTCACATGATGAGGTAGTAAACGAGTCCACTTATGGCAAACGGCTGTCTTCAAACTCTCCAGAGTTGTGTTGACATCAACAGGATGTGCTAAGAATTCACTAAAGTAGTGAATTACAGCTAGTGCACTAGCAGCAGGCATTTCACCCTGCAAAAATACAAAAGACAAAAATCTATCCTGCATATGGCTTCACAAAGAATTCTTACTCAAAATTAAAAGAAATAATCAACAACAGCAAAAACAAATCTACACTAACCATAATCAGATCAGAAATCAACAACATACCAAAATCAATAACATCTCCATTAACGTAACAGAAAACAGATCAAAAATATGAGTGGAAAAACAAATCAATTGATAAATCAAATAGAACAGAAGCAACACCTAAAAAATTGGTGTATTAACATCCGAACATGAAATCGAAACAAACAGATTGAATCGAAAAGACCTACATTAATCGTAACAATTTCAGAACTTAGAAAAATAAAAAAAAAAAATCAAAAACAAAAACAAGCTTAAAAGATCTAAAAACCGATTCGAAAACCTAAATTAATCTTCGGAAACCTAAAATAATAGATCCTAATCTTTCAGAAACTAAAACCTAGAATCGAATCCATATTAAACAAAAATCAGAAACAAGATTGGAATGTAGCTCGAACCTGAAACTAATTTCCGAGTAAATTAAATCCCTCAATCAGCTCCTTCTGAATCTCTGAGCTATCAATCTCTATCGAAACTGAATCTCTGAGCTATCAATCTCTATCGAAACTGAATCTCAGAAAGTGAAAGTGAGCCTAAAGCTTCAATTATATTCGTTGTAGATCATCTCCTTCTTCAGCTCTCGATAATTGAATCTCTCAGCTCTAGCTGGTATTCTATCTCCTTCTCCTTCTCAATCGCTCAGCGTGAAATCTCTCTCTCGAAACCGAATTTGTGAAAACTGAACGAAGCTGTGAACTAACTATTTGTATGGGTGAGGTTAAACTCGGGAAAAAAAAAGAAAAAAAAGTAATTTCGAAAACTCTGGGTGCGTGAATAATTTGCACGGCCTGTTTGGGTGCGCATGTGATATTTCACGCGTGTGGGTTTTACAGTGGGAAAAGTTGTAAAAATGGGTCTCCCTGTAGTTTTCACAAGTCTAAAACAAGAAAAGATAGTGGGCCACTAGGCCTTTCTTGATCTTCCTCCATGAGATGCGACCTGTATATGGGTTGTCAAACCGAGATACAATTTTCGGTCAGTATTTTTCTTAAAATAATTTTTTTTTTTGGACCATTAAATTACCTAGCATTTTTAGGGCGACCCCAAAAGAATTAGGGGCGACACAAAAGGACAAAATATGTCATAATCGGAAGGTTAATTCATAATCGGAAGGTTAATCTATAATCCCGTTTTTTTAATGGCCAAACTACCCTTTACAATCGGTAGATAACTATACAATCGGTAGTTAATCAACAATCGGGAGTCAATTTAGTTTATATAGCTTCCGAATATAAAGTATTCCCAAAATAAAATCCTCTATCTTTTGAATTTTGATTATCCTATAATCGGTAGTAAATAAAGTTATCTTGACTTCCGATTAAAGTAGACCTTTGGCAAATATCCTACCATAATCGGTAGTCAAGATAGTTCATATAACTATCGAATATAGAGTAGCCCCAAAATGAGATTTTGCAAAAATCCTCTTTTTTTGAATTTTGGTTGAGCCTATAATCGGTAAGAAAGGAAGAGTTATCATGACTTCCGATTATACAGTGGCTCTCTTTGCAAATATCCTACCATAATCGGTAGTCAAGATAGTTCATATAACTACCGAATATAGAGTAGCCCCAAAATGAGATTTTGCAAAAATCCTCTTTTTTTGAATTTTGGTTGAGCATATAATCGGTAAGAAAGGAAGAGTTATCATGACTTCCGATTATACATTAGGTCTTTTTGCTGAATTCCTATCATAATCGGTAGTCAAAATAGTTCATATAACTACCGAATGTAGAGTAGCCCTAAAATGAGATTTTGCCAAAATCCTATAATCGGTAGTAAATAAAGTTATCTTGACTCCCCGATTCAATTAGAATTAAATGATTGTGCCGGCAGTGGACTGAAAACCAGAAAAAAATCCAAAACAGACTGAAATTCAATTTTCTCGTAGAAAATTTTTTCTACGAGACGCTGTCTCGCACTCTGCGCCCCCTAGACCCCCGCGACCTGACCTGTCGAACACAGCCGGGAGGGCCTACGCCCCCCAGACCCTTTCTATAGCGTACCGACATTGTATTCATACCACGCCCATGCCCGCACCGAGCTTTTTCAACTGCATTGGTTGAGCCTATAATCAGTAGCAAATGAAGGTATCCTGACTTCCGATTATACATTGGGCCTCTTTACCGAAATCCTAGCATAATCGGTAGTCAAAGATAGTTCATATAACTACCGAATATAGAGTTTCCCCATGATAGGTGTTGTAAAACACCTAATTTTATATCTAGTATTTATGCTTTCTTTGCTATTTTCCTTGGGAATTGCATCTCTTATGTCTAGTTTTGAGTTATTAGGTGCAATGGAGTCCTTGGGAGCAAAAGAAGGAGAGAACGTCTATGTGGAGCGTAAAGGCAAAAATGTCGATTCACAGGCGAATGATCCATGGAGCCGGCTTATGTCGCAAGAATGAGTGATGAATGAAATGTCAGTTTTCTGAGACTGACAAGCCAAGTAGTAATTGGATAGCCTTTATCCGGGTTCTGGGTGCCTATAGCTCTTTTGGCTATTACCTAGCTCTGAATTTCAGATGTTCTAAATTATTTCTCGATCTGTTTTACTTCTCAAATTCAGAGAAGAATAAAATAGCCATGGCGGCTTCATTGTTCAATAAAGCAGAGAGAATAGAATTCAGGGAGAAAGGTTTTAGAGTGAGTTATTCAGAGACGGGTTTGAATCGAGAAGATGAAGATGATGCGGCTAAATCGAGAAGATGATGAAACCCATGAAATTAAGTTAGGGTTTGTGGTGGAACTTGACTCTGAAGCGTCTAGGAGGTGCAATCGGTGGTTGAAGACAAGAAATTGGAGTTTGAAGTTAAAGGGGATCTGTAAGGATTTCTGAATTCGACCCTCAGATGGGGTTTGATGCTGAGATGGATGGAGAAGCTCCAGAAATCGATTAAAGATGGTGAAATCAACTGGAAATATTGAAGGGGTTTTGATGAATTTTGAAGCTGATGGTGTCTGGATCTATTGACTGATGGAGATGCCATTGAATCGGAAATGGGACTCACTGTTGAGCTCGATCTGGAGTTATTAGTGATGCTGCAGTTCTAGATAAGAAGAATGGGTTCTGTGTTGGTGGAACTATTGGTTGAGTCTGGGTTTCAGGGTTAAGATGGCAGTGAAATTACAGGTGATGCAGTGGGAAAGCTTAGTCTGCAGCTGCAATCGTGAATGGAAGCTGGGAGTGCAGGGAAAGCTAAAATGGAAATGAGTAAGCTGTTGGTTGTTGCCAACGGAAGTTATATTGTAGCTTGTCTTGGGTCTGTGATGCACAATGGATCTGCTAGTATTGGCTTGAGTCCTTGTGCAATGATGCAAATGCAATTGCAGCTGTTCAATTGGAGTTGTTGCCATGGCTTGATGGTTTTGTGAATGTAATTGAAGAGATGAACCAGTCCTTCATGCCGGCGATTTGGTTGTGAACGAAGGGATCAAGTGTGGTCTGTGAGTCATGGCTAACTATCGAACAAGGAAAATTTGGCAGTGACATTGGAACTTGCTGTGTTGTACATTGCAGGTGATGGAGTTCGAGCTGCGCTGGTTGCGACTTAAGTTGGAGATAGCTGGACTGGATGCAGAGATGACAACAGAGCTGGAGATGGGTTGAATTAGAAGATAAAGGAGACCAGTGGTTGGTGTGCAGGTGCAAGTGCAAGTGCTGTGCAGTGTGGTGCTGTGTTGAGCTATTGGAGCTGTTAATGAAGCTACATATGATGCAGGAAATGGTGAATTGCGGTTGGACCTGGAACTGAAGCTGCAGAATGGTAATGATGTCGCAGGTGGTATGAGCTACATAAAGTGGTGGATTTGAAGCAGAGAGGATGGCTCTAGTTTGAGCTGTTCTTAAACAAGTCTCAAACAAGGAAGAGGTGCTGCTACTAAGGATGGAGCTATTGTCGAGTGGAAGCTATGAATTGAAACTGTGGTGGTATGAACCTAAGAGTGATCGTGGCATGAGAATATTGTGATATTTGAGTCTGCAATGAGATGGCAACTGGATGTAACTGAGATGATTCTGGTGGCGTTGGACTGTGAATGGTTTGAGATTACAGAGTTTAGCTAGTGAGCTGTATAACAAAGAATGAATTAGGTGGCCTGAATATGCTGTGCTTGGTGGTGCAATTGGCTAGGATGGGTTCAAACTGCAGGTTGAGGAATCAAACTAGGCAGAGTGTGACTGGAGATGCAGGTTAAGGTGTTGATTGCAGTTGTGGTTTACTCTTGAGCTAAAATGGGTGTTTTCCGATTCGAGTTTACATCGAGAATGGAGACAGGAGAGGTGATTAAAGCTGGTGGGTGTGTTGAATGCTACGATTGTAGTTGCAGGCACTGAGTTTAATATGTTGCAGTCAATGGGAGATGGACCAAGTGAGATGGTGGTACAGGTACATATGGAATTAGCAGAGGAGCCGAGTTGCGGGCATGTGTAGTCATGGATAGACGATAGCTGGGAATGGATGTTAGATGAGAATGAATCGAAACTGAGACTGAGCTGAATTGCAGGCAAGGTTTGTGCTGCTGTGATAAAATGGGTTTGATGGCTAGAGACTCGAGGCACGGAATGTGGTCTTGGTAGCAATTTGAAGTTGATACTGAAGTTGATAGATGTATCAGATGCATCTGAGTAAGGGGTCTTGAGACGGAATTGGTGGTGCAGTTCAGTTAGTGTTGCAGCTGTTGTAGCTGGGTGCGCAGTTGGAGGTTGCGAGATTGCAGGTTATGGTGATAAGGCTACATGATTGCTGCTGGATGTTGTGTAGCTGAACTGAAGATTGTTATTGAAGCAGCAGAAGTGAATGGAACAGATTGTAAGGATGCAGAGATTAAGGAATTGAAATAAGTATGCAAGCCATCATGGCTGGAAGCACAAGGATTGTGCATCACAATTTGGCCAGTGCAAATGGCTCTGGCCAAGGTCACTCAGCTCAGTTGAGTCTGACTAGCTATTTAACTTGTCTGACTGAACCAGATCTGACTCGATGACTCGGTGCTTGACCCGGTTTGACTCAGTGATTTGACTAAGTTGACCAGACCGAGTTGACTCGTTGACCGGTGACCGGGCGGACTTTGCCGGTCACCTGAGCTATTTTCGGCGACTCTTCCGGCCAATTTCCGGCGACCTCTTTTGGGACATATTTTCACATGGGTATTCCTCACATATGGGCTTGGTGGAACACTTGGGCTTTGGGCTTTGAAGCCCTAATTTTGGAAAGATGAAAAGCTATTTGAAGGAAAGACTTTTAGAATTATCATATCTTCTTTCATATCTTTTGGCCTCTACTTTTGTTCTAGGGTTTAGAAACATGAAAACTTTTCTCTTTGTTCTTGTTATGAACTCCATGAATATGAGCTAGAGTTTTCTTTTGGTTATGGATTAGTTGGATTTCCAAACATGAGTTTTTGTTCAATAAATTAGTTTTCTCTCATATTATCGTTTATGATTCACCATTAATATTGTCATATGATTGAATGTTTGTTTTGTCAAGTTGCAAATTGGTAGAACTCACATGCATGTCTTTTGCTAGATTAGGGTTATTATACGCAAAAGTGATAATTCCTGATTTGAAGTAGCATAAATATGATTATAGTTTGTAGTGATATATTCTTATGATCATATGTGAACCATAACCTTTGTTAAATCGGATTAGTGCTTTTACACGTTCGATTGCTTTGATTGGCCTGATTTCATAGAACTTAATGCATCTAGGGAATTAAACTTGATTAGTGCTTTTACACGTTAGGTTGTTCTTTTAGATAGAATTCATATTCGCATCTTTTAATGTGTTTGTTGATGACAAGGGGAGATTAGCGGGATATTCTTGCGATCAAGGTATTCTAGGGCCTTTGATAAAAGTTGAGATTAAAATATCAATTCTAATTATTGTGTAGAAAACATGTTTGTGATTGAAGACGAAATCCATGACCAATACTTTCTCATCCTTGATTTGATTTATTTACCTTTATTGTTTACTTTTATTTAGTTTTAATTTTATAAAAATCAGAAAACCCCCGGTGTTATTTATAGGAAACCGAAACATATTGACAACCAAGACCTCTCTGTGGGAACGATCCTTTCTTGCCCTTGCTTCATTATATATTTTGAGTAGTAAGAAAGTGTAATTTATTTTTGTGTCGGCTGACAACCGGTCACCCCAAAATGAGATTTTGCGAAAATCCTCTATTTTTCTAATTTGGTTGAGCCTATAATCGGTAGTCAAAATAGTTCATATAACTACCGAATATAGAGTTGTCCCAAAAATGAGATTTTGCAATCGGTAGATAACTAAACTACCGATTATGAAGGGGCATACAATTATTTTCATCCTATTTTGTCTTTTGTGTCGCCCCTAATTAGTTTTTGGTCGCCCCTAAAAATGCTAGGTTAAATTAGTAGGCCAGCCGTGTTCTTATTTAGGGATAAAGGATGTCCTAAGAGCAATTGTAGTGTTGTTGCTATAAGCCATATATGGTAACAAAACGAGACGCAGTCTGGGTTGTCAAAGTTGTCATATTTTCAAATTGTCAAATGAGGTTGCTAAATATGAGATTTTTATTTGGCAATTTTCATATATTGCTACACGCGGTTATAAGCACCGTGGAACATTGGACGCAATTTTAAAATACGTTACATGTTGGACGCTCTTGAAATTAGCATTTTGTAAATGGAACGTAGTTTATAATCGCGTGCTGATGGGACGGTTTTTAAAATTTCGTTTTGCGAAATGCTTTTATAAAATGTGTTTGGCGTGGGACGCAACTAAAAACAACTTCCAATGTCGTCCAACTAAAAACATAAGCAAATTGCGGACAATGTCGTTCTAGCCCATGAGATGATAGACACAATAAAAAAAAATAGAAGGAAAGTTGGGAATGTTGCCGTTAAGCTAAACATGTCTAAGGCTTATGACAAATTGGAATGGTCTTTTTTGGCCAAGGTTATGGCCAAGTTGGGCTTCAACTCAAAATGGATTAGAATGGTCATGAACTGCCTAAGTTTTGTATCTTACTCTTCTATTAAATGGTAGTCATGTTGGGAAGTTTCAACCTGAAAGAGGCCTAAGGAAAGGGGATCTGATGTCCCTTACCTATACATCATATGTGCAGAAGCACTTACTGCCTACATTAAACATCTGGAAGACTCGAACCTTGTGTGTGGCATAATGTGTGCCAAGATTGGCCCATCCATTAGTCATCTATTGTTTGCAGATGATAGCCTTCTCTTCACAAAGGCAACTATCCCTGACTTTCATGCTGTCAGAGATTACTTGCAAAAATATTGTAAAGCAAGTGGTCAAGAAATAAACTTTAACAAATCAGGATTGTTCTTTAGCCCTAAGGTTCATCCAAGGCATCGAAAAATGCTAGCCAGAATTCTAAGTATCACTAATCTCAACCTTGGTGAGAAGTATTTGGGTGTGCCAATAAACATTTTAAGGTCCAAGACTCAAACCCACCTCTCTCTCCTAATTGTTGTGGAGAAGAGAGTAAATGGGTGGTTAACTCAGTTCTTAGCTCAGGCTGACAAGACTACTTTGGTGAAGCATGTAGGCCAAGATATGTCGCTTTATCAAATGGCTACATTTTTAATCCCTAAAAGCATGTGTCATAAAATTGACTCTCACCTCAATAGATATTGGTGGGGTGAGGATCCAAGATCAAAAAAGATAAAGCTTCACCTTATTGCGTGGGAGAACATCTGCAAATCAAAAAAAGAAGGAGTCTTGGGTCTTAGAATTAGCGAGATTAATAATTTGGCTATGATGGCTAGAAGTGTTTGGAGATTGGTGGAAAATCCTTCATCTCTCTTAGCACAAGTCCTAAAAGCAAACTATTATGCAAATTGTGATGCGTTGAAATCTAGCTGTCCTGATAATGCTTCATGGGCATGGAAATGCCTCCACAATATAATGAGTAAAATAAAACCATTTATTTCATGGGTTGTGGGGGAAGGAAACTTCATTAACCCTTGGTGTCACAACTGGATCCCTGGAAAAGGGGTTGCAATACCGAGAGAAAACTTTGTTCCTGATAAGAGCTTAAAAGTTAAGGATCTAATTAACCAGGATACAAGAACTTGAGATACGACAAAATTGAGTGATGTTTTTGATCAACCTTCAATAGAGAAGATTGAACAAATCCCTCTTAGCTTTGAACCTTCTAATGATAGAATGATCTGGACTTCATCTATAGATGGAGTCTTTTCTACAAAGTCTGCTTATTCTACCCTAAGTGTGAGAGGGGATAAATCTAACGTTGTTTTATGGAAAGCGGTCTGGAAACTAAAAGTCCCATCAAGGATTCAACTTTTTGTTTGGAAGGCATTAAAAGGTGCTCTACCAGTGAATGAAATACTTCATAAAAGGATCCACATCTCTGATTATTACTATCTTAAATGCAAGATAAACTGAAAAAAACGGGGGTACAACAACCACACTCAATATTTCGTTCGGCAATCTGTATGGACTAACTCCAATATTATTCCGAGAGCACCAACTTAAAAGTGAGCTCAATCTAGAAAGATATCAAAGAGTTATATCTCAATTTCTCAATATAATCTGCAATCGAACAGATAGAAATATGTGTGCCTGATTGGTATGAGAAATAACTTGGACGGTACCAAAGACCAATGTCCAAGTGTCAATCAATTTATATCAATAACTAAAGGTTGGATTTACCAATTGATTGAAATACGCACAACCTGTGATATTTAAATAATATAAACAAATATAATGCGGAAAAAAAATAACACAGACACCAGAAAGTTTGTTAACGAGGAAACCGCATATGCAGAAAAACCCTGGTACCTAGTCCATATTAAACACCACACTGTGTTAAGCCGCTACAGACACTAGCCTGCTACAAGTTAACTTCGGACCGGAATGTAGTTGAGCCCTAACCAAGTCTCACACCGATTAAGGTACAGTCGCGTTCCTTACGCCTCTGAATCCCAGCAGGATTCTACGCACTTGATTCCCTTAGCTGATTTGACCCACAACTAAGAGTTGCTACGACCCAAAGTCGAAGACTTATAGACAAATCTGTCTCACACAGAAAATCCTATTCTGATAGATGAATCTGTCTCCCACAAAAGTACCTATGAAGTTCTGTTCCGTCTTTTGATAAATCAAGGTGAACAGGAACCAATTGATAATCCGGTCTTATATTCCTGAAGAACAGCCTAGAAATATCAATCACCTCACAATAACTTAACTATATGGTAGTAGGACAAGTTATTATGGAATCACAAACAATGAGACGAAGATCTTTGTGATTACTTTTTATATCTTACCTATCGGAGATAAATTTCGAGCAAATCTTAGAGAAGATAGTACTCAATACGATAGAACAAGTAAGATCAGAACACGCAACTATAGAATAAATAGTTGGGTCTGGCTTCAGACTCCCAATGAAGTCTTCAAGTCGTTAACCTATAATGGTTTTAGGAAAAACCTAGTCTAAAGGAAAATCGACTCTAGTCGCAACTAGTATCATACAGAAGTGTGGGGATTAGGTCCAGTTGCTAGAGTTCTCCCTTATATAGTCTTCAAATCAGGGTTTGATAGCCTTGAAACAAAGCAATCGATATTCACCGTTAGATGAAATCCTGATTTAAGATTCAAGCTAAGTTTGCTTAAAACCAAAGCAATATCTCTCCACCGTTAGATGGTCTTAGCTTATTACACAAAAATGAAATATACCTTCATTTAGATATGGGTAACCGTACCTAAACGTGTATATTGAGTTGGCTCAATAACAGTTAACCGAAGTTAGCCGTAAGCACACTATTGTCTTAACCACATTCATCTAACATACCTAGATCAAATATGAAGATCAATAAATCATGATAGATAATCAAATGAATCTAATTGTGTTACTCATAGAGTTGTTCAATTGTATATATGTCATAGAAGTATATAAGAAACAATTGAAACAAAATCGGATTGATTCATAATCGTACAAAGTACTTATACATAAATAAATTCATGAACATTAATCCACGGTTTGCAAATTAAGATTGCATTCCTTAATTTATTAAGATTTTGTTCATGAACATACTTAACCGATTTTAGAACTTTAACCACTAAGTTTGTAAACGGGTACGCAAACTTTAGTTCCGGACTTTGGTCTTGTCCAACAGTTTGCGAACAAGTACACATACTGTAGTTACGGACCTAACTCAGGTAGAACCGTTCGCATACTGGTATGCAAACTAGGTTTCCGGACTTGACAGTTAAAACATTCGCATATTGGTATGCAAACTTGGTTTCCGGACCCGAATCATACCAAAACAGTTTGCATACTGGTATGCATATTGTGTTGTATCCACATAAGGGTTATACATTCTCAACTCCCATTTCAATCATTGAAACATCCTTATCTTATAAGATACCATTAGCTTATAAGTAAGTTTCAAGTGATCGAATGATCAATACGAAACTTTCTGAGCCGACATCAAATGACTGTCTCACACAAATCATATAAGATGTTTCAAGGCAATTTTCACATGATCATCTTTTGACTTAATATTTAGTTTCCAACAAATAAATTATTTCCAACTAAACTCGTCAAGAATAATGATGAACGTAGTTAAATCAAAAAGTTTTCAACTCGTATTTCGAGAAATCAAAATATCAAATGTGTATAATATTAAAGTCTATATAGCTATACGACTTAGTCTCAATAGGAGAAAAAATAGAATAGACTTCTGAGTGATAGATAAGTTTAAGTCTCCACATACCTTTTGTTGATGAATTTCCTCCAAGCTCTCCTTAGTAGATCTTCGTCTTCAATCGATGAACACCGTGAAATCTAAGCTCAACTACGTATTCTATCCTAATCCTAGACATAGCTATAAGTAGACTAGAAATCAAGACTTATAGTTTTGATCACCTAAACTTGACAAACAAGCTTGAGATAGAAACGCTTGCGAGTTCGACCGAGAATTACTCTAACAATTTCCCCTTTTGTCAATTTTAGTGACAAAACTATCAATACATATGGATTACAAAATAAATAAACTTTGTAGCTTCTCATCCATCATGCTTGATTTCCTTGGTTCTTCAACATTTCTTGAATTCTTAGCCACTCCAACTACTTGATCGTGTTCAACTCAACATCATTGTTGTTGAAGATCCATAGCCATAACAATAAGAAAATAGTTGTTCTCGATTATTGTTATACAGTGTCATAGTATTATTACACATCATCAAAGTTCAATTGTATCACAACTTTGACAATAATACTATGGTGATATGTATCACTCCCCCTTAGTCAATACTTCATCTCACAATGAAAACCACTCCCCCTTACATAATGATTCGTAAACCATATGTATGTAGTGTGAACTACAAAATGATTCTCCCCCCTTTTTGTCAATATAAATGGGCAAAGGTACGAAAACTAACGGGATCATAATGAAATTCTCATAGAGATTATTCATGTCTAAAAGAGAACATATCAAATTTGGCTCCGATGATTTCACATAATCGAAACTTAGTGTATTCATCAAGGAGTTTATAAAGATACAAGATAACTCCTACAATATCCCACAGCCGCACTCCCCACAAAGATTTGGCAATTAAGCACAAGTTTAATTAATTAAGAACTCTCCCCTATAAAATGTCATTCCCAAAGGAACAACAAGAGCGACCTTACTTTTACAAGAAAAGAAGGATTTCTTTGGACATTAACAAATTACATGAAACATGAATTTGTATCCAGAAAACTCAATTAAATTAATCACAAGAAAACCTCAATGATTAATTTAATCGGAAATGCTAAACATAAGAAAACTTACGGAGCCATACAATACTTTCACATAGAAGTGGATCAGGGAAAGATAAATACTGCGGAATATTCAAAAGTTCATTCTATCTTTTATCAATATTTGCATAATGACATAATAGACTTAACTTTTGATCATGTATGAGATAATCATAGTTCACGGACGTAAACACACATATCCCATAACAAATTTTTGCAATATATAAAACCAATAAAGATTAAATACTACAAAATCAGCTTCCAAATAAACTTTTAGAATTTAAATAATTAAATCTACAAACATTGCAAGATGAAATCGTTGGCAATAACTATGTGTAATTACAATAATTGATATTCCAAACCCTAGTTATCCTTCTTAAAACACAAGAATAAATTATCATAAGAAGTTTCCTAGACACTGTAGAGCTTTCTCAGGGCATCTACCGAGAATTCCTTCTCATTATTGAAAAACCCATTGATTATGGGATCATTCAGTTCTTGCAGATCTTCAGAAATATCAGTTAAGTCACTAAGTTCTCTTTTCAGTTCACACAAGGTGTTCTTTGTTAGAGATAACATTTGTTCATAGTGAGTTATCTTTTCCAAGGAGAAAATGATTTGAGATTTTAAACCATTTCTTTTGCTGATGAAATCCTTCATCATAACCCTAAAATTATTATCATGATGACAAACAGACAAAAGGCAGTTGGAAGAAGAACCTTTTACATCATTTGAAGACCTCCCCTTTTTCTTCATTAAGGATTGGATTCCTTCACATAGATACACATTAACTGCTTCCACTGCATCCTTTTTTGTGGTATCTCTGGTTACAGGAGCCATGATACTGTATCTTTCGAAAGAAAAGGAGTGAAGGGCATTTTGATCACAAATGAATATAAATAGAGCACCGGACAACCAAACCCTAAAGAACTTTGAAAAATTGTTCACGGTTCACGATCCATTATCTATTTTTGATAATAAAATATTCATTTGCAAAATTTAACTAGCATAACTTTAATTAAAATCTAAGATAAGAAATTAACTTATTATACAAGACCTGAGCAACCTTGATGCAATCTCACATTCTCAGGTTAATAATGAGGATCCACGCACCACTACAATTAGGTAGTGACGGAGTGAGCAGAATGATCACTTCTTGTGTCACATGATGACATTTCAAGGTTTGTTGTATAAAAAGACTTCTTACCTCGTCTGACTCTGGTTCTCTTAGACTTCTTCTTGTCTTCAAGAATTCCCTGTTCATTTCCCAAAACCAGATTCATTCTTTCCATGTCACCTTGAAGCTTGGAAATTCTTTTGTTGTTCCTCTTGAATTTCCAACACTTACTTTGAACATGATTTGCATTTCCACCAAACAAACAATTCAGAGAGGTCAATTTTTGTTTTGCTGATTTGCCTCATGTTTATCACAACTTTCAACATCCAATATTCTTAAACCGACCGGAACAAAGGAGTTGTTTGTGCTCACAGTCTTGCTTTTGAACCCTAACACATTTGTGTTTCCAAAAGATTTCTGACCAAATAACATTGTTGAGATCTTGTCAAAGCTTCCAGACAACCTTTGCGGGTCACACTTTAGAGTATTAATCTCTTTTTCTTTTAGAGATAGGGTCTTGGTGAATTCATCATTAAGACAATCAATCTCAAGATTTTTTACCTGAAGTAATGATTCAAGTTTCTCCAACGATATCTTTAGTTGAAGATTTTCTTGGTGAATTTCTTTATTTTTATCCAACAATTTCAAAATCTCAGTGTCAGACTCATATTCTGAATCAGAATTTGATTTAGTAGAAGTTTCTGCTGTGAAAGCTGAAATTTCTGTGCAAACTTCAGAAGTATGCATATCATTGACCAACTGACAAGATTTTTCTTGTATTGAATTATCTGAAGCATCAGAGAGAGGAAGCCGTTTCTCAGATCTTTTGCTTCTCTTCACAATATCCTTGATCTTTTGTGTAATCAATGACCTATCAAGATCAACATGATTTGGACAACATTCATCATCCCAAGACAAGTTAGGAGAACCGCTTGTATTAGTCACAGCATTGAACGTATTTGTTCTGACTATATTCTGATCATGGTCAAGGAGTTTTAACTTTCCAACAACTGAATTTCTGGAAATTTTATCAAGGTTATTTCCTTCAACGATGGCATGTCTCACACAAAATATATAAGATGTTTCAAGACAATTTTCACATGATCATCTTTTGACTTAATATTTAGTTTCCAACAAATAAATTATTTCCAACTAAACTCGTCAAGAATAATGATGAGCGTAGTTAAAGCAAAAAGCTTTCAACTCGTATTTCGAGAAATCGAAATATCAAATGTGTATAATATTAAAGTATATATAGCTATACGACTTAGTCTCAGTAGGAGATAGAATAGAATAGACTTCTGAGTGATAGATAAGTTTAAGTCTCCACATACCTTTTGTTGATGAATTTCCTCCAAGCTCTCCTTAGTAGATCTGCATCTTCAATCGATGAACGTCGTGAATTCTAAGCTCAACTACACATTCTATCCTAATCCGAGACATAACTATAAGTAAACTAGAAATCAAGACTTATAGTTTTGATCAACTAAACTTGACAAACAAGCTTGAGATAGCAACGCTTGCGAGTTCAACCGAGTAGTGCTCTAACATAAATTCTGAATCACTCATGCATGCATTAGGAACTTGCAAAAAGATTGCAAGAGTTTGGAAGTTAATAAACATCCAATGTGATCAGTTAGATGACTTTACGTTTATGCAATGGACCAAATTTTGGTTGCAGTTGTATCCTTATCAAGATCCTTCCTTAAGAGCTGAGCAATTTCCTTTGATTATCTGTATGATATGGTCTATCTGGACAAGTCGAAATGATATTCTGCACAACAATAAGCTGGAGGAAACAATGGTTATTCTGTCAAGAGCCAAAGCCATGATGATGGATACATCTAAAACCTCTATAATCAGCCTCATCTCTGTAATTACACAGAATTAGTCAGTTTTATCTTCTTGGGTAGCTCCACCTAGGAATTGGTTAAAAATTAACATCGATGGCGGTTGGAACCCGAATTCAGAAATTGGGGGTTCAGGTTTCCTAATAAGAGATTCAACCCATAGCTTTATCCATGCAGAATCGACCAATTTGATTTGTCTCTCAGCAAAAGAAGCAGAAATTTGTGGAATCAGAGACGCGTTAAGTGTTGCAAAGGAAAGGAAGTGGGACCATATCATAATTGAAGCCGATGCCGTAGTTGTTATTGAGAAGATTAACAAGAAGCTCTTCTTGGGGGATCTACGAACTCATTGCCTGTTCCAAAATATTAAAGTAATAATCTCCAGTTTTCAGTCATTAAGTTTTAAAGCTGTTAATCGAAAATGGGGCTGCCCATGAGCTAGCTCAATGGGGCAAGGAATATGCTAGCCATATGGCTTGGGTTGTTCCACCAATGTGGCTCCTTCCTACTATGTGCTATGATTACAGGGAGGGAAGAGCTGATAACTTGTAGTAGTGTGGTGTCTTGTTTGCTTAAAAAAAAAAAAAAACATCGTCTCATTCCAACATAATCTTAAAAACCATTTGGTCAGACGGAATTAATAGCAGCGTCTATTACTAGACGTGAATTATAATAATAGTGTTTCATTCAAAAGTTATTATAACACGATTTAATAATGCCTTTGAATGGAAAACATCAAACGAATTTAAAAAGCCCGCGTGAAATTGGGACGCTATTATAAAGCGCGTCCAGGCTAGACGTTGTCTAAAAAACCATTTGTTGATACGTAGTTTTAAGATCCGTCTCTTATACACCGCAATTTTAAATACATTTCAAACCACCCGCTTTTGTAAAGCCCGTTTGAGTCAGATGGATTTTTATTAATAACGTTTATTTTCAAACGCCGATTTAAAGTGCGTTGAAGTATATGAATTATTTTACCGCTGCGCCACAAAGGAAATTGCCAAAAAAAAAAAAACCACATATGAGATGGAAATTTGGGAATTTGACAACTCATGACTAATTTTTTTTTTTTTTTTTAAATAAAAATCTTCGGGAATGATATTCTCAGCCCTCAATGGCGCCCTAGTCTGCGCCCAATCTGAGGTGGCTGCCTGACGCATCTAAGATCACGTGTGTATTTTTTTTCTCACTCTTACTTGTGTTTTCTCTTACTTCACCATTGCCAAATATAACAATAAAACTCTTTCTCATCTTCTTCTTCTTTTTTTTGAAGAACAGCAAACAGAGCTCAAGAGACAACATCAGCGAAGATGAAACCAAACGAGTTCCGATCAACAATTAGCTTTCAAAGGATATCATTCTTCTTAACTCATGTCTCTCTTTCTTAATCCTAAACTTTTAAAAAAAGTTTTCATAAAATCATGTGTGGTTCTTCAACTGTAGATCTGATTTTTCCAAAAGAAAAAATGATGCAAAATTAGTTTTGATTACGGATTTAAAATAACTCTTGTTAATTAAACCCATGTGACCAATTTTGAAGATATTGAGTATCAAATTTTTTGACCAATTTAGGGATTTTTCCTGTGAATGATCTCTGGAACAGATTCTTCCCTAATTTAAAGAAACATAAATGGAATCGTAAAGATCGTATATCTTATAGTCACTATAAATCGAAATCATAACATAACCCAAGATTCCAAGAATACTTGAGCTCGTAGTTTTCAAAACCAAATTTTAATTTTCAGAATTTATTTCTGTTTCTCATGGCAGTTTTTTTTTTTTTTGAATGTTAATTTTCATGGCAGTTGAAGACTTGAAGTCCATGTGATTTGATAATTTCTTTCAATGTGTAAGGAAAAAAGATTTTTATGGAATATCACCATGTTTATCAATTAATTTGCAGTTTTTTTTTTTTTGATCAAACAATTAATTTTCAGTTAACCTTCGCACATCAGACATTTCATGGTAATTTTTGATGGCAGACTGAATTAAGGATGGAGATGAAGAAGAAAAACAAAAACGAAAGTTGATAGAATATAAAAGAATAAATCACAAAAAGAGAGCACGTGATACTTCAACTACGTGGGTCGTCTTTTGTCACAGCTAAGCTACCACGTCACGTTTGGGCGCAGACTAGGGCGCTATTGAGGGCGGCGTGTAGCCTTGCCGAAAAATCTCAATATTTTCTTTTTATTAGATTAGAGTACTATTACAAGAAACTAGTTGGAAGCCTAACAAGCTAAGCTCCAACAAAGTACTACTACATTAATTTAACAGGTTGATGTGCTAGCCTACCAGCGAGCCTCATGAAGAACCTAGCCAAGGGTGCCGAAGCGGATAGGGGGGGTGAGATTATGTCGTAGGGGGGAATAACTTTACCTTCCATGTTAAATTCTGCAATATTGCGCCATTGGGAACTCGAACCACAATCATCTGTTCATTCATTGCAAGGAAGTCGCTAAATTTTGGAACTATTTCTTAAATAGTTTTGGTATTAGTTGGAATTTTTTGGGGAAGGGAGGAATAAGAAAGGAAGGAAAATGCTTAGGAACCTTTTGTGTTTTTTACCTTTTACGATTTCAAATCAACTATTATCGTTGTTAAGTGTACGCTTTTCAATTGGTCTTTGTACACTAATTTATTTGAGGGTTATTTTCTATCAACTGTCATTTAAAATTGGGATGTTGTAATTGGTATGAGCTAGCCTTGTTAGCTCAATCTTTGAAGCTCGCTGCTTTGTGAGTTTTCATTTTTTAATCTAATTTGCCCTTTTCGTCAAAAAATATTTTTTTTTGAGGACCATTAAGTTATTAGGCCAGCTACTGTTTAGGAATAAAAGACGTCTTAGTAAGGGCAAATGACTAAATTGTCCCTTTTTTTTTTTTGATAAAGAGTATCATTACAAGAAACTATTTGGAAGCCTAACAAGCTAAGCTCCAACGGCGTACTACTACATTAGTTGAACAGGTTGTCGTGCTAGCCTACCAGCGAGCCTTATGAGGAACCATCCAAGGGAGCCGAAGCGGATAGGGGGGCTGATTATGTCGCAAGGGGGGAATCTAACTCTACATTACATGTCAATTTTGCAGTATTGCGCCATCGGGGACTCGAACCTCCTTGATGACATGAAATCTTAGTTTTTTTATTAGGTACGGTTCGGCTGGGTTCTTTTTTCTAGCCGAACCTCAAGTTGTTCTTCATGTGCGAACTTTTGTATATAACACCAATTGTTGTATTTGGTTACGTCGAAATTTTTTTCGCTTAACCAAACTTTAGTCTGTAAGAAAAAAATGTTGAGTCGGTCAAGTCGTTTTTTTTTTCTTGTCCTAACCGAAGTTTTCTCTGAAAAACTATATATTGACTTCGGTTACGTTGCAAAAAAAAATTCCTAACCAAACTTTTCTCTAAAAACCTATATATTGAATTCGGTTAGTGGCAATTTTTTTCTCCCAACCGAACTTTTTTCTGAAAACCTATATATTGAGTTCGGTTACGTTGCAATTTTTTTTCTCCTAACCGAACTTTTCTCTGAAAATCTATATATCGAGTTCGGTTACATCGCAATTTTTTCTCTTAACCAAAGTCGGTCGCAATTTTTTTTCTTAGACTATAGTTAGTCAATAATTCAGTTACATCGCAATTTTGTCTCATAACTGAACTTTCTTCGAATTACTTACAAATTAACCTGGCTAATTTGGGGCCTAGGGTGATTATTCGGGGCCTATGAATTTCTTCAACCAACCTAAAGAGAAGGATATGGGGTGTCTAAAATATGGTAAAAATACTAAATTAACCTTTAAAGAAACCTTAATTATTTTGTTAGAGCATTGCTCGGTTGAACCCACCAAGCGTTGGTATGTCAAGTTTGGTTGTCATATTTTAGTGAATCAAAACTCATTTAAAGAGTCGCTTGATTATGTACTAGAGTCAACTTCGTATAGGTTAGCTTGAAAGTATTAGGATATGAGACATTACAAGTATTGCGAAGACTTGAAGAAGTGAAGAAGCAAGAAGCTACAACGACAACATCATCCTTCCACTTGAGGTTAGTGATATTTGAATTGAACTGTTTCATTCCCTAACGTATCTTTCAAGTCGTGCATATTGAAAACAAAACTGCGAAGCATGAACACTCTAGTTAGACATAGTATTAAGGAATACAATATGAGGTTTATTGCTTAACCATTAAACTTTGTAGATAAGACATCGACATAATCGTTTAAATGCTATTGTGATTATGTATGGGTATGAGGTGAGGATTTCATCCTAAGAAATAATGTTTTACATGTGTTTTAAGGAAGTAAATTCATGAACTTGTTTTGTGAATCGAAAAGGAAATCGCCAGGCGTTATTGGTATTGTTATTCATTGCATATCTTGTGAACAACCAATATGTGTGATTAGTATAACCGCTCATGACTTGTTTGTGTTCTTGGTAAAACTATTCACAAAGGCCTGACTTTTGTATTGGTATGACTTTTATTAGTGAAACCGATCTTAAGTAATCACCTGAGATGGTATGATCGAGTTTGTGATTTTGTGTAAGACCGACTCTGGGTAAAGGGGAACCGATCCTAGTAAGAGGTGCAACACATCACAAAGGGGAATAGATCCTTGTATGAGGTGCATCATGTTTTAGCAGAAAGGGGAACCGATCATATGGACATGTACAACAAATTCAAGTTAGATACCATATATATGTGGGGAACCGATCCTAGTACCTAGTCAACCGAATTTTGGAAAGTTAGAGTGACTATGCACAGTACTCACATGGAGGTAGAACCGAAACTTGTTTTGGTAGAACCGTTAAACCCATGATTGGTGATTGAGTTTTCTTGATAAATCACATAGTTCTTGAAAGTCAAATGAACCAATTCTAAACTTGTTTGGAAGTGTGGCAAATCGGTTTCAAGATTGTAAGTATGAAAGAGGACTTACAGAGTAAGGATGTCGACATACTTTGAACATGTGCAGTAACGCTTATCTTTAATTGTTCAAAGTTATTCCTTAATAGCTAAAGGAAGAGAATCTCAGGATCGAAACATAAATAAGTTAAGAATCTTTTATTTAAGGTTTTTAATTTTATTTTAGGAAAATTAGAATTAGTAATGTGAATTTACTAGTTAAAGATTTTCCAAAGAGATTTTCGGTCAATATTTTGGACAGAGCATTTCCAGGAATTATGGAAACCGAATTTGGAATATATTGCATATCTTGAGAATATTTTCGGTTTTGGAAATTCCTTGGTGTCCAAACTTCCTTGTCTATAAATACTTGAAGGAGATATACCGTGTTGATCAAACTCCGAGGATCATAGTAACGGATAAGGACCAAGCACTAATGAATGCCATTGGAGTGGTTTTTCCGGACGCTAAGCATTTTCTTTGCACATGGCACATACAATGCAATCTTAGAAGTAATTGTAGGGGTCATATCCAAAATCCAAAGCCACAAAAAGGTACCGCTCGTGAAAAGGCCGAAGATGAGCGTCTTCAAAAACTAATTCTGGAACAACGAGAGGAGGAGAAGAAGAAAAGCAAAACAGAGTATGAAGCGAATGGGTTACTATGGAAGGTTTTTCAACATCATTGGGATTTAATGGTACACTCAATTTCCGTGGCCGAGTTCAAATCTTATTTGGAGAGTTTTATTGGGCTATGGAAGAAGGATTACGAGAAATGTGTGGTTTATTGCTTGAAGGAATTGTTGGAACCGTACAAGGAAAAAATTTTCTATGCTTACACCTACCAACACATGCATTACAAGAATGAGGCGACAAGTATCGCGGAAGGATCTCATGGACATTTGAAGAGCTTTCTCCGAAGGCTCCGAAGGAGCCAAAACAGTGTGGTTACGGTACAACAAGCCATCCATGAATACACCAAGGCTGATATCGTTAAGATAACCGCGCAAATAGAAGAGAGTAGGATGAAAATCATCACAAGCTACAAGGATTACCATTGGTTGATTAGACGTTTAAACTATAAGGTATATCACTGGGCAATCATTTCTATGATGAAGGATTACAAATATTATGTGGATAACGAGATGGGGAGAAGGAGAATTGTATGTTCATGTATGACGATGACGGCCTTGGGAGAGTTTGGGAGACGTACAGAGCCAAAAATCGAAAATATTCGGTTTTGGAAATTCCTTGGCTAATAAGATCAAATGATTTTTATTTTCTAGAATAAATTTGCTCGAGGACTAGCAAATAATAAGTTTGGGGGTATTTGATAGACACATTTTTTGTGTCTGAATTGTCCTCAGTGTTGGTATTGTTGGAACTCGATTTTTGTACTAATATTGTGTTTTTATGTATTTTTAGGTATTTTTGGAAATAAATATTTTTGGAAAATTCGGCTCGAAAAGTTGCTCGGAACACCTCCGGAGGACAAGTGTTATTCGGACTCTCGTCTTTGGATAAGGGGTAACCCAATTGCTAAGGGGCACCTCTGTTGAGCAACTGCTAATCGCACCCCATCACTGGTTAAGGGGCAGTCATCTTCAACAAATTTGAAAATGAAAATTGGCGGGAAAATTGTGTTGGAACCGGCAGATTTAGGGTTTGGATTTTGGAGGCGTTATAACGAGACTCAATGGCTGAAAATCATTGGGTATCTTCCTTTGGGCCTAACAACAGTAGTGGTATGGGTCGACCCGGTCGTCTAAATTTGGCTGGAATTTTCGCGAGAAGAAAAACAGAGAGCATGTGTCGAGAAGAGATATACACGGGATTGTATAGGATTTAGACGTGTAATACGTGTGTTTGGACGCTGCAGAAGCATGAAGAAGTAAAAAAGGGAAGTTTCAGCACTATCAAACACTCGTTGACAGCGTGGGAAGATAATTCAGGGAAGAAATCTCGTGGCTGGGAAGAAAAATATTTTCCGAGTAACAGAGGATTATTTTGAGGTAATGAGCGAAGATTCTTGTCCCAGTGGAGTATATATAGGTTGCTGAGGTCGAGTAGAAGGTTTTCGGAGAGTTTGGGAGACGTACAGAGCCAAAAATCGAAGATTGCACCATTTTTTTCTCTGCTGCTGCTGCTGCACCAAGAACACGAAGAACAGACCACCAGAGGCAGTCGTTCTTCTACAGTAACAGAGACACTTCAACGTGGGTCGTAATACGGAGGCAGACTTAAAATCAGTAACAGTTTTCTACCCTCTTTGTAACAATGTTTGCAACACTTATAATCGTTGCAAACACCCGATTTTCATCTTATTCTCCATTCCATCTTTGTAAACACCCTTTGAGCAATAATAATAAATTTTGAGCGTGTTTCCAACATGATGAGCGGCTAATTCTCCCATAACCAAGGCAATGAGGAAGCTATTTACGCATGAATAAGCGGTAACCATTTTATTTGCTCTAATTTATAATTTATAATTCACTCAATCACTGCTTTTGCAGAGTTTTAAATTGTTCGCAAAATTCTTTTCATTAGTTGTGATTCAATTAGATAGGTTATGCTTTGTATTAAGATAATCTATGCTTAGGGATACAATTAATTTTTGAGAATTTGTCTGATTATTTGTGAATTAAGAACAAGGGATTTAAAAGATAATTAGAGTTTTGGGTTTACCGTTATTCATTCATGTGTAATAAGTGGAATCAGTGTCTTGGTTATTCTCTCATATCTTGAATCAATTTTGTGTTAATTTTTCTTTATTATTAATTTTTATATAAGTCTAAAAGCTTTTGCTTTCACAAGTCTCAACGAACCTTTTTACTACAACATTATTGAGTCACATCAATTTTTGGCGCCGCCGACGCGGGCTTGTCTTTAGGCTAGAGTTTTTAGATTTTCTTTTAGGTTTTTATTTATTTGTTCTTCTTTACGTTTTTGGGTTTTTATCTTTTCCTTTCAGATTTTGGGATTTGGAGCGAAAGAAAAATTTGCCAAAGCTTTTGGTGGATACTTAAAGATTTGGAGTTAAAGACAAAGCGAAAGGAGCGAAAGAAGAAGATTTTTTATATTTTATAAAAAGAGAGAAAAAAAAAAG
Organism: Papaver armeniacum; assembly: GCA_023531295.1. Classification (NCBI taxonomy): domain Eukaryota; kingdom Viridiplantae; phylum Streptophyta; class Magnoliopsida; order Ranunculales; family Papaveraceae; genus Papaver; species Papaver armeniacum. The sequence goes on along the minus strand of JAJJWW010008641.1, from coordinate 1,262,160 downwards.
AGAGGCATTTTTATTATTTTTTTTTAGATATTTTTATTTTTTTTAGACTTTCCTTTTCTTTTGCACTTTTACTTTTTGGACTTGGACTTTGGACTTGGACATTACTTTATTTTTTTAAACCCTACGGAAGGGTAGTATTAAATATCAAACTGTTTGCAGAGAAGGACGGTGATTACGATATCACCTCGGCCCCTCGGGTTCGTACATGACATAGGAGTCGTGGCCCGAGTCGACTACAACGGTTCATCCCCCGTCTGGTACGGGAGGTAAGTTTGTCGAAACACTCGCGAATCCCCTGCTAGCGAGTTACTGTCTTCCTTCGTGTGAATATATGCTGAGGACCTGAAAACGGCTGTTTTTAATTTCCTAGTAAAGGGCAAGGACTGGCCATATAAGATAAGGGTTCGGATTTCATCACCGTTCTCTTCTTGCCCGCCTTAGGAAAACGATACTTAACGCGAACCTAAGCTTTAAAATTTGGAATAGAACGAGACCGATAGGGTAACGAGCTTAGTAGGAAAGTCGCTCGAAAAATATTGGTTACTCTTTTAGCATACTTCTAAGTTCATGATGGTTTCTGTGAAGTTGAATGCGTGACTGCGCCGCCTTGTAATAGCGGTGAGGCCTTGGGTATCAAAGCTCCACTGAGCTTCCCTCGCCTTGATTCAACTTACTTTGACTCGGATTGATCCAGAGGGGTTTGCTTAGATTGTAACGAATTCCCTTTCGAACGATTAGAAGCTGGTCTAGAAAACAATCTAAGTGGAGCCATCATGCTTTTTGTTTGCTAGATATCATTAGGTTTGCTGTGGTGGAGTCAGCCTTGTTTGTTGTAGGATCATAATATCGCAACGGACAAGGTTCGCGGGATAAATAAACGACGGTGTCGCGAGGGAGTCGCAGGGAGCTAAAATAAACGACGCGATGAATAACGACAAACAAAACAATTGGAAGACATGAAACCTGGCGAGGGTTAAGAAGTGTCGCGAGAATGAATATTCGTGCACTTGCGACACTTCGCGAGACATTCCCGAAAATAAAGGATAGCTTAGCTGTCATCCACTATGTATTACCCTATATAAAGGGCTAAATGAGTCCGTTGAAGGGGAGAGATCTTTTTGAATTGTGAAGCAAGTCATTAGGAGAGAGAAAGTTGAAGAGCGCTTTAATTTCTAAGTGTAATTCTATTGTACTGTGTAAACATTTCATGGAATCAATTAATAAATATTCTTGATCACACGTCTTTCAATGGATTAGTCAAGCAAAACTGAGTAAGGGGTGTAGTGTGGGATTTCCCGCAACTACATATGCGCTAGAAACAGGGAAAGAGCAGAGATTGACGTAGAAATTGGAAAGAATTTGGATTAACAGAGAAAAGGTTTGGAGAGATACTCAAGAATTCATTGAAAAAGAGAAATGGCTAGAAGAAGAAATGTACAAGGGCAACCAACGATTGTAAGAAGAAGTGGGAGACTTGGCGGAGAAAGGAGGAATGAAACAGAGAATCGTCAAGGATGAATATGAGAAATGATGGAGAAAATCAAAATCAGCCACCGATCTCTCCCAAAGAACAAACGCGGTTGTGGATTATGATAGAGTAAGTGTACATACTTGGAGGTCTGATTCTCAAGACGAGAGGGAAGAGGAGCAAAGCAGATGGTGAACAATGGACAAGGAGGAGGAGAGCAAGGAATGAATGGAGAAATGAATCCGAAACGACGAAATCGCAGCGTTAGAAAGATTGAGACAAACAATACATGAAGAGAGACGACTAGAGGCGAGGAACGAGCAAACTTGACAAGACAGAATCATGAATTGAGGATGGAAAATATGAGATTGCAAAATAGGAGATCAAGAAGTAGTGTGAGATCAAGTTCAAGATCGATTAGGGAAGAAAGAAGGAGAGTTTTACCAACATAAAGTACCGAAGAAGAAAACCAACAAGAAACACAAAATCCAAACACAGAGCATGGCGAGAGAAGAGGGGAAATGGAAGATCGTTATATTCCTCAGCCCGAAAATCTTCAAGATGAGCGGAATAGGGAGAATCAAGGAAACATGCAACTCCAAGGGCCGAATGACCCAAATTTCTTGAAGGGAGAATAATCTTGCACGGAGAGAAGAATCGAGAAGAAACCGAGAGATTGAGGATGACATTGAGAGGCACTACATTGAACAAGCACGGCTAGCTCGCGAGAGAAAAGGATAAGAGCAGAAATGGAAAATCAAGAGATGGAAGAGGCAATCCGGCAGAATAACCATGACAACCGGGAAAGAAGGAGGGAACAAAATCGTACCAATAGAAATATTAATGAAGAATATGAGAGGGCGCAGATGAGAGCTGAGAGACAGCCAAGAAGAGAGAACAACCGATATAATGGCGTGCGAATTGAAGAAAGAAACGAAGAAGAGCGTCGCAGGGAAAGGAGAGAAGAAAATAACGAGCAAGAAGGTCAAAACAGGCACGAGCGTAGAAGGAGAGAGGCGGAGCTAAAAAGACCAGCAGAATCAAATTCTGAGGCAAATGAACAAATCTTAAGAGAGTCAGGTGAAATGAGAGGATTACTGAACAATAGAAGGGAAGGAGGAAGGAAACAATTGGACGAAGCCATCGCGAGAAGCCGCGAAGAATCCCTTCACGCTAGAAGTACGGATGGGAGGAATACCTCCTAAGTGCAATCTACCTGCATTAACCAACATCTTTGATGGAACAACCCGTGCGGTACAACATATCAAGGCTTATATGAGATGTATGTTGCAGTGGGAGAATCATGATGCTATACTATGCAAATATTTCGCATCAAGCCTAATAGGAGAAGCACTAAAATGGTTTGAGGGTCTGCCAAGGAACACAATCACATCATTTAACCATTTACAAGCCACATTCCCGGGAGCATACATAAGTAACAATTCTTCACGACCAGGTATTGAAGATGTATTCGGGTTGAAGCAAAGGGTTGGCGAGAGCTTAAGGCGATTGACAATAAGATGGAGGACCATGTGTAGCGAAATGGCGGGACGGGTTGAGGAAAGATACCTCATCCTCTCATTTGTGAATGCTCTCTTCGCGACTAACTTGTTATACATTCAAATTTTTAGAATCAAAAATACAATCACGATGGCAGAACTGCGAGAGTTACAGGAAGAATATATTGCCTTAGAAGAAAGACAGAATGAAATGAACTCTTATCCAGTCGCGAACACAAGCTCGAATGCTGCGAACGCAAGCTTGTTGCCTCAATTCATAAATAAAATGGCGAGCACTTCGCAAGGACAACAAGCAAGGAAGGTCAATGAGGGACAGCAGAAGATAGTAGCCATGGGAAGCCACGACCAAGAAGAATTTGAACGAGAAAGGAACTACTACAACCGTAATAAAGAAATAATAAGATTCGAGGCTAGATCATGTACAAGAAACTTACGGTGGACGAAGGCAAAATAATCATGCAAGGCGCAGAGAAGTCGCAGAATAGTATGGGAAGAGATTAAGATGCCTCCACCGAATGCTAGTGTGGAAAAGATCTGGGAAGCTATACTTGTAATGGAAGATGTACCAAGACCTTGGAACGTGGGAATGGAACCACCACCGGCGATAGAAGTCATGAGTTTTGCTCTTACCATCGCTTCCATGGGCATCAAACAAACGATTGTAGAAACATAAAGAGAATTATTCTCGGGATGATTGATCAAGGGAAGTCAATCACTTTCTAAAGGGAGAAGAAAAAGGCCGGACATTACCACCGCCACCGAGAGATGTACGAACAGTGTCAGCGAAAGGAAAGGAAACATTTGTGATAGAAGTTGGAACAAAAGCTAAAAATTTGAACTGCAACTCTATCGTCCACTCCTATCGCACAATCGAAGATTTTCATGACAGCGTGCTCAGTAGAGTCTTTGCGAGAGATGCTAACGATAAAGAAATAATGAGTCCAAGCGAGAACGACGCAGATTAGAAAAGTGGCACCAAGACTATTTCTTTCTCTGCAGATGAAGTGCCAAAAGGAAGAGAAACACATGATAGCCCGTTGGTTGTGAAGCTAGAGATTAACCCAAAACCAGTTGATGGAGAAGATGATGAAGCAGAAGATTGCTGGGCGATCAACCGAATCCTAATCGACACCGGAAGTTCGGTGAATATTCTTTTTTACCATACTTACAAGACGATGGGAGGAAAGGATGAGGATTTGATCCCCTCGACATACAAGATATATGGCTTTAATGGCACTGCAAACAAGCCAAAGGGAGAGGTTCACATGAGAATACCTCTTCAAGGATTATCAACTGATGTTTTATTCTGTGTGGTTGACGTGGAATCTCCGTATAATGCGCTGATTGGGAGGCCATGGCTTCATGAAATCTTGGGGGTCGCATCAACATACCACCAATGTATAAAATTTCCACATCCAAACGGCATTGGTATTATACAGGGAGATTGGAAGGAGTCGCAACAATGTCACGAGGTTGATGTAGAAAGCTGCGAAGAAAGAAATGCCAAAAGAAAGGGTTGGAAGCAACATGTGAGAGATGAGCAGAGAAAGGAAAAAAACTGATGGTGGATGCTATAGAAGTAAGGACTGAACATACCTCGCGAGGTGAATGCCTAGAGACAGGCGAATATTATGATAATAAAGAAGCGAAGGATATGAAGAACAAAAGGCATAAGAAATGAATAATCAACAAAAACAGGAGAAAAAGTAGCAATTGAAGCAATGATGTGCGAAAATCTCGCAGCCAAGAGTATATGAGAATTCGGTTAAGAAAGAAAAATGAAAATACAACAAATGAAATGGAAATTTGCGAATACTTCGTAAACAAATATCGGCAAATAATGAAACATGAATGATTGAATGACTTAACAAAGATGAATGAGTAAAAGAATGGGACAAACCTTTATGGCGTACACCCTAGTTCGCGAATAACATTTCGTAAGAGGCAAATGTAAGACCTAAAGTGCGTCATATAAGGGGGTATCTCTCGACATGGCTCAGGGGGAAGGTTACACCGCTCCTGAAGCCTGAGTCATGAAAATTTGGGGCCCATGAAAGCCTATCCGGAAGAGGTACCTTGGATTCCCAACTATATATATAAGGTTATACCCTGTCGGGCGACCGAGGGTCTCTTCCTAGGAGTCGATGTATGCTCAAGGCGCCGAGGTACACGGTTGAGCCGAGTGCCCGGATGGATGAACCTACCTGGCCATTCTTGGCAAGTCTTGGCATATGTTGCACTCGCCCAAGAAAACTCCACTTAGGGTGCAGCCTTGTAACCATAAACCCTATAGGTATAAGGGATAAGAGGCTGCGAAAACAACTGGTTGTTGTTAAGACCGGATGGGAGGAGCTAGTCTTGTATGGCCGATGTTTCGCCTCCTTGAAGGGGCAACCGGGAGATGATAAGGGCGATGCTCTCCATTAGGGGGAGTGTCAAAACAGACGCAAATGTCATAAGGCTATGTTTTCGCAAGAGAATTTAGGCTTGTCATATTTGTGCAATGATCCTGCAGAGGCAATAATACTAACGCGAGGGTAAGACGAGATCAATGGGTCTTTACACGACAGTGTACGGACGTCCTGCGATTTCGTCGCAAGACGGCAATGTCATGGGACTTTATGTTCGCAAGGATATCTAGACCTGTCATATTGTCGCAACTAAAACATCCTGCAGAGGCAAAAATACTTGGAAAATGATAAGGCAAGATCAATGGGTCTTTACATGCAAGTGTAACGACGTCCTGCGATTTTGTCGCAATAAAAGGTGGCAGGGGAAGACCTCTAATTAGGGAGGTCTAACTTGGAAGACCACACAAAAATGATAAGGCAAGGTCAATGGGCCATTGCATGAAAATGTAAAGGCGGCTGCGACCTTGTCGTAACAAAAAGAGATAAAATAAAGACTACCGAGATGATAAGGCGAGATAAATAGGATTCTTAATTTATGAAAGTACTGCGACCTCGTCGCAACGATACATTTCAATAACAATAAAATAATTATCCAAAGAAAATACATGATGACAACTAAAATCTTCCATCTGAAGATAAATAACAGAGGCAAGTATGGGAATGGAAAAGATGGAATATTGTTATTCATCTTCTGATGAAAGAGTTATACATCAATAATGTTGGCCAATTATATTACAAGGAAGAACTACCAAAAAAAAGAGAGTGAAGATTGAAATGTACAGATATTACAAGCAGATAAAGAAAACAAAAAGAATTATCTCTTTTGTGATTCTTCTCCTTCATCCGATTCTTCAATCCTATTATTCTCATCGCGAGAATTTTCTTCTTCGCCACCTCACTATCGAAACGTCCGAGACAGGCAGATTCTCGGGAACCTTTTCGTAAAGCCGGGGATATAAATGCGAGGGATATTGTGGTCCTTACAAACATACTCCATGGCTCCATTACGAAAACGAACGGCATCATTATTAAAATTCGCCACCTGTCGTTAGAAATTGTTTCTTCAACTTGAAATATTTATTCTCGCGAAGGAGAGACTCCTTATGCAGCTGTTCTTTTTCGTTTCAAGTTCTTCAATTCTCATTGGAAAATTCTGGCGAGTTGTTCTTTTTCGATTCAAGCTCTCTAATTCTAACTTGAAGTCTCTTCTCGGATTCTACAAATAAGTAACAACAAGTTAATAATTTACAAGCAATACTACGTAGTAAGAAGCGAAGAAGGTATAATAAGTAACCTTCTCTATCGGATATCATATCTTTAATCAAGGAAGTATGCTCGGCATGAAGACTAACATCAACACCTAGGTTATTCCCGGCATTATCTAAAACTTTCGCAGCCCGTGCGAATTCATCATCACTATTAATAACAAGAAGAGAACGAACTTGCTCTTCTCGCCGCTTAAGTATGGTATTCGATGAAGGAGTTCATCTCGTTCAACTTGCACACCAAGAAGAGATTTGTGGAATTCTCGCTAACGCCCGTGCACCTCTGTTAGTAATGCGATCGTTCTCATCTATGAGATCACTAATTTTCTTCCTTAAAGTCTTGATTTTCTTCTCGGAATCAAGGTACATTCGTTTAAAGCGATTAGTTAAATTTAAACTAGATCTCGTGTTCGATCTCTAAGAGATGATATTTGGATTGAAGATCCTTTAATGAAAGGAGGTTAATTTTATTTGAGAAACTACTTAGAGATTGATTGAGGTGAGTAAGAAGGACATCATCATTCATAGGCTCGGGAAATGAATGGAGAAGAATGGATTCTTCGGAGAGATTATATACGTCTGCGAGAATAATAGTCAGACAAAGAAAAATAAAAGATAGCATGAAAAGGATTTGAGAATTGAAAATTACTATACCATAAAGTTGCTGATTTGAATTCTGAAGAGTGATTACTCTCTCCTTTTGGGAGTCCAGGTCGGCTTCTAATTTTTGAATCTTATCGCGAGATGACACGGCTTCAACTTCCAGCTCTTGAGTCTTCTTGTTCAATTGTAAATTTCTCTTTTCAAGATTATTGCGTCTTCTCTCGAGATCTGAGGCAACTACAAAAGAAGTTCTTCCAACCTATGAAAGAAGATAGAAAAACCGTTAATACATATATATTTAAAAATTTAAAATTAACAGGGAAATATGACTATATGCATACCAAAGACCCAAGTGCGTTAAAGAAGTCGGAGACACAATTCTAGAGGCTCCATTGAAAGAATTATTGCCCTCTAGTAAAGCAAAGATTACACACATTTGCGAGAACCCCGCAAAGGGAAGCTAGGGGAGCATCTCCCATTCCTTGGAAAGAGTCTGAGAAGATGCTAGATAACTGATCCATAGAAGAACCGGCCAATGGAATCTCTTTAGTAAGAGAGGGATTCGAATCATGGTTATCCTCGTCAGAAGATTCGGAGCTTGAGCTAAGGCGAGAAGAAGACTGAGTCTTTCGCTTCTTAGTTAAGGGAGCAGAAGATCTACCTTTGCGAACGACGGTTTTACCCTTACTTCTAATCTTCGCGGCTGCAGCTTCTTCAACTCCAACCTTCGCATACGATTAAAAGATGAGAAACAGAGGCAACAATATTGTTTCAAATAACAAAGGAAATGTTTCTTACTTCACTCGTAAGCGATCGAAGTATCGTCAGAGTACTCTCCAACGGATCATCCTTGTAGCTTCTTCTCAATTTGGCGATCCGAAAAATTCCACAAACTCAAAAATATAAAAAGAAAATTGCGAGGGCAAGATTTGAAGTGGAAAACATACCTCTTTTGCCTTATCGGCCATTTGAATTCCCAAGGATGATATCCTGCGAGATTCGCAGGAAGAATATGCGAGCCCGCGATGTAAGGGCCATTTAAAATCAAGGGTACAACCCACCACTTCTCATCCTTGGAGTGGCGAGGAGAAGTATTATTGCCCGGTGCCGCCAATATCTTGCATGAGTAATTTGTCCTCGGGGACATTATCCTTCTTTTTCGAGCGAATGCCCCAAATGAGATTTCGCATTCCTCATCTTTATCACTTTGAATAATTTTCAAAAAAGTTCTCTACAAGTGTATTTCTCAAAGATCTATTTCCAAGTTTGCGAAATTGGGGTTTCTAACGAGTATTAGGGTATAAAGATCCTTTGCCAAAGACCACGGTTCGCGAACTCAAGCATTAGGCGAATGCAATCGCCACATAATTGATAAACAAACCCGAGAGAGAATTTTTCATGGGCCAAGATTTCATAAAATAAAGGCATCTCAGGATTGTATAAGGGAATGGGAAGTCCTGCGAGAAGCTGACCTAGCGAGACTATAATTTTTTGATCATCACATTGATGATCAGAAAACAACTTTGCAGAAAGAATAGATGAAGATTCTTGATCAGGAATGGTTGATAGAGTAAAACCCTTCTCGAGCAACTTCTGTTGAACTTCATCAAAAGAAGATTTGTATGCACGACTAATGAAGGCCATTATCAGTATGGGAATGGATGGGAGATTGGAGATTAGGATCAGCGTTAGAAGGGATGAAGAAAAGAATTACAGTAGCAGGAGCGCAAATTGCGGAAGGAGAGAGTCAAGAAAAGTTGCGAGAGAAAAATTAAAGGAAGAAAAGAGGAGGAAAAGAAAGCTATATATAGAAAAATCAAAAAAGATTCTTGAGGAAAACGAGGGCATTTAATGCGAGAAGAGACACGAACGGACGAGAATAAACGGGTGGAAGAGACGTGTCAAGAAAAGACTTTAATAGTCAAAATCATGTAATAATAGTACGGAGTCAAATGATAAAGATAAGTAGTTGCGGCAAATCAAAATATTGATTCTCATGATATTCTCTCCCTCGCAGAGGAGATGTAAGGAGAGACAGGAACTTCATATATATACTACAAAGAAGCTTCGGAACTTCGCTAAAAGAATAGAGGCAAGTACGTACTTTTCAAGAAAAGTATTCTTTCGCTCGTTCTTTCACCAATTAAAACCAAGGATTATTACAACAATGAATTTTTCCTTCAAATCGCTCTTCAAGCAATATTCAAGGAAAAAGAGGCAAGATGTAGGATCATAATATCGCAACGGACAAGGTTCGCGGGATAAATAAACGACGGTGTCGCGAGGGAGTCGCGGGGAGCTAAAATAAACGACGCGATGAATAACGACAAACAAAACAATTGGAAGACATGAAACCCGGGCGAGGGTTAAGAAGTGTCGCGAGAATGAATATTCGTGCACTTGCGACACTTCGCGAGACATTCCCGAAAATAAAGGATAGCTTAGTTTGTCATCCACTATGTATTACCCTATATAAAGGGCTAAATGAGTCGTTGAAGGGGAGAGATCTTTTTGAATTGTGAAGCAAGTCATTAGGAGAGAGAAAGTTGAAGAGCGCTTTAATTTCTAAGTGTAATTCTATTGTACTGTGTAAACATTTCATGGAATCAATTAATAAATATTCTTGATCACACGTCTTTCAATGGATTAGTCAAGCAAAACTGAGTAAGGGGTGTATTGTGGGATTTCCTGCAACTACATTTGTGTTTGCATAGAACTTCCTTTCCTTTTAGGATTTTTCTTTTTCTTTTGTTTTATTTTTATAGTGTATGCCCGAGGTCATTAGAGAGCGGGCTTGGAAAAGAAACACTCTAGGTCGTTTGATTAGTGACAAACCTAGTAGTTCTTCTTGTGAAGGCGGGGAACTCAAAGACTCTTCTTTTGAGAGCCCCATTTTTGGAAACTTCAGTTTTGAAAATCTGTCTCTTAGTGAGGAAAGTACCCCTAGTACTTCAGTTGTGCCAACGATGGCAACTTTGAAAGATTACATGTTCCCAACTGGGACCAACCGAGCTTCATGTATTAAATTGCCAGCCAATACGGCTAACTTCGAGATAAAGGCTAGTATCCTTCAGATGATCCCTATATTCTTAGGAAAAGATGATGAGAACCCTTATTTTCATATTAGGGACTTTGAGGAAATTTGTGGGAAAGTTAGAATAAAAGACCTTACTGATGAAGTTTTGAAACTTAAGATATTCCCATTTTCCTTAAAAGATAAAGCCAAGACCTGGCTAAACAACCTACCATCTGGATCCATTGAAACATGGCAGGAACTTATTGCTGCTTTCTATATGAAATTCTATCCTAAGCATAAAACTGCAGTTGTTAGGCAGAAAATTAGTGCTAGTGTGCAACAAGAGGGAGAGTCACTTTATAGGTTTTTAGAGAGATTCAATGATCTCCTATCTCAGTGTCCTCACCATGGATTTGATAAGATGAAACTTGTAGGGATTATTTATGATGGTTTAGACTATTCGACCAAAGCCATGGTCGAGTCTATGTGTCTTTGGTGAGTTTACTAATAAAATTGCCGAGGATGCCTTTACCTTCTTAGGAGTTGTTGCTTTGAGAAATCCCAACAAAGGGGAGTCTTGTGTTGAACCCCTAAAAGACTCTTGGTTAATAGAAGTAGCACCAATATGGTAGATACAAGCTTCGGGTCGATGCTAAGTTTGTTGCTTTATCCGAAGGTTAGAAGCTTTGGAAATGGGTCAGTCTAAAAATAGGTCCCTTGGTGAACCTAATAGAACCTCTCAAGTATCTAGTTGTGGAACAGAGCCCGATAACTCATTTTGGGAAGGTCAGGTTAGTGAAGAGCAAGCTCATGCTGTCTATAACAATGCTAGGTTTGAAAACCGTCGAAGTATGACCCATACTCGAGACCTACAACCCTGGTTGGAGAAACCATCCTAATTTCTCTTGGTCTAAGGGCCGGGAATCAAGGTCGATCTAGTAATTCTCAGCCTCCCCGTGTTTTGGTTATAATAAGAGTTCTTCATGTCAAACCCAGTTCCAGAACCCTTCTGAGAATAGAATGACTAGCTTAGAGGAATCTTTTAGTATACTAAAAAAGAGCCGGGATATGTTAACACAAATGGCCGGAAATGTTAGTAAAGAGCCAGGGTAATTTTCAAGAGGAAACCAAGCAGAATTTTAAGAATAATTCCCAATCTCTTGCTAAATTAGAACTTCAAGTGGGCCAAATAGCTAAGTTCCTTAGTGAGAGATAAGATGGAAGGTTCCCTAGTCACACTGATCCTAACCCTAAAGGAGAGAAATCGTACAATCATGTGAATTCTATTACAACCCTTAGGAGTGGAAAGAAAGTTGACAATAAGGTCACCATGCCTGAAAGTGAACATGTTGTAGTTCACCCTTCTGAGCCAGAAAATGAGGAGACTGATAAAGTCTCTAATGAGACCAATGAGGGTCATATTGAACCAGGCTTTGTCCTAGAGCCCCATTCCCACAGCTGCTAGTTCCAACTAAGAGAGAGTCCAACTTTAATGATATATTGGAGGTTTTTAAGCAGGTTACTATCAACCTCCCATTGTTGGATGCGATTAAGCAGATTCCCGCTTATGCCAAGTTTCTTAAGGACTTGTGTACACGAAAGCGTAAGCTTAGTGTTCAAAAGAAAGCCTTCCTAGCTAGTCACGTGAGTTCTATTATTCAGAATACCACTACTCCTAAGTATAAGGACCCAGGGTCCCCTACTATTTCTTGCACAATAGGTAAATACCGTGTTGAGAAAGCTTTGCTCGACTTAGGAGCCAGTGTGAACTTACTCCCATACCATGTGTACCTTAAGCTAGGACTTGGTGAGATGAAACCTACCCGCATGACTCTTCGATTAGCTGATAGGTCCGTTAAAATTCCTCTGGGTGTGATCGAGGATGTTCTCATAGAGGTCGACAAGTTTATTTATCCGGTGGATTTTGTTATCCTAGATACCCAACTTGTCCCTGACCCAGAGAACCAGATACCGGTAATTTTAGGTCGCCCGTTTTTAGCTACATCCAATGCGATCATTAACTGTCGAACTGGTATTATGAATTTGTCTTTTGGTAATATGACTATTGAGCTGAACGTCTTTCATATTAGTAAGCTACCCTCTGAACTAGATGACTCAAGCATAGAAGAATTGAACATGATAGGAACATTAGTCGAGGAGTCATTACCAAACACTTTGTTAGAAGATCCATTAGAGAAATGCCTAGCTCACTTTGGGATTGATTTTGATGATGATGATGTGATTAATGAGGTGAATGCTTTGTTAGATTCAACCCCTTTGTTAGACACTAGTAATGGATGGAAACCTAAGTTCGAACCGCTACCAGTTTCTAAGTCTACCCTAGTTCCTTCGTTAGAAGAGCCTCCTAAGTTGGACCTGAAACCATTGCCGAGATACCCTAAGTATGTGTTTTTAGGCCCATCTGAAACTTTACCTGTGATTGTTGCTTCCGACTTGGATAGTGTTCAGGAAAGTAGGCTAGTGACCGTCCTTCAAAACAAAAAGGAAGCTTTAGGGTGGACCATAGCAGACATTAAGGGTATAAGTCCTACTGTTTGTATGCATCAGATCTATTTAGAGGAATATACCAAACCTTCTAGGGAGATGCAACGAAGACTAAACCCCAATATGAAAGAAGTAGTTCGAACCGAGATCCTTAAGCTGTTAGATGCGGGCATTATCTACCCCATTTCGGACATAAGTAAGTGGGTCAGCCCCGTTCGGTTGTTCCCAAGAAATCCTAGATTACTTGTAGTCCAAAATGATAACAATGAGTTAATCCCTACCCGAGTGACCACGGGTTGGCGTGTTTGTATTGACTATAGGAAATTGAACAAGGTCACTAGGAAGGACCACTTTCCCCTTCCGTTCATCGACCAGATGCTAGAGAGATTAGCTGGACATAGTCATTACTGCTTTTTAGATGGCTACTCTGGTTATAATCAGATCGTTATTGCCCCGAAGACCAGGAGAAAACCACTTTTACCTGTCCCTTTGGTACCTTTGCGTATAGACGCATGCCTTTCGGGCTATGTAACGCCCCTGCAACTTTTCAGCGTTGCATGATGAGCATATTTTCAGATATGGTAGAACGGTTCTTGGAGGTCTTTATGGATGATTTTTCAGTGTTTGGTTCGTCTTTCGATGAGTGCTTGCATCATTTGTCATTAGTGTTGACTAGATGTAAGGAAAAGAATTTAGTGCTTAATTGGGAAAAATGTCACTTCATGGTTCGTTCAGGAATTGTTCTAGGGCATATCGTATATTCTAAGGGTATAGAGGTAGATAAAGCCAAAGTTGACCTTATCAAGACTTTACAGGTCCCAAAAACCGTAAAAGATATTAGGCCATTCTTAGGGCATGCAGGTTTTTATCGTCGATTCATTAAGGATTTTAGCTTGATTTCTAGACCTCTTTGCAATTTGCTTGCAAAAGATGTTAAGTTTGTCTTTGATGATGCTTGTTTAGAGGCTTTTGAGAAGCTTAAGACTTTACTCACTACCGCCCCCATAGTCCGGGCACCTAACTGGAACCTACCCTTTGAGATCATGTGCGATGCTTCAGATTATGCTATTGGTGTTGTGCTAGGTCAGCGAGAAAACAAATTACTTCATGTGATTTACTATGCTAGCAAAACTCTGAATGATGCCCAGTTGAACTATACCACTACAGAGAAGGAACTGTTGGCCAATGTGTTTTCCTTAGACAAGTTTAGACCCTATCTCTTAGGTTCTAAGATCGTAATCTATACTGATCATGCTGTTTTGAAATACCTTTTATCTAAGAAGGATACCAAGCCTAGATTGATTAGATGGATCCTTTTATTACAAGAATTCTGTCCAGACATTAGAGACAAAAAGGGTGCAGAAAATGTAGTGGCAGACCACTTGTCTAGGCTAGTTGTTAGTTCCCCTGATGATTCCATTCATATAAGGGATAGCTTTCCCGATGAACAATTGTTCTCTGTGTCCCAATCACCTTGGTATGCAAATATAGTGAATTATCTTGTTACTGGTCGAATGCCCCAACATTGGGGTAAACAAGATCGTTCTAGGTTTTTAGCCGAGGTTAAGCACTTCTTTTGGGATGATCCTTATTTATTTAAGTATTGTCCGGACAGTTATTAGGAGATGTATACATGAGAGTGACCAGTCCAAGATTATTTCCTTTTGTCATGATCATGCTTGTGGGGGGGTCACTTTAGTGCTAAGAAGACTCTTTGCTAAGATATTGCAGTGTGGATTCTACTGGCCTTCGTTGTTTAAAGACTCCCACAGTTACTGTGTTACTTGTGAACGTTGCCTGAAATTAGGAACCATTTCCCGTAGGAACATGATGCCCTTGAACCCTATTTTAATCGTTGAGGTCTTTGATGTGTGGGGTATTGACTTTATGGGTCCGTTTCCTAATTCCTTTGGTAACCTATACATCCTTGTCGCCGTAGACTATGTCTCTAAGTGGATTGAGGCGGTTGCGTGTAAAACCAATGACCATAGGGTTGTGATTGAGTTCTTGAAAAATAATATACTTACACGTTTTGGTACACCGCGAGCTATAATTAGTGATGGAGGGTCGCACTTTTGTAATGGACCTTTTAGGCTTCGATGAAGAAATATGGTATTACACATAAGGTAGCTACCCCGTATCATCCGTGACTAGTGGTCGTGTAGAGGTTTCTAATAGGGAGATAAAACGTATATTAGAGAAAACAGTTAATCCTAATCGGAAAGACTGGTCGTCTAGGCTCACTGATGCCTTATGGGCTTACCGTACTGCGTTTAAAACCCCTATTGGAATGTCGCCTTATCGGCTTGCTTATGGAAAGGCATGTCATTTACCTGTTGAGTTAGAACATAGAGCTTATTGGGCTGTTAAGCAGCTAAATTTTTCACTTGACAAGGCAGGAGCCCATAGGAAACTCCAGCTCAATGAGTTGAACGAGATTCGTATAGATGCTTACGATAGTGCGAAGGAGTATAAGAACAAAATGAAACTTGTGCATGATAGAAATATTTTACGGAAGTCATTTTCTCCAGGTCAAAAAGTTCTTCCGTATGATACCCGCTTGCATCTTTTCCCGGGAAGTTACGTTCTCGGTGGACGGGTCCTTTTATTGTTCGCACCGTATTTCCTCATGGAGTCTGTTGAGATCGAGACACCGGACGGTAGTAGTTCTTCGAAGGTTAACGGTCGAGAGATTGAAACCCTTTTTAGAGCCCTTCCCTACGGTGATGTTGAGGAGGTCCCTCTCGAGGATCCCTGTTTACCCTTGATTGACCATCGAGGCGATTGTATGTTGTATATTAGTTTTTTTCTCTTCACCTGGTACTATCTTTCCGACTTCTCTCTTTACTGATTCCTCATGTTACTTTACTTTTTGGTATTGCTCTTTCATTAGAAACATTGAGGACAATGTTAGATTTAAGTTTGGGGGTGGGGAAGAAACTTCTTGTTAGTTTTTAGTTGCAATAAATAAACTCCAGAGCCTAGAAATTTAAGTTTATTAAGGTCGGCACTAACCAATCTAAGTGGATGGAAGCATTTTGGTTGTAGGAGTTGAGGAACCAATCTGATTAGATGGAAACATCTAAAGAGTCTATTCATAAAAGCACAGAGCTCAGGTGTTAGAAAATAAAACATGATAGTTTCGCCATATCCTCGTGATGGAAACATCGAAAGAATCCTGATCATTTCTTTTTTTTATTTTTCTCTTTACCATTGCTAGGGTGAAATAGAGTGACTGAGATACCCAAAAAAAAAAAAAAAAAAAAAATATTGAGACCGGACCACTAGACCAACCGGAATAAATATAATAAAGTCGATCACTGGTACCCTTGTATATGCCAGCAGAGTTGACCTAGAGTTAGGATTATCGATCACTGGTTCCCTTGTATATGCCAGAGTGTGTTGATATTAGTCCGCACCAGATCTCACCATTAGGATAGGTTCACCTTAGTCAACATCATCCAAATTTTTCTACATCCATCTTCTTAATCTATCCATGTGATTGGTTGACTCCGGTTTATGATGTCCAGAAACTATCTGAGTAGAGCTCTGTCACTTTATATGAATTTTAGTATGCTTGAGTGCAAACTCGTGTACAACAATTGGAATTTCGCATCAGGGTACTTCCTCCTGTAGTCAATAAGTATGCCAACCAAGGAGATTCTTTAGTGCCTTCCAAGATTTTGCATAGATAGCTAGGGTCTGGAGTAAAGGTTTTGTGGGTACACCTCTGGTAAACCCTCCGGAGACAACACTCCGCCACTAGGGCCACCTAGGGGTTCAAATGATTTTTATTTTCTAGAATAATTTTTCTCGAGGACTAGCAAATAATAAGTTTGGGGGTATTTGATAGACACATTTTTTGTGTCTGAATTGTCCTCAGTGTTGGTATTGTTGGAACTCGATTTTTGTACTAATATTGTGTTTTTATGTATTTTTAGGTATTTTTGGAAATAAATATTTTTGGAAAATTCGGCTCGAAAAGTTGCTCGGAACACCTCCGGAGGACAAGTGTTATTCGGACTCTCGTCTTTGGATAAGGGGTAACCCAATTGCTAAGGGGAACCTCTGTTGAGCAACTCGCAATCGCACCCCATCACCGGTTAAGGGGCACCATCTTCAACAAATTTGAAAATGAAAATTGGCGGGAAAATTGTGTTGGAACCCGATAGATTTAGGGTTTGGATTTTGGAGGCGTTATAACGAGACTCAATGGCTGAAATCATTGGGTATCTTCCTTTGGGCCTAACAGGGCTGGTATGGGTCGACTGGTCGTCTAAATTTGGCTGGAATTTTCGCGAGAAGAAAAACAGAGAGCATGTGCCGAGAAGAGATATACACGGGATTGTATAGGATTTAGACGTGTAATACGTGTGTTTGGACGCTGCAGAAGCATGAAGAAGTAAAAAAGGGAAGTTTCAGCACTATCAAACACTCGTTGACAGCGTGGGAAGATAATTCAGGGAAGAAATCTCGTGGCTGGGAAGAAAAATATTTTCCGAGTAACAGAGGATTATTTTGAGTTAATGAGCGAAGATTCTTGTCCCAGTGGAGTATATATAGGTTGCTGAGGTCGAGTAGAAGGTTTACGGAGAGTTTGGGAGACGTACAGAGCCAAAAATCGAAGATTGCACCATTTTTTCTCTGCTGCTGCTGCTGCACCAAGAACACGAAGAACAGACCACCAGAGGCAGTCGTTCTTCTACGATAATGAGAGACACTTCAACGTGGGTCGTAATACGGAGAAGCGAACTTAAAATCGAATACTTTTTTCTACCCTCTTTATAAGAGTTTGCAACACTTATAATCGTTGCAAACACCCGATTTTCATCTTATTCTCCATTCCATCTTTGTAAACACCCTTTGAGCAATAATAATGAATTTTGAGCGTGTTTCCAACATGATGAGCGGCTAATTCTCCCATAACCAAGGCAATGAGGAAGCTATTTACGCATGAATAAGCGGTAACCATTTTATTTGCTCTAATTTATAATTTATAATTCACTCAATCAACTTGCTTTTGCGAGTTTTAAATTGTTCGCAAAATTCTTTTCATTAGTTGTGATTCAATTAGATAGGTTATGCTTTGTATTAAGATAATCTATGCTTAGGGATACAATTAATTTTTGAGAATTTGTCTGATTATTTGTGAATTAAGAACAAGGGATTTAAAAGATAATTAGAGTTTTGGGTTTACCGTTATTCATTCATGTGTAATAAGTGGAATCAGTGTCTTGGTTATTCTCTCATATCTTGAATCAATTTTGTGTTAATTTTTCTTTATTATTAATTTTTATTTTTATATAAGTCTAAAAGCTTTTGCTTTCACAAGTCTCAACGAACCTTTTTACTACAACATTATTGAGTCACATCAATTTTTGGCGCGCCGACGCGGGCTTGTCTTTAGGCTAGAGTTTTTAGATTTTCTTTTAGGTTTTTATTTATTTGTTCTTCTTTACGTTTTTGGGTTTTTATCTTTTCCTTTCAGATTTTGGGATTTGGAGCGAAAGAAAAATTTGCCAAAGCTTTTGGTGGATACTTAAAGATTTGGAGTTAAAGACAAAGCGAAAGGAGCGAAAGAAGAAGATTTTTTATATTTTATAAAAAGAGAGAAAAAAAAAGAGAGGCATTTTTATTATTTTTTTTTAGATATTTTTATTTTTTTTAGACTTTCCTTTTCTTTTGCACTTTTACTTTTTGGACTTGGACTTTGGACTTGGACATTACTTTATTTTTTTTTAAACCCTACGGAAGGGTAGTATTAAATATCAAACTGTTTGCAGAGAAGGACGGTGATTACGATATCACCTCGGCCCCTCGGGTTCGTACATGACATAGGAGTCGTGGCCCGAGTCGACTACAACGGTTCATCCCCCGTCTGGTACGGGAGGTAAGTTTGTCGAAACACTCGCGAATCCCAGCGAGTTACTGTCTTCCTTCGTGTGAATATATGCTTTGAGGACCCGAAAACGGCTGTTTTTAATTTCCTAGTAAAGGGCAAGGACTGGCCATATAAGATAAGGGTTCGGATTTCATCACCGTTCTCTTCTTGCCCGCCTTAGGAAAACGATACTTAACGCGAACCTAAGCT
Organism: Papaver armeniacum; assembly: GCA_023531295.1. Lineage (NCBI taxonomy): Eukaryota > Viridiplantae > Streptophyta > Magnoliopsida > Ranunculales > Papaveraceae > Papaver > Papaver armeniacum. The sequence continues at coordinate 1,243,281 of JAJJWW010008641.1, read as the reverse complement.
TTAAAATTTGGAATAGAACGAGACCGATAGGGTAACGAGCTTAGTAGGAAAGTCGCTCGAAAAATATTGGTTACTCTTTTAGCATACTTCTAAGTTCATGATGGTTTCTGTGAAGTTGAATGCGTGACTGCGCCGCCTTGTAATAGCGGTGAGGCCTTGGGTATCAAAGCTCCACTGAGCTTCCCTCGCCTTGATTCAACTTACTTTGACTCGGATTGATCCAGAGGGGTTTGCTTAGATTGTAACGAATTCCCTTTCGAACGATTAGAAGCTGGTCTAGAAAACAATCTAAGTGGAGCCATCATGCTTTTTGTTTGCTAGATATCATTAGGTTTTCTGTGGTGGAGTCAGCCTTGTTTGTGTTTGCATAGAACTTCCTTTCCTTTTAGGATTTTTCTTTTTCTTTTGTTTTATTTTTATAGTGTATGCCCGAGGTCATTAGAGAGCGGGCTTGGAAAAGAAACACTCTAGGTCGTTTGATTAGTGACAAACCTAGTAGTTCTTCTTGTGAAGGCGGGGAACTCAAAGACTCTTCTTTTGAGAGCCCCGTTTTTGGAAACTTCAGTTTTGAAAATCTGTCTCTTAGTGAGGAAAGTACCCCTAGTACTTCAGTTGTGCCAGCGATGGCAACTTTGAAAGATTACATGTTCCCAACTTTGACCAACCGAGCTTCATGTATTAAATTGCCAGCCAATACGGCTAACTTCGAGATAAAGGCTAGTATCCTTCAGATGATCCCTATATTCTTAGGAAAAGATGATGAGAACCCTTATTTTCATATTAGGGACTTTGAGGAAATTTGTGGGACAGTTAGAATAAAAGACCTTACTGATGAAGTTTTGAAACTTAAGATATTCCCATTTTCCTTAAAAGATAAAGCCAAGACCAGCTAAACAACCTACCATCCGGATCCATTGAAACATGGCAGAACTTATTGTCGCTTTCTATATGAAATTCTATCCTAAGCATAAAACTGCAAAACATTAGGCGTAAAATTAGTGCTAGTGTGCAACAAGAGGGAGAGTCACTTTATAGGTTTTTAGAGAGATTCAATGATCTCCTATCTCGGTGTCCTCACCATGGATTTGATAAGATGAAACTTGTAGGGATTATTTATGATGGTTTAGACTATTCGACCAAAGCCATGGTCGAGTCTATGTGTGCTTGGTGAGTTTACTAATAAAATTGCTTGAGGATGCCTTTACCTTCTTAGGAGTTGTTGCTTTGAAATCCCAACAAAGTGGGAGTCTTGTGTTGAACCCCTAAAAGACTCTTGGTTAATAGAAGTAGCACCAATATGGTAGATACAAGCTTCGGGTCGATGCTAAGTTTGCTGCTTTATCCAGAAGGTTAGAAGCTTTGGAAATGGGTCAGTCTAAAAATAGGTCCCTTGGTGAACCTAATAGAACCTCTCAAGTATCTAGTTGTGGAACAGAGCCCGATAACTCATTTTGGGAAGGTCAGGTTAGTGAAGAGCAAGCTCATGCTGTCTATAACAATGCTAGGTTTGAAAACCGTCAGAAGTATGACCCATACTCAGAGACCTACAACCCTGGTTGGAGAAACCATCCTAATTTCTCTTGGTCTAAGGGCCAGAATCAAGGTCATTCTAGTAATTCTCAGCCTCCCCCAGGTTTTGGTTATAATAAGAGTTCTTCAGGTCAAACCCAGTTCCAGAACCCTTCTGAGAATAGAATGACTAGCTTAGAGGAATCTTTTAGTATACTAAAAAAGAGCCAGGATATGTTAACACAGAGCCAGGAAATGTTAGTAAAGAGCCAGGGTAATTTTCAAGAGGAAACCAAGCAGAATTTTAAGAATAATTCCCAATCTCTTGCTAAATTAGAACTTCAAGTGGGCCAAATAGCTAAGTTCCTTAGTGAGAGAGAAGATGGAAGGTTCCCTAGTCATACTGATCCTAACCCTAAAGGAGAGAAATCGTACAATCATGTGAATTCTATTACAACCCTTAGGAGTGGAAAGAAAGTTGACAATAAGGTCACCATGCCTGAAAGTGAACATGTTGTAGTTCACCCTTCTGAGCCATAAAATGAGGAGACTGATAAAGTCTCTAATGAGACCAATGAGGGTCATATTGAACCGTGCTTTGTCCCTAGAGCCCCATTCCCACAAACGCTAGTTCCAACTAAGAGAGAGCCCAACTTTAATGATATATTGGAGGTTTTTAAGCAGGTTACTATCAACCTCCCATTGTTGGATGCGATTAAGCAGATTCCTGCTTATGCCAAGTTTCTTAAGGACTTGTGTACACGAAAGCGTAAGCTTAGTGTTCAAAAGAAAGCCTTCCTAGCTAGTCACGTGAGTTCTATTATTCAGAATACCACTACTCCTAAGTATAAGGACCCAGGGTCCCCTACTATTTCTTGCACAATAGGAAAATACTGTGTTGAGAAAGCTTTGCTCGACTTAGGAGCCAGTGTGAACTTACTCCCATACCATGTGTACCTTAAGCTAGGACTTGGTGAGATGAAACCTACCCGCATGACTCTTCATTAGTTGATAGGTCCGTTAAAATTCCTCGGGGTGTGATCGAGGATGTTCTCATAGAGGTCGACAAGTTTATTTATCCGGTGGATTTTGTTATCCTAGATACCCAACCTGTCCCCGACCCGAGAGAACCGTATACCGCAATTTTAGGTCGCCCGTTTTTAGCTACATCCAATGCGATCATTAATTGTCGAACCGGGTATTATGAATTTGTCTTTTGGTAATATGACTATTGAGTTGAACGTCTTTCATATTAGTAAGCTACCCTCTGAACTAGATGACTCAAGCATAGAAGAAGTGAACATGATAGGAACATTAGTCGAGGTGTCATTACCAAACACTTTGTTAGAAGATCCATTAGAGAAATGCCTAGCTCACTTTGGGATTGATTTTGATGATGATGATGTGATTAATGAGGTGAATGCTTTGTTAGATTCAACCCCTTTGTTAGACACTAGTAATGGATGGAAACCTAAGTTCGAACCACTACCGCTTTCTAAGTCTACCCTAGTTCCTTCGTTAGAAGAGCCTCCTAAGTTGGACCTGAAACCATTGCCAGATACCCTGAAGTATGTGTTTTTAGGCCCATCTGAAACTTTACCTGTGATTGTTGCTTCCGACTTGGATAGTGATCAGGAAAGTAGGCTAGTGACCGTCCTTCAAAACAAAAAGGAAGCTTTAGGGTGGACCATAACAGACATTAAGGGTATAAGTCCTACTGTTTGTATGCATCAGATCTATTTAGAGGAAGATACCAAACCTTTTAGGGAGATGCAACGAAGACTAAACCCCAATATGAAAGAAGTAGTTCGAACCAAGATCCTTAAGTCGTTAGATGCGGCATTATCTACCCCATTTCGGACGATAAGTGGGGGTCAGCCCCGTTCGGGTTGTTCCCAAGAAATCCGGATTACTGTAGTCCAAAATGATAACAATGAGTTAATCCCTACCCGAGTGACCACGGGTTGGCGTGTTTGTATTGACTATAGGAAATTGAACAAGGTCACTAGGAAGGACCACTTTCCCCTTCCCTTCATCGACCAGATGCTAGAGAGATTAGCAGGACATAGTCATTCTTGCTTTTTAGATGGATACTCTGGCTATAATCAGATCGTTATTGCCCCGAAGACCAGGAGAAAACCACTTTTACCTGTCCCTTTGGTACCTTTGCGTATAGACGCATGCCTTTCGGGCTATGTAACGCCCTGCGACTTTTCAGCGTTGCATGATGAGCATATTTTCAGATATGGTAGAACGGTTCTTGGAGGTCTTTATGGATGATTTTTCAGTGTTTGGTTCGTCTTTCGATGAGTGCTTGCATCATTTGTCATTAGTGTTGACTAGATGTAAGGAAAAGAATTTAGTGCTTAATTGGGAAAAATGTCACTTCATGGTTCGTTCAGGAATTGTTATAGGGCATATCGTATATTCTAAGGGTATAGAGGTAGATAAAGCCAAAGTTGACCTTATCAAGACTTTACAGGTCCCAAAAACCGTAAAAGATATTAGGCCATTCTTAGGGCATGCAGGTTTTTTATCGTCGATTCATTAAGGATTTTAGCTTGATTTCTAGACCTCTTTGCAATTTGCTTGCAAAAGATGTTAAGTTTGTCTTTGATGATGCTTGTTTAGAGGCTTTTGAGAAGCTTAAGACTTTACTCACTACCGCCCCCATAGTCCAGGCACCTAACTGGAACCTACCCTTTGAGATCATGTGCGATGCTTCAGATTATGCTATTGGTGTTGTGCTAGGTCAGCGAGAAAACAAATTACTTCATGTGATTTACTATGCTAGCAAAACTCTGAATGATGCCCATTGAACTATACCACTACAGAGAAGGAACTGTTGGCCAATGTGTTTTCCTTAGACAAGTTTAGACCCTATCTCTTAGGTTCTAAGATCGTAATCTATACTGATCATGATGCTTTGAAATACCTTTTATCTAAGAAGGATACCAAGCCTAGATTGATTAGATGGATCCTTTTATTACAAGAATTCTGTCCAGACATTAGAGACAAAAAGGGTGCAGAAAATGTAGTGGCAGACCACTTGTCTAGGCTAGTTGTTAGTTCCCCTGATGATTCCATTCATATAAGGGATAACTTTCCCGATGAACAATTGTTCTCTGTGTCCCAATCACCTTGGTATGCAAATATAGTGAATTATCTTGTTACTGGTCGAATGCCCCAACATTGGGGTAAACAAGATCGTTCTAGGTTTTTAGCCGAGGTTAAGCACTTCTTTTGGGATGATCCTTATTTATTTAAGTATTGTCCAGACAGTTATTAGGAGATGTATACATGAGAGTGACCAGTCCAAGATTATTTCCTTTTGTCATGATCATGCTTGTGGGGGTCACTTTAGTGCTAAGAAGACTGCTTTGCTAAGATATTGCAAAGGTGGGATTCTACTGGCCTTCTTTGTTTAAAGACTCCCACAGTTACTGTGTTACTTGTGAACGTTGCCAGAAATTAAGAACCATTTCCCGTAGGAACATGATGCCCTTGAACCCTATTTTAATCGTTGAGGTCTTTGATGTGTGGGGTATTGACTTTATGGGTCCGTTTCCTAATTCCTTTGGTAACCTATACATCCTTGTCGCCGTAGACTATGTCTCTAAGTGGATTGAGGCGGTTGCGTGTAAAACCAATGACCATAGGGTTGTGATTGAGTTCTTGAAAAATAATATACTTACACGTTTTGGTACACCGCGAGCTATAATTAGTGATGGAGGGTCGCACTTTTGTAATGGACCTTTTAGGCTTCTGATGAAGAAATATGGTATTACACATAAGGTAGCTACCCCGTATCATCCGCAGACTAGTGGTCAAGTAGAGGTTTCTAATAGGGAGATAAAACGTATATTAGAGAAAATAGTTAATCCTAATCGGAATGACTGGGTCGTCTAGGCTCACCGATGCCTTATGGGCTTACCGTCTTTGCGTTTAAAACCCCTATTGGAATGTCGCCTTATCGGCTTGTTTATGGCAAGGCATGTCATTTACCTGTTGAGTTAGAACATAGAGCTTATTGGGCTGTTAAGCAGCTAAATTTTTCACTTGACAAGGCAGGAGCCCATAGGAAACTCCAGCTCAATGAGTTGGACGAGATTCGTATAGATGCTTACGATAGTGCGAAGGAGTATAAGAACAAAATGAAACTTGTGCATGATAGAAATATTTTACGGAAGTCATTTTCTCCAGTTCAAAAAGTTCTTCTGTATGATACCCGCTTGCATCTTTTCCCTGGGAAGTTACGTTCTCGGTGGACGGGTCCTTTTATTGTTCGCACTGTCTTTCCTCATGGAGCTGTTGAGATCGAGACACCGGACGGTAGTAGTTCTTCGAAGGTTAACGGTCAGAGATTGAAACCCTTTTTAGAGCCCTTCCCTACAGGTGATGTTGAGGAGGTCCCTCTGGAGGACCCTGTTTACCCTTGATTGACCATCGAGGCGATTGTATGTTGTATATTAGTTTTTCTCTTCACCCAGGTACTATCTTTCCGACTTCTCTCTTTACTGATTCCTCATGTTACTTTACTTTTTGGTATTGCTCTTTCATTAGAAACATTGAGGACAATGTTAGATTTAAGTTTGGGGGTGGGGAAGAAACTTCTTGTTAGTTTTTAGTTGCAATAAATAAACTCCAGAGCCTAAAAATTTAAGTTTATTAAGGATGGCACTAACCAATCTAAGTGGATGGAAGCATTTTGGTTGTAGGAGTTGAGGAACCAATCTGATTAGATGGAAACATCTAAAGAGTCTATTCATAAAAGCACAGAGCTCAGGTGTTAGAAAATAAAACATGATAGTTTCGCCATATCCTCGTGATGGAAACATCGAAAGAATCCTGATCACTTCTTTTTTTATTTTTCTCTTTACCATTGCTAGGGTGAAATAGAGTGACTAAGATACCCAAAAAAAAATAAATAAAAAAATAAATATTGAGACCGGACCACTAGACCAACCGGAATAAATACAATAAAGTCGATCACTGGTACCCTTGTATATGCCAGCTGAGTTGACCTAGAGTTAGGATTATCGATCACTGGTTCCCTTGTATATGCCAGTGTGTTGATATTAGTCCAGACCAGTATCTCAGTCCATTAGGATAGGTTCACCTTAGTCAACATCATCCACATTTTTCTACATCCATCTTGTTAATCTATCCATGTGATTGGTTGACTCCGGTTTATGATGTCCATAAACTATCTGAGTAGAGCTCTGTCACTTTATATGAATTTTAGTATGCTTGAGTGCAAACTCGTGTACAACTATTGGAATTTCGCATCAGGGTACTTCCTCCTGTAGTCAATAAGTATGCCAACCAAGGAGATTCTTTAGTGCCTTCCAAGATTTTGCATAGATAGCTAGGGTCTGGAGTAAAGGTTTTGTGGGTACACCTCTGGTAAACCCTCCGGAGACAACACTCCGCCACTAGGGCCACCTAGGGGTTCAAATGATTTTTATTTTCTAGAATAAATTTGCTCGAGGACTAGCAAATAATAAGTTTGGGGGTATTTGATAGACACATTTTTGTGTCTAATTTGTCCTCAATGTTGGTATTGTTGGAACTCGATTTTTGTACTAATATTGTGTTTTTATGTATTTTTAGGTATTTTTGGAAATAAATATTTTGGGAAAATTCGGCTCGAAAAGTTGCTCGGAACACCTCCGGAGGACAAGTGTTATTCGGACTCTCACTTTGGATAAGGGGTAACCCAATTGCTAAGGGGCACCTCTGTTGAGCAAATCGCTAATCGCACCCCATCACTGGTTAAGGGGCACCTCATCTTCAACAAATTTGAAAATAAAATTGGCGGGAAAATTGTTGAAAAACCTATTTTGATTTAGGGTTTGGATTTTGGAGGCGTTATAACGAGACTCAATGGTCAAAATCATTGGGTATCTTCCTTTGGGCCTAACAGTGGTGGTATGGGTCGACCGGTCATCTAAATTTGGCTGGAATTTTCGCAAGAAGAAAAAAACAGAGAGCATGTGCCGAGAAGAGATATACACGGGATTGTATAGGATTTAGACGTGTAATACGTGTGTTTGGACGCTGCGAAGCATGAAGAAGTAAAAAGGGAAGTTTCAAAGACTATCAAACACTCGTTGACAGTGTTTGGGAAGATAATTCAGGGAAGAAATCTCGTGGGATGGGAAGAAAAATATTTTCCGAGTAACAGAGGATTATTTTGAGGTAATGAGCGAAGATTCTTGTCCGAGTGGAGTATATATAGGTTGGATGGAGGTCGAGTAGAAGGTTTACGGAGAGTTTGGGAGACGTTGGAGCAACCACGAGCCAAAAAATCGAAGATTGCACCATTTTTCTCTGCTGCTGCTGCCGCACCAAGAACACGAAGAACATTCACCACGAGGAGGCGCGTTCTTCTACGCATGCAGAGACACTTCAACGTGGGTCGTAATACGGAGGCGCACTTAAAATCGCATACAGATTTTCTACCCTCTTTGTAACAAAGTTTGCAACACTTATAATCGTTGCAAACACCCGATTTTCATCTTATTCTCCATTCCATCTTTGTAAACACCCTTTGAGCAATAATAATGAATTTTGAGCGTGTTTCCAACATGATGAGCGGCTAATTCTCCCATAACCAAGGCAATGAGGAAGCTATTTACGCATGAATAAGCGGTAACCATTTTATTTGCTCTAATTTATAATTTATAATTCACTCAATCACTGCTTTTGCAGAGTTTTAAATTGTTCGCAAAATTCTTTTCATTAGTTGTGATTCAATTAGATAGGTTATGCTTTGTATTAAGATAATCTATGCTTAGGGATACAATTAATTTTTGAGAATTTGTCTCGATTATTTGTGAATTAAGAACAAGGGATTTAAAAGATAATTAGAGTTTTGGGTTTTACCGTTATTCATTCATGTGTAATAAGTGGAATCGGTGTCTTGGTTATTCTCTCATATCTTGAATCAATTTTGTGTTAATTTTTCTTTATTATTAATTTTTATTTTTATATAAGTCTAAAAGCTTTTGCTTTCACAAGTCTCAACGAACCTTTTTACTACAACATTATTGAGTCACATCAATTTTTGGCGCCGCCGACGCGGGCTTGTCTTTAGGCTAGAGTTTTTAGATTTTCTTTTAGGTTTTTATTTATTTGTTCTTCTTTACGTTTTTGGGTTTTTATCTTTTCCTCTCGGATTTTGGGATTTGGAGCGAAAGAAAAATTTGCCAAAGCTTTTGGTGGATACTTAAAGATTTGGAGTTAAAGACAAAGCGAAAGGAGCGAAAGAAGAAGATTTTTTATATTTTATAAAAAGAGAGAAAAAAAAAGAGAGGCATTTTTATTATTTTTTTTAGATATTTTTATTTTTTTTAGACTTTCCTTTTCTTTTGCACTTTTACTTTTTGGACTTGGACTTTGGACTTGGACATTACTTTATTTTTTTTAAACCCTACGGAAGGGTAGTATTAAATATCAAACTGTTTGCAGAGAAGGACGGTGATTACGATATCACCTCGGCCCCTCGGGTTCGTACATGACATAGGAGTCGTGGCCCGAGTCGACTACAACGGTTCATCCCCCGTCTGGTACGGGAGGTAAGTTTGTCGAAACACTCGCGAATCCCCTGCCAGCGAGTTACTGTCTTCCTTCGTGTGAATATATGCTGAGGACTTGAAAACGGTTGTTTTTAATTTCCTAGTAAAGGGCAAGGACTGGCCATATAAGATAAGGGTTCGGATTTCATCACCGTTCTCTTCTTGCCCACCTTAGGAAAACGATACTTAACGCGAACCTAAGCTTTAAAATTTGGAATAGAACGAGACCGATAGGGTAACGAGCTTAGTAGGAAAGTCGCTCGAAAAATATTGGTTACTCTTTTAGCATACTTCTAAGTTCATGATGGTTTCTGTGAAGTTGAATGCGTGATCTGCCGCCTTGTAATAGCGGTGAGGCCTTGGGTATCAAAGCTCCACTGAGCTTCCCTCGCCTTGATTCAACTTACTTTGACTCGGGTTGATCCATAGGGGTTTGCTTAGATTGTAACGAATTCCCTTTCGAACGATTAGAAGCTGGTCTAGAAAACAATCTAAGTGGAGCCATCATGCTTTTTGTTTGCTAGATATCATTAGGTTTGCTGTGGTGGAGTCAGCCTTGTTTGTGTTTGCATAGAACTTCCTTTCCTTTTAGGATTTTTCTTTTTCTTTTGTTTTATTTTTATAGTGTATGCCCGAGGTCATTAGAGAGCGGGCTTGGAAAATAAACACTCTAGGTCGTTTGATTAGTGACAAACCTAGTAGTTCTTCTTGTGAAGGCGGGGAACTCAAAGACTCTTCTTTTGAGAGCCCCGTTTTTGGAAACTTCAGTTTTGAAAATCTGTCTCTTAGTGAGGAAAGTACCCCTAGTACTTCAATTGTGCCAACGATGGCAACTTTGAAAGATTACATGTTCCCAACTGGGACCAACCGAGCTTCATGTATTAAATTGCCAGCCAATACGGCTAACTTCGAGATAAAGGCTAGTATCCTTCAGATGATCCCTATATTCTTAGGAAAAGATGATGAGAACCCTTATTTTCATATTAGGGACTTTGAGGAAATTTGTGGGACAGTTAGAATAAAAGACCTTACTGATGAAGTTTTGAAACTTAAGATATTCCCATTTTCCTTATAAAAGATAAAGCCAAGACCTGGCTAAACAACCTACCATCTGGATCCATTGAAACATGGCAGGAACTTACTGTTGCTTTCTATATGAAATTCTATCCTAAGCATAAAACTGCAAGCAATGTTAGGCGTAAAATTAGTGCTAGTGTGCAACAAGAGGGAGAGTCACTTTATAGGTTTTTAGAGAGATTCAATGATCTCCTATCTCAGTGTCCTCACCATGGATTTGATAAGATGAAACTTGTAGGGATTATTTATGATGGTTTAGACTATTCGACCAAAGCCATGGTCGAGTCTATGTGTGCTTTGGTGAGTTTACTAATAAAATTGCCGAGGATGCCTTTACCTTCTTAGGAGTTGTTGCTTTGAGAAATCCCAACAGTGGGAGTCTTGTGTTGAACCCCCTAAAAGACTCTTGGTTAATAGAAGTAGCACTAATATGGTAGATACAAGCTTCGGGTCAGATGCTAAGTTTGCTGCTTTATCCAGAAGGTTAGAAGCTTTGGAAATGGGTCAGTCTAAAAATAGGTCCCTTGGTGAACCTAATAGAACCTCTCAAGTATCTAGTTGTGGAATAGAGCCCGATAACTCATTTTGGGAAGGTCAGGTTAGAGAAGAGCAAGCTCATGCTGTCTATAACAATGCTAGGTTTGAAAACCGTCAGAAGTATGACCCATACTCAGAGACCTACAACCCTGGTTGGAGAAACCATCCTAATTTCTCTTGGTCTAAGGGCCAGAATCAAGGTCATTCTAGTAATTTCTCAGCCTCCCCTGGGTTTTGGTTATAATAAGAGTTCTTCAGGTCAAACCCAGTTCCAGAACCCTTCTGAGAATAGAATGACTAGCTTAGAGGAATCTTTTAGTATACTAAAAAAGAGCCAGGATATGTTAACACAGAGCCAGGAAATGTTAGTAAAGAGCCAGGGTAATTTTCAAGAGGAAACCAAGCAGAATTTTAAGAATAATTCCCAATCTCTTGCTAAATTAGAACTTCAAGTGGGCCAAATAGCTAAGTTCCTTAGTGAGAGAGAAGATGGAAGGTTCCCTAGTCATACTGATCCTAACCCTAAAGGAGAGAAATCGTACAATCATGTGAATTCTATTACAACCCTTAGGAGTGGAAAGAAAGTTGACAATAAGGTCACCATGCCTGAAAGTGAACATGCTGTAGTTCACCCTTCTGAGCCAGAAAATGAGGAGACTGATAAAGTCTCTAATGAGACCAATGAGGGTCATATTGAACCAGGCTTTGTCCCTAGAGCCCCATTCCCACAGCTGCTAGTTCCAACTAAGAGAGAGCCCAACTTTAATGATATATTGGAGGTTTTTAAGCAGGTTACTATCAACCTCCCATTGTTGGATGCGATTAAGCAGATTCCTGCTTATGCCAAGTTTCTTAAGGACTTGTGTACACGAAAGCGTAAGCTTAGTGTTCAAAAGAAAGCCTTCCTAGCTAGTCACGTGAGTTCTATTATTCAAATACCACTACTCCTAAGTATAAAGACCCGTGGTCCCCTACTATTTCTTGCACAATAGGTAAATACCGTGTTGAGAAAGCTTTGCTTGACTTAGGAGCCAGTGTGAACTTACTCCCATACCATGTGTACCTTAAGCTAGGACTTGGTGAGATGAAACCTACCAAGATGACTCTTCGATTAGATGATAGGTCCGTTAAAATTCCTCGGGGTGTGATCGAGGATGTTCTCATAGAGGTCGACAAGTTTATTTATCCGGTGGATTTTGTTATCCTAGATACCCAACTTTGTCCCGACCCGAGAAACCGTATACCGGTAATTTTAGGTCGCCCGTTTTTAGCTACATCCAATGCGATCATTAATTGTTGAACTGGTATTATGAATTTGTCTTTTGGTAATATGACTATTGAGCTGAACGTCTTTCATATTAGTAAGCTACCCTCTGAACTAGATGACTCAAGCATAGAAGAAGTGAACATGATAGGAACATTAGTCGAGGAGTCATTACCAAACACTTTGTTAGAAGATCCATTAGAGAAATGCCTAGCTCACTTTGGGATTGATTTTGATGATGATGATGTGATTAATGAGGTGAATGCTTTGTTAGATTCAACCCCTTTGTTAGACACTAGTAATGGATGGAAACCTAAGTTCGAACCGCTACCAGTTTCTAAGTCTACCCTAGTTCCTTCGTTAGAAGAGCCTCCTAAGTTGGACCTGAAACCATTGCCAGATACCCCGAAGTATGTGTTTTTAGGCCCATCTGAAACTTTACCTGTGATTGTTGCTTCCGACTTGGATAGTGATCAGGAAAGTAGGCTAGTGACCGTCCTTCAAAACAAAAAGGAAGCTTTAGGGTGGACCATAAAAGACATTAAGGGTATAAGTCCTACTGTTTGTATGCATCAGATCTATTTAGAGGAAGATACCAAACCTTTTAGGGAGATGCAACGAAGACTAAACCCCAATATGAAAGAAGTAGTTCGAACCGAGATCCTTAAGTCGTTAGATGCATGCATTATCTACCCCATTTCGAGATGATAAGTGGGTCAGCCCTGTTCGTGTTGTTCCCAAGAAATCCGGTATTATATCAGTAGTCCAAAATGATAACAATGAGTTAATCCCTACCCGAGTGACCACGGGTTGGCGTGTTTGTATTGACTATAGGAAATTGAACAAGGTCACTAGGAAGGACCACTTTCCCCTTCCCTTCATCGACCCGGATGCTAGAGAGATTAGCTGGACATAGTCATTACTGCTTTTTAGATGGCTACTCCGGTTATAATCGGATCGTTATTGCCCCTGAAGACCAGGAGAAAACCACTTTTACCCGTCCCTTTGGTACCTTTGCGTATAGACGCATGCCTTTCGGGCTATGTAACGCCCTGCGACTTTTCAAATACGTTGCATGATGAGCATATTTTCGAGATATGGTAGAACGGTTCTTGGAGGTCTTTATGGATGATTTTTCAGGTGTTTGGTTCGTCTTTCGATGAGTGCTTGCATCATTTGTCATTAGTGTTGACTAGATGTAAGGAAAAGAATTTAGTGCTTAATTGGGAAAAATGTCACTTCATGGTTCGTTCATGAATTGTTCTAGGGCATATGTCATATCCCTTCTTAGCCATAGTCAGGGGTGCCCTTAGTAATTCTGGGGTTGTCTTTAGTTGAAGTCTTATTAGAGTATCTGGCACGTGTGAGCCAAAATCACTCTCTCTCTTTTATTGGTCTCGTATTCCCTTGGACGGGTGTGAAGATTTTTATCCGAAAATTAATTTTTCTTTGCCTCTTTGAGGTCCTTCTCAATATCACAGTGTAGATCATGTGATTTGAATCCCTAATTAGAACTGTTTATAGTGTAGATCACTACAAGTGGTATCAGATTGGGTTTATCCTTGGCAATTATCATGGCGAGATGGTACTAGGTTACGAAATTGGGCGAATCTCAGAGAAATATGAGTTTGGAATTGAAGGAAATCCGTGATGAGATGCAGTCGCTTCGCTCTGATAACGCCGAGGTGAAAGCTTCTCTTAAAGATCAAGCTGACGCTCTTAAATTGATTCTCCAGCAACTGAAAACTTCTCCGGGTAACTCCTCTGATGCAAATCTTAATCATACGTGGGAGGAAGGAGAACCTGTTACTCCCAACAACTCTACGGGTCATCAACGAATTCCTCAACAGCGTCTACTTCTTAATCCTCAAGTGGGTGAAGGTCGGTTTTCTAGTTCTGAGACCTAAAATCGATTTTCCTCGTTTTGATGGCACGAACCCGAGAGCTTGGGTCCGTAAATGCAAGAAATACTTCTTTCTCCACCAAATGAATGATGAGGAGAAGGTGAATCTAGCAACCCTGTACTTGGAAGGAAAAGCGGATGTGTGGTTCCGGGATTATCGGATTGGCAAAGGTATTTTATATTGGGAGGATTTCATTATTGATGTTTGCACTAGATTTCAAGAAATAGGCCATGATAATGTTGTAGGTGAATTCAATAAATTAGATCAAACTCATTCAGTTTTGGACTATCAAGAAAAATTTGAAGAAATCAAAGCTTTAATGTTAGCTAAGAACCCTTCCTTAAACGACGATTACTTCATTCATAGTTTTATCGGTGGTCTAAAGGAGGATATCAAACTAGTGGTAGAAATGTTTTCTCCGACTTCTCTACAACAGACTATTTTTTTAGCCAGAAGGCAAGAATGTATCTTAGAGAAAACATCTAAGACTCCACCCAAATACTTCAGTAAGTTTTCGTCTGGTAGCAAACCCTTACTTACCCCTATCAAACCTCCTAATCTTAACCCTCTAGTTACTAATCCCATTGTTACTAGTCCAATAACAAGTCCAAAATTACAGTCTGTGAAGAAACTCACATATGCAGAAATGCGTGCCAAGCGAGAAAAAGGCCTGTGTTATGACTGCGATGAGCCTTTTTCTAGAGGACATAAGTGTAACAAACAAAGAATTGTATATGATTATAGCGGATGATGATGATACTTCACAGCCTGCGGAAACAAGCGACAGATCCACTCCAACAATCGAAGAATTACAAGAAGACATGGAGATCTCGGTACATGCCTTGGCCGGGTCGATTTCACATACAACCATTAAAATCAAGGGCTTCGTCAAGCAACAAGAGCTCACCATTTTAATTGACAAAGGAAGCACTCATAGCTTCTTAGATACCAAGGCTGCAAGTAAAAGTGGATGTAGGATCGGTTCTACTCAACCCTTGCAAGTGGCGGAGGGCGATGGCAACAAATTGTTAAGCCAAGCACAATGTTCAAAGATTCACTTGGAGTATGCAAGGTCATCCATTTTCTCATGACTTGCACATTCTAGACCTCGGGGGGTATGACATGGTACCGGGGTGTGGATTGGATGCGAGAACTCAGTCCTATGGTCTTCGACTTCAAGAAATTATTGATTAAATTTCAGCACTGTGGTCGGAAATCGAGCCGATAGGCCTACCGAAGCAGCCACATTATCTCCTATGTCGGGTTCCTTCTTTGAAGAGACTACGCAAAAAGGCACACAAGGTTTGATTGGTCAATTTTTTCTCTTCAAGCCAACACTCAACCTTGAAATCATAGCACCACCCATTGCTGCAGTTCCGGAGCAATTTCCTACCATTTTTCGACACCTACAACACTACCTCCCGAAAGAACTCATGACCACCACATCAATCTGATTCCCAATGCTACCCTCCAAATCTTCGCCCTTACAGAGTTCCATATGTTCAAAAGGGTGTGATTGAGCAACCGGTGCAAGAAATGCTTTGGATTCCGGTAATGTCTGACCCAGCCATAGCCCTTTCGCCTCACCCGTCATCTTAGTCAAGAAGAAAGACTAAGGCTGGCGGTTACATGTCGACTATCGTAAGTCAATGCTATCACTATTAAAGATAAGTACCCCATCCCGAGTTATAGAAGAATTATTAGCTGAATTGGCAGGCGCTACTATATTCACCAAACTTGATCTTCTAGCGGGTTATCATCAGATTAGGGTTTACTTAAATGACATAGCTAAAACTGCTTTTCGTACTCACCACGGTCATTTCGAATTTCGAGTGATGCCCTTTGGTCTTACAAATGGTCCTGCTACTTTTCAGTCCTTAATGAATGATATCTTTAGCCCATACCTTAGAAAGTTCATCTTGGTGTTTTTCGATGATATACTCATTTATAGTCCAGACATGGCTACTCACTGTGAACATTTGCATATCGTTTTGTCTATTTTGCACAAACATTCCTTGTTTGTTAAGCGCAGCAAGTGTTCCTTCGGACAACCACAAATGGAGTATCTAGGCCACATAATTAGCGAAGAAAGGGGTAGCAAACACCGGAAAAAATCGAATGTATGTTAAATTGGCCTAGACCAACTACACTTAAAACCTTACGAGGTTTTCTGGTCTCGACAGTTACTATCGCAGATTTATTATAAGGGTTACGGTTTAATTTGTAAACCACTTACCGAGCTCCTCAAAAAGGGCAACTTTGCTTGGACGGATGCTTGCCGAGTTAGCTTTTGCACAACCAAGAAAGTAGTTACTTCTACACTGTGCTCACTCCGCGATTTCACTAAAGAGTTTGAACTGAAACCGATGCTAGTAATCTAGAGTGGGAGCCGTTTTAATGCAGAGTGGCGTACCAATTGCCTTCTTCAAGAAAGGTATGCGAGTCCAATATCGTGCCTTATCCACTTATGAAAAGGAGTTGTCTGGCAATTGTCTTATCTCACACCAAATGGAGATCGTATTTATTAGGGTCTCATTTTACGATATTTACGGATCATCAAAGCCTCGATTTTTCTCGGATCAACAACTCGAACACGGTTCTTCAACGAAATGGATGACTAAATTATTGGGGTATGACTACACTCTTGCTTACAAGAAGGGTTCGGACAACAGGGTAGCCGATGCTCTTTCTAGAGCTAATTGTTCTTCTCTCTCTCAACAACACCAAAATGGCTTGATGACATTCTCACTAGCTATATAGATGACCCTATAGCAGTTTATTGGATTCCTAAACCGACTATATCTTCCATGCGGATACGGGATATACCCTTACTAATGGCATATTGAAGTTTCGGGGACGAATTTACATTGGTAAAGCCGGGTCTCGCTAGACAACAAGTTATGGCAGCTGTCCACTCATCCGCCATTGAGGTCACTCGTGCATGCAAGCCGGGCCTACCAACGTGCCAAGACTTACTTTCATTGGCGGTATGAAGCGTGATTTAATCCAATTTGTCCAACACCGTGATGTCTCGCCAACAACATAAGGTGGAGCACAAGTTACCCGCGGGTCTTCTTCACCCTGCCCATTCCCGATCAAGCCTGGAAGCATATCGGATGGATTTCATCTCCGGTTGCCTAAATCAAGGTCGCGATGTCATTATGGTAATCGTTGACCGTTTCACTAAATACTCTCATTTCATTGCTTTAAGTCATCCCTACACAGCACAAACGCGTAGCAAAACTTTTCATCGATACGATCCTTAAGCCGCATGGTACTCCCGCCACCATTGTATCCGATAGAGATGCGCTTTTCCTTAGTGGGTTTTGGCAAGCCTTGTTCCAGTCATGGTACTTCTCTTCACATGAGCACGTCATACCATCCGCAAACGACGGCCAAACGGAGCGTGTCAATGCTTTCCCCGGAATCGTATTTACGTTGTATGTGTAGTTACAGCCAACCAAGTGGGTTTCTTGGCTATCTTTGGCGAGTGGTGGTTCAACACCTCTTACCACACTAGTTTGAAACTCACACCGTTTCAAGCTCTGTCACGGCTACTCTCCTCCACAGCTTTGGACTCCATCGGACGGGTGGCATTCGTCACTCGTGGTCGATGATTATCTACACCAAAGGGAATAATGACAACAGTCTGCGCCTGAATCTTCTCCACTCTCAACACCGCATTAAACAACAAAGCTGATAAGCGTAGAACGGAGAGGGTTTTTGCGGTTGGGGATTGGGTTTACTTACGCCCGCAGCCGTATCGTCAAGTGTCCATCCAACTACGCAAGACTCTCAAGTCAAAAAAAATTTTTGGTCCTTACAAGGTTTTAGAGAAAATTGGAGCGGTGGCCTATCGACTTCAACTTACCGCTTCTTCCCGCATCCACCCCATTTTTCACGTTTCACGCTTAAGCAAAAGCTTGGACAAGGGTTATTACCACGTACATCATTACCCAACATTGACAAGGAAGGTTTATTTAGGGTGAAGCTGTCAAGATTCTCAACTCTCGCACCATTTTCAAAGGTCAGTCGACCTATTCCACAGGTGGAGATACAATGGTCTCATACGGAAGGAAGGAGATACCTCCCGGGAGGACGTAGCTGCCATCAAATCCTCTTTTCCCAAGTTCATCCTTGAGGACAAGGATGCTCTGTAGGAGCCGGCATTTGTCATATCCCTTCTTAGCCATAGTCGGGGTGCCCTTAGTAATTCTGGGGTTGTCTTTAGTTGAAGTCTTATTAGAGTATCCGCACGTGTGAGCCAAAATCACTCTCTCTTTTTGGTTGGTCCGTATTCCCTTGGACGGGTGTGAAGATTTTTATCCGAAAATTAATTTTCTTTGCCTCTTTGAGGTCCTTCTCAATATCACAGTGTAGATCCTTACAAGGTTTTAGAGAAACCTCTTTGATGTCTGTGGGATATGACAAAATTTTTTGGTCCTTACAAGGTTTTAGAGAAAATTGGAGCGGTGGCCTATCGACTTCAACTGCCTGCTTCTTCCCGCATCCACCCCATTTTTCACGTTTCACGACTTAAGCAAAAGCTTGGACAAGGGTTATTACCACAGACATCATTACCCAACATTGACAAGGAAGGTTTATTTAGGGTGAAGCCTGTCAAGATTCTCAACTCTCGCACCATTTTCAAAGGCCGTCGACCTATTCCACGGTGGAGATACAATGGTCTCATACAAATGAAGGAGATACCTCCTGGGAGGACGTAGCTGCCATCAAATCCTCTTTTCCCAAGTTCATCCTTGAGGACAAGGATGCTCAGTAGGAGCCGGCATTTGTCATATCCCTTCTTAGCCATAGTCAAGGTGCCCTTAGTAATTGCAGGGTTGTCTTTAGTTGAAGTCTTATTAGAGTATCTGGCACGTGTGAGCCAAAATCACTCTCTCTCTTTTATTGGTATGTATTCCCTTGGACGGGTGTGAAGATTTTTATCCAGAAAATTAATTTTTCTTTGCCTCTTTGAGGTCCTTCTCAATATCACAGTGTAGATCCTGTGATTTGAATCCCTAATTAGAACTGTTTGTAGTGTAGATCACTACAGCATATCGTATATTCTAAGGGTATAGAGGTAGATAAAGCCAAAGTTGACCTTATCAAGACTTTACAGGTCCCAAAAACCGTAAAAGATATTAGGCCATTCTTAGGGCATGCAGGTTTTTATCGTCGATTCATTAAGGATTTTAGCTTGATTTCTAGACCTCTTTGCAATTTGCTTGCAAAAGATGTTAAGTTTGTCTTTGATGATGCTTGTTTAGAGGCTTTTGAGAAGCTTAAGACTTTACTCACTACCGCCCCCATAGTCCAGGCACCTAACTAGAACCTACCCTTTGAGATCATGTGCGATGCTTCAGATTATGCTATTGGTGTTGTGCTAGGTCAGCGAGAAAACAAATTACTTCATGTGATTTACTATGCTAGCAAAACTCTGAATGATGCCCAGTTGAACTATACCACTACTAGAAAGGAACTCACCAATGTGTTTTCCTTAGACAAGTTTAGACCCTATCTCTTAGGTTCTAAGATCGTAATCTATACTGATCATGCTGTTTTGAAATACCTTTTATCTAAGAAGGATACCAAGCCTAGATTGATTAGATGGATCCTTTTATTACAAGAATTCTGTCCAGACATTAGAGACAAAAAGGGTGCAGAAAATGTAGTGGCAGACCACTTGTCTAGGCTAGTTGTTAGTTCCCCTGATGATTCCATTCATATAAGGGATAGCTTTCCCGATGAACAATTGTTCTCTGTGTCCCAATCACCTTGGTATGCAAATATAGTGAATTATCTTGTTACTGGTCGAATGCCCCAACATTGGGGTAAACAAGATCGTTCTAGGTTTTTAGCCGAGGTTAAGCACTTCTTTTGGGATGATCCTTATTTATTTATGTATTGTCCAGACTGTTATTAGGAGATGTATACATGAGAGTGACCAGTCCAGTATTATTTCCTTTTGTCATGATCATGCTTGTGGGGGTCACTTTAGTGCTAAGAAGACTGCTGCTAAGATATTGCAGTGTGGATTCTACTGGCCTTCGTTGTTTAAAGACTCCCACGATTCTTCGTGTTACTTGTGAACGTTGCCGAAATTAAGAACCATTTCCGTAGGAACATGATGCCCTTGAAACCTATTTTAATCGTTGAGGTCTTTGATGTGTGGGGTATTGACTTTATGGGTCCGTTTCCTAATTCCTTTGGTAACCTATACATCCTTGTCGCCGTAGACTATGTCTCTAAGTGGATTGAGGCGGTTGCGTGTAAAACCAATGACCATAGGGTTGTGATTGAGTTCTTGAAAAATAATATACTTACACGTTTTGGTACACCGCGAGCTATAATTAGTGATGGAGGGTCGCACTTTTGTAATGGACCTTTTAGGCTTCTGATGAAGAAATATGGTATTACACATAAGGTAGCTACCCCGTATCATCCGCAGACTAGTGGTCAGGAGGTTTCTAATAGGGAGATAAAACGTATATTAGAGAAAACAGTTAATCCTAATCGGAAAGACTGGTCGTCTAGGCTCACTGATGCCTTATGGGCTTACCGTACTGCGTTTAAAACCCCTATTGGAATGTCGTTTTATCGGCTTGTTTATGGCAAGGCATGTCATTTACCTGTTGAGTTAGAACATAGAGCTTATTGGGCTGTTAAGCAGCTAAATTTTTCACTTGACAAGGCAGGAGCCCATAGGAAACTCCAGCTCAATGAGTTGGACGAGATTCGTATAGATGCTTACGATAGTGCGAAGGAGTATAAGAACAAAATGAAACTTGTGCATGATAGAAATATTTTACGGAAGTCATTTTCTCCAGGTCAAAAAGTTCTTCTGTATGATACCCTCTTGAATATTTTCCATGGGAAGTTACGTTCTCGGTGGACGGGTCCTTTTATTGTTCGCACTGTATTTCCTCATGGAGCTGTTGAGATCGAGACACCGGACGGTAGTAGTTCTTCGAAGGTTAACGGTCAGAGATTGAAACCCTTTTTAGAGCCCTTCCCTAAAGGTGATGTTGAGGAGGTCCCTATGGAGGATCCTGTTTACCCTTGATTGACCATCGAGGCGATTGTATGTTGTATATTAGTTTTTCTCTTCACCCAGGTACTATCTTTCCGACTTCTCTCTTTACTGATTCCTCATGTTACTTTACTTTTTGGTATTGCTCTTTCATTAGAAACATTGAGGACAATGTTAGATTTAAGTTTGGGGGTGGGGAAGAAACTTCTTGTTAGTTTTTAGTTGCAATAAATAAACTCCAGAGCCTAGAAACTTAAGTTTATTAAGGTCGGCACTAACCAATCTAAGTGGATGGAAGCATTTTGGTTGTAGGAGTCGAGGAACCAATCTGATTAGATGGAAACATCTAAAGAGTCTATTCATAAAAGCACAGAGCTCAGGTGTTAGAAAATAAAACATGATAGTTTCGCCATATCCTCGTGATGGAAACATCGAAAGAATCCTGATCACTTCTTTTTTATTTTTCTCTTTACCATTGCTAGGGTGAAATAGAGTGACTGAGATACCCAAAAAAAAAAAAAAAAAAAATTGAGACCGGACCACTAGACCAACCGGAATAAATACGATAAAGTCGATCACTGGTACCCTTGTATATGCCAGCTGAGTTGACCTAGAGTTAGGATTATCAATCACTGGTTCCCTTGTATATGCCAGTGTGTTGATATTAGTCCAGACCAGTATCTCAGTCCATTAGGATAGGTTCACCTTAGTCAACATCATCCACATTTTTCTACATCCATCTTCTTAATCTATCCATGTGATTGGTTGACTCCGGTTTATGATGTCCAGAAACTATCTGAGTAGAGCTCTGTCACTTTATATGAATTTTAGTATGCTTGAGTGCAAACTCGTGTACAACAATTGGAATTTCGCATCAGGGTACTTCCTCCTGTAGTCAATAAGTATGCCAACCAAGGAGATTCTTTAGTGCCTTCCAAGATTTTTCGTAGATAGCTAGGGTCTGGAGTAAAGGTTTTGTGGGTACACCTCTGGTAAACCCTCCGGAGACAACACTCCGCCACTAGGGCCACCTAGGGGTTCAAATGATTTTTATTTTCTAGAATAAATTTGCTCGACTAGCAAATAATAAGTTTGGGGGTATTTGATAGACACATTTTTTGTGTCTGAATTGTCCTCAGTGTTGGTATTGTTGGAACTCGATTTTTGTACTAATATTGTGTTTTTATGTATTTTTAGGTATTTTTGGAAATAAATATTTTTGGAAAATTCGGCTCGAAAAGTTGCTCGGAACACCTCCGGAGGACAAGTGTTATTCGGACTCTCGTCTTTGGATAAGGGGTAACCCAATTGCTAAGGGGCACCTCTGTTGAGCAACTGCTAATCGCACCCCATCACTGGTTAAGGGGCAGTCATCTTCAACAAATTTGAAAATGAAAATTGGCGGGAAAATTGTGTTGGAACCGGCAGATTTAGGGTTTGGATTTTGGAGGCGTTATAACGAGACTCAATGGCTGAAAATCATTGGGTATCTTCCTTTGGGCCTAACAGGGCTGGTATGGGTCGACCGGTCGTCTAAATTTGGCTGGAATTTTCGCAAGAAGAAAAACAGAGAGCATGTGCCGAGAAGAGATATACACGGGATTGTATAGGATTTAGACGTGTAATACGTGTGTTTGGACGCTGCAGAAGCATGAAGAAGTAAAAAAGGGAAGTTTCAGCACTATCAAACACTCGTTGACAGCGTGGGAAGATAATTCAGGGAAGAAATCTCGTGGCTGGGAAGAAAAATATTTTCCGAGTAACAGAGGATTATTTTGAGGTAATGAGCGAAGATTCTTGTCCCAGTGGAGTATATATAGGTTGTTGAGGTCGAGTAGAAGGTTTACGGAGAGTTTGGGAGACGTACAGAGCCAAAAATCGAAGATTGCACCATTTTTTCTCTGCTGCTGCTGCTGCACCAAGAACACGAAGAACAGACCACCAGAGGCAGTCGTTCTTCTACAGTAACAGAGACACTTCAACGTGGGTCGTAATACGGAGGCAGACTTAAAATCAGTAACAGTTTTCTACCCTCTTTGTAACAGTGTTTGCAACACTTATAATCGTTGCAAACACCCGATTTTCATCTTATTCTCCATTCCATCTTTGTAAACACCCTTTGAGCAATAATAATGAATTTTGAGCGTGTTTCCAACATGATGAGCGGCTAATTCTCCCATAACCAAGGCAATGAGGAAGCTATTTACGCATGAATAAGCAGTAACCATTTTATTTGCTCTAATTTATAATTTATAATTCACTCAATCACTGCTTTTGCAGAGTTTTAAATTGTTCGCAAAATTCTTTTCATTAGTTGTGATTCAATTAGATAGGTTATGCTTTGTATTAAGATAATCTATGCTTAGGGATACAATTAATTTTTGAGAATTTGTCTGATTATTTGTGAATTAAGAACAGGGGATTTAAAAGATAATTAGAGTTTTGGGTTTACCGTTATTCATTCATGTGTAATAAGTGGAATCAGTGTCTTGGTTATTCTCTCATATCTTGAATCAATTTTGTGTTAATTTTTCTTTATTATTAATTTTTATTTTTATATAAGTCTAAAAGCTTTTGCTTTCACAAGTCTCAACGAACCTTTTTACTACAACATTATTGAGTCACATCAATAGATTGTGTAGTTGAGCATTAGACTTCACGACGTTCATCAATTGAAGATGAAGAACTACTAAGGAGAGCTTGTGGAACTTCATCAACAAAAGGTATGTGGAGACTAAAACTCATCTATCACTTGGAAAATCTATTTCTACTCTATCTCCTGTATTGAGACAAAAGTCGTATTACTATATAGTTGTCGATTATACACATTTGAGATTTCGAGTTGAGATTAACTCGCTTACATATTTCTCGAAATATGTGTTGGTAAGCTCGCTATTAGGCTAGTCAAGAGACGATTATGCCGATAATTATTTGATTAGTTTGACACGAACGTTAATTAATAGGAATTAATCTAACAACGATCTAGATATGAAACTAATATCGTTAGATTGGTCTCGAAAAGTTACGCGGAATGGCCTACTCGAATGTGTCAGTCGGACACTGGGTGAAGAAGATTTATCAATTTGTTTACGGAGGGTAAAATAGTCATTTCGTTGATGGACTTTATGGCAGCCCTTATCCAAGCTGTGGGTGCCTCAGTAGTTTTGGTTTGGTCTTATCAACCCCAGACCGAGAAGATAAGTTCATTTCTTTCTTTTCTTCCTCTTTCTTCTTTTTTCTTCTTTTTCTTCTGATCATTCTCTGTTCTTCTTCTGTTAAAGATTTCTTAACGAATTTGAGGTGTGGTTGAGTGAATCAAATCGTGAGGATGTATAAGAGAAGGAGGAGTTGGTGTTTTTATTAATTATGAAGAAGAAGGTTGAGTTGTTGTTACAAATTGAAGATAGGGTTTCTGAAGTTAGGGTTTGGAAATCGATTGAAGCTTCGATTTAGTAATTGACAAGAAGAATTTATAGACTGGGTATGGTGTTATAATCGTTGAATAGAAGTTTGAATTTAATTTCAGATATGAAAGAATTAATAAGTTGCTTAGGGTTTCTGAAATTGATTTTCAGATTCGATGAAGATTGAATAAGAAGAATTGAGGACTGGGTCTGGTTGATTAAGGATCGGGTTGGATTTAACTGGATGTTTATGGAGCTGTTCATGAAGAATGAAAGAGTCAGGGTTTTGAATTTTGAAGTTGTTAATGAAGCTACGGTTTGAGCAGTGATTCTGAAGTTTAAGATGGTTTGAAGTTAATTAATTGAACTGATGGGTGGTGGTTTTGAGATGAATTTCTGATTCAAGTTAAAGTAAGAAGAACAAGCTAAATTCAATTGCTTGAGAGGAATCTTTTTGAGGTAATTATTCTTCTGAATTAATTGGTGAAGTTATTTAGTTCAATTGATTAAATATATGTAGTTGATGATCCAATTAAGGTTTGAGTTGGGTATGCAATGAAGTTTGGTTGTTATTTTGAGTTACTGGGAATTGTCTTATGTTGGTGATTTAGGAATTAAGAGTTACAGGAGGTGGATTGTATGGAGTTGAGATTGCTCTAGAGAGTTTGGTGTGAATTTGTAGTGAAGAACCATGGAGATGAATCTGATTGTAGGATTGTAGTAACTGATATGGAATGGAGTTGGAAGTGTAATCCAGAGAAGAGCTCATAGTGATTCTAGGATTGATTGTGTTGAGTTATGATTGAAAAGAATAAATGAGTGTAGTAAGTTAGTGTTATAGATGGTGGTGAACTGAACATGGTTTGCAGATGGAATAAGATGGTGTTGGTGCTGAGTTAAGTATGACCTGCAGATGGTTTTGTGGGTTGCAACTGCAGTTCAAGTTGCATGTGATGATATAGGTCATGTAAGGTAGAATGGATTGAATTCTGAATTAGGAGCTTAGGCAGAACTTTAGGAATTTGTGTAGTGGTTGTGGTCTGCTGGGTTGCTTGAGTTGAGAAGATAGTTACTACAGCTACTGCAATTGCAGGTAAACTTAGTTTGTATTTGTAAATGAGTTATAAGTTTACTTTAAATGAAAGTATATAAATTGAAATGTTAATGAAGTAGAGTTGGTAATGAGACTATGGTAGGGAGGAATGGTTGCTCAGTTTGAGCTTAGTTAGTGTGTTGAGTCTTTTGATACACCATTATGGTGCAATTCAGCTTCTGGATTGTGCAAGGGCCTTGGTTTGTATAACCTGAATCAGTCTTGTGGACTGAGTCGACTCACCAATTTTCCCTGACTTGATCTGAGTTGGACCTTTGACCCGATTTGACTCGGTTGACCTGACCTTAACAGTTTGACAGTTGACTCGACTTGTGACCAGGACTTAGACGTTGACTATTAGTTGACTCCTTCTGACCAAATGTTGATCGTTAGTGACCGTTAGTTGACTAGTTAGACTAGGCTTTAGATTGTTGGACTAGTTTAGTGGACTTGGGCTTAGTACATGTATTCTTAGTTTGATATTTTGGACCCCTTATGGTCCCAATTAGCCTTTGGTTCCTACTACAAAGTTGTAGATATTCATAAGACTTATCAAATAGACTATAGAACCAAACTAATTGAATTAGTAAACTTTAGTTGTGCTAAAGATAGAGAATGAAAAGGTGTTAAGTCATAAATGGGATTAGAACCATTAGATAGTCTCGTATGATACTTGTGTGAGCCTTTTGGCTAAACTCTTAGAGTTCTTGTGTGATTAACAGTTAGTCTATATTAACAACGATCGATTCAAAGGATGAACCAATGGATCGTGGATCTCGAGGTAGGCGTGGCTTGTCATCAAAAGAGGTGGGAATTACATTTGACTCTTTTGTAACCTTTATTGTTCTCATACATTGTCTGTTCATGCATTCCATGCTTTGTTTAAATTGCATTACGATAATTCTGTTGATTCTGTTAATCTTTCCATGGTTTGGAAAGGACTTGTAATGTTTGTTTGTCATCTGAATTGTTATGGGAAATAAGAATTTCCACATGTGGTATATAGGATACACTCCTTCGCATTTATACCTACTTACTTTATGCTTTTATGCTATGGCTAGGGCGATACACCGCAATATTATTATTCGGTGTGGAATTGGCATCAATATTATACATTGTTTGAAGAAGGAGTTTTTCCATATACATGTTTGTTTATTTCAGTGACTTGGTCACTTTTTAATGTTTGGGAAAACATTATTGTTTTCCAAATCTTGCTCATGATTACTTGAAAGTTAAGTGTTATTCCTACTGGGCACCCCTTTTAGGGATGATGTGCTCTCCCATTCCCACTTTCAGTTTCAGAGACAGATCAGAGTTGCGCAGCGAAAGCTTCGAGGAGTTCAGTCTGTTAGTTGGTTGACTTCGGATATGTTTATTATGTTGTATGTGATTTGTAAACCAAATGACTATTGTACAATGTATCATTTGAGAGGAGTTCTTGTATATATATATTTCAGAGCAGGGCTAGTTATTGGGTTAAGTTTTGCAGCAGATTTCTTAATTGAATGTTTAAGTAAATGTTTTAGATCCTTAGTGCCTCTTTATTTAGTTAATCGCTTGAATTAGCCAGCTGCTAGCTTTGGGGGCGCTACATTTCGCTTCAACCAAGTTCATCTTATATTCTTGACGAAAGTCAAAAGATGATCATGTGAAAATTTTCGAGTAACATCTTACATGGTTTGTGTGATACAATCATTTGATGTAGACTTGGAATGTTTCGTTATGATTATTTCAATAACTTGAAAATTGCTTTGATGCTAATACTGTGTGAAAACGGCTATTGTCATCCTCTAAGAAAGTTTCAATGATTGAAATAAGAGTTTAGAACTATTGGATCATAAACATAGTGTGCATTCTTGCATGTATGTGATCCATGACCGGAACTAAAGTATGCATACCCGTATAGGTCCGGGAATTTCTGCTGGGTTTCGGAAGTGTACTTAAGTATGCGTACATGTTCGCATACTGGCGAACCCATACTTAGACCGGATACTTAAGTATGCGTACTCGTTTGCATACTTAAGTGGTTAAAGTTCTAAAATCGGTTGGTACATGAACTAATATATTTATATATTAAGGAATGCATTCTTTGCAAACCGTGGCTATAATGTTCATGAATTGATTCGAGTGAATCAAACCGATTTTGCTTCGATTGTGTTCTTGGATACTTCTATGAGAATATAGCAATTGAGCAACTCTTTAACTAGTTTCATTTGAGTCATTTGAACTAGATATGGTTAAGATGAATAAGGTTGATATGGGAGTGTTCATATAGCTAACCTCGGTTAACTACTGTTGAGCCAACATGGTGTACAGTTTTAGGTACGGTTACATAAACCTAAATGAAGGTACATTTCATTTGTGTATAACAAGCTAAATTCGATCTAACAATTGAAAGATATTAGCTTGAATCTAATCAGTTTTTCATCTAACGGTGAATATTGAATGCTTTGTTACCAAGGTAACTTAGATTACAAACCCTGATTTGAAAACTATATAAAGGAGAACTCTAGCAACTGGGAAACCTAATCCCCACACCTTCTGTGTGATGCTAGTTGTATAAGCTAGAGTCGATTCTCCTTTAACCTTAGGTTTTCACAAAACCTTGTAGGTTAACGACTTAAAGACTTCATTGGGATTGTGAAGCCAGACCCAACTATTTTCTCTGTAGTTTCGTGTTCTGATCTTACTTCTTCTATCGTGATTGAGTATTATCTATGCTAAGATTTTCTTGAGATTTATCTCCGATAGGTAAGATTAAAAGTAGTCACAAACATCTTCGTCTCATCATTTGTGTTTCCACAATATCTTGTTTCGATACCATACGATTAAGATTATTGTGAGGTTATTGATAATACTAGGCTGTTCTTCGGGAATATAAGTCCAGTTTATCAATTGGTTCATGTTCACCTTGATTTATCAAAAGACAGAACAAAACTCGTAGGTATTTATGTGGGAGACAGATTTATATATTCCAATAGACTTTTCTGTGTGAGACAGATTTGTTTATCAAGTCTTCGACTTTAGGTCGTAGCAACTCTTGGTTGTGGGTGAGATCAGCTAACGGAATCAAGTGCGTAGTATCCTGTTGGGATCAGAGACGTAAGGAGCGTAACTGTACCTTGAATCAATGTGAGATTGATTAGGGTTCAACTACAGTCCAGTCCGAAGTTCATTGGTAGTCGGCTAGTGTCTGTAACGGCTTAATATAGTGTGGTGTTCAAAGTTGTACTAGGTCCCCGGGTTTTTCTGCATTTGCGGTTTTCGTCGTTAACAAAATTCTGGTGTCTGTCTTATTTCTTTTCCGCATTATATTTTGTTATATAATTGAAATATCACAGATTGTGCGTTGAATCGATCAATTGGTAAATCCAACCTTTGGTTGTTGATTCAAATTGATTGATCCTTGAACATTGGTCTTTGGTACCATTCGAGTTACTTCTCTTATATTCAACCGGGCTCGCAAATTCCTATTTGATGATTGCAGATTGAATTGAGAGATAAAGATATAGAACTCTTTTATATACTTTTGTCTAGATTGAGTCTGACCGTCTAGTTGATTATCTTGAAAGTATATTGGAGTTTGTCTATTCAGATTGCCAAACGAAATATTGGGTGTGGTTGTTGTACCCCCGCTTTTTCACGTTCAATATATTAACAAAACTTGATAGAAGCATTGGGCCAACTTGATCATCTCCGGATGCGCCAAGAAAATATGAGTCACTTTACCTTCCAATACCCGCTTCCTCATTGTGTATCCGTGTTGATCGGCTAACCACTGAGATTTTCCCATAACCGCTCTACCATCCCATTCCCTCTTCCTAAAGGCTGCTCTTGCCGCGTAAATTTGCCTCAGAGTGGAAAAGTTATTCTCATCATCCTTCTTAATCTTCCTAAGGATGTCACTTGGTCTACACGCTTTCATCGACCTTACCGTTTCTAATTGATGTGGTTTCAATCCACAAACGGCCGCGTGTCCAATAAGAGATTCCGGATCATCATGATTATGACAACCATTCATCACTTTATGGAGCTTGTATACCTTACCACTGGGTCCATTGGGTCTATTAACTATAATCTTAAACGGGCAACCAAACTTCTTTGATTTAGTAATGTTTTCCCTAGTCGTATTCTTCACGTACAGTCTGTTCTTTGCCCAGTGACTTTCTTGCATTATGATGTAGGACATTCAACTCATTAGTTCTCTATTTCCTATTATAGTTCTTATTATAATTTCCTTTTACTAGTTCTAGGTTATTTCTTTATTTAGGATTTCTTTCCTAGTTTCTATGATTTCCTTTTCTAGTCCTAATTACATTTAGAATCCTTGAAGCCTATATAAGAAGGCTTAAGCATAGTAAAGAGATACAATTCTACAACCAATATTATTATTTGATTAATATAAAAATTATCTTTTATTTTTATTATCTTTATTTTTATCATCACTTTTGTGAATCTATTGATCCCACACTAGTTTCTACCTTTAATCGGATCTTTGATCCAAAATCATACGCTTCCGCTACATCAAGTGGTATCAGATCCACGGTTGAGATTCTCTATTTTTTAGTTTCTTGGATTTGTTTCTATCAACGGTTTAGAGCCTCTATTGAGTGCCTTAATTTTCAAGTTCTTAGTTATGGAAAAGGAATTTCGTACTACTTTCATGGTAGATGGAATGATCACTGACTTTATTCTTGATCCATCAAGTCCGAAAAACTATATATCTATTGGAGCAGCAAATTACTTCAGGAAAAGGAATTGCGGCGAATGGAATTTATTTGGCGGTTATCTTGATTTTAGCTTCCACGAAGGTAATTATTGCAGTTTTGCTTATTGTGAACTATCTTCAATGAATAATTGTCATGTGTTATTGGGCGAACCCTGGCTATCGAGTTTAGGTGTTGTGTATAATCAAAGTATGCATAGTTTTGATATTCGTCATGCTGATAAATTGCTTCGTTTAATGGGATTATTACATAAAGAAACACCACTAGAACATAGCATTGAGCAAAAAGAGTAAGATTTTTGGAAAGAATTCGATGAGATTACTGCTCGTTTTAAAGAGAAGCTTTTGGAAGACATTAGAACAATATTCGATGAGATTATTTCACAAGTACCTATCTTAGAAGAAGAAGAAAACAACGACAATGAAGAAATTTCTAGTGTCGTTGAAATCGAGCAGCCACAATCATCTGATTTTTCTGTTCCAATCACTTCTGTTTCTATCCCTAAGAATGTGCATAATCAAGAGAAACCCGATACTTCCGTTGTGAATCCACTTCAATGTTTTAAAACTACTGATGTTGGTACTCCTCATATGGATTTTTTTATGCCAAAGTTAAGCTTCAATAACATCACTTTTCAGTTTCTGGATTTTCCTAAATCATGGCAAAAACAATTGAAGTTACATAAGGAGTCAAAGTACATTGTTCGTTGGGACGGACGATCGCAATACTTACTAGACTCAAAGGCGAGATCTTCCAAAGATGGGGGGCATACGCCTTCATACGAAATACTTAAGCATGTTGAAAAGCGAAAGGATGTCACCAATATCTCTTCGCCGGATACCATGGCTGATTCTCAAATGTCAGACGCGCTTATATTAAGAGATTTGGTCCCTAGAAACAAAAAACAGGAATTCCTACGGATTGAGGGATTGAAGTTATTCAAGAGCAAACAGTTTCTCTACAAGACCTAATCAGTTATGAGTTAAGTTGGATTGGCAGAGATATGATGCTTACTGATATTTCAGAAGTAAACCTTAATGATCTGATGCAATGGAATTATACTGTAACTGAAGGGGTGCTGGAGTCTTCCGTTAAGCAATTTACTTCTCATGTTTCTCCAGGGATCATCCATGAAACTTTGGCAAGGGGACCTGGTATTTACATTTCACTGCCAAAAGCTTCAGGTGACGATATCGAATGTCTAGGCATCGACAATACGAGGAGAAAATTAATTAGAAGGAAAGAGCCAGATGATAACAACTTGATTAGGAGGAAGAAAGCTAAGAAAGGGTTTCGAATAGCTGAAGATAACAACTTCACTGGTCGTGCTCCTCCGAAAAGGGATTTCGGTGTTCTGGAGAAGTATGTTTCTTCTTATTTGTGCTTGTCGAAAGTTTTAACTATCTGTGTGCGTAAGGGTTCAATATTTTTCGGTTCTATGAACAAGCTTATACAAGAAAAACCCCTCGCAGATGGATACTTGCACTCGGTTACTTATTTAAAATCTAGTTCTTGTTTGAACTCTTCAAACTGGACAAATGGTTATGAAGCATCATCTAAGACGTCTGAAATTTCAAAAATATGTCAGGAAGTTTATCCAAGTCTTCAGGGTGTTCTCAGCCAATATTTTGATATCCCACGAAAGCCTCCGTGGCTTGTGTTTCTGTTGTGTAAAACCTTAAGGAGAGAAGATGCTACTTTTCATTGTACTCCATACCCAACCGCAACAATCATGGCAAAAGTGTTATCTAAAAAGGGAGAATATTTACAAATGTTGTTAGTGGCAGATGTGCATCTCGGAAATCTTATTTTCTAGATGGAAAGTTTCAAGGGAGGAGATGACAGTATTTACGTTATAAACCTTGGAGAAATATGGGACAAGCTTGTGATGGCTGCTATGGTCACTGTTTCTACTGAGAGCCAACAAGATGTTATTTTCCAGTCTGCTTGGGCATATGAGCAGAGAGCTGTTTTGAAATTTTCTTATTACATTGGTACTCAGCAACTAGCAGTAAGCCACACCCTGACTACTACCGTTGATAATATAAAGGAAAGCAAGTCATATCACCTACAGGTTCCTTGGATTAGTGTTCACATAATTGTTGTTGGTTGTAGAGAGCGGAAGTATTTTACAAGTGCTGTTGTACACTGGCATCTGGACCATGAGAAGGATTTTGAGCTTTTAGGAGAAACTGTAATCCAGTCTTGTTTGCCAGACCTCCAATCACTAATTTTCCGAATTAGGAAACCTGTTGCCGCTGCCGGAAGAATAATGGAGATTTATTGTTCCTTCAATGACATTTACAAAGAACATCTCGACGGCGTACGCATAGGTGGTGATAGATTCTTCAATGTTCATCGAAATACAACTATGAAGACTCAAGGTAGCCGGACCTTTGACCCAGGTGGAACAATTGTTGCAAGGTTGAAACACGATGCCTTGTTTTGCAGTAGAGAATGTGTCGGGATTCTCCCCACGACACTGATAGTATCTGACAAAGGTATGGACAATTATATTTTCTGGGTTCCGATATACAATGAAGCTAAGTTGACATTCTTCATATACTTATGGAATCCGAAAACCGAAGGGACAACATATGTTTATGAATCTTTTTCTCGTCCATATCTATTAAAGCATGAGACAGAAATTGATAGAAGAATACTAGAAACGAGACATAGGCTTACTGACAATTCAATTCTGAAGGCTACCAGCTACGATCAAACGAGAGCTTCTGAGACTATGTGGTATGTTGTTCCTATACCTAGAAAGAGAAAATCTAAACCTACTCAAGATAGTAATGGTGCAGTCACCAAACAAACTTCTACACTTGCACTAAATAATTATTTAACTCCTATTCTAGAGGAGAATCTTTCGAAACAACGCCTGCAAACAAGAAGTTGTCCAAGTGAAGAAGGAAATATTCCATCACCAATGAGATCTCCACCCACGAAACTTCAAGAACCCACTTTATTAGAACAAGGTCTTCTAGAAAATCTCAAACAACCACCCTTGTGGACCAAAAGTTCACCAGCTCAAATGAAAGTTTCCCCAACGTTCATCGATGAGGTTACCAGTCAGTTTAAGGAGAATCCAGAATTGATTACACAAGTGGAAATGGCTTGGAAAATATTTTTTAACTACATGCAAGCAGATGGTCCAATTGACAATGCAGATCTTTATGCCCACTGGTTGTATCTTTGTCTTTGGTGTAAAGATGATCAAAAATTTCGAAAGCTGGTTGTTTGTGCTCTTGCAACTGATATTATTAAGGATCAGTTGGATAGATCTACTGAACAATAACAGGTTCCTGCATCCAATCAAATGAGAGTTGCACTGGATGAAGGTATTAAGAGGAGGAATGATAGACGTTTCCGCAAAGCTGTTTCAAAATTTCAATTATTCACACAAAAGTTTTTAGAAGCGGGCGATGAGAAGTATATGATAGCTAATGATCTTCGTCGACGATTTCGACCTTATGATCCTGGCCTCGATGGTGTTTGCCATTTCTTACTGAACCTGAGCAATTTGATCAATGACAATATTCCTCGTCGTTTCCGACCATATGACCATGGCAAGGACGTTTGTCTCTCGGCAGCGAACTCGTTGTCGAGTTCTTTTCAAGAAGGGGGCCTGATGTAGGACATCCTACTCATTAGTTCTCTATTTCCTATTATACTTCTTATTAGAATTTCCTTTTACTAGTTATAGGTTATTTCTTTATTTAGGATTTCTTTCCTAGTTTCTATGATTTCCTAGTCTAGTCCTAATTATATTTAGAATCCTTGAAGCCTATATAAGAAGGCTTAGGCATAGTAAAGAGATACAATTCTACAACCAATATTATTATTTGATTAATATCAAACTTATCTTTTATTATTATTATTATTTAAAAATCGACATCAAAATCAACATTACAAGGGATGGTGGGCAACCTAGCAACAAGCTGGGCACCGACACCTTTTTGAATAACGATCTCTAACCTATGAAAAAGAGAATTGCCCATCTTAAAATTGGCATTATGTCTTGCCATGCAATTTCTTAATCTCTTCAGAAAAATTAAAAAATTCGTACCAAGCTCGCCAAAAGTGGAAAAGGCCAACACACCAAAACCATAACCGAGTGAAGTGCAAACATCCAAGTACTTATTGTTATTGTGGGTGATATCTGCAGAAATGGCATGACCTGGTATGAAGTTGCGAGTTCTAGCACTAGTGAACGGAGAGACTCCTGTGACATCAAGACAAACATCTCTACCATCTTCCCAATTATAAACCATGATATCCGCTGGTCGAAGATCCTTATTGTCGATGACGCCCAAAAAGACTAGCTACAACACCGGCCCTATAACACATATCTGCCAAGATATCCTTTACTAAATCATGTCTGAATTTAAGCCCAACCTCACTAGCGCAATGAATGGCGTGATCGCCAAAGATATCCATAAGCTTGCCACAACATGAACACTTGCTGTCTTCCTCAAAAAGGGGTATGGCCAAACGGTATTGTAGGACAGAGCTAAACTGCCTAGGCCCAACAGCCTGATTAAGGCCAGGTATAGGAATTTCCTTAAGAAAGTCCATAGCATGGTCTGATCTATTGCATTGCCAAACAACAGCCTCACGCGAAGATAAAGAGAAGCTAGAGGGTACCTTTTCTCGAACTGCACCAAAGTAGATAGCCGCCAAATACTTCATGTATTGGGGGGCGGTATCGTTAATGTTGAAATCCGGAGAGGAAATCCCACATGATTGCGTGAAACCCTGTAATGCACTGTGAAAACCAGGACATAGGTCAGCTGTTATAGGCAACTTCAAAATAGAATTCTGCAAATGCTGGGTCTGTGTCTGAGATGCAAGGTAGCAGTACTTCATAGTATCTGACATAGTAAGTATACCAAGACCTCCATCTTTGATCGGAAGAGTGGCTAGTCACTACTAGACTAAGCCAAAACCAGCCCCATCTCCGACCACAAGGCGACGAAGATATTGCATGAGATAATCATCAAAGCGATCAACAACAGTCTATAACGCCTTGGGGCAGGTGGTGCGTAGAGCAAAATATAACCTCGATACTCCAGTACAACTGCGTAAAAGCAAGAGTTCACATTGAGGATCATGCATCTCTTGAATCTTATCCATGAGCTGAACGGTTTTATCTACCTGATGAGTGCCAAATAGTGCATATTTATACACCCTTTTATTGGCATTTTACTCATCTTTTGCGCTTAGAAATCAGATATTATCCCAGATTCTGTGTTTTCTTTGTTTTCAAGAATAAATATTTGTATTAATTAATTTTGTGTTTTTAGGTAATAAATAAAGTCCGGAGAAACTGAGGAGCTAAAGAGCGAAGAATTGGAGTCAAACATCTATGGAGCAGATAGCCAAAGCCCGCGCGCAAATCAGTTGCAACCCAACAAGGAAGACTTGGGCTAGAGCTACCCATGACCCGGATCCGAGCCCGCTCACTCTGAGCCATTGAGATCTCCCTCAGCCACATCCAACGGTCGCTCCGCCTAGCACATCAACGATTGATGCTCCCGCTCAACACCGGTTACTCGAGCCTTCCCTCGGCCCGTTCGTATCATTGTCACACATCCTACGCTCGCTGAGGCCTTCTCATCAACTTTTGCTATCCCTGCTTCACAACGAATCGACCCATACCCTATACCCTATTCGATACCCCCCATTCCTCTCTTCTTCTTCTCTTTCTTCTCCTCCCTCACCCCGACAGAGCAGAGCTCTGCTCGTCTCCACCATCCCTTCACCCGACACCACAGCCCATACCATGGCAGACAACCACACCACCTCCATCACCACTAGCATCTCGCAACAACACCAACAACCACCCCTAGTTTTAGTTATCTCTCGCCTAGCCTCTCTCATAACCCTAGAGGCTACGTAAGAGATAAATGAAACTAGGGTTTCACGACAGAGGAAGGAAACATCAAATCAAAGCTTCACAAGCAGAGGAGAGCTCGATTCAGAGGCTATCAGAGTATGGGTTTGATTTAATTTCTGTTTTATAATAAATTAGGGTTTGGTATTTGGGATTTATTGGCATGTATAAATAGAAGATGTAGAAGATATTTTTGTTCATGCCTGGATTAGCCAGAGCATCCTCGTAGTTTTAATTTGTGTTATTTTTATGTTTTAATTCGGTTTGCTAGGGTTTCATTGAAACCCTAATTCTCTGTTTTGAGTTCAACCATGTTGAGTTGTTCTTGAGTACTTAATTTACAAGATAACCCTCAATTCTCGGTATTGCAAGATTACTTTACTCTCACAATGGATGCCCTACATCCATTGTAGTTAGGTTACAACCGTATTGTTTATACCTCGGCTCAAACTTAAGAAATAGATGCTAATTCCCTTGACCGGTTGTGCTTAATTAGACAACCAAAGCTCTCGGGTTAGTGCCTTAGCCGTTATCCGAGTTATCACTAGGAGAAACTCCTTAGATAGGAGGTAGAATTGACACCCGCCCTTATCGGCCACAGGACAAGAAAGCTTCAACTCAGATGAGCACACAATAGGAGTTAGAGGTAGATTTGAAGACCTTAGCAACCCCCATTGTCACTATCTTTTCCTTAGTTTAGAATCACTTTAGCTCAAAATCAGCCGTATCGGCACAAAATATCTGTTGTCACTATGTTACTCATTTAGAATTCAGTTGAAGAAGCCTTAGATCATACAAGAAGCACCCCTCGTCTCTGTGGATCGACCCGTACTTGCCGCGTCTCCGATAGACACCGTGCACTTGCGGTATAACATGTAGGCTTAAAATTATACACCTTTAGAGGCCTACCAAGTTTTTGGCGCCGCTGCCGGGGACTTGGCGTGTGCCCTGTGATTTTCGGCTAAGCTTTACTGATTTTCAACCCTGTATATATGCCTTGCATTGTTATCTTTAACTCTGTGTTAGTGTAACTTAGTTATTTCAACCATCACTTGCATCCTTTATTACTTGCATCTATTTTTGTTACTTGCATCTACTTGCATCTATTGTTGTTAATTTTTCAACCTTTCATTCCATCTGTTAGAGCATCATACATCCTGTAATCTTCCTTTTCTTGTTTAACTTAGTGTAACTTAGTGTAACTTGGTGTAATTTTCATTCTAATTTGCATTATAGCTGTAGCTCGGCTCACCTTGTAGCCTTGCATTGTTAACTCTAGCCTTGTGTTAGTATAGCTTAGCCTGTCAAATCCCCTCGGTCCAATTACCGATCTCCTTGCTTTAACATGCACCTTTCTTGGAACTGAAACTTCTTTGTTGAGCTAACAGGTGCATGTGGTATGCAACTGAGCAAGCCCTGTGACTCGTAAGGTACCTGAGCTCGTTGTGCCGCAGACCTGCTGTGCTACTGCTGCTGAGCAACCAAAGAAAGGGAAGGCAAGGAGCACAGAACTTGAGGTCAGCTGTAATTGAACCTTGTATTAACATACAAATAAGGTAGGCTTACCAAATGCAAGATTACTTTGTGAGTCTCGTGTAGCATTGAATTGATTGTTGATGATAACGACCTTGTAAGGCTGCCAAGCTCGAGCATAACCCATTTTTGCAGACCCTGAATGCATGTTTGAACCCAGCCTGAAAACCTGTGCACATCACCCTGAGCATAACCCTGTGTGTACCCCTGTGTAGACTGTGCTGTGTAGGCCTGTAAACTTATGCAAACCTGTTAACAGAACTGAGTGGCTATTTATGGTGCGTAAATGAAAATTTATTGATCTTGTTGAGCTATCTGTTTGTGTGTGTTCTGTGCATTGAAAATTGGCTGAACTAGCCGTCTCTTCACTGTGAAGTTTGGGTTTTCAATAGCACTTGAGTTTAACTCCAGCCCCTGTAGCTGAGAGCTTAAGCTGCAACTGCTCAGCTATTGCATCTGCAGTGAACCTTGCATACCCTGGCATAACCCTGAGCTCTGCCCTGTGCCTTGTGTGTACTGTGAAACCTTGCCTTGCATTGCCCTGTCCTTAGCTGCAGTGCCCTGAAGCTGTGAGCTTGAGTGAAAACTGAGCTTTGATTGCATGATAAAACTGTGTTAGGCGTTTCTCACACCCTGAAATCGTTGCACTTTGGTAGGTTCTCGTGACCAGTTGTCTAAGTTGTAACTAGCTCTAAACCGTGTGTGACCCGTGAGCCATCTCGCTTTACACTTTTGGTGCAAAAACCCCGTTGACAAACCCGATGCTATCTTTGGTATAGCCATTTGAGTTGTAAATTTGAGTCACAACCTCTGTGCCTAGTGAGCTACTACCCTGAGCTAAGTTGCAAAGATTGTGTGCACAGAACTAGTAAGCTGCACACAAACTGAAGCCCACCCATTGGGCTCAACCTAAGCTGCAAAACAACTAAGCCCACAAAACCAAATCTGAAGCCCAAATATTGGGTTGTGCAACTGGGCTGTGCAACTGCACAACCTGGGCTGCATAAGTTGAAGCCCAAATATTGGGCTGAGCACTTGAAGCTGCTCACTGAACTCAACCTGGGCTGCAACCAAACTGAGCCCATAGTCTGCTGGGCTATACCCCTTTTCGCCTGGCCTGCACATGTTCATCTAACTTGGGATTACACCAAACCGAGCCCAACTCAACCTAATCTGGCTGCTCACAATCAATCCACCTCGGGGCTATACTTTTTTGTGCAGTTTCACAAAACCTGGGTTTCAAACAACAAATCCCAAACAAACCAAAGCCCACAAAACCAAACTCACTAAAACCAAATTGAGCCCACAGCAACCTGGGCTTCCCACATAAACCAAAGCTCCCAACAAAACCAAAGCCCTATAAACCAAATTCCCACATAAACCAAAGCCCATTTTCATGTTATATTTGTAAGAATGTTAATGTTTGTATATATTTTCTATTGGGTTGACCCTCAACTCTTTAGATTGTTAGTGTATGGTGAATTTTCATTGTATATATCCAGTAGGACTTGTTAAATTTTTCTTTCTTGCATCGGTTGAGTCTCTTGTGCTTATATTGTGCTAATCCGATATGATCTCCACTGAGAATGTTGGATTCTAGCCTTGACTAATGAAGCTTCAACCTTGCTTCCGCCGACATCCGGTAATCTCTTCCCTTTTCTCTACTCAACATAGTTCTCGTGGTATGTGACTGTTTAAATTTTTTCTATATGTTGACACATTGAGGACAATGTTTGATTTAGGTTTGGGGGTGCATTTGCATATTTTTGCATATAGAGTTTTTAGTCTTTTTAATCTTTTATTTTCAAAAAAAAAAATAAAAAATAAAAAAAAAATAATAATTAATTCAAAAACTCTTTTTGTACAAACCTCCAACTTTTAGAGATTTTAGAGTCACTAGCATGCTTCTAGCTATGTTTACATAGAGAATCTGACCGAAATAACAAGAACTTAGAAGTACCGGAGAACACAATCGGGTTTCTTAGTTGATTAGAGCGTTAAAGTTGGATTTAACCATACCGGAGGGCGAACTAGGTGCTGTTTAGATATTCGGTAGTAGAATTGTGATCAACCATAGTGGAGACTACCCATTTTACATCAAGCGAGGTACCGACCTTCACTCTTTGTGACTTTCTAAAAAAGCTTTTAGAGTGTGTGTCATCGTACGTCAATTCCGGGTAGGAATGGTGAGCTACCCAACTTCGCACCACTTTCAGCACTATTTTTGATCTCTTGAGTGCTAATTCCGTCAATCATGAGGGTGACGTCTAAAGATGAAAACTCCTTCTAAATATCGATTTGTAGTTAGCATCACTCTCTCTCTCAATCAGCAGACCCATAGAAACACATCATCGTCAGCAAGCGGAGCAACATCAGAATATTGAAAGAAAAATTGATATAGTCCAAGGTTTATGTGCAACAAAGAAAAGAAAATAGGATGAGAATTAATAAAATTTATAAAATCAAGACAATACAAGTTGTGGAAAAATTGAGTGTTAAAGTCCTTTGTCCATGGAGTTAGTTGTTTCATTATTTGTTTTTTTTATTTTCACTTATTGTAATGTAAAAAAAAAAAAAAAATCAAAAAAAATCAAAAAAAATCAAAAAAATCAAAAAAATATTGTAGTTTATTTTTGCTACCACCATGGTAAAGAAGAATTTAAAAAGAAAAATCCAAACAACAAGGAATTTGAGTAGAAAAGTTAAAAATTGTCAAGTTTTGTGAAGTTTAGAAGTTCGTCATCAACATTTGAAGACCGAAGATTGAAGACGTTTCTATGGTTCCTATGAGAGATTGATGTTAATTGCCGATCGGGTGAAAAGGTAGTGAGTACTCCCACCCTTGCTAATGGTTGATTTCCTTCCTTAGAGATCATCAGAAAAAGATTCTTTTTGTCCACACTTCGTGGAGTCTCCAGTTTTATTTCGGAAGGTTATCCTTCTTACCTACAACGTGTGCGGGATTTCTCTCTTTACTCCGCTTTGCGCACACATGAGAGACTAAAAAAGCGATCTTTTTGAGTGCAATTATCATAAAACCCTAATGGTGAGGCGAAGTCGAGGCTTATGATCACAATCGAATCCGAATTTTTCATATGGTATGGTTACTTCTCGCTCGGACTTAAGGATGAGAATGCGTTCTTCGATAGTTCTAACTTATGTTACTAGCATGCGAAACTCTATGTCCTCATAGCTTCTAGGATGCTTGAGACTCTTTTACACTGAAGTTGGAGAAGGTTTTGTGGGTACACCTCTGGTAAACCCTCACGAGACTACAACTCGTCCACTAGGGACACCTAGGGGTTTAAAGGCTTAGTGCATACGCTAAATGCATTCGAGAGACTGCGACAGGGGTATAGTTAGGATTTCTTATTTTCTGTTTCACTTGAGGACAAGTAAAATTCGGGTTTGGGGGTATTTGATGAGTGCCAAATAGTGCATATTTATACACCCTTTTATTGGCATTTTACTCATCTTTTGCGCTTAGAAATCAGATATTATCCCAGATTCTGTGTTTTCTTTGTTTTCAAGAATAAATATTTGTATTAATTAATTTTGTGTTTTTAGGTAATAAATAAAGTCCGGAGAAACCGAGGAGCTAAAGAGCGAAGAATTGAGTCAAACATCTATGGAGCAGAGATAGCCAAAGCCCGCGCGCAAATCAGTTGCAACCCAACAAGGAAGACTTGGGCTAGAGCTACCCATGACCCGGATCCGAGCCCGCTCACTCTGAGCCATTGAGATCTCCCTCAGCCACATCCAACGGTCGCTCCGCCTAGCACATCAACGATTGATGCTCCCGCTCAACACCGCCTTACTCGAGCCTTCCCTCGGCTGTTCGGATCATTCTTTGCTACATCCTACGCTCGCCGAGGCCTTCTCATCAACTTTTTCTATCCCCCGCCTACAACGAATCGACCCATACCCTATACCCTATTCGATACCCCCATTCCTCTCTTCTTCTTCTCTTTCTTCTCCTCCCTCACCCCGACAGAGCAGAGCTCTGCTCGTCTCCACCATCCCTTCACCCGACACCACAGCCATACCATGGCAGACAACCACACCACCTCCATCACCACTAGCATCTGCAACAACACCAACAACCACCCCTAGTTTTAGTTATCTCTCGCCTAGCCTCTCTCATAACCCTAGAGGCTATGTAAGAGATAAATGAAACTAGGGTTTCATGACAGAGGAAGGAAACATCAAATCAAAGCTTCACAAGCAGAGGAGAGCTCGATTCAGAGGCTATCAGAGTATGGGTTTGATTTAATTTCTGTTTTATAATAAATTAGGGTTTGGTATTTGGGATTTATTGGCATGTATAAATAGAAGATGTAGAAGATATTTTTGTTCATGCCTGGATTAGCCAGAGCATCCTCGTAGTTTTAATTTGTGTTATTTTTATGTTTTAATTCAGTTGCTAGGGTTTCATTGAAACCCTAATTCTCTGTTTTGAGTTCAACCATGTTGAGTTGTTCTTGAGTACTTAATTTACAAGATAACCCTCAATTCTGGTATTGCAGTACTTTACTCTCACAATGGATGCCCTGCATCCATTGTAGTTAGGTTACAACTGTATTGTTTATACCTCAGCTCAAACTTAAGAAATAGATGCTAATTCCCTTGACTGGTTGTGCTTAATTAGACAACCAATTGCTCAGGTTAGTGCCTTAGTCGTTATCTGAGTTATCACTAGGAGAAACTCCTTAGATAGGAGGTAGAATTGACACCCTGCCCTTATCAGCCACAGGACAAGAAAGCTTCAACTCAGATGAGCACACAATAGGAGTTAGAGGTAGATTTGAAGACCTTAGCAACCCCCATTGTCACTATCTTTTCCTTAGTTTAGAATCACTTTAGCTCAAAATCAGCCGTATCGGCACAGAATATCTGTTGTCACTATGTTACTCATTTAGAATTCAGTTAAAGAAGCCTTAGATCATACAAGAAGCACCCCTCGTCTCTGTGGATCGACCCGTACTTGCCGCGTCTCCGATAGACGCCGTGCACTTGCGGTATAACATGTAGGCTTAAAATTATACACCTTTAGAGGCCTACCACTACCCTATGCATCATTATATTGCTGCAGAAGTTCGTATCTAAGATGACCGGTCCGCCAAGCAGTTTCACACCATCTTTAGGGTTACCAATATTTGCAGGAAAGACATTATCAGAATCCCTTCTCAGATCATATGAAGGCCAAAATAACTCCGTCTTCGAAATATTCAGATGTAACCCGTAGCCTGGTCCATCGTATTAAAGAATCTTCAGAGCTTTGGATACTTCCATAGTGTCCCCTGCTATGGTGCCATCGTCCAGATACCAGGCATCAAAATCTAGAGTACAGTTAGCTGCAATCTTCTCGACGAGCGGGTGTAAAGCCAAGGCAAATAATAGGGGACCGAGAGGGTCACCCTACTGCACACCTTGTGTCGAGGAGAGAATGTGATCTCGATAGTATAGCCTGGCGGGTTTCATATAACAAAATTCCACCCAGTATGAAATGCTAGGACAACGTGCACGTACCTCCCTGATGATAGTGGACCGATCAACAAGATTGAAAGCGTTCGAAAAATCTATTAGCAACATAGATTTTGTGTTATCTAATCCATACATCTCAAGTAATCTATTAGCAGAGTGTAAAATACCCTCCCCACCGCACGGAATGCCAACGCCATATTGGTAATTGCCAAGGTAAGAGTTCAGGTCCTTACA